>CM034154.1:565167660-566367660 GCA_019776745.2 Taxus chinensis
ATTTATCCTCACCCACTTATGTATGTGGATATTTCCTTTTATTTATTTATATATCAGGAGATATTATCTAGTTGTTAGGTATAGTTCTTTCCTTGATCTATGGTATTGACTAGATCCTTGATGTCTAGTTCTCTCCTAAATCTATGGTCTTGACTAGTTCTTTGATGACTAGTTATTTCCTTGATTTATGGCTTGATCTATGACCTTGTCTGGTTCTTAGATTGTTATTCCTTGCCTATTTAAGCAAGGCCCATTCTCAATGTATTGCATTGAGTTCAATAATAATATATGATATTGTTTCTCATTTGTTTGTAAAGGTTTTATGTAAAGTTATTCTAGAAAATTGCTTTCATCTTATTGATCGTGGTGTTTGATTAACATCTGTGTTCTTGGCTTGGTATGATTTGGTTATCATTCCTTTTAGAAATAAACAATTAAGATTTGAAACCCTAAGTGCAAATGAGGATATAAAATTGACTTAGTTGTTTCGCTATGATCCTGAAGGTGTGTAGAACCAACGAAATGGAAAATAAAAAAGCAAGCACCAAAAAATGTAGATGTTCTGGAATATACTAGACTAGGGCACCTATGGAGGGTTAGGGGCACATGGGGCACTACAAACTTGTTTTGGGCACCCATGAATGCTTAGAATCTCTGAAAACCAATTTCGTTGGGTCGCGAGATGTTCCTTGTCCTTTGCTTCTTGTTGTTAGTATGTTGCAACCAAGTTTTCAAATATTTCTTATAACCTGTAATGAAGAAATGACTTACAAAACCTTCAAAAGCACATCAAGTCCCAAAAATAAAATAATGCAATTGAGGGGTCAAAATTTCCTTGACTGTCAGGTAGTGAACTTATGACTGAGCGCTGCACTACATCTCAAACCCAATGTAGTGTTTATATGCGTGTGTGTGGAATCTTGCCCTAAGTGGCTCTTGTGTGTGTTGTACTTGATAGAGAGCAACTAGCTAGAAGTAAGAAATGTAAATAGATGTATGCATGAAATAATGAATTTCCCCTCCTATGAGTGTATGTAAAAGTATCATTCTCTTGCCCTTGTGTATGGATGTTAGATGGATACTTGATTACTCTTGTAATGGCCTTTGAATGCAACCTTAGGTGGTGATAGCTAATGCTGAGTGCTTGTAAGTTTATTATGGTCATATACATTTATATTTATATGATTCCCTTTCTTGAATTTTGTAAGTAACCCTGAAAATTCCAACTACCAAAAATATAAGATGCCCAAATGGCTAGAAAGGACTTAAAAGATGTGAGAAAAGTAAAAAGATATCAGGGGTGCCTAGAGGGGATGGGGGCACCTGAAGCTGGTGTCTTGGCTAGGTGCCGATGTTTAGACTGAAAAAATGCCAAAGTATGAAAAAAAATACTGGGATAGAAAGAGTGTAAGATCAACACATGCAATAGAAAGAAAGAAAATATGGCCAAAGACTGAGATCAATTAGTACTTTTATTACTTATGAATCATATGAATAGTAGTTTATGATCAAGACTAGATAGATACCCAAAGTGCGTGATTTAGTGTCTATATTGTTAGATGTTAGATTTTCCCAAGTGGGCTATAACTCATTCAAATACATAACGACAATATAGAATGAGGAAGTTATGTGGTTTTTCCTAGTGTATAATGGGTTTCCTGATGGGTAAATGGATGTCAAAAAGCATTAGGGGGCTACAAGACTCATGGTTTGGCTATACAAATATTACATGGAGCTTGTTTGGACGCAGTAGACTTATACAATGTTGTAATGAATCGGTGAAGTGAAGGCTAAACAAGTAGGATGTAAAAGACATTGCACAAAGGAAATTTCATAGACCCAAGTTAAAGGGTCCATGGTAGGAGACTTAAGATATTGCACTAAGAAGGTCGTGCAAGGTGAAAACAAGCCACGTAATGGGATTGGGATGGGCATACCTATAGAGATGAAGGGGATGTGCACAAGATGAGATGGTCAAAAAATATTTTATGGGTGATAATACCATGTAAACTATTGGGTAAAGTTATTAAAAGAGTTCTCAAAAGTGTGGAATTCACTTGCGCAATGATAATTGGGAAAATTGAAGCTACATATACATGAAATGCAAAGATATTAAAAAAATAGAACCAAGTAAGATTGCAAAGAGGCTCAAGGGGAGAAAGGAGGATTACGTAGAAGATGGGAATTAAAGGGTGCAATAATCCAACTTTTGGAAAAAGGTCAAAAAGAGGTTCCTTTATTTCCTTAAGGAAGTTAGGGGCATGTGTTGTGGACACACCAACAAATGACGACTTGACTAGAAAATGCCCCCAAACATTTTAAACCCAGAGTATTTAGTCTACAACAGAAATGAGGAGAATACTTAGCTTAGAAGACTTTACACTCTCATATTAAAATAAAAATAAAAGGATTTAAAATACATGCAACATACTTAGTTTTCAAACTTACAGAGAGTTAAGTGTGTGCATGTGAAGTTTAATCACTTTATCTGTGGGATTTTTGATCCAACACAAAGAGTGATCACGTAGCTTGCTTGCTAATAGGTTTTTATTCTATTTTTTATTTTTAATAATTAAATGGGAAGGCTAAGGAATTTCTCTTCTTCTAGCCAATTGTCTATAGTCATGAAAAAGATAGCTTTGGTTCTGATCATGGCCTTGCTCCACTACTAGTAAGACATTCATAGCTATTATCCCAAATTCATACCCCTTGTAAATTTGGATAATTTATAAAAATGTACTTAGCAGTTTTTTGCAGGATTTCAAATTAGAATGTATAGAGACTACCAGTCTCTAGGCTACAAAAGGATAGCATTCGCTAGGCTAGTGGTAGCTAGCCATCATTCACCGACCTTTAACTTCATTTTAGAATTTTTTTTAATCTACAGTGTTTTGGGTTTTTGGGTCCTCCATACATGAAAACATGTCGAGCTTAATGCATATCATATGTCACATGTTCTCCAAACCCAAACCCCATTTTTTTGTCGTGTCGGGTTTCTCAACATGTAAAACATCGGGCCGATTGTAACTTTGTGTCATATTTTTCATAGTGTTTGACAAGGCATAAGGTTCTAATGGTATTACTCAGTGTGTTGTGTTTACAAAGGTGTTTGGCATGGTCAAGGAACTGAAAGAGGCCAAATATGGCAGTTCAACTACCCATATTTAATGAAGTATGGTGCCCTTGACTTCTCTGAAAATTAATGTTACGTGGGGGAATGGGTTTGAAAAGATGCCCGTGATTATTTTCATACATTTATTGGATCTTGTTGGTGGTTGAAGGAGGAAATATGTTTTTCCCTCTCTTTTCCCTCCTCTTTCTTTCTCTTTATATATTGGAATTTGTTGCTCATTTGAAAATTATGGATCCTATCAATTTGTAAAGAAAACATGTCAAAATGGTTGTAGGATTATATATGAGTTATAGGCCTCAAATTTGGACCTATGATATGTGTTTCCTTGCCTTATTCCACTTCATTTTAATGGACTGTGCATATCTCAAACAATAAAATATTTTTTTTGGCTACTCTCCACCCTAGCTCATTTTATGTGCATTTTTTCCTCTCTACCCTAACTTTTTTTATGTGCATTATTGCATATTTGTGGTGTGTTGTGTATCTTATATCACTTTGTAGGGTTTATTTTTGTTGTGCTTTGTGAGAGAATGGAAAGTTGAATGATGTCCTGGGTTGAGGAACATCTATATTCCTTCTCTTTTCTCATTTCTTCCCATTTTCCCTCATGGAGATTGTTTCATCCCCTTTATTTGATGTTATCACCACCCTTTGGCTTAGGATTTTATTTTCATGCATATCTCTCTCTCTCCCTTATTGGTCCCTTGGAATGTGTATATTAGGATTATTTAGCTACATTTCCTTCCTTAGGAGAAGTTTTAACATTAGGAATAGGTAGAGGAACCGACCTTCTCCAGAGGTTTGTCTCAAGCACAAGTCCCATAACTTGGAGACAATCCCATGTTGCCTTAAAATCCTAGGTTTCTTATGATCTAGGATAGGGTACAATTCTGAGCTCACACAGTTTTGACACACCCAGTGGGACAAGATTGAAGTGCTTTATAACTTTATGCCAATAAGGTTGATGTGTTCTTGATGATATTTAACCTTTGGAGGAATTTCTCAACACATTTGATAGCTCCACTGATTTAAACAAATCATTTTATTAGGTTTAAACCTTTTCCTCCATCCCTATGTTCATTTCCATGCCCCCTTTTTCTCATGGATCTTCAAAGAGATTTTCATTTCTCCCATTTTAGTTTCAGTCCCCTCCATTTGCAGTAGTGGGATAAGATCCCCAAAACAGCCTTGAAAAAACTACCTCTTTTCTATGGAAATGGATATCAACCTCCCATTGATCACATTCAAGATGTTGTAAACCACTGTGCGATTCACAACATTAGAGAAGAAAACGTTTACCTCTAGCTTCTTGTTTCATCTTTCAGAGGCAAAGAAAAATATTGGTACATCAGTTTGGGTTCACAATCCATTCCCACATGGGATCATCTAGGAGAATAATTGGACAACTGGTTCAAAGAGAATGCAAATTTTATTTCTCTCATGGAATACCTCAACAAAATATAGCAGTCTCTAATGGAGTTTATCTTTAATTTAAGCTTCATATTTACAAGGTCTTGTCATAGAATTCCTTGAGAATTCAGACCCTCACAAGGTATGAAATTATTGTATTATTTGAGGTCCTTTGATGCTGATTTATATGTGTTAATTCAATCCATAGGAGGAACCAAAATTCCTCAAGATTTTTTCCCTTGTATCACAAGATGAGAAGATTCTCATTCAAGTTGGACAAAGAAAATCCATCTCCATTATTGCCATTTTACCCTCACCATCTCAAATTCTTCCCTCCCCTTGTGAAAATAATGAAAAATTCATTATTCCTTTCTAAAGGTAGGACAATACTTTACTTCCCTATCTTTCATTTGATGCTCCACAAGTTTATCATTCCCAAATAACTCCTCATACTTTGCAAAAATCCCTCCCATCTCCACCCAAGGCATTACCCAACTTCATTAAACCTTCCACCAATTTTTTTAGAAGTTGTGGTATCTCAAATGATCCCCCCATGCTCTACCTAACACTCACTACCAAATTAACCTACAAGGTTTGTAGAACATGAATTTTTCCATGCTTATAGAGAGAAGGAGAAACCCATACAACACTCCCAATAACAAGAGTTTATGCAAAATCATGCAATTGTTTTAGAGAGGGTAGATCAACATAGAAAGGAACATGTTTTGGAGGATCATTTGGCTTCTCTAATTGATTAAATTAGATTTCTTGAGCACCAAACATCTCTTCTAAGGCATGCAACAATTCAACATCCCCTTACTTATGCCTTATCTCCAACCAACTTCATAAAGGAAGATAACTCCATATCTATTAAAGATTGGTTTGATTTGGACTGGGAGGATGAGAATGTGAAAACCATGTAAAAAAAAGGGGCTAAACATAAGAAAAAATTAGGTAGATGTGCAGGAGCAAGAAATTGGAAATGGAGGGGAAGAGGAAGTGTTTTTCAACACTAGTTCCATCCATGAAAGGGAGGAATGGATTCCAAGTGAGTAATATGTTACAAATGAATGCAATGATCCTCATTTCTCTACATGTTTAGAACTTGATGCACTTTTGGAAGGTTGCAGTGATAAACTAAGCATATCATTAGTCACTATAATGAACTAGGAAGGGCATCAATATTTCAAGGAGGGTGAGTTTGAGCTCTCTAGCTTCTTGTTTGAAGAAGAAGAAAGTGAGAATACAAGGGTGGAAACAGGGATGTTTGTGCATGAGTAAACAACATCAATTCCAAATAAGCTTGCATACATCCAAAATTAAGAGGAAAGAAAAAAAGATAGGTAAAATAGAAGAATCAGTCAATGCCAAATCAAATGTTTGGATAATATAGAGCCACCAAGAGAGTTGCAACTGGTCATGCACATTTCAGAGCATGAGAACATGCCATAAAGTACCAAAGGTCAACTATAATGCCTCCAAAATCCAATTGTAGAGCAACTAAAGGAGGTATTTATTATTTTTTCAAATGATACTTTTAATAATGGGGATGGAAAATAGTTTTATAATGGTTTACCACTCTTGTTAAAGACCATGTACAATGCCAAATAAGTTACATGGTCTAATTTTGTAAGAAGAGGAAGATATTTCTCTCAACTAGTTGCTATTTTTGTTTATCTTCCTTTACCTCTGGTTAGAGTAGGTTAGTGTAGGTTTGCTTTCAATAAAAGAAGTGCATGTTGCACACTCTGCATGTTCCATTTGGAGCATGTATTATTTTTCATTTTTTATACATAGTTTTGTTGTCGTGGTTATTATTTGCATGGTCTAGTTTAGCTTTCAAAGCAAGTCTTATGGGAGAATCAGATAGTTGGAGCATTTTCTAAGCTTTATTCAGAGATCTATAGATCAATTTTAGGAAGTTCCAGTTTACTAATAAGTTCATACGGATTTAGGAGATATATTTTCAAAGGAAAATATTATTTTCATCATAGTTAGGCTTGAATCTGTGCCCAATGGATGCCTCAAGGAAACTAGTCTTCATCATTTATCCCTTGGAGGTCGCCAAATTGTTATCCAAAATTCACACCCCCTTGCAAATTTGGATAACTTATAAAAAATGAACTTAGCCTTTTTTTACAGGATTTCAAAGTAAAATGTATAGAGACTAGTGGTTGATAGGCTACAAAAGGCTAGCAGTTGATAGGATAAAAAAGGACTAGTGGCCACTAGGAATCATTCGCTGGCCTGCAACTTCATTTTGGACTTTTGAGGAGTCTACAGTGTTTTGGGTTTTTGGGCCCTCCATACATCAGATCATGTTAGGATTAACTCATGTCATATGTCACATGTTCTCTAAACTTGAACACCAATTTTCCCTTGTAACGGGTTTCTCAACATGTAAAACATGAGGCTAGTTCTGCCCTTATGTCAGATTTTTGAGGTGCTTGATGGGTATACTATCCCAACCTTGTGTCAATTTTTTCATGGTGTTCAACAAGGCATAAGGTTCTGATGGTCTTAATTAGTGTGTCATGTTTTGAGGGTGTTTGACATGGTCATAGACCCGAAAAAGACCAGATCTTACAGTTCAACTACCTAAATTTAATGAATTATGGTTCCCTTGGATTCTCTGAAAAGTAACGTGACATGGGGGAATGGGTTTGGTAGGATTCCCATGGTTATTTTCAGAAATTTATTGCATCTTATTGGTGGTTGAAGGAGGAAATCTGATTTTACTTCTCTTTTCCCTCCTCTCCCTCTTTACCTTTTTCTATATATTGGCATTTGGTGCACATTTGAAAATGATGGATCCTCTCAATTTATAAAGGTGCTATGTCAAAATGGTTACAAGAGTATATATGAGTTATAGGACTCGAATTTTGAACTCTTCTATGTGTTTCTTTGCCTTCTTCCACTTATTTATAATGGACTTTGCATATCTCAAGAATTTTTTTTTATTTTGTGGCTACTCTCTACCCTAACTCATTTTATTTGCATTCATGCCTCTCTTTTATACTTGTGTTGTGTTGTGTATCTTTTATCACTTTGCATGGTTTATTTTTGTTATGCTTTGTGAGAAATGGAAATTTGAATGATGTTCTCGGTTGAGGCACATTTTTCTACCCTCTCTTTTCTCATTTTCCCCCATTTTCCCTCATGGAGAGTGTTTCATCCCCTTTCTTTGGTGCTATTACCACCCTTTAGCTTAGGATTTTCATTTCATACATCTCTCTCTCTCCCTAGTACCTTGGAATGTGTAGATTAGGATTAGTTAGCTACATTTCCTTCCTTAGGATTAGTTTTAACATTAGGAATAGGTAGAGGAGTTGTCCTTCTTTGGATGTCTATCTCATGCACAAGTCCCACAACTTGGAGACAATCCCATGTTGCCTCAAAATCACAGGTTTATCATGATCTAGGGAAAGGTGCAATTTTGAGCTACAACAGTAGCCATGGTAGAAATTAATAAAAAACCCTTATGTAGAAATATTTTGAAACACTTTAAACTTTGTTTGATCTCTTTCCTTCATTTTATTTCAATGTACATATAAGGATTACATGTGGGTTAGGAACCAATACATCTAGCTACTAGGATGCGTCAAAAAAGTTGAAGTGTAAATGTTTTTATCTTGTGCCTTTATGTACACCCCACAAAAATTATAAATTTTTATATAGTGTGGGTGATGATCCTACAAAAATAAAAACTATTCTAAATATGTGCAATAAATCCAAAACTAAGATTTAGCTTTTATTTTGAAAAAGAAAAATAAGTTAGCACAAGTATTGATAATCATCCTAAGCTTATAAAATCCTATAAAATTCAAACATGCTAATAAATGAATAGCCTTTTACCATTGTCACGAAAAAAAAAAAACACAACCCTTACTTCGTTACAAGATAGAACAATTATGCACAAGGACATATGAGGAGCATGGGGTCAGGCAAAAAAAAAAAAAAAAGTAGGGAAGAATATTGAGCATGACAACTTCATCTTTATTGAACACAATAACTACCAAAAGTAAACCTACAAAAGTAGGAAAAAATAAACTAATATAAGGAAAGGAAAACCTAAGCTAACAAATATGTACATATAGGGATGGGATGAAGGACCTAAAAGTTATGAGTGAAATAAAATTCACTCATGGCTAGTAGAAAGCTCATCCTAATATTTTTTCTTAAGTAAAAAAACACATCCTTGAATTATTTACATAAATAAATTATAATTACAAAACTAAAAATAAACCTATGCTTAACATATACATGACTTCTATCTTAGATTGAGGGATTGTAAAATAAGTATTTAAAACAGAGATAAATTATTACCTCAAAGTCAACCCAAGTGAAGGAGTGCAAGTCCTTTACGTAGATGACTATAGAGGTCACAAGAGAGGGGACACGGATCTTGCGCATAGTTGATTTAACATGGTTTGTAATGGGGAATATGGAAATCTCCTCAACTATAATATCCTTTTGTGATCCAATTATTTTTAGCAGGATCTCTTCCTCTTCAATTTTGTTTGTCTTTTCTTCTCCATTCCTCCAACAAGAAGTACACATTTCTCTAATTCTAGATCATGGTGTGGTGAACCTCGTGGCATCATCGATGAAGATTCCTCCTATATGAATTATCATCTACACAAAATTCCTTCAAGCATCATACATTCATCCTCACACAGAGTGTATAAAAATGCTTTACAAGTGCTCTCTGAATGGCTTCCTCATGTAGTGTGCAATATCTTGTTAGGTCTAACTGTAAGAATTCAACACCTTCAAGAAGGGAATTAATGATTATTTTATGTGTTGGTTCTAATGCATTATCAATAATCAAAAGTATCACACCATCCAAATCATCAACACTATTGTGTTCACTTTATGTGTAGTAGTGGTTTTTGGGTGACTCATCTACCACTTCATAATCAGTAATGAAAGATTACACGTCACTTCATGTAAAATTAGAGTGTGTTACTTCCATTATCTTATCATGTGCTTCTCCTCCTTTTCATACCTCATAATAATATCTTGCTCAAATCATTCCAATTTCAGAATCAAAATCAAAAGAGTTATAATAAAAAGAATAAGAAACACAACCATTAAAATAAAGCATGATATCATTATGATCTACAATAAATGAAATATCATGCACGTAAGTAGAAGATTAGTTTGTTGATGTAGGAGCATCAACTCTAGGATATGTATAGGGATGGAAACATCCATTTTGGCTTGGAATTATGTCGGTGAGGTTCTAGAGGTCATTAGGTGATATTTAAGTATGTTAGTTGGATTCTAGGCCTTCCAAATTTTAAATTACTCACTTTTCCTCCAAAAGTGTAATTTGAGTCTTGGAGGACATTTTTGGCTTGTTGTAATGTTTAAAAAAAATATTGGATCTTTTAACCATGGAAAGAAGGATGGAATGAGATATAATTAAGTGTATTAGGTTCCTAAAAGTCATAACATGAGTCTAGAAATCAAGGATTTTGTCTTTAAGTTAACGAACTTAGTGTTAAGCATAAAAATAATCATATGAACAAAGAAGACAAGGGTGTGTATTTGGTTAGAACATGGTGAAAGGACTATATAATGATCAAATGTAACTATTTTACCTCATTCTATATAGACATGAATTAATTGTAAAGCTTCAAGAAAGGTAGTGAAGAAGAAATTCAGGGTTTTGATAGTTTTGTTCATGATTTCAGTGATTGTTAATAAGTATGCATGATATCTTGATCCCAGAGTAGATTATTAATCTTAGAATGAAGGAAAGATGAATTTTGACTTGGTGATGAGTTTGTAAGTAATAATACAATAAATTTGTTGATAGTTAAGGTGATTTTCTAACTATGTGACAATTTTGAGCATTTGTGCATGGTATAGAGTGTATGATTTTTGACTGTGCTGAGTTTGTGGTGTTGATCCAAAATAAAGCAAGTTTGTCATGTTATTCAAATATGAGAAATATCCCTCTTGTTGTTAAAATTCATTAAATGAAGGATCACTGGGTGGTAATGATAGTTGGTGAGCTTGTTTGTTGATAGAATAACTTGTGATTTTGTTCAAGCCTTACATTATCTTATAAGAGTTCATTTAAGTTCAATGCATGAAAGGTTGTGTTGGTGAGAACCTTATGTAGGGTATAAACTGAGGGAAATCTATGCATGTGGGCCAACAAATAGGAATAATTCCTTACATTTAGATAAGAGTGAAAGTGCTCTATTTTTCTTGCATCCAAGATAGTGGAAATCCAATGAAACTAAGTTTTTTTCCTTAATGTATGTTGGTATAACTTGGGAGGTGAATATATTGAAGGCCTTGTGGAAATAGTAATAATTGAAGTGAGTCTTAAGCTTGAATATTTATTTTTTGGAAGAGGAACTGAAAAACTGTGAGTTTGACTGTATGAAGATTGATGGTGTGTTCAGTTATTTCTTTAGCCATCGTGAGTTTTGAAAGACTTCTGATAGTTGAAAATGAAATAAAATAAGTGTAGAGAGAGCTCCTTGTAGTAAAGACAAGTTTGATATATTTTTGGTAAAAGGTGATGGTTTTGAATTCTAAAACCATGTTCCAACATAAGAAAGAGGTAAACCTTAGTTGAGTCTAAAGAGATTTTATATCCCTTCCTTCCAATTTTAACTCAGAATCCTTTGGAAGAAAAAAATAGGCCATGTAGAAGTGATTATGTGTTTTGATTAGAAGTCTAATGAAAATATAGCAAATCTTAGTTTCATGGGTTTATGTATCACATGGTTAGGGTTATGATGAGAGGAATGTGTTAAAAATACATAGATATGAAATCAAACCATAAGACCTAGAAGAAATGGTGAAATTTTTGATTCCCTTGTTGAAATTGTATATTTTCTTGACAATTTCTTCAGGGACAGAGTAATACAGTGAAAGGTCTAATTGTAGAGACCACTTTACAAAGAAACAAATATCTAAATATTGACTCAAACCCTGAAACTTCTATAATAGGTAAAGTGGCTTAATGGGTTCCTGAAGCTAGTCCCATTTTATCTTGAAATTACCTACATTCAAATATATGCATGATAATTCCCTCTCCATGACCTAGTTAAGGGTTCTAGAGCCAAAATGCAAAAGGTGGACTATAGGGAGTTGAAAAATGAGTTGGACCTTCAAAGTTGAGGAGTACATATAAGGTGATAAGAGGGTTCTATGGAAGCTTGTGAGGTATTATAGTCACCTATAGAAGTCTAAATCCACATGTAAACCAAACATGCTTGCATCATGACAAAGAAGGATAATTTAAGGGCATTATTGTCCTAGTGAGATAAGTTGGGTCAAATGAATCTTCTTGAATCAATATGGTGGTTAATATAATAGTGCTTGATGTGTTTGAAAGGGTGCAACCTTCAATGAAGTCTTGGAAGCCATAAGGAAAGAACTTGTTGGTGTATTCACTTAGAGCTAGTGGGAAAACAAGAAGGGTGACTAACAAAGGTGAGTTCCAAAGGAATTTTGCATGAAAATAAATAAGTTCAAGGTTTGAGTCAGATGAGAATGAAGGTGTAAATAATGTTTAATGGTGATAGTCCCCTTATTAAGTGAATTATCGTCAATGTAAACAAGATTTGAACCTTTTTTATAATCCTGAAATAACAGGTGAGCATGGATGAAGTCTATTGTTTGAACCTCCTTGGTTGTTGAATGTATGCTTTTTATTTGACTTTCTCTACATCATTTGGTATCAGAGCATTGGGTTTTTATTTTTATTTGGTTTTGAAGTTTAATGAATGATTTTTGGAGCTAAAAGTGTTTGGTGAGTGTGTGTATAGTGAATGAAATTGAAAGGAAGATGAGTGAAGAGAGGATTGTGGAACCAATCCTTGGACCATGGTTATAGGATGCCACCATGGATGAAGAAGTCAATAACAGAGAGAGAAGAATCTAGGACAAAGAAAGTGCAAGAGAGGATAAGAGGAACAAGAAAAGAAGAGAAGAATAACAAGGATGATGGAAACAAGGAAAAACATGCAGAGGGAGAGAGTTGAAAGCTATTAAGCCTTATGAATCAGATTTTCCAGATGATGAAGAGGAAGAAGAGACATATGGATATATGATTCAAGGATTGATAGAGCTGATGAGGTACAATAATAGTGAACAAGAAGATAGAGAGAGAAAATGAAAGAAGAAAGAATGAAGAAAAGAGAGAATTGGTTTCAGCAGGAGATCATAGAGTTGAAAACAAGAGGTAACACAACTGATGGTGCTCATAGAAAGAGAGAAATAAGAATAAGGAAAAAAATAGGTATGGTGATGAAGAAGAGAGCCAAATGGCCAGTCAAAATGCTTCTAAAGAAGAGGCAAAAAAGTTAGTTAAGGACAAGAATAAGACAAAAAGAAAGAAGATTGAGACAGATGGAAAAGAGAATGGGTAAAAAGAAATTGAAGCGATTAAGGAGATGGTGTTGAAAGAAAATAAGAGTGATAGAAGAATTTTTGGCTTCTCTTGAGATGGATGAACATGATGAGGAAAATTGGTATGAAGAGATAGTAGAAGCAGATTTCAAGAGAGAACCAAGTGAAGTAATGGTAAGAAAGAGAGAAATTTTAAGGGCAACAAAGCCTCAAGTTTTTAAATCTAACAACTGTGTGTTTTAGGTACAAATAATAAGCATGAGATAGAATATGCAAGCAAGGGTAAAAAAATTCAAGAACAAGAAGAGAAAAGTGAACAAGTGAATGCATTTGTTTATGAGAGTTGGGATAAATTACAAGCATATATAACATCCTTGGAGCATGCTACAAACACAATGAAATCATGTGGAAAAGAGTTGGAAATCAGTTCCAAGATAGATGAAAATCAACAACTAGCATCTCAAGGGAAGAAGATGAAAGAAGAGGTTGAAGAGATAGAGAATCTAGAGACAAGAAGTAAGAGTGCAATAGTAAAGAAATAGGTATATTATGGAGAATATGCACTCAAGGAAGGAAAACAACAACAAGAAAAAGAGGAAGATATGATGATTATAAAAGAAGATTATGAAGAAGAACCATCCTTAGTGAAGAAAAACTAAAGAATGAAAATCATATAGATCTTAGGGATGAAGCATTAAAGGATGAGGAAGCTGAACAAGAAGACCAAATTTGAGCAAGGATGAAGACACAACGAAATTTGAAAAAGAAGAAGAAAAGAAAACAATGGAATCCAATCCTTTCTACCCTTGGAGTATGATGCAAAAGCATCAACTCTAGGATATGTACAGGGATGGAAACATTTTTTTTGGATTAGAAGTGTGTCAGTGAGGTTATAAATGTCATTAGGTGAATTTTAAGTGTGTTAGTTGGATTCTAGGCCTTCCGAATTTCAAATTACTCACTTTCCCTCCAAAAGTGCAATTTGCGTCTTGGAGGAAATTTTTGGCTTGTTGTAATGTTTTAAAAAAATATTGGAGCTTGTAACCTTGGAAAGAAGGATGAAATGAGATATAATTAAGTGTCTTAGGTTCCTAGGAGTAATAACATGAGTCTATAAATAAAGGATTTGGTCTTTAAGTTAAGTAACTTAGTGTTAAGGATAAAAATACTCATAGGAACAAAGAAGATAAGGGCATGTATTTGGTTATAACTTAGTGAAAGGACTATATAATGCTCAAATGTAACAATTTTAACTCATTTTGTCCAAACATGAATCAATTGTAAAGCTTCAAGAAAGGTAGTGAAGAAGAAACTCAAGGTTTTGATAGTTTTTTTCATGATTTCATTGATTATTAATAAGTATGCATGATATCTTGATCATAGAGTAGATTCCTAATCTCAGAATGAAGGAAAGATAGATTTTGACTTGGTGATGAGTTTGTAAGTACTAATACAATAAATTTGTTGATGGTTTTGGTGCTTTTCTAACTCTATGATAGTTTTGAACATTTATGCATGGTATAAAGTGTACGATTATTGAATTTTTTGAGTTTTTGGTTTTGATCCATGATTAAGAAAGTTTGTCATGTTATTAAAAGATGAGAAATATCCCTCTTGTTGTTAAAAGTCATTACATGAAGGATCTCTGAGTGGTGATGATAGTTGGTGAGCTTGTTTGTTGATAGAAGAACTTGTGACTTTTTTCAAGACTTGCATTCTCTTATAAGAGTTCATTTAAGTTTCATGCATGAAAGGTTGCATTGGTGAGAACCTTATGCAAGGTATGAACTGAGGGAAATATGTGCACATGGGCCAACAAATAGGAATATTTCCTTACATCTAGACAAGAGTGAAAGTGTTATGTTTTTCTTACATCCAAGACAATGGAAAGCCAATGGAACTAAGTGTTTTTCCTTACTGGGTGTTGTTCTAACCTGAGAGGTGAATATATTGAAGGCCTCATGTCAATAGTAACAACTAATGTGAGTCTTAAGATCGAATGTTTAGTGTTTGGAAGAGGAACTTAAAAACTGTGTGATACTGAATGTATGAAGGTTGATGGTGTTATCAATGATTTCTTTAGCCACAGTGAGTTGTAATAGACTCCTAATAGTTCCAAATGAAAGAAAATAAGTGTAGAGAGAGATCATTGTAGAAAAGACAAGTTTGGTATATTTCTGATAAAAGGTGATGGTTTTGAATTCTAAAACACATGTTCCAACGTAAGGAAGAGGTAAAATTTAGTCAAGTATAAAGAGATTTCGTATCCCTTCCTTCCACTATTAACTCAGGATCCTTTGGAAGACCAAAACAAGCCATGTAGAAGTGATTTGGTGTTTTTATTGGAATTCTAATAAAAAATATAGCAAATCTTAGTTTCTTGGGTTTAGGTATCACATAGTTAGGGTTATGATGAGAGGAGTGTGTTAAAAATACATAGATATGAAATAAAACCATAAGACCTGGAAGAAATGGTGATGACATAATTACCAAACACATTCAATGATAAATTTGTGATTCCCTTATTGAAATATTGTATATTTTCTCGACAATTTCTTCAGGGACAGTAATACAGTGAAAGGTCTGAATTGTAGAGACCCACTTTACATAGAAACCAATCTATAAATATTGACTCAAACCCTAAAAATTATATAATAGGTCAAGTGGATTAATGGGTTCTTGAATTTACTCCCATTTCATCTTGAAATGAACTACATTCAAATCTATGCATGACAATTCCCTCTCCATGACCTAGTTAAGGGTTCTAGAGCCAAAATACAAAAGGTGGACTATAGGGAATTGCAAAATGAGTTGGACCTTAAAATTTGAGGTGCACATATAAGGTGATAAGAGGGTTCTATGGAAGCTTGTGAGGTCTTATATTCACTTCTAGCATTCTAAATCCATATGTAAACCAAACATGCTTACATCAAGACAAAGAGGAATAGTTTAAGGGTACTATTGTCCTAATGAGATAAGTTGGGTGAAATGAAGCTTATTGAATCCATATGGTGGTTAATATAAACAATGATTTGATGTGTTTGATAGGGTGAAACCTTCAGTGAATTCCTAGAAGCTATAAGGTAAGAACTTGTTGGTGTATTCACTTAGAGCTAGTAGGAAAACAAGAAGGGCAACTAACAAAGGTGAGTTCCCAAAGGAATTTTTCATGAAACTAAAAAAGTTGAAGGTTTGAGTCAGAAGAGAATGGAGGTTTAAATAATGTGTAATTGTCATATAATCCTTCTTAAGTCAATTATTTCTAATGTAAACAAGTTTTTGAACCTTTTTATAATTCTGAAATGACAGAGCATGGATGAAGTTTATTGTTTGAACCTCCTTGGTTGTTGAATGTATGCTTGTTATTTGACTTTCTCAACATAATTTGTCTCCATGATCTTACTATAAATGAATATGAACAAGAGGGTATAGGGGTGATTACATGGGAGAAAAAACTTTTTTTTTTCAGTCAGACAGACAATACCTGGGAAAGAAATGGAAGGGGTGCATTTTTCAAGAGTGGGGGTTAGCCACCAACATACGAAAGTAAGGACTAAGTTTTAGAGGTGGAGAAATAAATTGACCAAGATGGGGTTACTCTACTAAGACAAATGCATGGAGAACTATAGAAAAATAGGCAGGGTTTGTAGGGTTTTACTTAACAAATATGGAAAAGAAGGGATCCAATGTATGAAAGTATATTTGGAAGGATACATACTTGACAATGGAGAAAGGATCTCTCATCCTCTTGTACATTTGGGAGAAGTGGGTGTTGAAAATACCCATTGGTTCTATTGTTATTTTGTGAGCAGATGTAAACTAAAAGTATAAGTCCATAGGGCTGATATACCTTCCAAAATAATAGAGAAACTCGGTCTCAAAGTAACCTTAGAATGTGATTGTGTTTCACCATTTTATTTACGTTTTTGAAGTGACAAAACAGATAAGGGTAAGGGCCAAGGAGGAATACCTATTAAATTCTAGTCGGTTGATGGTTGTTGCGCATGTTCTGACTTCTTGATCCAATGCCGATTGTGAGAGCTTCCTTTTGGCTAGGAGGAACTACTTGTAATAGAAAACAAGACCACAAATGATAGTTAAATGATATATGATAGTGGAGTGCCTAGTGTATGATAGTTTTGGGAAGTTTGATACTTCCCAGATGGCGATCAATCCACAGTTAAAAAAAAGTTAATGTAAGAAATAAAAAAATGTCTACTGTAGTTGATATGATTTAGGTATCTCATTCAAGGAAAATAAGCAAATCTTAACATAACAGGCTAGGCTATGGTTAGATCAGAAAGGTAGGTAGTTGTCACGGTGTTGGAACTGGTTAGGTTCAGATTCTAGGTTGTTTAGGGAAACTAGTGAGATGATTGTTGGGTCTGTTTTTGGTCAAGGTGAATAAAATAGAGACTGATGTTGGTTAGGTATGACTGATGCCGGTTTAGGTAGAACTGATGACGGTTGTGGATAACTGGCGTCAGTATGGTCGAGGTGAAAGAAAATCGAATAGATAAAATGGCAGGGGCTGATCTGAGGTCAAATGAGGTTGGGAGAGTGGATGAGAAGGTTTGTGGAGATCTCAAGTATGATCAAAAATGGATATTAGGTCAGAATGGCAAATTTTGTGGTGTGGGTAAGGGAAATGGTGGGATTACAAGCTAATAAGCAATGTAGGAATGAACATGAAAAGTACAAACTAATGTTAGGAATGGGAAAAGTTAACTATGCTGAAATAAACAATCCTGGTAGAGATGTACTTACTGTGATGTAGATTTAGATGGTTGAATGGAGGTGGTTGTTGATCAGAAGAATAGTGTTAGATATCGTAGCAGTGGCTCCTAGAATGATTCCATAAGTGTAATGCTTCCAAAATATATCCTAGCGATGGCTCTGGATGTCTAGATGCGTAAAAGGATGCTCGTTCTGCTTGCATGCAGCTCTAGTCTCTTTTCCTCTTACTCTCAATATTTTCCAACCCAAAAACAAGGTTGTTTAGGTGAATAAATGGTAATCGAAGATGGTTCCAGGTCGACCGACATCGGTTTAGGGGTGACTGGCGTCAGTTAAGGTGGGATTCCCTAGGTTTACTAAAATTGGTAGATCTTTCTGATTTCTTTTGGCCTAGTTCATTTGTTCATGTGGATCAGAACAGAAACTTCCCTTCTAATGGGTAGGAATGTGGTTAGAGAAATATTAGGCATTGATTTTAGGGTTGGACCAAATCTTAGCTCATTAAGGCAAGTAATATTAGGTCTTAGTTAGTTATGGAAACATGCTAAGAATAGGTCTAGGCTGAGGTGTCTGGATGAGGTGTCTAGGTGAGGTGGTGGGGTAGAAATTAGGGTAATTAGATATTAAATATTATGAGGATATATATTAATTTAATTTAATTAATTAAATTAATGGTGATGTGGGGTGGAAGGGGCCATGGTTAGCTGAGTATGTTTGAGCTGGTTATTTGACAAGGGACCAAGGGGAGTGTGACCCAATTTTGGTGTCTATAGATTCACCCATGTGGTTAGTTGAGATATAATTTATAGGACTTTCTACCCAAAAAGTAAGGAAACATTCAACACATGACATCTTCATGTATAATTACATGTCTACGTAGAATGCAATGTGCTCTTTGATGGTTATGAATCCTCCATGTTCATACTTTGGAAACTAATCCCAAAGATATTTTGATAGGTCATGTTCGACTCTTAGGAAAGTGATAACATGATGGAATTTTCCAAACCAATCCATAAACATGATAGATAGATGTTGAAGGGTGAACAATTAAAATCCAAACGAAAACCATGTGTAGACACAAAATCATGCACTTTGGGTAATTATCTAGTCTCGATCACATAAAACTATTAATATGGTTCCTAAGTAAGAAAAGTAGTAATTAAGCCATGTCTTGGGCCACATTTCTTTTGGTTATGATGCTACTTTCAGTATTGCGATCTTACTTACTCACTTTATATTTTCACATTTTGGAAATTGTCATTTTGGACAAGAGTACCCAGCTAGGACGCCAGTGCCAAAGACTGTTTTCCCCTTTGGGCACCGTTGTCCTCTTTACACTTTGGTCACACTTTTTAGGTCCTTTCTATATGTTTGAGCATCTTATATTTTTGGTAGTTAGCATTTTCGGGGTTAATTACAAAATTCAAGCAAAGGAATCATATAAATATAAAGTTATGTGATCATAATAAGGGACCAAGTACTAAGCACCATCTATCACCATCTAAGGTTGCATCTATCAAGGCATCTAAAGCTTCATTTACATCCATCTAGCTCCATCACAAGGGGAAAATGATGGTTCTTCTACATCACACTTCATTGGAGGGGAGTCTATTGTTTCCATGCATGCATTATTTACATTCTACATCTATCTAATTTCTCGCTACTTCAAGTGTGACACACACAAGAACAACCTAGGGCACAATTCTACACACACACATAGAACTACATTGGGTATGAGATGTAGTGCAGTGCTAGGTTATAATTCCATCATTGTGGTGGCTGAGGACAGTCCAACCCCTTCATTTGAATCTTTATTTTTTATGGGTTGATTCTTTGTTTGGGTTTTTTTAGGTGATTCATTCATTCTAGATCCACAATGACATTCGATGGAGTTCAACAACACAATAGCAAAAAATAATGAGGGTTTTACATCATCTAGTGACCCTATGAAATTGGCTTCCATACCTCCTGCATAGACCTGCACACCCATAATCAAGCTCAAAGAACCCCAAGTTCCCCCATCCCTTCTCCAAGTTCCACCAGTCCAACCAAATTTGTCAAATCTACACTTTTATAGGATCTTGTGTGAAGGCCTTCCATTCTTGTTCAGCTGGTCATCACTGTGACATAGTTCCGCAACATCTTCAAATAAGATAAGGATATTCCAACCCTCTTTTTCACATTATGGTTTCATATTTTCATTACTTAGTTGCTTGGGTATTATTTCAATATTTCACTATTCATTTATTTACTGCAAACTTGCATTAGATTATACTATTATTTTACATTTTAGCATAATAATTTTGGTGAACCCGATCGATCCAAGCCCTTTATTATGAATATGTCTTCTCTTTATCAAGCCATGGCTCAATTGTCATACCTTCTTTTGCACCCACTAAGGTTTCAATAATAGTTACTACCGCTTGTGATTTCATGTGATTCCGCACTCAACATCCTCCTCAATTTATTACACCTTAGGATGATCCTTTTATCAATGTGGTAACTACTTACCACACTCATCCTCCTATGGCTCCACCCAGTTACTATCCCACCACCTATCACTTCTTTGGATCCTCCTATAGCCTCTAAGGGCTATGATATCATTAAATAAACTTAAGCATATGCTAGCTAAAATCTCTCTCTATGACTTATTGTGCAATGTGCACCAAATTTTCATCAAACATTAGAGGCTGCCCTTCGTTATATTCATATCAAAAGTGATAATTATGTGGTATCTTTTACACATATAATTCAGTCTCTCAAAAAATTTCCACACGCTATCTCATTCGCCAGTGATGACATATCTCCGTTTTCTAAAAATAATCCGTGTGCACCTTTACTTATTACAGTTTTCATTAGCACCAATTGCATTAAATGTGTGCTTATTGATAATGGGTTGAATATCAACCTATGTGCCCATTCCCTTCTCAAACAATTAGGTATCAATGATAACTTGATTTCTAAGAATTCCACTCTCATTCGGGGTTATGAATGTGCTACTCGCACATGTCTAGGGACTATTTCACTACATATTCAGGTTCAGGCCTAATATTTTCTTAACCAAATTCTACAATATAGATACATCATTACAATTTAGTTTGTTAATAGGTAGACCTTGGATTCAGGAAATGCAAGTAGTTCCCCTCTATTGTACATCAATGTGTTAAATTATTGCATGATGGATATGAGCATACGATTATTGTACATCCTGAACCCTTCAAATTTTGTTGCATAGATCCTGTTACTACTATGCCCATACCTCCTACACAACACATTCCATATAGTAGTATTGATACATACAAGGTTGGTCAGTCTAGTGCTTCACAATCTTCTTCTACCACTCAAAACTCTCCAATCATTTCTACCTACACTACTACCATCATTTCACCCACAGTGCCTGGTTCTACACAAGCTACTAATTATCCTGTTAACGATCCTATTACATCTAGTACATTGTGCTACCAACATACTTGATACTGCAATATAACAATATAATGCAAAACAAAAATGATTCTAATGATTCATATGATGACATCAATCATGATGAACTCACTGGCGAGGCATTAGGAAAAATCAACTTCACTCCTATTGAGGTAGATGACTCCTATTTCAATGACACATTCATGGCTGATGGCCCTAGTGAATAAAAATTCAATACCCCTCCCCTCTACTAATACTATGGTGCTCTATTAGGGGCCTGTACATACTTTAGATGTTCTTTCACCCTCTTCTGAAAAATCAACACCTGGCAAAACCTCCTTTCACATGCACATGTTTCATCAATAAATACTTATTGGCATCATAATTCGGTGGATCCTACTTGTTCTTCTACTATTTTTATATCTAATGGCTTATCTAGGATTAGATTGAAAATTAATGATATCTTACCACCTCCTCACTCACCCCATCTCTATCACGGTTATTTTCACATCACAGTTGCCTATGGTCTACGTGTCTTCCATTTAGTAGTCTTCATTGCACGTAGTTCATGTGCTTCTCAATTGACACTCAACCAATCTTGGCTTGACTATATTGGAGGCACTATAGACTCCAGTCACACTTATCTTACTTTACCCATGTCATTTGGTAATTTTTCTATCGATAGTGATTCATCTCCTAGATATTCCCAAACTCTTACTCATTGGTACACACATGGGTGTCCACCAAAGCACCATTCATTGATGATGAATATGCAATGACCATATACACCTTGTGTCGCAATGGATATTTATATGATCCCCCTATACTATTTTTTGATCATGTCTCCAACAATGCCCTAGTCAACTTTGATCCAGACAATGATGATCTTCTATACAATGGAACTTGATCATCCTTATCAATTCACACTTGGAGGGCATTATGTTTACTCTCCCCCTAACATTAACATGCATTTTAATTTCACTTTATTACACATCTAACATTCTCACATATACATCTTCATACACATTGTAGCATCATTATTACCTGATGACGCACTCATGTGCTTTGGTTCACACTTAACTGTTGAGGGAATCCTATATACATGAACCTCACACAATGCATAATAGACACCAAAAATTACGCATTACACATCCTCACACATTCTCCTTCATCTACTTATACACCCTATACTCACTACCCAATGATGCACTCTAGTCTCATGGTCTATACTGGACTATTGAGGGTATACATCACAAATGGACCACATCACACTCATGCCATTCAACCATTCAATATTTTATCATGTGACATTCCTAGAATAGTGATATACGCTATAGGATATATCATTACTTCCTCTAGCATCATTTAGTGATATATGTCATAGGCTACATCATATATCATCACTTCCGCTTGCATCATTTAGTGATATACGCTTTAGGCTAAATCATCACTTCTTCTATCATCTTGTATTGATATACGCTTTAGGCTAAATCATCACACATTGTTCACACCTCATCTCTATGTTGCATATCATCATTACAAATTCACCACACCATGCTACCACACAACACATTATTTGATGATTTCCTGATGAACACGCTCTCATTTAAGGTTAATTCTTGACTACTAAGGGGGAATAAACAAATGAACCTAATTACATACAACTCCATTCAATCGGGGGGCACATGAGATCCTATCATTCACTCTGTATTCCATTCCATCCATCCACAACATATTTCATATCTTGGTCAAAATTACTCTTGCTTACATTTACTTGTTACATGTTCATCCTATTACACATACTAGATATCTTTCTTGTATGCCATTATCTTTATCATACACACATATGTGTTCACTTGCTTTCTAGTTGTGATAAGTAAATTATACAGATCCATTACACACAACATGGATGCTTGGTGTAGTACATAGTACCAGTCCCACAACGGCTCCTAGGAAATCCACTTTCATACACTACAGGTGTTATTGTTTCATTTTGTTTCATAACACGCTACTTTATAAAATTCTACATGCTTTGACATACATTTTATCTTTCTAACGTGCTAACAGGTGCTTCATATGTAACATTTGTTTTGCAGGACTATTTTTCACCATGGTTATCTATTACATTTCTTGTACTTGCTTGTCATTGTTTTTCATTGTATGCGGGCTTTTCCATTTGTCTTGTGTGCACACTTTTATGCTTTTTACTTCATCAACCTTGATTGTCTTGCGACATCGTGAGTGGTGTATCATGTTTGTAACCCACTTTTTACAGTCTCCATTTTCTTCTTATGTGTTATAGCTTACATGTTGTCTGCTTAGCTTGCATTTTGTCTTTTTACATGAATGTTTTTCTTTTATTGTACTAACACTTGTCTCCCAAAAAATTATTTACATGTTCCTTGGTTTCTACCAAGAACATCCCCTTCACCCTGTAGGGAACAATTTCATTGGTTGGTCCTCTTTCAGGCCCACATGCTCTTACAACAATGTCACATGTGCCCCCAAAGAGGGGAGGGGGAATCATTTGGGGTGAATTAGTCACCCCATATAGAGTATACCACAACACAATACCGGTACACTATAGTTTTCAGATTTTGGGGCTCAGAATCAGACTTGCGGCAAGTAACTAAGGGATAATTAAACAATTTCAACATGTAACATAGGCTCTTGATAGGTTAGATATTCCTTTAGCATTGGGCATTTACACAACAAATTTAATATGGAAAAGAGTCCTTAGCACATGCACACCATCTGTAGTGGTGTTATACAACGGGAAGTGGTTAAAGGTTGAAGTAAGAAACCCGATAGTTTCTCCCTATACTTCTTCCATTACATTTGCGTGAGATCACCTAAAAAACAAGTGCACATTGAAATCATATACAAGATCATTTCCTCATCATAGATCAGGTGCACATGTTCCTTTTTTCACACATTTTCAACATTTTCTTTTACATACTTCCTTACATGATTTTCATACATATACATGCGTATTTGACTACTTGATCATCTTCTCTTTTACAGGTCCATCTGTATGGGAAGAAAGTAGTCAACATCAACACTAAAAACATGTACATCACACACTCTGAACATCTACACACATGTTTTCTGACCTAGGTTCACTTTCATCACCTTTTTACACTATTGTATCTTTAGTCTCCATGATCCATCTTTTTATCACCCCACGCTTTTTTCTAGTCACTCAGCTCACTTTTATACATATATCTACATGGATATTAGGTACACATATCTATCTACTTTATGTTACCAAGAATTTTTCTCACCAACATAAAGTGGGGGAAAATGTATACACAAATTCACATACTTCTGGGTAATTATCTAGTCTCAATCACATCACTACTATTCATATGGTTCCTTAGTGTACGAAAAGTAATAACCAGACCCATTTCTCTAGCCATCTTTCGTTATTTTCTGTTGCTAATTTCGGTCTTGGACCTCTTACTGACCTAGTCATATCTTTTCACACTTTCAACATTTTACTATTTCTGTGACTAGATTGCACCCCAACCAGGATGCTAGCACCAGGTCACTCTCATCCCCTTTAGGTGCCTCTTTTCCTATCTACGTACTTTACTCACACTTTTTGGATCCTTTCTAGCCATTTGAGAATATTGTCATTTTGGCAGTTATCCTTTTCAAGGTTACTTACCAAATTCAAGTGAATGAATCATATAAATATAAAGTTATGTGATCATAATAAGGGACCAAACACTAAGAACCACTTATCACCACATAATGTTGCATCCATCAAGGCATCTAAAGATCCATTTGCATCCATCTAGATCAATCAAAAAGGGGCAAAGCTATGGTTACTTCTACATCACACTTCATAGGAGGAGAGTATATTCTATTCCATCCACTCATTATTTACATTCTATATCTAGATACTTTCTCGCTACTGTCAAGTGCAACACGTACACAAGAGCAACCCTAGGGCACAATTCCACACACACACACACACACACACATAGAACTACATTAGGTCTGAGATGTAGTGTAATGACATAGTTGTAAGTCCACCATTGTGGTACAGCTGAGGACAGTTCGACCCCTTCATTTGCATCTTTCTTTTTTTAGGGTTAGATGCTTTGTTTGGGGTTTTGAAGGTGATTCATTCATTCTAGATCCATACAGACATTCGAACAGAAGTTTAGTGACATAGTAACATACAATAAGCAGCGAGGGTTTCACATCCTATATGACGACCCTGTGAAAGTTGGAATCTAGACTTCTTACAAAAAATAAGGCACCCAAAATTAGGATTAGAGTGCCCCAGGACGCCCCCATCCCTTCTCTAGGCACCCCAGTCTAGCCAAATAACTTCCATATCTTCATTTTTCTAGGCTCTTTTGTGACGATGGTCTTCCATTCTTGTTCAGCTGGTCTTTAGTGCGACACAATCCTACGCAACATCTTTGAATAAACTAAGGATCTTCTAACCCTCTTTACACATTAGGGTATCACAATTTCATTACTTAGTAGATTGGGTATTATTTCAGTATTTTACTATTCATTTATTTACTACAAACTTGCATTATATTAGGCTATTATTTTACATTTTAGCATAATAACTGTGCCCCTGTTGGGATGTTTTTAGAAAAACACATAATATAAGAACTATGCTACTCTAAAATGAAGAGCCCCCACTCTAGCACCATAAATTTTTATCTCCGTAAATGTCACACTATGATTCCCATCCCCAAAAACCAAGGGATATGGATGTTTCCCAAAGGTTTATAGGGGTGTGCATAAGCATGAGAATCCTAGATAGAGTCTCACACAAAGGGTTAGGATTTACCTCTCTGGAAAAGGAGTCATGTGCGTGGGAATATGAAATTGGTATTTTATCACATGAATGGGAATTCCTCCTTCAAGGATTCTTTCCTCTCTCTCTCTGGACCTTAGTAGCCAAATGATGATGTGCTCAGGAATAACTCAAGATAATAAGAGAGTGGGTGTTTATAGTTTTTATTAGGGTATTTGTTGGTTTGTTTGTAGGTTCTGGTAGGACTTTGTGTGAGACTACACAATAGTAAAAATGGTGGGAGATAACCCCAAAAATATAAGTGAGAGTGTATAGAAGGTTGGTGATTAATTCATTCATTATGTGCATGGGAAATGTAAGTGCAAAGGTTGCACATAACGAATATCACCTACAATCATCAAATAGTTAGCAATAAAATATGATTGCAAGCTCTTTTCCTAATTTTACTAAGTTATAAAAAGTAAAAAAGAGGGGAAGGGAAAGGAAGAAAGATAAATGGATTTGATAGTGTGTAAAATACCCCTTTGTAAGGTAAAACCTAGTATGGTTAATTTATGCATTATATTTCATGTTTACCATAGGTAATAGGTTCTTACATTTACTATTGGTAAATTATTATGTTACTGCGGTAACTAGTTATTATATTGTTAAAACCATATTATAGTCACGTATGGTTATTGATATATGGTTATGTTTCTATAATCATATTATTGTCTTATCATATTCACGGATGTGTGTGTCGTTGCACCTATCCAGCTTATTATTTGTTTGTACTTAGTTGTGAAATATCTATAAATATTCTAACCATCACTATTACAAGTTGGATGATTTAACATTAATATAATTGTGAAGCTTCTATACCTCTTCTACATTTGCTACCAGACTAGGTTATAGGAGCCTGTGTGAGCAGAGAGAGTGTAGAAGAGATAGAAGAGTTTGGAGAAGCGTTTGAAACATTTGGAGAGCTTGTACAACCTCCTGCAACTTCCCAAACTCATCCCTACATCCCCATAACCTCTTTTTCTGTTCCACGTGTTTGAAAAGAATTTTTTTACAGTGGTGCTACACCAGGAAAATTTTTGTTGCTAGATAATTCTTGTTCAGTGAAAATTAGATTCTAATTAAAAAACTCAATTTTTTTCCCCATTAGGGGTTTTCCCTTTAAATCTAGAGAATCCTCTAGTTACAACTAACACTAGCTATCCTACTAAGCTTAGAAGGACCAATTTATGCATCAGGTGTCTATAGAGCCCTGCCCACCGAGCCAGGTCTATTAGGATGAGCTGCGTTGCATTAAAAATGAGTTGTGATCTCTTACCGAACTCTTAATCAAGTTTCCTGGTGAGCTTGTAATTGTTCTATATTAAAGCACCCAAGATAAAATTATTTGGTTACTTGCCCACATTTTTATGAGCCCTTGGTCAAGCCCCCCTACACACAGATGAACTTGATCCAATATTGAGACCGAGTTGTCATGCAATGAAACAAACATACTGGCAAAGCTGGGTGTTGAATGGGTTGAGCTATGTGAGCATTGTTTAAAGGGTGAATCAAGCCTTCCATTGGACAAGTTGGATTCTACCACTACACCCACATAAGGTTACATTGAAAACCCACACTGTTTGTTGAATGGGCCATAAAATTGAACCAGGAAGATCACATTGGGGAAAAGATCAAACGGTGATCGAGCCGCCTGACCACCCTGATCAAATTTTGCACAATCCATTAATCCATTGCAAGCCAATCCAAATGTAATCCAAGCTCTAACAACAACCAACCATGACTCTGCCTTATGACCTGTATTCTATAGAGATGATGGAGTAAAAAAAAATGGTGGAGACAAACAACGGTAGAAAAAAAATTAAACAGATATAGGAAGATAAAATGCATCTAGATCTAATTATCTTGGTCAAAACCTAAAATCACCTTCACTCTCTACAATAGCCACATGGCACTCTTGTTTTCTACCACGTGAATTTTAAAAGGTTAGTAAATTTTCTTATAATTCAAATACCAATTGCTTCATTTTGAATTTCAAGCGCATTGAGCAATTTGTTGGATGGTGTAATGCATTTGGGCGGGACATGTCACTTGTTCGACCCCCTCTCCTCTCAAATCTATTTTGTATAGTTTTAAACTTAGAAGGAAAATTAGCGGCACCTACCATATTTAGTTCTTGAAAACCACTATTAAATCTGCTATCCACAACTAAACCCCCGCTAAAAATAGTGAGAAAAATCCTACTTTTGGGGTAATTGTTTTCTCTCACTTTGCTTAAAAAATCATACTAAGTAACTTTTTCCAAAGGAGGGGTACCTTAAAGTGATTTTTTACCTTTTTATTTTGGTTTTTAGTGTACATTTCGGTGGGTTGTACTAATTTGTAGGTTTCTATATTCAATAGAAAACATTGTAGCTGAAAAAATTGGCAGAGATCTGAAAATAAAAAAATAGTGAAATTTGGTTCTACAACAATCACGAGATCTTAAGATATATTTCGTAGCGTTTGGTATATATAGTGCCTATGGGAAGCACTTAGGGTAAATCCATCATGAATACTATTACACTTAAATCCTAATATAGTTGTAATAATCTCATATGCGCATCGTACCTATAAATCAATGAGTAGAAATAAGGACGTAATGCACACACTTTGATCCCTCCCATTCGTCTGTGAATGATTGCACGAAATAAATCTGGAAACTAAAATTATCTGAGTATATAGAAAATTTACATGCACACATGAGGATATTTCTTTGAACCCATGTCAATAATCATAAAGAACCCTTTCAGTATTGTCTTAATACCATGCATCAAATTATTTCATATATGTTAACGCCTCTTTCACGTATTGCCGGGTATATCTAAAGGGAAATATTCTTCCACGTACCATTGGCTATATCAAAAGGGCACGTATATAGAAAGGTTTGATATATCATATTGGTAGTATATAGATTGTGAGACCTTATACGTGGAGTTTTAAAAGCCTTACTATTTGTCAGTTGATTCAGAAAATTGACACAAATGCCCCTAAGTTATTTCTTATAGAGTCATAGATCCTAAGACGAGATAATTATGCTGCATGGAAGACTAAGGTCAAAACACAACTTGAGTTTAAATAGATTTGGCCTATTTTAAATGATTCAGAAACTAGACCATAAGATGATGCATCCCAACAGAGACATTTTGATAAGGCCAATCAAAAGGCCAAAGTCATAATATTGTTTATAGTGTTTTATGATGTGCAACCCCACATTCGAGATGCCAAAACATCTAAAGAAGTGTGGGATAAGTTAAGCATTGTGTATAATACCAGAAACAATAACATAATATTTAATTTGTAGAGTTAATTGCATACAATGAAATTCAAGCCAAACGAGAAAGTGGAAGCTTTCTTAAGGACAATTGTAGAATTGAGGGCTTCACTTCTAGCCCTAGGAGAGGAGGTTACTAATACAACTCTAGTGCCCATTGTTTTGAGAGCACTTCCTCCTTCTTAACACATTTTTGTGATGACACTAAACTTGTCAGATTAGATAGTTACTTTTGAAAAGTTAGTGAATCTACTGCAACAAGAAGAAGCAATGTATACAAAATATTATGAAGAGGATCAGACACTACCTTCTCATCAAAAATGAAAAGGAAAATATCATTATTCTCAAAAATCCCAAAAATAACATAAGCAAGTGGACAAGGAAAAGAAGAAATGTCCTATATCCAAAAGAATACATGAGTTGAAAGATTGTTGGTTCAATACATACAAGAAAGGTTGATCAAGCAACTTTGGACCTCAAAATAAACAATCTCATCAGGGACAATCATACTACAAATAAGCAAAAAATAATGGGAAATGGAAAAGAAAACCCCATCAGCAAGGAAATATAGTTGATAAAGAAGAACATTCAGATAATGAAGACTTCTTATACACTTCTCAATCAAGTGAACCTTTGACGTCATCTAGTGATGTCTGGTATGTTGATTTGGGACCCACTTGACCCATGACCATCCACAGAGACTAGTTTACCACAATGAGGTACATGCCTTTGAAAAACCATGTTTCATTAGGTGATGATTCTTCATACATGGTATACATGGTGTTAGGAACATTTCTCTACCCCTTGGTTCACAAAATTGTAGACTCTAACAAATGTATCTATATGACCCTGGGTTAACAAAAAATATACTATCAGTTAGTCAACTTCTAGATCACAATCTGAAGATTGAATTTGATAACTCATTACAATGGCAAGAAAATCATGTTTAATTCAAGGATAAATCATAGAGGCTCAATTTTTTTTTGCAAAAGCCTCTAATGTGGGACGTATGTTCCAGACTTGACTTTTTCCACAAAGATGATCAGGCACTTATGGCTAAGAATTCTTACCTCCAGCACAGTTTGTGGCATCGGAGACTTGGTCACATTAGTTCCAAGTATCTCAAAACACTTCGTTGGTATAACATGGTGTAGAGGATTGTCCATCTCTCAAGAAGGATACAGATAAGTGTCTTAACTTCCTAGAAGGAAAATAACACAGAGCTTCTTTCCAGAAGAGTACTTATCGAGCTTATAGGTAAGCTTGATCTAGTTCATACCAATCTTTGCGGTCTGATGCAACCAAGTCATTTTAGATTTCATTATTTCATGTCTTTGTGTCGATGACTATTCAAGGAAAATGTGGATATATTGTCTTCGTAAGAAAAGTGACGCTTTTTAGACCTTCAAGATAGTTCAAAGGGGCTATAGAGAACAAGACTTGTCATGTCATATCAGATATCTCTCCATTCAAATCAAGGGGAGGTAATTCTACCAGTAATGAGTTCAAATCATTACTTACAAGCTCGCGGGATTCGTCGACAGATGCCTCCTCCACACACATTGCATCAGAATGGTGTTGTTGAGAGAACGAACCATTGCACTATCATGGAAGATGGTGCATTATATGATCAATGATTCTAGAACTAGAGAGGACATTTTGGGTAGAAGCGATCAAAAAAAAGTAGTTTATTTGTCTTAACAGAGTTCCCCACAGTTGCTCTTGATGGAGTAACACCATATGAAGGATGGTCGAAAGTGGAAACCATTTGTTGTGACACCTTAGAGTATTCGGGTGCAAAGACAAGAATGCACATACCCAAGGAGAATAGAAAGAAGTTGGATATGAAATCACTAGAAACTCATCTTCATTGGTTACAGGTGAAGAGACTCTTGGGTACAGATTGATGGATCCAAAGACCAGGAAAGTATACACCAGCAAGATATGTTGATTTTTTTGAGAAAAAGGAAGTTGAGACTCCTCCAGACTCATCTGATGTAGATTTTTCTAGATGTTGTAAAAACAGAAGTTAATGTTCCCACAGAAGATGACAGTGATGATGGTGATGATGGTGGAATGAGCAGATATGAACCACAATCCATGGGATCATTACAGTGTATGCCCAAGTGGTATACTAGCATGATACGAGATGCAAAATTGGATGCTCCACCTAGATACATCCACCATTGGACCACGGATTCACAGTAAAACACGAGAAGAAGTAAAATTTTCTTTGATGAGTAGAATTATTAAATCTAATGAGCCCTATTTCTACAGTCCAAGAATCCCTACAGTCGAAAGCTTGGAAAGATGTCATGGATACTAAGTATCAGTCAGTGTTGAAAAACAACACTTGGTAGCTTATCGATCTTCCACCAAGGAAGAAACCCATTAGTTGTACAAATGGATATTCAAAACAAAGTACAAAGCATGATGGGACCATTAGAAAAGTACAAAGCAATGAGACTGGTAGCAAAGAGGTACACACAAAAAGGAAGGCATTGATTATGAGCAAACATTTTCTCCCACAGCTAAGATCAAAATGATTAGGATGATCTTTGCTCCAGTTTCTACACAGTTTGGTTGGAAATTCCATCAGATGGATGTGAAAAGTGCCTTTCTAAATGGAGATCTACAAGAAGAAGTCTACATGACTCAAAATGAGGGATTATGTTATACTTGTTCAAGAAACAAATGTATGCAAACTCAAGAAATCTTTGTATGGCCTTAAACATGCACCCCAGGTCTTGGTACATCAAAATTTGTGAGCATATAATTCAGGATGGATTTTTCAGAAATCCATATGATCCCAATCTCTACCTCGAAAGGATCAAGGGGGGGAGTATTGTGGTAATTGATCGTATCTTTATGTCAATGATCTAGTCATCACTGGCATTTCAGTAAAGATGATCGAATGCAACAAAGAAAGATCTTAATCAATCGTTTGACATGACAGATCTTGGGCTAATGCACTACTATCTTGGACTGGAAGTATGGGAAGAAAGAGAATCGCATCTTTGTTTCTCAATTGAAATATACCAAGACAATGCTTGAGAAACTTCATGATGATGGATTGCACACCTATTTCTATACCTATGGAGAATAGATTGTGGTTATCTCATTCAGATCCATCTCTTGTGGTAAATGAAACTCTCTATCGGTACATTTGATTGGGAGACTCATTTACTTGACCTACGCTAGACTAGATATTAGACTTTGTAGTGAGCTATCTATCTAGGTTCATGCAGGAACCCAGAGTTTGTCATTAGAAGGCAACAAGGTGAATCTTGAGATATCTCAAAGGGAATAGTAGATCTTGGTCTAGAGTACAATAATAACAACAACTTCTTCTTGACTGGATATTCGGATTCAGATCATGCACGAAACATTGATGACATGAAATCTACTTCAGGATTTGTATTCTTTTTGGGATTTGGACCAATATCATGGGGAATCAAGAAACAACACTTTGTTTTCTCACCCTTCTACAGAAGTTGAATATCGTGTTACAGTTGGAAGTTGTCTATGCAAAGCGATATGGCTACGTCGCATACTTGAAGGACTTGGAATACCATAGGAGAAACCGACCACCTTATATGTTTACAATGAATGTGTTCTCAAACTTGTTCATAATCCAGATATTTCATGAGAGAACAAAGCACATCAAAGTACAAGTTCATTTCATACATGAGCATGTCTTGAAACACAACATACAACTTCAATTTTGCCCAACAGTTGAACAACGAGCAGATATACCTTCACAAAGTCACTTGCACATGGACAAGTTCGAGATTGTTCAGAGAATCTCCTCTCAACATCACTTGATGATAATGCAAAATTAAGGGGGGGGGAATGTTAGGGTAAAAACTAGTATAGTTAATTTATGCATTATAGTTACATGTTTACCTTAGGTATTTTATTTTTACTAAGGTAGTTTAGTTGTTGGTAAATTTTTATATAACTTGTAATGTAACTAGTTCATTATATGGTTGAACACCATTTTATTCAGCATTATTGTAATCACGTATGGTATATGTTGCATAGTTACAACAATATTATTGTATTATCATATTTAAAAATGTGTCATGTTGTTGCACATGTGTAACTTATTTATTTGTTTGTACATGGACTATCTAATATCTATAAATATTACAGTCATCACACCCTTCTGTACACCCTTTTTGATTTTCAAAGGAATATCCAATATAACTCTACTCCATGCTTTTGTCCAACTATTCTCTCAATTTACACTTTTTTAAGGTACAATAGTTGCATTGATCAACAATTCCTGATATTCTCTGGAAGGAGTAATGTAATCTCCATCATACGTCTTTATCAAGTATAGCTGCTTAGGTACTCAAAATCATGATTGGGAAATATCAAATATATATGAGCCATATTAACTTCAAGAGGGAGAACTAATTATACCTAGGTGAAACACTTGCCCAAAAATCATCAGTAGTATCTAGGGCGGACATAGAAGATCAGTTAGAGGTTATATCTTGTTCAAAGTTTACTTGATGCATCAAACACATTCAATGCATCTTTCTATAATGTTCTGATCCAAAATACATGCCTTTCAACTGGGTATTTATAGTAGAAATTATTCACAAGGAACATGAGGAACAATTACAAAGATTATGATTAATGGCCTCAGCTAATCACATCACATGTGTTCTTCTTCAAAAACTACAATTCATTAGAATCCATATAGTTGATCAAATTGAATGCATACATTAGATGTCTCTAAGAAGGAAGTTTCAGATTATCATTTTGACCCATAGGTCTCATATTATGTTTAACTAGATTTTCAATAATAGGATTCATAATGTATTGAACAAATGGTCTATGAAACAAAGGAGGGATAATATTTTGTAAATTTATTATAAGAGAGCCTTCAACAATTTTAGGTCTAAAAGCTTGTTCAAAAAAACATGGAGTTGAAAAACAGGGATGCTAGGTTTTAACCTTTCAAGAGAACTCAAATATTCCTCTATCAAATGATAATAGATAGATCAAATGTTTGTATGTTCTTAGCTTGTGAATTTTGTCTAGCAACTGGTTTCCAAGCTTGGTCAAACCCAGCACTTGTAATGGAGTCGCCATTAGAGATTGTACTCTAGACATGATAGATCAACTGAAAAAATGCATTGAATCACACTGCAAAAACAACAAACAAATAATGACTTGATAAACCCTTGTTAAACCCTGAACAAATCAAAGTAGGGGTATACATACTTAAACATTATTTCATAGTTTGCGCAATATAAGGATTGCATGTCAAATTATGTGCACTATCTTCCTTAGAAGAATGTATAACACTCCATTTGTATGATCTTAAAGGTGTTGTGAATGCATGTATAATACATGTACACCATAAAGCTTGAGAGAAACCAAGTTTTAGGTGTTATATTTCCCCAAGTGTGCCACAATTTATTCAAATACACAACGTCAAATAGAATGGGGAATTTATATCATTGTGCGTAGTGTATAATAGGTTTCATAGTGGGTAAATGAATTTCACAAAGCATTGGGAGGACACAAGACTCATGGTTTGGTTATGCAAAGATTGTGTGAAGCTTGTTTGAATGTGGTAGACTAGTGCAGTGTTGTAATGACTCAGTGAAGTGAAGGGAAACCAAGTAAGATGCACATGAAATTGTACGAAGGAAATTGTGTATTCCTAAGTTGAACGGGCCATTGTGCTAGACTTAATATATTGCACAAAGAAGGTCGTGCAAGGTGAAAATAATACGCACAATGGGATGTGGGATGGGCATGCCCAAAGATGCAAAGGGAATACATGCAAGGTAATGTGGTCAAGAAATATTGGATGGGAAAAGGTATGTTGCACAAACTATTGCACAAAGTTCTTAGGATGATGTATAGAGGTGGGGACGTCACTTACACAATGAGAATTAACACAAATGAAATTGCACATACATGAAATGTAAATAGATTACCAAAATAGGACCACATAAGATTACGAAGAGGCCCGAGGGGAGAAAGGAGGATTGTGTGGAAGATGGGAACATGAAGCATACAAAAATCCAACTTTTAGAGAAAGGAAAATAGAGGTTCCTTAATTTTCTTAAGGAAATTAGGGGTGTGTGTTATGGACACAACAATAATAAATATACAGGGAATGTATATTTTAAGATGTGTATTTTAATAAAAATTGACATTGTTTCTTTATTTGACATTTTCTTTTTCTAAAGTTTCACTGACATTATAATGCATTAATTAGGATAGACACGTATAATGTAACAAATGTACATACATAATTAGAACATATATGTATGCATTTATAATTAAAATAAATAGAATATTTTTTTACATTAAAAATTTAATTATTAATATTTTATGAGATATTTTTATGTAAATTCCTAATGTATAAGTTCACTTAGGTTCTTAACATGTATAATATTTAGTTATTTATATAACAATAATGATTAGTTATACACATTTATACATATGTGGGTTCTGACAATGTATATTATTTAGTTACTTATATAAAAATGCCTATTAATTATACATATTTAGTCTTATTATTTTTGGTAAAGCATAACTAAATATTATAAAATGTGCATTTTTATAAGAATTGATATTGTTTCTTTGTTTGATATATATATATATATATATATATATATATATATATATATATGGTTTCACTCACATTATAATGTACTGATTAGGATAGACAAGTGTAATGTAAAAAATGTACATACATAATTAGAACAAATATGTATTCATTTTATAATTAAAATAGATAGAATATTGTTTTACATTAAACATTTAATTATTGATATTTATAATTTTTGAATTTTTAAATATTTATACAAATATATAATCATATCTCACGCTTTACGAAACATATCTTACCTTTTACTCAAGTTTTAACCACATATACTATTTAGTTATAATATTCTATAAGATTTATTATATACCTACTATAATATGTACAAAGGTAAGATATATAATACATTTTTAGGAATCTACATTTGTTTATTCATAATATATGATTTTTCAATAAATTCTTTTGAATTTGATAAATATAGTTATGATTAGTGATCAAAACCCTCTATCTCATGCAAAGATTGCTAGAAGACACAAGTAACAAGAGTAAATGCACATAACCTTGTAAAATATTTGCTCATCCTTTGCTTTTCACTCTTAAGTCTTTTTTCTTCTTTGCATTTGAATTTTTATTTTCATATATATATATATATCATTTGAAAAATGCATAAAGATATCAAATTTCATGGCTCTTATTTTAAATTTAATTCACACCACATTGATTAATAATTTTATTACATTTTCTTCATATTTTCCCATAAATAATCAAGATACTATTGTTTTGATTGTTTTTTCAAAGTTTTAAAAAGAAAATTATTTTATGTAAAGTTGGATTTAATATATTTGTTAAAATAAATAAATGTTATCTATTTTTTTTAATATACACGATCATGCCATGAAATCTATTGCTCCACTCCCATTATACAATTCCTCTCGACATAATTAAGAGGGGAACTCTATAACAATGCTAATTTTTATGGAATTTGGTTCTTATATTGATGTGCTTGACAATTTTCCACAATGTTTTTTTGTTTATCCATAAAATTATTTTGGTTTATTGCCAATATTTGAAGCATTCATTCCAATATTTTTTTCTAGACTTAAACATGAACTAAAAAAAGTAATCCTTGATAATAAAAAAATTGTGATTCAAGAATCTTAATATTTAACTAGAGAGGAGTAGACATACAACAATCTATATATTTAACACAAATGTAAGAATTGATAGCTACATATAAGTATATAAAGTATAAGAGTGGTAGATCATTAAATGCTCAACGAAATTATTTCTAGTTTTTAAATTTCATCTCAATAATATTTTTTTAGTTTTGGGAATTCATGCTCTTTTAATTGGAGTTTTCCCCTCTTAAATGGTAACATGGATCATGCCTAGGAAAATAAATGTCGTCATGCATGAGGTGATCCGAACGAAAAATAATACCACATTGGAAGAAAATGTGTGAAATGAAGAGAATGTTGATTTGAAATAGCATAAGGGAAAATTGTTTGCATGTTTTCCCTTCAATGGTAAAATTGATCCCTCTTATATAGGGATGTATTGGTCAAGTTACTTTATAAAAAGTATTTTTTGGTTATGATCAACACTGGTTACATTCTTAAATAAATTTATATTTTCTATATATTTAATAACTATTACTATAGGGCTACTGACCCCTATATCTTATGGACATATTTACTCAACTATATTTGCATTTTATTATTCAGTGTGAGTAAGTTATCTTTAAGTACCAAATTTCATAGACATTAAAAAACATTAATTTTACTGTGGTGAAATTCCTTGATTTTAAATGATTTAGGGTTAGAGTTTGAGCCTAGGTCTTTGACGATGCATCATCTTAACTAGTCAGTTCAAATTTACACACTAAATAAATAAATAAGGGTTAAGATATATTAGCTTATTATTTATTTAAATGCATGAGGGTGGTACAATTTGTACATTCTAATTAATTAATAAAAATTAATACACAAACTATAATATAGATCCCAAAATAAATTGTGAGATATAATGATATACACAATTTATCAAAAAAAACAAGAGGAGAAGTGAAATTAGTTGTTTACAGAAGAAAATATGTGATATAGAAGTGTAAAGTGACTAAAAAATGGAAATGAAGTGGAGGTTCTTCTTATCTAAAACTATGATTGCAAATTAATTTGTTATGAAACTACAAGGCATGTCCTAGAGCATGGTATGATTTTGTCCTAAAATGTATGGTTTTGAACATGGAATGTTGGAACTTTTAACTTCTGATGGTCATCAATTTCCTAGAGATGTGCTTCATTTTCTAATGTTAGGATTCAACGTTGTGTTACACATCATGTAGTGATATGTAGTAATTGAAAACCCTAGATCTCTGCACTAACACTTCATGAACATGATTATATAAAAAAGGAGATAAATCTATATGTGCTCAAGTTTGAATGACCCTAGTGTTAAACATCTACCAATCCAATGTAGATGTTTCCCTACATCCCCTAAATGGTGGGAAAAAGCTCCATATAATTATCCTAGTGTATGTATAATTATGTATACAAATCTGAGCCATCTTTACCTTGTGTCTATTGACATAAAGATAGTGAACATAGTGTAGACACCTACATTCTGCTTTTGCAATCTTACAGCTAAAAGCACGTAAATCACTCTCATTCTTACCATTTCCATTATAATTAGTGATTTCCACTAATTAACTAACATTTCTTACCATTTTGGTTAATTAACAACACTTTATTGATTACCTATCCTCTTTCACATTCAGGATGCGACTTCATGACAAATCGTAAGTCAAAATTATCTTCCAAACAGACAATTAGCGATTATTAACTAATTAAGCCTATTTTACCCTTGTTTTGGTCAATATACCCTATTATTGGCTCAAACCCTCTTCCAACAATTCAAAATCACCCCACTTCCTTCCACAACATCTCAGAAGGCTTGAAAATCTTATCCTAGCATCCTAATTGACCCTAAGTGGTTGATTAAGGCTCCTCACATCCTAATCACTTGTTAATTCACTAATCATGATTAGTAATTCTCAATCTACTTTGTACTTTTAGTACCACATGCACCAAGATGCAAGTTTTCCTCAAAGGAAAACTATAAAAAGGACTAATCACATACCTTTAAACTTTACACCATGCTTTGATTTGCATATCATATAAGAAATATGATTAATAGCCAAGCTCAATCCTTGCCTCAAGTCTCAATAGGGTTAGTAGATGGGTATCCAATTTTATCTTGTAGTAATTGTTGGAGAGACCATCTCACCTTCTTGGAGTAGTAAAAAACCCCCAATTTGATTGCTCCTACATCTATTTAGGTCTAAGTTAGTTAGCAATTGAATACAAAGTAGACATGTTAGTTATTTCAATAATTCCATTAATATTTAATAATTGATGTAACTATTATTAGATTCAATAATCATTTGTCAATCCATCAGTGGTTCTTAACCCCTTGTCAAACAAGAGAGTTGAAATAAGTTTTTAGAAAGCAAAATAATCAATTAAAATAAAAAACCAAAGCTAAAAGCAAAAGTAATTTGATATATAACTCTCTCTTTGGGTATTTCCAATCATCTCTACTAGGGATATGGACATTTGAATGAAAGTAGAGCACTGTTGTGATTAGAATCAAATACATCTATGTTGGGGATATGGACGCCTAACTGGAAACGAAGCAATGTATGACTCTCCTTCCACAATCCATTCACACAAAAAAATCAACTTTGAAAATAAATCATTATTACATATTGGCTAGACTATCTTCACTTGTTGTTTATCAAATCTTCTCTCCAAGAGGTAATAAATTTCCATGTGCACACAATGTATCTCTATGAGAAAAAAGGATTAGTATGTTACCAAGTGTCTTTTTTTGGACCTTGTTCAAAATCTTCTTCTTGTCTATATCTTACCTCACGATTTGTGCCTTTGGCTAATCATTTCTTCATCGTGAGGCTTCTAAGCTACATTCATAACATTCACGCTATTATTATACTTCATTCAGAACATCCATGTGTATAAGATTTCCTTTTTCCATGTTTACAAACACCTTTTTCCCCTTCACAAAAATAATCTTCCACTTCTTTCTATCATGTGCTTCTTGGCCAACTTACGCTGGGGGAATCCTTACTCCTTCCTAGCATGCCATTGGGTTACGTTCATCATCATGTTGAACCTATTTATATTGGCCATGATCCAACTTCTGTACCTGAAGATTTTGCCTTTGAATATTCCCATCTAATGCTAGGGGAAATTTCACATCTTCACTTTTTTGTGCATACACAAGGCATTTTGCCCTTGTACATCCCATTTGTCACTGGTGCATTCATGTTTCTTTGTTTCCTGTACATAGCTTCAGAAAAATCTAAAAATAAAATAAAATAATTCAAATATGTTTCAAAAAACACAAACAAATTGGTAAAACAATAAAAAACACAAAAAATTGGTAAACTCATCAAAAATTGTAAAAAAACATTTTTTTTTCAAAAATTGGTAAATGACACGCACACAGCTGAAGCCTGTATCAAATGCATTTTCCTTGAACATCAAAATCTTTCCTACAAAAACATCTTTCTTAAATTTATTACTTGTTCTTGTCTCGAATGACTTGTGGATCATTGTGATCTACCTCCATTAACAAAGCTGACTTACTTACTATATCGGTACTCCCATGCAACAGTGAGTTGCTAGAGATTATGTCATAGTTCATAAATTCTTTCCACAGGACTACTTGTTTCCTTCATTATTCCCCTCGCATGTATCCTTGTTTGGGGCACCATTTTAAACCCTTTTAGTGAAAACATGAACATTTGAGAACTGAAGTTTGATAACAAAAACATTGGTGCAACTCTATTGAACATTTTTTGTTTGAGTATATGTGATTGTACTTGTTTCTCTGTTAGGTTGGCTAGTTTACTTTCTCGTATTTCATTACATCATGTATGTTACATGGATTTAAGCATTGTTTTACTTTCTCATATTGAATTTCATTATGTATGTTTCATGGAGCTGCGTATTTTTAGCAATGAACAAATGTTAATAATATAGGTTTTAATGTTATTTTACACTTTTGTTTATTTTAATAAAGGCCAATGATGTAGATCATAGGGGCAACATGATGAAACAAAGTTGTTTATTTAAGATTGAATGCAAATATGTATTCCCATTCTTCACTATCATGTCTTATCACTATTAATTTCTCTTCCAAATCACTTGGGGTAATAAAAAATCATGTTTATCTCTCTCCTATCTTATTCCTTCTAGCCATTTCGATCATAGATTGACTTCTTCTATTACCCCATCGACACTCGAGGGGGCATCCTTCATTCTACTAATTTTTCTTCAAAAATTTACTTGTTTATGCTTATCTACTATATTTGAAGTGAAGTCACTTACTTCACCTCAAACAGGGACAAATGTAAACACCTAAATTCCACTTTTGCAATCTTATTTCTAAAAGCACACAAATCACTCTCATTCTAACCATTTTCTATTATAATTAGTGATTTTTGCTAATTAACTAGCGTTTCTTACCATTTTGGTTAGTTAACAACACTTTCTTGATTACCTATCCTCTTTCACATTTAAGATGCCACTTTACGACAAATCGTAAGTCAAAATCCTCTTCCAAACAAAGAATTAGCTATTTTTAGCTAATTAATCATATTTTACCCTTATTTTAGTCAATATACCATATTATTGGCTCAAAACCCTCTTTCAACCATTCAAAATCACCCCACTTCCTTCCAAAACATCTCAAAAGGCTTGAAAAGATTATCCTAGCATCCTAATTGATCCTAAGTGGTTGATTAAGGCTCCTCGCATCCTAATCAATTTTTAATTCACTAATCATGATTAACAAAACTTAATCAGTTTTATTTAATCTACTTTGTACTTTTAGTCTCACATGCACCAAGATGCAAGTTTTCCTCAAAGGAAAAACTATAAAAAGGACTAACAACATACCTATAAACTTTACACCATGCTTTGATTTGCATATCATATCAGAAATATGATTAATAGCCAAGCTCAATCCTTGCCTTAAGTATTCAATAGGGTTAATATATGGGTATCTAATATGATCTTGTAGTCATTTCTGGAGATACCATCTCACCTTCTTGGAGTAGCAACAAACCCCCAATTTGATTGTTCCTAGATCTATTTAGGTCTAAGTTAGTTAGCAATTGAATACTAAGTAGGCATGGTTTAGCTAAAATATATTGATATATCATGTTATTTCTTTCAAGTGTTCCATTAAGCTTTAATCATTGATGTAAATATTGTTCGATTCAATAAGCATTTTTTAAATAGACTATGCGGTGTTAGTCTTGTTAGTTTAGCTTTTCTTAGAACTTTTAGTAGTCTTCACATAGTTATAGATAAATTGCAATATACTCTTCATGATTTTGATATATTTTGTTGTGATTATAGATGCTAGATTTATTCCCTCAACTCTTAGAAACTTTGGAAAGGCTTCATATTAGCTTGATCTTACCATGACTAGGCTTGACTTGAAAGTTTCTTAGAATGAGAGGAATGATTATTGAACCTAGTTTGACTAGCTTTAGATGTGTGTATTGATTTATCGTAGGTTGTGTTGTTAGTTTGAACTAATTTAGGATATATTGGTACTTTGGGAACTTATTTTGTAATGAGTTCTCTTGAAAATTATAGGTATGTAAATAAATTCATCAGAATTACTTATATAGGGTTTGGTAGATTTAGTTTCACATTAAGGATAACCATCTCACCCAGAACTAAAATGTAAGATGGTTTGGTCCCATATTTATTGTCCCAGATAGGTCATTCAATGAATTGGGTAAGACTTTAGGAAAGATCCTTATGGATAATATACTATTGTAGACTGGTGTGATTGGCTATGTGAGTGATTGAGCAGTATGCATAAATAATCATGTCACAAAAGTGAGATAGGGATAAGTCACCTAAGATTGGAATATATGTGTAAGTCATGCTTATTTTGCAAGGAAAAAGTTGTCATTGACAGATGATAACTTACCAAATTTAGGTGTCTACATTCCCCCTAAAAGTATGAAATGAAAAATAGTTTCTTAAAGGAAAACATACTTGAGTGTGTACACACACTTTTTATTTTATTAGATTTTTTTATTTCACTTGGGTGTTGGCATGTTCCATGATGAAGCCCGCTATACATAATGTAATCAATGTCCATAATATAAATTGAACTTTAACTCAGCTTTGAATAATATTTTTTTAAATTTAAAAATAAAATTTGTAAGTAGTAAAGAAAAGAGGAAAAATCATAGAAGGAATACACATGTTTCATTTTTCAAATGATAAGCTCCTATATTTGTTGTGCTTGGAGACTTGGATTTGAATAGATATGATAAAGGATTGGGGGTGATCAATCCCTAATTTTACCTAAGGATATTTGTGATTCAAAGAGGAGTTGAGTGTCACTTGACCCAATTCTAAAAAGAGAGGTGTCATAGGAAAATTTTCCAAATAACCCCAAAATAAGGAAGGTTTCTATGGAGTTTTCTAATCACCCCAATATATTCTAACAAAAAGAGTGAGAAAAAGGTTTCCAAAAGGTTTTCTAGTCACCTCATTATATCCTAATCCCATAGATCACAATGTTGTAGATGGATCTAGTCCCAGACATAAAATAAAAAAAACAAAAGGGAATGACTGACATTATGCCACCACCATATGATATAACTATGCATCTAAGATATGGAATGTTTAATATATAAAAATGAAGGACCATGCCCTAATACCCTATTTTAAAATTGTGTTTGAGTCATATAGTGTTGAAAAAGGAATGAAATACTCTAAACCCCCACATTCTGTATTGAAATGTAGTAAACGCTTCTCTTATATGTGTAATATGTCATTGGAACTATATCTTAAACTTGTAACTATCCATAAGAATTTGTAAATTATATCATTTTCTATAAATCTATCCATACGATGAAAAATTTCATCCTGGACCATATCATCTAATAACTTTTTCCATGTTGCATGGTTATGTACCTATGTAAAATATGTTCTTTTTAAGTGTCAAAATCTATTTCTGAATATTTTTCATCCTATTTCATTTTATATCTTTATGATGTGCATAGATATCTATGTGGTAAATCTCACTGAAAGATTCCTCTTTTGAGATGAGTGAAATATTATAATAGACCTCTCATCTCAAATGAAATATTGTGTATCTATGTTATATGTGTATCATAATCAATGTTGTATCACATGGATGACTGTCATAGGTGGCCACCATTGTGATCATATTCCTACAAGGGTGTGTGTTGATGCCAGTTTTGACATGGGGTCTAATAGAAGATGAGAATTTAATATCACTCATTTTATAACCCTTGCTGGAAATAAAATTTAAGGTACAAAATACTCAGGACATATAACTCAGGGTGACCTATGTGGCATCTATAACCGACATAAGGGTTAATAGTCCAAATTGAAAAATCAACATTAATATTTTCAAACCTTGGGGTTAATATAATCTGACAAGGAAAAAATCTAGATATTCATAATAATTTTAATCTAGGTGGAAGAATTTACAAGATGGGTATTCAGAATTATTATTAACAAGGTGATTTTTGGATCATTAAAAAAAATAGAGGGAAGGGTAGGACATAAAAGAAATTCAAACTTTTTTCCTATCTTGAAATAACATAGGGAAAGTAAAATCATCTTATTATGATGGAAACCAAGACTTAAATAACTTGGTCACAAATAAAATGCTCATGGAGCTTGGGCGAAATTCTAAGGAAGAGTGAATATTATTCCATGCATAAAAATAAACTATGAACACAACATAGGTTCATTCTTCACAATTTATGAAAAAAATGATTGAAATGATAGTTAGTCCAATTTGACCAAATTCATAGTTAACGATAATGAAGCTAAGTCAAAAGAACACTCTAACATTCAACTCATCCAAAGCTACAAAGATTGCTTAAGCATATATAATGAATGCTACACAAATAGTGATAAAATGCTTTCTTAAAATGAAAAAAATAAGCTTATGCTCAATTTTTTGTAATCTTTAAATAATTAAATCTTAATCTATTAAAAACTACAATAATCTAAATAATTGAGAAAATATAATACATAGCTCAAACAAGTGAACATAGTAACAAGGTGAAGTGCCTTGTTTTTCTTGTAAAATCAAATCAAAATTAAAAAAGATCATAACTATAGTATTTTTAATAAACAAAGATGGGTCATGCCACATCTTACTTTCTCATGCATACTAATAATACATATACTTAAAACTACAACTAAACCATCATAAAAATGTATTACACACTTGTTTGTTGCGTAAAATAATCTGAGACCTTTGAATATTAAAATTGTTTTAAATCACATGCACCACCAACTTTACAAGAAAGAAAACTTAAGGAAAATATATTTTAAAAATAGAAATCTATGTTGCCAAGCTCAAACTTCAAATTTTTGCCTCTTTTGATCATGCATAATTCTCAAATGAATTTATTTGTGTCTTATCCAACTTTGGATACCAATGTTATCTAATTTGGTTTTAATATGGTTGTGAAGTGTAATTGGGGAACTTGTGTGCCCATTTAGACTCAATTGAAACTCAACAAGTGCCTCTAACTCCATTTAAGCTGTCAATTCATGTCCATAATGGAGATTGTAAGAAAATATCTTATAGAGACTTTTGACATGAAACTTCATCACAAATGCCATAAAACTTCTTAGGACCCTCCCCATCTGAAAGTTATCTTGAAGATATTTCTAATGACCTTTGGATACTCTGTTTTTATGTCAAATTTAATTGTGATGACCTTTGGATACTTGTTTCTATTTCATTTCATCCTTCTCTACCATGGTTAGACCATGTGTTTGTATTTATGGAAGCTTGGTTATCCCTAACCTTTGACCTTGTTTACCACTAATTTTTGAATCTAGTAAATTAAAGTTCTTCATTGTTCCACCTGGACCAATAAAAATCCTCTCTTGTCCCATGATTGGGCCACTTGTTTTCATTTACGGGTTCTTGGGTTATTTGACACTCAACTCTTCTAAGCTCTACATAAATTGACAAATCATGATTGGTTATGAATTACATCACTGTGATTAATACATTAGTGCTCCATTATGGGTATTTATATTTTTAAAACCTCCATTACATCACTTGTTTTACTTTTCAACTCTTGGTGATGTCCAAAGTCTCAAAATTTCTACCATGTGTACACCATGCTAGTTGTACTAAAATCAAATGTAAAATAATAATGTGAAAGCAATTTTAAACTTTAAATAAATAAAGGAAATTAAAACCAAAGAAAGCCTAAAGTTTGAAAAATGCCACCCATTAAAAATTTTTAAGCTCGTGGGATTTTCAAAGTTCAAACACAAATATATATTGAATGGGGGACATCAGCACATGATTAAATGCAAACTTAAACTGTTTTTTCTCATGTTAAGTGTATAAAACGAGTTTATATAGGGTTTTCTTAAGCTTAATACAAACTAAGATTTTGTGGCTTTTAAAAATATATTTTGTGACACAATTAATACCAAATTAAGGTTTTACTTTCACAAGTGTTTTTTAAGCTGATTTCTTGGGTATCCCTAAGGAACACGATCAACAAGAATCTTGTGGGAAAATGTGAAAATAACCTAAGGAGAGTATGTAAACTAGGATAATCAGTTTTAAGGTTTATATTGACTTTATTTTATCCATTTTGTTTCTCTTTTTGTGTTCTTTGTTTTTTTATTTGGTTTAACATCTTTTTCGCCATAAAATAAATCTTTCAAAATATCAAGAGGGTCCTCACTTTTTGTGTATAAAGTAGGGGTGTCTTGTGTACAAAAAATGATAACTAGTGTGGGGAAAATACAATCAAAGTGTTTTGAACTTAGAATCATCAATTTCTCTAACTAACAAAGACAAATAACTAAATATAACCAATAAAGTCGTAAATCATGAAGCTTAAGCACGAGTTATGATTTCATCATATGAAATGCTTGGTAAAACACATTTCTAAGAGTTATAAGTGGGTGATATGTGTATTTAATTCATCCCCATTTAATTTTTTTAGATTAGAAAAAAAAACATAATAAATACAAGCTTTTATTCAAACACATAAAGTTGGGAATTTCTATGATACTAGCCACAAATCTATAGCCCCCAATAAATATATGTTTGGTTCCCTTCCATACATTTCACAATTACCATCTAGGAATCTATAGCCCCAAAGTAGGTCACCTCAATTACCCTTTTATGAGACATTCATAAGATTTCACCGATCATCAATTCTCTTTTATTGTGTATATACATATTTATATTTTCTTTTAATTTTTTTTTATAAAGGGCCAGGGACCAAGGTTATCTTTGTTTATATTTTTTAAAGAAAATACTTTTTTCTATCACTCATTCTCCTCTTAATTTTCAAAATAAGTACACTTTTTGTTTGTTTATAACTCTTTTTCATGTTATGGATTTTTAAAATTCATAGATTAATTTCAAACTAGCCTTTGATCTTTTAAAATAATAAATAAATTACTTATGCCATGTTGCTAGTAAATCTAGGTGAGATCAACTTTGTTTATTGGGTTATGACACTAAGGAAATGATTTTCAATATGAATGCATCATTTAGGGACTGTGACATGGTCTGAAAAACAATGTGTTAAGAATCTATGTTTTATTGAAGGGAAACTACACTAGAAATAAAACAACAATACTAAAAGCAAACTAATATAATCTAACCCTAAAATTATAGTTCACAAGTAAAGAAGGAGGATGGACTTAGAAATTTTGTGTAAAGTACTTCATATTACCTGGTAACAAATATTATAGCTACAATATAAGTTCGAGGATGTAAAAACATCCTTGTACTCTCTCCAAAAAATAGTCCAACTCTAACATTCCAATTATAATGTGAAAACTTGTCAATTTCTAATTAATTTGATAACTTTTGAAAAGTAATAAATTAGAAAATGTGTTGGGGGATAACAGGGTAAGTGCACAAAGTTGGGGGACCAAAAAGTGGACAAAAACTTGAAAAACAGACAAAACGCGTACGTGTTTTTCTAAAATGACCTCATGTTTTAGTTTTTTTTGGTTTGATAATTACCAAACCTATAATGCGTATATGTTTTAAAGAAGGTAAAATGTGTACACATTTTAGAGAAGTAAAAATGCATACGCGTTTTGTATAGTATGGACTATGTATGTGTATTTGGGTGTCTTATGCTTACAAAAAAAAATGTTAAAGTATAATATTTCTTTTTATTATTTCTTATACTTCAAATTTATTTTAGTAAATATAAGAAATTAGGGTCACTCTGCACCTGATGGAAGTGGTCTCGTAGCTCCAACAATTATAATCTAGAAGATAGTTTTTCAAAATCTAATATGGTCAGTACTTACTCATTTTTTAGGATTTCAGCAAAAGGACCTAAAACTTTTAGGGCATATATATTGTAGTCAGTATTTGTTTTGGGAAAGAATATAGTCATTTTTACAGTTTTTTTACCTTATTAATTGGATTTTTTCCCTACCACTGCTTGAATTGGTAACAATTTTTAAATTTGTCCATAATTCACTTTAGCGACCATGAATCAACTCTATGATTCTCGTCTACTTCTTACTAAAAAGAGATCCTCACTTTGTAGATAGAGGATTGTTCCCTGAATGGGATTCCTATCCTATTACGAAAATGAGGTGATTGTAATGTGCCCCCTCCTTAAGGTGTGATAACACTACTAGGTGTTGAATGAGTTTTACGAATAGTACCAAGTGAGTTGCATCAAGTGAACTTAGATGATTGCTCATTCCTAGAAACATGGTTCTCCATATAAAAATCACCCCCTCACATCCTTATCTCCAAAAGCATCCTTTCATGGAATCAAATTCATGATTCTCATACATGTTTTTACTCATATGTCTCTTATTGAGACAAATTATGCCTTAATACTTTACACATAATGGTCCTTGATAGCTCGGTGACATGACTAGCTCATTTTAGCTTGTTCTAAAGGGTGTTCAATTAGCTACAGAATGGCCAAAAATGCCTTTTTAGGCCTTCAGAGGAAGTCGTCTCTCATCAAAACTAAATAAGTTGATCGATCACCTTAGACATTATTCCCTACACAATGAAACACGTTGAATGATCTTATTAGGAATTTCCTTGGGGTGAGGGTTTATGATTTAGGGTTTAGGGTTTAGGGTTTAGGGTTTAGGGATCAAGGTTTAGGGTTTAGGGCTCAGGGACTCAAGGTTTAGGACGGGTTTAAGGTTTAGTGTTTAAGGCTCATAGTTCATATTTTAGGGTTTAGGGTTTAGGGCTCAGGGCTTAGGGTTCATGGTTTAGGGTTTAGGGTTTAGAGTTTAGGTTTAAGGGTTTAGGATTTAGGGTTTAGGGTTTAGGGCTCAAGGTTTAAGGTTTAGGGATCAAGGTTGATGGTTTAGGGTTGAGAGTTGAGGGTTGAAGGTTGAGGGTTTAGGGCTCAGGGTTGAGGGTTTACGGCTTAGGGTTTAGGGTTTAGGGTTTATGCTTAAGGTTTTAAGGTTTAGGGTTTTGGCTTAGGGATTAGGGATTAGGATTTAGGTTTTAGGGTTTATGGCTCAAGGTTTAGTGTTTAGGGTTTAGGGATTGGGTTTTAGGTTTTAGGGTTTAGGGTTGAGGGTTTAGGATTTAGGGCTTATAGTTTAGGGTTTAGGGATTAAGGTTTATGGTATAGTGTTTAGGGTTTAACACTCAAGGTTTAGGGTTTAGGGCTTAGGGTTTAGGGTTTATGGTTTAGGAATTAGGGTTTAAGGTTTAAAGGCCAGGGAAAATGGTTCAGGGATTAGGGTTTAAGGCTTAGGGTTTAGGGGTTATGATTTAGGGCTCAGGGTTTAAGGCTCAGGGATTAGGCTCACCCATTCACTCATTGTAATGTTTTATGTATTATACATTCTTATAAGTATTGAAAGAGAGTATTAAACTAAAAAGGGTTCATCTACTTCATAGGCATAACATTCAAGGGCGTCATCAAAATTTGATGTCTTTCATCTACTAATATTTTAAAGGAGGGAAATTACAGATATCCAAGAACAATTTAGTTCAAATAAATGTTACCCAATACAACTATCTTCTTTTTCCCCATTGCATGCGAATGATTTTACTCACTGTAATGTTCTGTGTCTTACCCATTATTATTATTATTGACATAGAGTATTCAACTGAAAAGGGTTCATGGACTTTGTTGGAACAAAATTCAAAGAAATTCATCAAAATTTGATGTATTTCATTTGTTGATATTTTGAAGGAGGTATATTCCCACATCTCATAAATAATGTAGTCGTAAAAGAAGAATTAATGATGGTTCTAGGCACAAGACTAGGAAACATGGTCCTAAGATATTCAAAAAGATGAACTCACTCATGAGACCTACTGGAAATAAATGAGGTTTAGGGGTTAGAGCTTAGGGTTCTAGATTTAGTGTTTAGGGTTTACGACTCAGGGCTCAGGGTTCAAGGTTTAGGGTTTAGGGTTAAGGGTTTAGGGTTTAGGGTTTAGTGTTTATTATTTTTGTTTTAGGGTTTAGGGTTTAGGGTTTAGGTCTCAAGGTTAAGAGTTTAGGTCGCAGAGTCCAAATTTTAGGGTTTATGGTTTAGTGTTTATGGCTTAAGGTTTATGGTTTATGGCTCAGGGTTTAGGGTTTAGTCCTTAGGGTTTATAGTTTAGGGTTTAGGGGTCAGGGTTTAGGGTTTATGATTTATTTTTTATGATTTATGGTTTAGGGTTTATCATTTAGGGCTCATAGTTCATGGTTTAGGGTTTGAAACCTTTATGATTTAACATTTAGGGCTTAATGTTTAGGGTTTATGGTTTAGGGCTCAAGGACCAGGCATTAGATTTTAGGGGTTAGGGTGCATGGTTTAGGGATTATGGCTCATGGTTCAGGGTTTATAGTTACAAGTTTAAGGTTTAGGGATTAGAGCTCAGGGGTCTGGATTTAGGGTTTAGGGCTCAATGTTTAAGTTTTAGAGTTTAGGGCTCAAGGATTAGGGTCTAGGGTTCAAGGCTTAAGGTTTAGGGTTTATGGTTTAGGGATTAGGGATTAGGGTTTAGGGGTTCATGGTTCATGATTTATGGCTTAAGGTTTTGGGGTTTAGATTTATTGGTTTAAGGTTTAGGGGTTGGAGCTTGGGGCTCTAGATTTAATGTTTATGGTTTAGGGCTTAGGGTATAGGGTATATGGTTTAGGGTTTAGGTTTTTGCCACCATCATTATGGGTACATAAGATTTATTCCACACTACAAGGTTGTGTGCGTGTGTGGTATATCCATTCAGAAACATGCCGACAGACAGGAAATTAGCAGGAGCTGACAACTGATCTCATCCAATCTTTTGAATATCAGAGCACAAAGCCATCAGTGGATAAGGCATTGCAAGTGATCAAGCATATTACGATGGGGGATAGTGCCATGGTGGAAGACATACTACTATATTTTCTAGGTGAGCCTATTTTAGAGGCACATTTCGATGAGGATGAGTCAGAGGAGATGTAGTTTGAGAAAGCATGCATGGAAAAAGAAAAAGGAAAGATGGTTTATGTCATAGATGGAGAGGAAATGGAGAGTCTAGATGTTAACCACATTGTAGGTACGTGTGATGTTATAGATAGTGTTGATGAAAGGACGTGCAATTACAATGAGCCCTTAAAAATAAATAAGGTTAACATTGGGTTAGAGGCAAAACCCAAGGAAACAATCATTGGATACTATTGGTCGGAAAAGGAGGTCTCAAAGATCATTGATTTGTTATGTGAATTCCAGGATTTATTCCTTCGTGGGTATCATGAACTCAAGGGTGCCCACCATTTCTTGGGGGAGATGAAGATAAAACTGAAGGAAGGTGCGTGCCTAATCTGGAAGAGGCCATACCAGATGAATACAAATTTATGCGTACAGGTCAAGGATGAGATAGAAAAAATGATAGTGTCAGGTATCATTGAAGCTATGGAATAATTAGAATGGATAATCCTAATCGTCATCAACATCAAAAAGGATAGAAGGATCAGGATTTGTGTTGACTACAGGGACCTGAATGTAGTACGTGTCATTGATCCCTTCCCTACCCCATTTACTAAAGAAATCTTAGAGCGAGTGGCCGGGTATGAAGTCTACTCCTTCACGGATGGGTTCTCAGGGTACCACCAAGTGAGGATTGCAAAGGAAGACCAAAGAAAGACAAATTTTTCCACTGAATGGGGAGGTTTTTCCTATACATCCATGCCTTTTGGATTGAAGAATGTGCCTACTGTGTTCTCATGCACATTGTAATGCAAACCTTTCAGGGCTTCATCCATAAATTCCTTCAATTCTATTTGGATGATTGGACTATGTATGGTCTAGTAAAGGACCATTGTGATAACTTAATACTAATGTTTGAAAGGTGTCAATAGTTGAGGATATACCTCAACATCAAGAAGTGTGTCTTTACTACCCCCATTTGAAACCTTATTGGGACATATCATATGCAAGGAGGGCCTACTAGTAGATCCTACCAAGGTTGCAGCCATTATGGGTTTAGGGGAGCCTATTATCCAAAGTGTCGTGCGCATATTCATTGGGCATACGGGTTATTATAGGAAGTTCATAAAGGGATATGCCAAGATTGCCACACCATTAGAGGAAGTACTTAAACACAAGAGTGCTTTTCATTGGGAAGAGGCACAACAGAGGGCATTTGACACTCTAAAGGATAGGCTCATCACAACACCCATTCTATATTTCCCCATTTGGAATAAACCTTTCCATGTTCATGTGGATGCCTCTGGTATAGCCGTTAGAGAAGTACTGGCACAACCTAGTGAAGGGATTGTTGACTATCCCTTGTGCTTTGCAAACAAAAAGTTAACATCAGCAAAAAAAAATTACACCACTATTGAGTGTAAAGAACTATTCATGATCTATGCACTGCACAAGTTCAGGAAATATTTACTGGTGACACCATTTTTATTTCACACAGACCACATGGCATTAAAATCCTTAGTGAACAATACCATTATACAAGGGCGCATATGTCAATGGGTCCTGTTATTCAAATAATTTGAGTTCACAGTCATTGTTAAGCTAGGAAAGAGTAGTTTCGGGCCCGATCACTTGTCTAAAATTGGCTCAAGAGAGGACGTGCAAAGCATTGAGGAGACCATGCCAGATGTGCAGCTGTTTGGGTTGCGGTGCACACCCTCAGACTTAGAGGATATTGTGGTGTTTCTCAAAACATGTATGATTCTAGAAGGGATGAAAGTATTAGAGAGGAATTAGTTATCCATACGCGCCACACCCTACATGCTAGTTAGTGGTGATTTGTACAAACTAGGACATGATGAGGTGTTGCAAATGTGTATGCTAGAACATGAGCACCTAGCTATTATGGAGGAGGTGCATGGAGGAAGTGCATGTGGACACTATGTAGGGGATGCCACTGTGTGTAAGATAATACAAGTCGGGTTATGGTGGGAAATCCTATATCAAGATTGCAAAGAGTATTTCAAGGCATGTGATCATTGTCAATGCCTTAGAAAACTAGGGTGGAGGGATAAAATACCTTTGCGCCCTATTCCAAGTATAAAGCCATTTGAAAAGTGGGCCATAGATTTTGTAGGCCCCATTTTTCTAGCCACGCATAGGACAGGATCACACTATGTAATCAATTGGATGGATTATTTGAAAAAATGGGCAGAAGCATCACCTACCAAGGATTGTATAGTGGCTACAACAACAATGTTTTTATGGGAAAAATATTATTACACAGTATGGATGACCATTGAGCTTAACTAGTGATATAGGTACACATTTCCTAAATGAGACCATATGGATTTTGCTAGCAGAGTTCATGGTGGCTGATCATAAGACTACCGCTTACAATCCACAAGAAAATGGAACTGGTGAAGCATTTAATAAAATACTAAGTCATACCCTGACCAAAATTTGTGATGTTGGTAGATGAGATTGGGATGACAAAGTATCAGCAGTTCTATGGGTGTATAGGACAACCTACAAGAGGTTGAATAAATACACACCATTCCAATTGGTGTTAGGCATGAAGGATATCCTACCCGTTGAATTTATGTTACCTTCTCTGCATATAGCGCGTGCAGGAGGATTTGTCAACAAGAAAGATCTGGAGGAAAGAATTGACAAATTGATGAAATTGGATGAGAGACGATCATTAGCTAAGGTGGAGTCAAATGGATGAAAAGGATAAACAAAAAGCATGGCATGACCACCACATCAAAAAAAACAATTTGAGAATGGGAAGATGGTATTGTTATATGATTTTAAGTTTCTACGCCATCTTGGAAAGTTGAAATTCCATTGGTTGAGACCCTATATCATCTCGGATATCCTAAATTCAAGTGCATTCGAGTTGAGAGTGCTGGATGGAATGAGACTACAAGGTCATTTTAATGGGAGTAGGCTGAAGCCCTACTATAAATAAGTCTTCTTGGTGGTTATAATAAGGTAGTTTTTCCATTTAGTATAAGTTTCCCTTTATGTAATTTTCCTTTTTTGTTTCCCTTTCTCGTTGTTTATTCTATCATTTGTTTTGCACCTTGGGCACCGATAACCACATTAATTTTTGAAGGTTGTGCATTATCAGAGGACCGCGCATCTATTTTAGTGTGGGGTGGAGTGGTACGAAGTATAGGCCCGTAATACAAGTTGATCTGGAAGTAGAAGTTGTGGTAAATTTCTTGGTTGATGGATACAAAGCACGTAAGGATGAAGGAAACACATGGAAGAAGAGGTGGATGAAAAAGGTTGGTGTCAGGATAAGACTTTAGAGAAACCACGTATAGAGGAATAAGCATAGGAACAACATGAGGTAGGCAAGAGAAAAAATTAGGTGAAGGATAGAAGAAGTGCCTTCGACACTATTAACATGCGCATAAGAGGATTATGTCAGGATGGATTGTTGCATGCCAGAAGGTTGTAGAATTTTTTCACGCAAGATTGGGTGCATAATTGAAGGTATGTAAGGTCGGCTCAGTGGAAAGATCCGCATTTAGTACTAAGTACGGTGGTAGGTAAAATAGCATTTAATGCTGGAAAGAAGGAAAAGTTATAAATAAGAAGTCGAGCACTTCATTATTTACCTTGCATTACAAAGAGAAAAGAGCTCTCATGAATTAGGTCATCCAAAGGTGATCTGTGCGAAGAAAAAATTAAGAAATCTGAGAGGACGTGACTAGAGAAGATCCACAAACCAGTAGAAAAGGAGTACACGAGCATGGAGGAAGTTTTTAAGAAGCACCGGCTTGTGGAAGAATCATTCCAGTTAGGGTTTATCTGCTAGGGCATATTGTAGGAGGGTTTCTTTACAAGGTTGTGCATTAGGGTTGGATAAAGTGGTAGAGCAGAGCAAGGAAAAGATGCTTGAAGTGATAACCTAACCAGAAGGATGGCACCAAAGAAAGCAACCATCTCACCTAAAAAGTAGAAGGGCAAGGGTAAGGGGAAGCAAATGGCTATTGTCACAAGAAAAAATGAAGAGTGGTACGTGGAGATGCAATACCCGGAGGGGGGTATTGCTAGGAAAAGAATGGGAATATCATCTACAGAAAAGGATTGTAAGTGACTATAATCACCACACCAACATGATAGAAAAGGAAATGGCATTAGAGTTGGTTCACCCAAAAAATAAGAGGACACCATAGGGCATGCCCATCGACAGTGAAAAAGTAAAGGTTAAATTGGAGAAGGAAGGGTTACTACAACTTTACAAATTACCCTAACTTGGAAAACCTGAGCACCTCTACTAGTGGCCAATGGCGCGTGTTCATGAAGACCATTTTTATTTCGCGGGGAACAAGATGCACATAACTCCTCAATTAATTTTCAAGTTCACAAGCCTTATTTTATTTATGAGGGAGATAACATTGATGATGATCTAAGCAGTAAGGTGGACATTAAGGAAACAGTTGTTGTGTATGACTATAACAAAGGATCGTGATAATTTGAGATCGCAAAGATCCCATACCCCATAATGAGAATGGCCGCGTGCTTGGTAGCCAAGCTCAATGACCAAGAGAGATGGACTCAAGTGAAAAAAGGCATTGCTAAACGTATGCCAGAAAATATATGAGGAGACCATGTACAACTTGTCTGCTTTCATCGCCGATGATATCATTAGCAGCACACAAGAAGGCAAGAAGATACTATTTAGAAATTTCCTCACAATTATTTTCTCATAAATTGGAGTGTCCGATGGGCTAGAAAGGTTTGTTTGGGAGTACCCAGAAGAGGATCCCTCACCCAAGAAGTGATTTGTGAAATATACTTGTGATACCATGACAACCACTCACAAGGTGCATTTAGAAAAATAGTACAAGAACATACGGGACACGTTCGGGGTAAAGTGGAGGATTCTAGAGCAGTTACCCGTGCTCATGAAAGGAGATGCAGAATTTGTAATATATCAATACTTCTACATTAGCATATTTAGGTTGACTGATGAAAACATGGGCCCCTAGTGCAAGCTCCCCTTCTCCTTCAGTGCACAATACTTCCAAGTAGGGGTGAACATGTTCAAAGAGACCAAGAGACTAAGGTTCGACCTTAGTAAGGTGGATCAAGACCATAGAGAGCTGCATAAAAATTTAGTTTACCCCAAGAAGCACACATACGTGGAGAGATATGTCTCCCATGAGAAATAAATAATGAAACTAGTAACATTGCCAATTGCTGGAAGGGCTACAATAAGGATATGCCTTTACATCAAGCCAAAATTTGAAAAGGGTGCATACTTAGAAAATGATGTATCCATCCTAAGTAAGGTGGATCAAGACCATAGAGACTAAGGTTCAACCTTAGTAAGGTGGATCAAGACCATAGAGACTAAGGTTCAACCTTCGTAAGGTGGATCAAGACCATAGAGAGCTACACAAAAAAGTTACTTTACCCCAAGAAGCGCACATACGTGGAGAGATATGTCTCCCATGAGAAATAAATAATGAAACCAGTAACATTGCCAATTGCTAGAAGGGCTACAATAAGGATATGCCTTTACATCAAGCCAAAATTTGAAAAGGGTGCATACTTAGAAAATGATGTATCCATCCTAAGGACCCCCATAGGAAGAAAGAATCCCGCACCAAAGAATAAGGAAAGATAAGAGGTGCAGAAAGCACCAAGTGTTCAGGATACACAAGTGGTAAGCGCGTCGGAGAAAAGTGCTAAACCCAGTACTTACGCATGGAGAAATAAGTCCCCGGTGAAAGAAAAGACTCCAGAGGAAGAAGCATCAGACCACGAAGAACCCATCACCCAGGAGAGGTCACCAGAGGAGGAGGAGAAGGAAGGAGAATCTCATGCCAGGAAGAAGTAGAAGGTGATAAAAGAGAATGATTCGGAGGATACATAGAGCTTGGAGGCTTATAAAGGTGAGAGAGATGATGATGATGAAGATGAACTAGGAGGAGAGGACCATCTTATTTATGAAGTACATGACTCGGAGGAGGAAAGAGAGGAAGAAGAAAATGAGTACATCTTTTTCAAGAGGAAGAATTGACAAGGAAGAAGAGGATACTCATGAAAAGGGGGTAACCAAGGAAGTTACAAAAGAAAAAATGACCCCAAGCCTCACTAAGGAACATATAGATGAGTATGCGAAGAAAGAAGTAGAAAAGATCATCGAAGACCTAGTAGAGTAAGAGATGGAATGTAGCATGGACCTGGTGATGAAGGAAGCAGAGGAGGAAAGTGTAGAAAAGGAATATGTTAGCATTGGAGAGGATCCCAGTTTGGCTGTGAGCTTTCCTAACGCTGCACACATGGGGAGAAAAAGTGCAGAGGCATCACAAGTTCAGAGGATGGGCTATATTGATGATCTGAACAAGGTTTTGCACTCATGCTTTCAAAGCACGATACCAATAGAGCAACTCTTGGCTATGGAATCATTTGATGAGGAAGGTGCATACCCTAAGATGAGGAAAATGCTTTCTTGGGCAATTGAGTCCCACATCGATGAACCAGAATTTGAAGTAAGCCAAGGGGGAAATAATGAAGGTACCATAGTCAAAAGGTGAAAACCCCTTGGTAAACACTTAGTGGCTATCAAACGAGCAAATCTGTAATGCGCTGAATAAGGTTTCGATGGAAGTAGAGGCCAGAATCTTCAGGAGGAACAATAGAGTGAAGTTCCTAGATCTAGAGATGGATAAGAAGGAAGAAGATTTGGAGAAAAGAACCAAGGACTTAAAGTGGGAGGAACTAATCAGTGCACAACTAAGGCATGAGTTGAAAGAAGATAAGGCAAGGGTGCGTGAGGTCTACAAGAAAGCAAAGATGATCACATATGCCATTTTCTCAAAGCATCCAGATCTAACACCACCAACACAAAAGTATGGATCCACCCTAGAGTGTCTAGAGGACTTGACCCATGTCCTCACAATAGAAAGATGAACACTGGCCTTGGGAGTCTGCAGAGGAGGCATCAACGCGTAAAGAAAAGGAGGAAAAGATGAAGGTTATGGTAATTGTCTCCCAGTAGAAGAAATTCCTCACGGATGTGAAAGTTGACGTTCAAGTCACTGAGCCTGCCTATTACAACTGCACTGATAGAGATAGAGTAGCAAGCATTTTGGTCGCCACCCCTGAAGCAGAGCTCAAAGAGTTATAGGATAATAACAAGGGGAATAAGGTGGAACATGAAGAAATTCTAGCCGAGGTTGAGAAGAAATCAGAGGCTATTAAGACCTTGCAGGGATCAATCAAAAATAGGCTAAAAGAGTTGTATCCCAAATCACTCAAAGGATGGGTGCACTCAAGGATTTGAGAAAATAGTTTTAGGGGATCGTGGAAATAATGAATACCCAAGGAGAAGGGCTAAGCTTTGAAGAGGTGAGCACCTTAGTTGGCGACCTCTGTCAAAAGACACAAAGTGAGGTTAATACATAGAATAAGTTAGAGGTAAACTTTACGAAAGATTTACCTCTCCTCTTGCAGAAATAATCATAGTTTCCCCATTCTTTCATTCTTTTGCAAATTATTCATTCCTTTATTCTTTCTCTAAACTATTCAAATACAATCATTCTTTATTCTTTGAGAAGATGTTCATGAGGGTAGAGAATAGGCGTAGTGTGGGGTGATGTTGAGCCCCTAAAATATTGGCTGAGTACAAGAAGGTGCATGGGCGCATAAGGCCTATATGAAGAAGGGGTGCACAAGGAGAAAGTGCACATGATAGGGTTTTAGTAAGGTTTTAGTAGAACTAGTGGCCTGCGCGTAAGGCAGAAAGAAGATCTTGGGACTCAGCCATATTTGGTATATCAGGCAGAACACGAGGAAAGTATGACCTGACTATGCATGTAGAGTAAATAAGGTGCCATCTTGGTAACTTAGTGCCCACGGAAGGAATATACCTTGCGATAGAAGATTTCAGAAGGTCATCATGACAAAGGATGGAGAGCTTGCATCTGAAGAAGCATGCTCCCATGGAGGACCACTTGGACACATGGCAAGTAATCTACAACTTTAGAAAGGCATGGTGATGCTTTATAAGGCTATATATATGAGCGCCCGGTAGAAGAAAAATATACACATGGAGAGATCGAGAATTGAAGAGAGGCGAAGCCTTGCAGGAATACTATGAGAGCTCCATAGGTTGGGTTTGAGGATATGTAGGAGTATGTTGTATCAAGGGGATGGGTCTGAGTATTTTTCTTTGTACTATGAAGGGCCTAAGTCTATTTCCGATGCATGACATTGGTCTGCACTATCATGTGGATTTGTGATTGCCTCAGTTAATGTAATATGGTTATCAACATACTTAATATGAATATATGTGTGGTTCCATTTTTACTTATATTTGTATGGATCGGTTTTATATATATTTCACATGAGCAGATGTAAACCCCTATGTATTTACCTTCTGTTGTGATTCAAATCTATATTTTGTAATGCTCTTCTTATATGAATGAATACATTGGTCTAGAATCTCTTCTAAGCTCTAAGATAAATGTATGGTTTATTTCTAGTTTCTTCACTTAAGTTTCTATCGTAAATAATACGTTCTCACACAACTCACATAAATGAGGGACTTAGCATCTTTGCGTGCCTCGGGTGAGCACCCAGCGCCCACTAGGTGATAGGCCAACGCACATGTGATTTCTTTTTTCTTTCAGAGGGCATAAAAATGATTACATAAACTGTGACTGATGGAGTTGTGAGACTAGTTCCATAAGGTATATAGTGACCCTAATTTCTTTATTTACTAAAATAAATTTGAAGTATAAGAAATAATAAAATATAAATAATAATAAATGAAACGCTTAAACATTTATTTTTGTAAATAAAATCATGTCAAAAGCATATGCAATGTTTATACTATAAATAACGCGTACACGTTATAGCGCGTACACATTTTACGTTTTTACTTTTTCTAAGCCATGCCTCAAGGCTTGGGATCCAGTTTGGATCCCCAAGCATGAGGCATGGACTTGCACAAACACAACAAACAATGTGTTTTTGTAGGAAAATGTAAAAATGCCACTTCCTCCATGATAAATCAACATAAAACAATCGATTCGTTTAAAAAAATTATACCACGACGTAGAGGAGAGTTTCTTCTTTCTAAAAATATAATTTTTCATATTTTCTAACTAATATAAGGTTTCCATATTATTTATTTTCTAACTATTCCTTTTTATTGTTATTTTTTGAAGTTTAAATATGTTTATCTTTCATCGTGTATCTTTTTTTTTGGGTCATTGAAATTGAAAATAAATTGTACTAGCACAAACTAGGCCTAATTCTATACATGTTCAAAAAATAATAGTCTCATTTTCGATATTTTTTGAGGTAGTTAAGGGGGGCACGGTTGGAGTTCCGTTATTTTTCGAAACATAAATTTTTTGTACTAGAAAAATCATCAATTTTTTTTAATAAAAAATTCTAAACAAAAATCTAGCACAAACTAGATTCCCCTAGATATCTTTCTACCAAAGGGTTTTCAAAACTACTAAATGGTGCTCAAAAAATGGTGGGGGGCACGAAAGTCACTATGCTATGTTTTTTTTAACAAAAATAGGAGAACTTCTTGGTATTTTAGTTATTTTATCCACTTAAACTTGTCCATTTTCAATAAAATTTAGTAGCTTAGAAACTAGACTCAAAATGTTACGATTCATATTTACACAACATCTTTCAATTTTGAGTGTAAAGATTTCAAAAAATTCATACAAGTTGAAGTTTTTTATTTTTCAAAAAAAATGTGTCCACTTAAGACCCCCTTTTGCCCCCCCAACTTGGTGCACTTACCCAACAAGGGTTACCTCAAAGTCTTTCCAAATGGGTACATGTGACTCTTTTACCTCATATTTAGTGATGTTTGGAGCAATGGTATCAACTAAAATTAACTTTTTGAAGTATCTTCTTTATTAATGTTTGTCTCACCAAGGCAAATTGCAATTTATCCATCTTCCTTTCATTGTCATGGAGTATCTCCATCTACTCTTTCTCTACGAATATAATTTGTGACATGAGGTGTTTCTCTTCATATTTCTCATTCACAAGGGGCTATTCTAAATCGGTATAAATGAAATCATTATTATTACTTTCTTGTATACATTTAAGAACAAAAAATCCAAAAAAATTCTCTTGGTGAATTCATTGAGTGGATTTTATATCATCTTTATAATATGAAAGAGAATGTGAATTATAATAATATAAGATAATAAAGATATTAACAATATCATAACAGCTCTGATGAAAACGCTTCAAAAATATATTTCACTAGGAATTACTACCCTATCATGTTCCTCATGGTCAAAATAATCATAAGAGAAATATTTTTATTTAATACTTTCTCCTTCATCCAAACACATACACTAGTTGGATCAATGAGAAAATTTTCATTTAGTTCAATGGGATTAGGGTGAGGGAAGTTTTGAATTTCAAGATAACTCCTAAAAGACTTTGGATTTGATTAGACATGAGAAATATTTTGGGTAACATGTATAAGATTAAGTAGTGTGGTAATTTGATTGAAATTAGACATATCAAGAAGATTCTAACATTGGGGATTGATTTTTATATTTATTGTGATGGAATTTCCATATGCCAAAATAAAAGTATTTACATTGGAAGTTTTGGGAACATCCATATGAGGGTATATAACACACACACACACACACACACACACACACACACACACACACACACACACACACACACGCACACACACACACACAGAGAGAGAGAGAGAGAGAGAGAGAGAGAGAGAGAGAGAGAGAGAGAGAGAGAGAGAGAGAGAGAGCATTTACAAACTTATATGTAGGAGTGATATTATCATGTATTTTGAAATATTTAAATAAAATCCTTGATAAGTTCAATGGGTTATCTCCTTATAGTAATAAAGTGTTGGTATAAGATACTTGGATCCATGACCTGCCCAAACTATGTCAAAAAATCATCTTCAAAATATGCCCATGATCTAATATAATTGGGTGGAAAATTGAGGAACTAGTCACATTTTGTATCCTATAATGTGAGTGGAAATAACCTAAAAACAAAATCTTCCTGAAAAATATTAAGAAAACTCAAAGAATTTTTAAAAACCACATGTTCTTTAATTGTTATATCTCCTACTTGAGTGTAATTCGGTAAATATATCTCGTGATTTCTTAGAAGAGGATGTGTTACTCTTGCAATATTCAAAGGAATATATCCTACCCAATTGGTTGTAATGTCAAATGGATTGTTGATAGAACATATATATATATATATATTAGAAGTGAAGAGGACTTAGGAGCAACATGAGTAAGTAATTTTATACTCAACACTAAAATAAACCATAACCAAACAAATTAAACAAACCAAAAGTTAAGGTCCTCCTTCTAGCATCAATTTTTTGTTGATGCAAGTTTTGAAACAAGATACAATAGAAGATGAAAATTTAATCTCACTCATTCTAAAAACCCTAATGGAAATATGATTCAATGTACATTAGGGCATATAACTCAGGGTGAACTATGTGTCATCTATAAAGGTTGTAAAGGGGTTAATCATCTAAATTAAACAATCAACATTAATCTCTTCAAACCTTAGGGTTAGTTTTATCTAACTAGGACACAAAATGAATATTCAAAATGGTTCTAATCTACATGAAATATTTTATAGGATGGGTATTAAAAATTATTATTAGTGATGTGAGTTTTGAATAGTTAAAAAACAAAAAATAGAGGGAAGGGTAGAGTAGAAAAGAACTTCAAACTTTTGTCCTATCTTGAAATAACACAAAGAAAAAACAATTATCTTATTATGATGGAAAAAAAGACTAATATAACCTAGAAACAACTTAAATCCTCAAAATAATTGGTTGATAGTCTAAGGGAGAGTGATATATTTCTTGCATACATAATATTAAACTGTGAACACAACCTAGGTTTGTTCTTCACAATTTATAAAATAACACAAATGACTTAAATGATAGTTAGTCCAATTTAACCAAAATCACTACTAATTATAATGATATCAATTAAAAACGACACTCCAACATCTAATTCATCCAACGCTGCACAAATTTTCTAAGAATATATAATAATCCTACATAAATTGTGACTAAATGCTCTCTTAAACTTTAAAAAGCATCTTATGTTTAATTTTCATTCATTAATAAATACGATTTAAATGTTTAACTCTTAATATATTCAAAAACATGACATGAATATAACTAATATAGAAAATACAATTCATAGTTCAAACAAGTGAACCTAGTAACAATACATATCTCAAATTGTTAGGATTATACCAGTTGTACATATAAACAAGTATGCAATGAATAACGCAGAAAACATAAAACAAAAAAGAATGCAATAAAACAAAGACACAAATTTAACATGGTTCACCAAAAATGGGCTACATCCACCAGAAACAGCCAATCCTTTTATTCAGTCCAGCAAAAATCTCTCTCACAGTACAACCATTGATACAATGATCCTCATACATCATGACCCTTTAAAGATATTAGGGTTTTTATCATTTTGGGGAAACATAGAAAACCACCCGTTAGATCTATAACCTAATAAGGAACGGTCCAGATTTCATAATGCATAAATACATATAAAATGTGGCTTACAGGGGCGCTGGCCCCGAACCCCTATCGGGGCACACGGCCCATGGACCCCCCGTCGGGGGAGGCCATCCCCCCAGACCTTGTAAGGGGGGCGAAGTCCCCCTTGCAACCCCCATTGCTATCAGGCTCCAAAACCAACACAAATAAGTGATCACAATAACACAGTGAAGCTCCTTACTTTGCTTGCAAAATAAAATATAAATTAGTAAATATATGAGTTAAAGTATTTATAATAAATAAAGATGGATCATGCCACATCTTTATTTTTCATGCATAATAATAATAGAGCTAATTATAACTATAACTAAAACATCCAAAAATCGATCACAAAATTGTTTGTTTTGAACTAATTTGGGACCTTCCAATACTATAAATATTTTAAATCACACACACCACCAAATTTATAAGAAAATAAATTCATGTAAATACATTTTAAAAATATAACCTTGTTTTCCTAACCTCGAAATTAGATAATGCAAACTTATCATGTGAATCTATATTACGGCTTGTCCAATTTTGGATCCCATTGTGCTCTAATTTAGGTTCTATTGATCATGTAAACTTATCATGTGAATCTATATTGCGTCTTTTCCAAATTTGGATCCCATTGTGCTCTAATTTAAGTTCTATATGGCTATGAAGTGTAATTAGGGATCATACATGTCCATTTAGACTCAATTGAAACTCAACAAGTTCTCGTGACTCAAATTTAGTGACCAATTCACATTTATAGTGGATAATGTGTGAAAAATGACTTCTAGAGACTTTTAACACATACTTCTCCTTGCATGTTCCATAAAACATGTTGGGAACCAACCTTATAAAATTTCTCTCCAAGGGATTCCCAATGAACATGGCCTCATATTATTTTGACCTTATTCATGAAAGTTAGTTGATTTTTAATTCTTCACAGTCGTGTTGCCCCTATTTACCATGTGGTTGGCTATAAAATTTAATCATGGTGTCCTTTGGATACATGTATCTATTTCATGTTATCCTACTCTATCATGGTTGTACCACATGTATTTTTTAGGGATTCTTGGTTATCCCAAGCATTCGACCTAATTGACCCCTACTTTATGAATATGGGAAGTGAAGGCTCGTTATTGGTCCATGTGGAGTAATAACACATCTTCTCTCAGGGATATGATTGGGCCACTTGTCGGCATTTACAAGTTATTTGACTCTTAATTCTTTTAAACTCTACATAAAATGAAAACTCGTGATTGGTTGTGAATTCTTAGACTGTATTTTATCCACATGTGCACCATTATGGGTCTCCATGTTTTAAAAACCTCCATCGAATCATTTGAATTTTCAAATCTTGTTGATATCCCAAGTCTCAACATGCTAATCATACTAAACTCAAATACAAAAAGAATCATAAAACAACTTTTAAAATTTAAATAAATTAAGGAAATTAAAACCAAAGCATGCCTAATTTTGAAATGTTTCATCCGTTGCGAGATTTTAAGCTCATGGGTCTTTTCAAAGTTAAAGCACAAAGAGATATTGAGCGGGAGATGAAAACATGTGATTGGATGGATTTAGTTGTTTTTTTCACATGTTGAGTGTATAAAACAAGTTTATATGGGTTTCTTAATCTTAATACAAAGTAAGGTTTTGTGGACTTTAAAAATTTGTTTTTTTTAACCCAATTAATACCAAAGAGGGGTATTATTTTCACAAATGTTTTTAAAGAGAATTTATTGGGCATCCCTTATGAACATGATCAATAAGAACATTGGGTAAAAATGTGAAAATAGCCTAACAAGAGTGCAAACCAAGATAATCAATTTTGAAGTTTGATGCAGGAGCATCTCCATAACATGTAAATATGGCTTGCATCATTCAATTCTAGTTTTTCAGTGTGTTATTAGGTTCTTGAGGGAATTCTAAGTCATTAGGTGTTATTAGTTAGTGTCTTGGAATTTAAATTTTTGAAATTTGCCTTTTCTCTCCAAAAGGAAAGTTTGAATTTTTGAAGGTCAATTTTGGTTGTTTAGTTATTTAGGATTGATTATTGGAGCATGCATAGATTATCAAACTTATAAAGGTCCTATTAAGGACTAAAATGATTCAATAGGTGCTTTCCTCTTGAGGTCTTAAGTATCTCAATAGGATGGCCATCCAATGTAAGTAAATTATGGCCTTAAAAGAACCCTTATGAGTCTCAAATTCAGTTAAGAGGCTAGTGAGAGCATATTTAAACCATATTGCAACTAATTTTAATTTAATGCATAGAAGGAGATTTAGGGGTTATTAAAGAAAAAATCTTACTTGTTTGCAAACAAGTGTGTGTGTTAATACTCAAAAAAATTGTGTGTGATCATTTGATTCCCATTGGTTTTGACATCTTCTTTTGATAAGGTTCATGTAAGATTGGTAAGATATTATTTACTCTAAGTTTGTTACTTAAAATGTTTATTTCACCATCTTAGAGGGTCTATGGACTATGAAAATAAGAGAGATACTGAGACTAATTTATCAAACAAGGGTTAAGTTAGTGGAAAAATTTGTGTGTATGTGCGCGCGCGTGCGCACGTGTGTGCATTGGTTACTCATGAAATCTAACAACTTCCACTGAAAGAGCATTTGCAAGATTGGAGAAATAATGATCACATTGTATGGTTGGATCGAAGAGAAGTAACATTGTTTCTTTTATCTTAAAATTGTGAAAATAACACTTGCATATTCTGAGTAAGAGGGTTTTGGATTTAAGTAACATTGTACTAGATCCTGAGAAGACATATTATCAGGTTAAGAACCTACATCTACTTGGCTTTTGATGACCTAGGGTTGTTGGTGAGAGAAGTGTTAGTACTTTGTTGTGGAAAACAACTTTTTGGATTCTCTTTTTGTGTGCAGAGTTGTTGAAATTAGAAACCCCTAATAAATATTCTAAAGGGAGACTTCCCCATATTGGTCAAGTTTATATAAATTGGAAGAAAGTTATATTGGCTCTTGGTCAGATTATTTTTAGTAGTTGAAGAATGTATACCATATTATGAGTAATGCACAGGCATAGTGCAATATGAAAATGAGGTTTGAAAAAGTGTGAGGTGTGTTTAAAAGGAAAATTTTCTTCTTGATAGTAGCTAAAGGTTTATACAAACCTCCCAAGTAATGCATGATCAATTGAGGAGTCATAGTTGAGAAATGGTGAAAAGTAACCTCTCGAGCTAACATAGAGTTTGTAACCGACAAGCTACGGTTTTCGAAGTTCAATTTCAATTATCTAGTCAAAAAAGCATCCAAAATCCTTGAAATTTTGTGGAAATATTTATCTTAGAGTTGTATAAGTGATTTCAAAAAAGTAAATCCAACCAGTCATTTTCATGTGAGAATTCCATGATAGTCTCTTTTCCAGTTTTGGAAGCCTAATGAAAAAGGGTAGGTTATGCAAGAAACCTAATATTAACTAGGTATTAGAGGTTGAAAATCCTAAGGAAAGACCAAGTAGAAAAAGGGTCTTAGAAAATATTAATTTTTGTGTTGGAACCCCTCAACAAAGTCATATTAACGTGACAGTTTGATCTAGCTAGGCTACAAGATAGTCTAAGCTTCATTAAGAAAAAGACGTAAGAAAAAGGTGATTATTAACTTAGAGAAGGGTGATAATTCCTTCTAGGAGGTCTTTAAGAGGTGAATAGATTAATACTTAATCTAGATTCATTCTGAATGTATACATATTGTCACTGAACCTGAGCCATAGGATTAAAGGAAAGGAAGTAATATATTAAGTCTTGGAGAAGGTTAGGAAACTCTTGTTGATGATTGACTTGGCACTATCTAAGGTCTTATAACATGATTCAATGATTGGGTGAGTGCATTTGAGGTCATAAATTCAAATTTTGGGTTGGTTTGGAGATATTGGACTTGTAGAACTAGCTAATAGTGTAGACTCAAGAGACTGTTTCTGAAGATTTTTTTTATCAAAACAACATACTGGGTTATTTAAAAGTGATTTGGCTCTGCATCATTTGCTATCAGAGTGGGAAATTAGAGTTAAAAAGTTTAAGGAAAGTTTGATATAGTACAGAAGAGGAAAGAGAATAAAAATGGTGCAAGTAAGAGGAGAGAGAACGTCATCTTATGAAGAAAAGATGGTAAGGATGAGGGAGGTTATGTTAAGAAGGTTGATAAGTATGGAAGAAATTAAAAAAATAGATGAGAGATGAGATGAGTTTTATGCAGAGGAGTAGGACAAGTAACATATTACAATTTACAAGTAAGTATTACAAGTGTTAGAAATATGTAGGACACAAGGCATACAAATGTTATGAGATGGATGCAGGGATGAGAAAATTTGAAAAAGATGTTGATTAGGTTCTTCACAATGGAGATAAGTCTCTTTTATGTAGAAGAGTTATTTTGAAACTAGGTAAAGTGATGAATGATGTAACCCAAAGAAGATGATTTTTCAGAACTACATGTAAAGCTAAGGATAAATTTAGTAACATTTTTATTGATAGTGGGAGCACGTAGAATTTGGTTTCTTTTGAGGTGGTAGAAAATGTAGGATTGAAAACTACCATGCGCCCTAACCCATATCAAGTATCTTGGATATAGAAGGGATATCATGTCTTAGTTAGGTAAAAATTTCAGGTAGAGTTTTAGATTAGAAGATATAGAGACAAAGTGTTGTGTGATTTGGTTCCCATGCATGTTTTTCATGTGTTGCTAGGGATACCATGGTAGTGTGATAGGCAAGAAATGCATGATGGAAGGAGGAAAACCTACACTATTATAACAAATGGAGAGAGGCATACTCTTTTTCCCATTAAAGGTGAACAAACACCACAAGCAGGGTTGGTCATGATGCTATTAACAAATAAATACTTGATGCAAACAAAAAAATCTTGCAAAGAGACAATTTTGAGGGTAGTTAAGCCTTATGTTTTAGATTTGAATGTTCATTTGGACGATGTTAGTGCAAACATGAAAGAGAAAGAATATTTTTCAGTTTTGTGGGGGAACAAGAAAACATGAGAAGGTAGGATCTTGTGAGATCCTTGAGAACAAAGAGAGTGAGAATCAACAACTGGAAAATCAGAGGTATAGAGGTAGTGAACAAGAGGTTGAAAATTTCTTAGAAGAGGCCTTAAAGATGTTTTTAGATCCTTATGATGAAAATCAGGGTAAAATTCACAAAGTGACACATAAGAAGAAAAGTGAAGAGAAGACTAAGGAAGAGGTAAGAGAGAGGGAACATGCAGCAACATAAGATAATAAGAAAAAAGTGTGTGAAAGGAATGAAAATACCTTAAGGTAAAAGAAAGTCAAGAAAGAGAGAGTTGGCATAGGGAAATAAGATAAAGATGAAAGCAAGAGGGAAGAAGCACACAGTGAAGTGCTTAAGGAACCAAGAGAACAAAAAATGATTGAAAATTCATCAAATGAAGATGTAAGAGGTGATGTGAAGAGTGAGATAGATACAAGAATGGTGAAGATGTTGAATGAGGGAGTCATGAATGCAGTTGAGAAGCAATAAGACATGAAGAAGATAGAAGAGGCATTCAAGCCTCTAATTTTTTAATCTAACTTTGTTTCAAGTTTTGAATGTGCAGGTACTAATGAAGTGAATGAAAGTATGAGTCTTTTGATGACAAATATGAATAAATCAGTCCATGGAAAAGGGGAAAAAATCTTTAAAGGAGGGTAAAAATAGAGCAAGAAGATAAGACAATGTAGAATTAGGGGAAAACAAATATGAAATGGAAAAGGAGATCATAAAATGTGATGGACATCAATATTTTCAATCAAATTTCTTTCTAAGAGCTATGTATGCAAGTTTAGCAATTGAAAAAGTGAAGGGGTAGTCAAGTAAAGGTGATCATTACAAGAAAAGACTAGTATTTTATGATATTGAAGAAGGAATTAACCAAGAAAGAATACAAGAAGAAGATATGGGAAGCTTAACATTAAAAAATAATGAAGATTCATCATACATGAACATGGACCAGGTATACAATGGCAAACACAAGGAGAAGAATAAAAAATCAATCATAACATCATCACTTTACTTAAGTACATGACCAATTAAAGGACAAAGGAGTTTGAGAGTAGCATGAAGGAGTTGATGAAGACATGGGAAGCATGGTATGAAGTCAAGAGCACTCTCAAAAAGGTCATAATCAGTTGGAAACAAAGGAAGAAGAAAAAGATAGGTTTGCAAACAAAAATTAAGGGAAAAGTTTCTCTTTCCCTAGGAGTATGATGCAGGAATATCCTCCATAACATATAAATATGACTTGCATCATTTAATTTTGGTTTGTAAGTGTGTTGGTAGATTCTTGAGGGAATTTTGACTCATTAGGTGTTGTTATTTGGTGTCTTGGCTTTCCAAAAACTGAAATTTTCCTTTTACCTCCAAAAGGCAAGTTTGAATTGTTGAAGGTCAATTTTGGTTATTTAGTTTTTAAGATTGATTCTTGAAGCATGAATGGATTATCAAACTTATAAAGGTCCTATTAAGGACTAAAATGATTTACCAGGTGCCTTCCTCTTGAGGTCTTAAGTATCTCATTAATATGGTCATCCAATATAAGAAAATTATGGTCTCAAAAGAACCCTTATGAGTCTCAAATCTAGTTAAGAGGCTGGTGAGAGAATATTTAAGCCATATTGTAACTGATTTTAATTCAATGCATTCAAAGGAGAAGAATAGAAGGAGATCTAGGGGCTATTGAAGAAGAGATCTTACTTGTTTGCAAACAAGTGTGTGTGTGTGTGTGTGTGTGTTAATACTCGAAAAAAATTTGTGTGAGCATTTGAGTCCCATTAGTTTTGACATCTTCTTTTGATAAGGTGCATGTAAGATTGGTAAGATATTATTTAATTTGATTTTTTTGTTTCAAAGGTTTATTTCACTATCTTAGAGGGTTTATGGACTGTGGAAATCAGAGAGATATTGATTCTAATTGATCAAACAAGGGTTAATTTAGTGGTAAAATCTGTGTGTGTGTGTGTGTGTGCATTGGTTACTCATGAAATCTAATGACTTCCCCTGAAATAGAATTGGAAAGATTGGATAAATAATGATCACATTTTATGATTGTATTGAAGAGAAGTAAATTTGTTTCTTTTGTCTTAAAATTGTGAAAAGAGCACTTGCAGATTCTGAGTAAGAGGTTTTTGGCATTAAGTAACATTGTATTGGAGCCTAAGAAGACATCTTATTGGGGTAAGAACATACATGTACTTATCTTTTGATGACCTATGGTTCTTGGTGAGAAAGTGTTAGTACCTTGTTGTGGAAAATTTTTTTTTGGAAGACACACGTATTGGCTCTTGGTTGGATTCATTTTAGTAGTTGAAGAATGTATACCCTATTTTGAGTAATGAACAAGCACAATGCACTATGAAAACAAGGTTTGAGAAGGTGTGAGATGTGTTTCAAAGGATAATTTTATTCTTGATAGTATCTAAAGGTTTATACAAACCTCCCAAGCAATGCAAGATTGATTGAGGAAGATTTATAGTTGAGAAACAATGAAAACTAACCTCTTGGGCTAGCACATAGTCTATAACCCACAAGGTAGGGTTTTTGAAGTTCAATTTAAATTATCTAGTCAAAAAACTGTCTAAAATACTTGAAAAATTGTGGAAATCTCTGTCTTAGGGTTTTATAATTGATTTTGAAGAAATTAAATCAAACCAGTCATTTTCACGTGATATTTCCATGAAAATATCTTTTCTAGTTTTGGAAGCCTAATGAAACCGGGAAAGTTATGTAAGAAACCTAATTCTAACTAGGTATTAGAGGTTGAAAATTGTAAGGAAATACCAAGGAGAAAAAGGGTGTTACGAAATCTTGATTTTTGTGTTGGAACCCCTCATAAAAGTCAAATAAATGTGATAGTTTGATCTAGCCAGGATACAAGACAGTCTAAACTTCATTAAGTAAGGTATGAGGTGTAAGAAAAAGGTGATTATTAACTTGGAGCAGGGTGTTAATTCCTTTTAGGAGGTATTTAAGAGGTGAATATATTAATACTTCATCTTGATTCATTTTGAATGTCTACATATTGTCATTGAATCTGAGCCATAGGCTTTAAGGAAATGAAGGAGTATATTAAGTCTTGGAGAAGATTAGGAAACTCTTGTTGATGATTTATTTGGCACTGTCTAAGGTATTATAACATGGTCCACTAATTTTTTGAGTGCCTTTGAGGTCATAAATTCAAATTTTGAGTTGGATTGGAGGTCCTGGACTTTTAGAACTAGCTAACAATGTAAGCTCAAGAGACTGTTTCTGAATATTTTTATCAAACTAACAAAGTGGGTTGTTAAAAGATGATCTAGATCTGCATCAAAGTTTTATTTTTATTTTATCTTCTCCTTTTTTTTCTCTTCTTGTGCTCTATGGACACTAAAATAGGTTAATTATCCCTTTTGTAATGTCAAGTTTGATCATGCTCCCTTGCTAAGATAAATTCTCACATTCGGAATCCACTTAGTTCATCTCTCTAGCTCTCCCATGACTTGATTATCATTACACTCTACTATGTCATAAATTTTGGAAATATTATATGATAAAAGTAGTAAACAACACCTATGCTTCATATCCAAACTTTTTTTTGCATTATTCCTCTTTGTCCAAAACCATATAGCTAGATCAAGATATGGGGTCATTTCTTGGCCAACTTGTATGGTCCTAAATCTTTGATTTCACCAACTCTAATTTCAATTTACATTTCTTTAGGTCATTTCATCTTCCTAAGGTTAGTATTATTATATTCTTTCAGATAATTAAGGCTATATAAGCAATTCAATGTCACTTTATAACTCACCTTCCACTCTTATAAGAGCCTATTGAAAATATCATGCCAACAACACTCTAAGGGTTCCTAAATCTACCTAAATGAATTACACATCACTTAGAGTAGTCCCTAATACAATTTTTAATCACTCAACTAAGTCAAATATTCTAGCTACCTCCATTTTCAAGCATACGAAACGCATAGATCCATGTCTTAGAAAGAGAAAGATCACTCCAAAATATTTCATGGGTTTTAAGAAAAAAAATGGTTAGGTCATATTATGTGAGGCACACCACATCATACTGTTACCACACCAAGTATATTTTACACTATAAATTTATCCTGCTATCTTGGTGTCAATAAACATGATGGAACCCCTAGGGGTTATTTAGATATTAAAATTTTCTTAGGCACCTATGAGAACTACATGAGGATTGATCATGCAATGAGGGAATATAATGAAACAATTACAATGGTTCAACAATTGGGAGTCTGACTTCTAAGGTTATTCCAACCTCAACCACACACACAAGATTTATCATTTTGGTTTGGTTATTCCTAGATTAAGTGTTCTATAGGTCTTTAGGGTTTCCACTTTGTTCTAGGTGATTAAAAGTCATCCCAATGTTGTGTGAGAAAGAGGATCATAAAATAAAGAACATTTATAGACAATAAAAACACATAATCATTTTTTATATCCAAACTATTAAAGGGTCCAAGTCTATACAGTTCCACGTCAAGATCATAAAATTCAAGTCGAGACCATATAATAGTTATATGGTCCCAACCTTGTTGATTTTTTAATTCTATAACTTTCATTGAAGCACTTATAGTTATTGATTTATCTATTCCACCATTTTTCACATCCAAATCATACTTTTTTTTCATTGTATATATAATTTTCTCTCTTCTCATATGTATTTGAAAAAAACTTATCTGTTATTGCTTATTACATGTATGAATATTTTATTTTGATTGTGAATGATTAATGTTGGAAGTTAATTAGATCATATTAGTATACTAGTTACAAACCCTTACATCCTTCTTATTTGTTGTATATCCCATAACACTAGATAATTTAATTAGTGTTTAAACATTTTTTGAACCTAATTCTCACTTGAATCTTGCACCTTCTTCTAAACCTAGTGTATTCTTCATTGATTTTGCTACATTATGGCTCCAAATATAATGGATTATTATCACCATTCATATCTCCTTACAAAGGAGTCTTTCCCTCACTATAATGGTAACAACCATACATCTAAAAAAGTCCATAATTCTCCTCTATGTGAGGACAAAGAAACTTTTTTTTTATCCTCAACATGTTGACACTAAGGTATCTCCCCCTTATGAGCACACACTGCCTCTTATCTATATGCATAGTGACTCCCATTATTTTAGTACACAATCTCTTGTATCCCATGTTCATACTTTACTAGCTCGACTTATATAATTAGAGCAAAGCACATCTATGTATTATCATGATACCCCACATGTATCACAACATACACAATGAAAATTACAACCCTCTTTATGATAGTTCATTCAATTACCTTTCTCACCACTGATAATTCTTAAATAATTACTTGAATGTAACCTTGTATTTTGATGCAGGAACATCACAGGAGATAGGTGACTACATATAATTTTGGATAAGAAAATTGGAGAGCACATAAGAATTGAAGTAGGTCAACTAAGAATCCATGATGTGGAATAATAGGAGTACAACAATGAAATAAGATCAAACATATGTTTTGACAAGGCATTAAGTGAAATAGGGGACATGGTGATAATGAAGAAAGAATTGGAGTGTGTGTGAAGAAAAATTCTTAGAAGTAGAAAAGACAAGGGTGGGTATAGAAAATGTCAACTAATCCCTGACATGGAATGGGAAATTGGGAACTCTCTCAACAACTAATTCAAATGTAGGTAACCATAATTAATGCACATGATTTAAAATTCAAGATTATGATGGATTCTGAGAGGGTTCTAGAAGGGGTTTAAAATTCCTTCTAAGTGGGAATATGGATATATAAATACTTTTCTTGTGTCTAGTTTTGGTGTTTGTGGAAGGATAGAAGGAGATCTTTTGGGAGAGCTTTGGTGGAAGATATTTATAACTTGGGAATTTTTGGAAGCTACTAGCCTCTATCATCTATAAATTTTTAATCATCGCACAAGGGATTGAACATTGTAGATAGTTTAGACACAAAATCATGCACATATTACTATATTTATATGTCGTCATTATGCTGTTATATGCATCAATCTTAAGTAAGAAAAATATTCAATATTGATGCTATTCTTTGTCTATTTGCATCTTTGATTTCTTTTTATTGTAACCATCTTATACATCTATCATTTCTATATCCACTTATGATCAAGTCACAGGGATCCATGTCTGTCTTTCATTTCACATTTGTAATCATTTATCTTAGGACACTAGCACCCACCCTGGACACTAGCGCCCAAGTTCTTGTGTCCATTCTAGGAGCTTCTGTCTTTCTTGTTCTTTTTACACATTTTGACATTTTTTGTCAGCCTTTGCACTTTTCTTATCTTTATCCCATGTTTATAGTTAGTATTTTATGTCACTAGTGTCGAAATTCAAACAAAAGACTCATATATATATACACACACACACACACACACACACACACACACACACACACACACAACATACACATTGTTATTCTATCTAGAAATTCTAAGGGAATATCACATCTACATACTACCACTTATATCACAAGGAACTAAATTTTTGGGTTGTATACACTGCATAGGAGTGGAAGTCTTGAATTCCATATCACACATTTGCATCTAATTTAGCTATAGCCTGCTATCTTGGCGTCAGTGGTGCGAGGGAAAACTAAGGACACTATTTCAAACACAATCACACAAAACTACATGGAGTTTGAAATGTAGTGCAATGCATGGTATTAATTTCAATCTTTGGGTGACCGTCGAGGTCATTTCAACTTCACATATTGCATTTTTATTTTAGATCTAATGTGTATATGAGCTTGTGTAGATATCTAGGATTTTTTTTGCAAGTTACATGTGACATCAAAGCCCTAACAATGAATTTAGAGTGACAAATAAAATATAGGAGGGAAGAACCTCAAACCCAGAAAAATGAAGATCCTGAATATCTGCACAGACACTAGTACCCAAATCAGACACTAGTACCCAAGCACTCCTATCCTCTTATGGGTGCTCTTTTCCAACACATTTCAGAGTCCTAGAACTTTTTTTCAGCCATCGTAGCATCATTTCTAGTCGTATTCGGCAGCTACATAGTCCCAACTATCTCCACATCGCACAGAAAACCAATTAAGTCATCTATCCCTCTCATTTGTTCAGAGTTCTATACTATTTGAGTACTTAGAATTTGTATATTGTTTTATATCATCATTTTTATATCATTAGCTATAGAAGTTACTCTAAAATCAGATTTAATACCATTTTTATTAAATTAGATATCGTATGGATTTTTATTAATAAAATTGAACTTCTGTAGTGAAATGTATCACCATTTTTATTCTAAGGAATGACAGGATTGAGGAGTACTTGGTGGAGCCTACTACTACACCATCAAGTGGTATCTGAGTGGGCTACTTTAATACAGAAGGACTGGTATAACACCAAATGTGAGGCAACTGGTAAGAGGATAAAGGATTTGGTCAAGAAGAGATGCTAATATGGGCATAGTTAAGACACCTACTGCATCTATAATGAGATAAATAGATAAAATGATGACATAGATATGGGGTGTGAGAACAAGGATTAAAGTTTTTGAGGAAGATATATGAAGGGGATTTGTCTCCCCAGATGTGTAAAGTGATGAGGAAGGTGAATTGGTAAGAAGAAACACACACAACAATGAATCTATTAAGGACATACAAGAAGAGGCATAGGCCATAGGTACGGAAGAAACACAATTTCTATAACAAATATCCAAAATGGGTCATGGACCAAGAATGGATGTTCTGTCATTTTATGGAAGGTTGGACCTAGAAGAATTTATAGATTGGCTAACAATTATGGAGGAATACTTCAAGTTCAAGGAAATTTTTTATTCGTGGCACGTTAGAGTGGTGCAAACCAAGCTAATGGAACATGAAGCATTGTGGTAGAATTTTGTACAAAGTAAATGATGAGAAATATGTAAGTATAAGATAATGCGCTAGGATCACATGATTGTGAAAATCAGTAATTTTATGTTGTCTGACTACTAGATGAGCTTGTTTAAGAAGCTATAGAACTTGAGGAAAAAATAGATGTCTTTTAAAGACTACACAGAGGAGTTCCACCAAATCATGATAAGGTATAGACATACATAATTTATCTAGTAGAATATTTCCTGATATATAAATTTCTTGAGGTATGGAATTTAGGAAGAGCTCAACTTTTTACCTATCTAGACAATGGAAGAAGCTTAGCAATTAGTCTTGAAGGTGGAGGAGAAGATGACATGTAAAATTAAATGTATCCAATAGAGGAACATCTAATGTATGAAATAGAGGATGAAGTGGTCAAGGATACAATAGACCATATGAAGAAGAGTGCAGTAGTGCACAGACACTATTGTAGAATAGTGTGTGGAGTAATTAAGCATCAAAATATTCAAGAGGTTGCATAAGATTTAACCAAGGAATGGGAAGAGAATTTTATGGAACATATTACAAGTGTGGAATCATAGAACATCGTGTATTTAAATGTCCAAATACACAAGGTGATGTCATGAGTAGGAGCACAAAAATTAGAGGGAATTTTACACATGGAGATGTAGAATAAGAACATTATGAGATACCTGAACATAGAGAGGTCTTGATGATGAGGAAGGTATTATTGAAGATATCATAGAAATATGATTAACCTACATGAGGAAATAATTTGTTTAGAACCATTTGCAAGTCAGAAGGAAAATTTTGTAAAGTAATTGTAGACAACAGAAGCACAAATAATCTTGTTTCCTAAGAAATGGTGGAAAACTAATGTATGAAGAATATCGCACACCCAAACCACTACAAAGTGTCATGGTTGTAAAAGGGACACCAGGTTTTGGTAAATGAGAAAAGCCTTATTAAATTATAGATTGGGAATTTTTGTGACAAAGTATTTTGTGACGTGATGACCATGAATTTTTGTCACATATTATTAGGAAGTCCCTAACAATATGATAGGAAGGTTTTTTATGATGGGAGCTTGAGTTTCATTCACATCAAGAAAGATAAGTGCAAGTTTAACTTGTCACCCTTAAATGATGAGGAGAAAGGAGAGGTCCACAGTGGAGTTGGTGCAAGGCTTTTAATAGTATCCAAAAAGGAGTTATTGCGAGATGCGTATAAAGGGGAGGCATATTATGCATTGTTCCCTAAATAAATATGTGAATATTTCATGAGAAAATAGGTTCCAAAGGGAGTACAGAATGTTTTGAAAGAAATTGTAACAGAGAAATTACCATAAGGATTACCATGAATGCGTAGCACCAGTGACTAGATAGACTTGATACTAGGAGAAAGTTTTCTAAAAAATGCCCCATATAGGATGACCCTAGAAGAAAATGGATAAGTATGTAAGCAAGTGCAAGAATTAATTTATAGAGGGATAATGTGCAAAATTTTGAGTCCATGTGTAGTTCCTGTGGTGATAACATAAAAAAAGGAGGAGAATGGTGGGTGTGTGTTGATTCCAAATCCATAAACAAAATTACTATTAAGTATATGTTCACATTACCCAAAATGGATGACGTGGTACTTTTCCAAGATCGACTTAAAGAGTGGTTATCACTAGATTCGCACCAAGGATGGAGATGAGTGGAAGACCACATTTAAGAAAAAGGAGGGTTTGTATGAGTTGTTTAGTCATGTCCTTTGGGTTAACCAATGCCCCAAGTAATTTCATGAGAATGATGAATGAGGTGTTGAAGCAATTTTTGGGAAATTTTTTGATTATATGTCTGGATGATATACTGTTATTTAGAAAAATAATGGAAGAACACATTAAACATCTACACAAGGTAATGAAGTGCTTGTAAGAAGAGAAGTTGTTAATAAACATAAAGAAGTGTGGTTTTATGTGCAAGGAGTTAGTATAATTGGGTTTCATAATATCTCAAGAAGGTTTTTGAATGGATCCAGAAAAGGTATGTACAATTGTAGAGTGGCCCTCACTGAGAAATGTGACCGAGGCATGAATTTTTCATTGATTGGTAAGTTTTTATAGGAGATTCATTAGAAAATTTAGTGGGATATTTGTAATGATCATGAAGACCATGAAGGGAGATCACAAGGATTTTATGTGGATAGATGACACAAAGCATAAATTCTAGGAATTAAAGAAGAGGATTATGGTGCAACTAGTACTAGCACTATCAAGTTTTGAAAATGTATTTTAGGTGGATTGTGATGCAATTAGAGTAGCTACTAGTGTAGTAATAAGCCAAGAAAGGAGACCCATATCTTATTTTAGTGAAAAATTAAATGTTTTCAAAAAGAGGTACTCAACCTATGATCAAGAATTCTATGTGATTACCCAGGTGTTGAAGAAATGGAGGCATTGTTTCTAAACAAGTTTTTCTTGTACGCTGACCATTAGGTGTTATAATTTTTCACTAGCCAAGCCAAGTAAAACAAAAGGCATATGAAGTGGGTAGATTTCCTACAAAGATACTCATTTGTATTCAAGCACCGCAATTGAAAATATAACAAGGTCATGGATTCGTTGAGAAAGAAAGTGACAGTATTAACAAAAATGTGTAATAAGTTCATGGGATTTGAAACCATAAATGATATATATACACTAGATAAGAATTTCAGGGAAGCATAGCAAGTATGCAAGGAATCAACTGGCATGGATAGGGCACCTTAACTAGATTATTTTATCTAGGAAGGAATGTTGCTCTGAGGAGTGTAGTTGTATATACCATAAGGATCAATGCATGAGAATTTGATTAGAGAAAATCATAGTGGAGGAATTGGAAGACACTTCAGAGGTGAAAAATCCTTGGTGCAGCTATAGGTTTGATACTATTGGCAAAAAAATGAGTACATATCTACGCATGTATGTGCAAATATGTAGGGTTTTCTATTTATCAAATGGACACACATAAAATAATGGGTTTTATCAACCTTTAACTATACCAAGGGGACCATTGGAGGACATTAGTATGGATTGTGTTAGTATTTGTGAGAACTCAAAGAGAAAGTGGCTCAATTTTATGGTAGTTAAAAGGTTTTCAAAGATGACACATTTTATTACATGTAAAAATATTAGTGATGTATCATGTATTACACATCTATTTTTAAAATAAATGAAATTACGCGGGTTACCAATGTGTATAGTTTTAGACAGAGATACCATGTTCCTAGGAAATTTCTGGAGAGATTTGTGGATGATGTTAGAAATAAGAATAACTTATAGTTCAAATTACAATCCCTAAACTAATGGGCATATAGAAGTAGTGAACAAAAACTTAGGAAATTTTTTGCATATCTTGATAGGAGGTAGACTAGGTTTTGTCGTGTGAATGTGCAACACGAGAATTGACAATTTCTGAGCACGACAACTATACCCCTGTGCAAAAAATTTAATGTCCTATCATTACCCAGCACACCAAGTCCACCCAGATAGTCCAGTGACCTCTCGATTGATGTTATCTCATCCCTCTATCTGATTAAGGAAATTCCATTCATTCCCCCCTATGTGAATTTAGGAGTTGATTAAAAATTGCAAGCTTCAGGCAGTTGGGGAAGGGTTGTCACTAGCCTTCCTAGAACTGGAGCAACCCCATGGAGTGGATCAGAAAAGAGAAAAAAAAATTGGAGGAAATTTAAATGCCTTGGGAAATCATGGAAGTGATTCAAGAAGATTCAGGAAGGACTTGGAGAAGTTGGGGCAGTTTCACCAAAATTAGGGTTCACAGACCTAGGTAGTGCATAGGCAAAATAAACTGTTGAACTTCCGAAGGTGATTCTAGGAGCTCTGGATGGATTTAGGAGAAAAACAAAAATTCTTTGGAAATTTAATTCCAAGCCCTAAAATATGGTGAAATTATTTTTTTCACAACACTTTGGTGCATTGGTTCTGTAAGCAGTTTTTCTCATGCACAAGTGGAGTACTAAATCCAAAACTTCACTTTTTTAGGGATCAAATGGAATAAAAAATACCTGATACCCCCACCATTGGATTAAAAATGTCATTTATAGTTAGGATCATATAAAATTTCATTTATAGACATTCCATTAGGAGCTTAAGTTATCGTCGTTTCAAGTTGTCCTCTTGGAGCGAGTTCGGGAGTTAGTCAAATTTTGGGAGGACACGTGTCAGCTCCAGGGTCATGGAAGAATTTTGTGTCCCTCACGTCCATCAAGGTCCAAGGACATTAACCGTGGAAAAATTATCCTAGCCCCCATAGGACCTCTAGATCCTCATGTGACCTCCAGCAGCACCATTTCAGCCCCTAATTGCTTGCAGGAGCTCAAAACCTCAATTGTCCGATAGTTTGCCACGTGTCATCACCAGGAGAAAACATGGAATTCGATGTCCCTCATGTCCCTTGCAAGTCAGGGACATAAAACATATAAAAAATATGTCCAACCCCTAAGGGAGACTTCTGGTCACCCATATGACCAGCTTCCAGCCCCTCAGTGCTTTAAAGTTCAAATTTTTAGCATGCTTATACCCTACCATCAAATCATCTGCCATGTGTTGTCACCTTGCTCACTATAGAATTTGATGTCCCTCATGTCCATGTCATAGCTTCCATTTCATCATATCTCTATAAATTTCTCACACCAAGTCACACCATTGATTGAACCTTGAACTAGATCAACCATATACAACCACATCTTCAAAAACATAAAACACATGTAGGTCCCAGAAGAAATTTTGATCAAATGGAAGAGTGAAGAACGAAGAAGAAGTTTGAAAATCTTCATTACTCGTGAAACCAAAAATCGAAGAGATCTTGCAAACCGGTGCACGGATTGACAAACCGTATGTTGCTGAGTTCTTCTCCCTTGAATGCCATTAAAAAATCATATTCAAACCTCCCATTTCACAACAAGGAATACTCACAGACAAATAAATTTCTCTTCCGGCTCCATGAAGAACAAATCTCAATTTCCCATCAAACTGGCAACCGGATCGAAGAGAAATTTCACCAGTGAGACAAGAAGAAAAAACCTATCGCAATGGAGTTGATTTCATCATGCAAATAGAGGAACAAAATCTAGACCTATAAATTTCAAGCTCCATTAATGGCTTCCATGACACAGTAGCTGGAAAAAATTCAACGAGCTACTTCTCCACTTCTTAGGGTTCCAGTGGGCGAAATCGCGTCAAAACTTGGAGGGAATGATCATTGAAAAATTTAGTTTTCGCGTGAACTAGTTTTTTTCACCATGAAGTAACCTATTTTTTAAGGATACAGAGGAATGATTTTTTCATCAGAGTTCTAGCCCTGTCACATGGAGGAACATCTGCAAAAAAAGGTAGCAAGCTACCTCTTCACTTCTCAGGGTTCAAGTGGGTGAAATCACTTGAAAATTGAAGGGAATGATCAGTTGAAAAATCTAGTTTCATGTAAACTAGTTTTTCATACCATGAAGTCCCTTATTTTTAGGGATATCGAGGGTTGTGTTTTTTTGGTCAGTATTCTTCCCCCGCTGATGAAAATATCACTTTCCCACTTGTTTAGACGAAGGAATTACTCAAAATGCGGAGTGTGGAATCCCTGAAATAAAACCTAGATTTTCAATACATGTTTTATTGCAATCTGACATCCACGGTGTACTTACTAAAAAATAGCATGCCTTGCTACATAGGGGTTTGTTGCTTTAGTTAAGCCACCATTTCAAGTAGGCTACGAATAAGGAAGTGAACACAGAGGGAGTATCACAGGAAAAACTCACCAAAAAGGTCATTTCAGTTCGTAATTGGCACTTACAAAAAATAGTAAGTGGCTCAACAAGCCCCCTGCTATAAATATCAAATTGATCCAAAAGGTGAGAGGAACACAATAATAAGAAATCATTCAAGCTACCATAGTCTAGTTGAGGTTGGGAAAAGATCTAAACTATGAACACTTACTAAAAATAGTAAGTTTGCCCCATCTATACTTACTAAAAGTAGCAAGTTATTCTCAAATTGAAAGTTTGGCACAATGGGACATAGAGGGATGATCATTTAGGACAACACCATTGTTTTGTATCATCCATGGGAATTGATCATAAGGAATTTAAGGTCCATCTCAGGGAACTGGACAATTGTTTTTGGACAGTCACTACATAGTTCGGGTCACTGGTATATCATACGTAAGATGGGATTTGCGGTCATTAGTCGGAACATTTCATTCAACTTGGCAAGCATTCAGGAGCTAATTTGAAGGGAGTTTCTCAGGGTGCAAGGAGTTTCAAATATTTAGAGTGTCACTACACTTGAGTTTTCAATCAACAAGGATCTGTAGACTTCATCAGGGGCAACATCCTTTCTTTTCCTCCTCTATCTTCCTCCCCCCAACATTCTCTCTCCTATAGGTTATAATTTTACGTCGAAGGTTTACACTTTTTGATATGTCTTAAAGTGACTTTAGAGACATAATGTAAAATTTAAGTCACTTTATTTTTATAAAAGAGACTTAATATTCAAATAGGGAATAGGAATAGTATAAATTCAAAATGAGGAATATGAAAGAGCATCAGGAAGATGAGGAGTCAAGTTTAGCACTATAAATTGTAATGAGATCTTCATTCCAAGGGGTTCTAAATCTGAAATTATTCTAGTTGGTTGTATTATTATAAGTTCATGAGAGAGATTTCGCTCACTTGTGAGTGAAAAGAGTTAGCCACTTTTCCCCTATTCTCAATGTCTTCCATTCTCATGTTATGTACAATTTCTGCTTGAGCATCAATACAAGAAGTAGTTTTGAGCCTTTTTTGACTAAGGGAATTATTGTAACTTTGTATTCATTAAATTCTAATTGGTATTGTTGTTGTTTGTAGTATTATTTCTTCCTAATTTTAGTGCATGTGATGAAATTTATAACTAGTGTGTGCAGGAATCTGATTTTCAATCTGCAACATTAGTTCTCCTACCTCTTTTCTCACTCCCATTTCCCACTCTTCAGACAAATTATTCCCTAGCAAGAGATTTCTATCTTTGACGCAGGGTCAATGGAGTGCCCTTGTTGGATCCTTGGCCACAAGGCCACTAGGAAAATCTACCTTTACTCACACATGCATATATGATAGCCGAACCGGTTAAGTAAAGGAACTTAGATTCCCAAAGCGTTGGCAAGAAATCCACAAGTGTTTCCACGCAAAAAAAATTCTCACCCACTAGGCCAATGGAACACACTATTGAAATAGGAGGAGTTTTCCTACAATAGTTTAGTTAATAGGATCACCAAGAGAACCCCATTTTATATTTTCTATGGAATGAGTCCAAGAGGGGTCACAAAATTGTGCAAGGTAATTGAAAACCAAAGCACAAAAGTAGATGATTGTGCAAAATATATAAATGAGCTACACAAGGGATTGCATGAGAATATGAAGAGGATTAATCAAGATTATAGATAATGCATAGATAAAGCATGTCGAGGCAAAAAAATGAAGGAGATAAAGTCATGACACATTTTCAGAAAGAAAGGTTTCCCAGAGGAACTTATACCAAACTAAAACTAAATAAAATTAGACCCTGTAAGGTAGTGTGGAAGATTGGGCCCAATGTGTACAAGTGAGAGTTTCCTAAGGGTTAGACATCTCTCCAATATTAAATGTTTTGGAACTTTATGAGTTCCACAAAGGGGGCACCAGAAAACAAGAGGAAGAACAATGTTCATAAGAACTAGGAAATGATGTACTAGAAAATGAAAAGAAGTTAGAATGGAGGGGATAGATACCAAAAAAAAAGGAAAAATAAATTGAGACTATATTAGACTCAAGGACAATAAATAAGATGTGTGGGAAGGAATACAAGGAATAACTAGTGAAATGGAAGGAATGCATAGAAGTATATGAAACATGGGTACGTGCACAGGATCTTGGCTAGTTAGACCATACTATGAATATCAGGTCGTCAGATGGATATCACTTTTTTTTACCCATGTTGTTTAGTGTAGGAGCATCACAAGATATAGGTGACTACATAAAAAAAATTCAAAGGGAAGTGGAGGGCGCGTAAGAATTGAAGGATGTCAGTTAAGAAACTAAGGCGTGAAAGAATAGGTATACAACAACATGAAAAGATTGAACATAAGTTTTGAGAAGGAATTAAGTGAAATAAGGGACACATGGATAATGAAAAAAGAATCGAATTATGCATGAAGAAAAATACTAGGAAATATAAAAGACAAGGGAAGGTGAGGATAATTTTGACTCAGTTGTGTAATGGGGCACTCTCTCAATAACTAAGTCAAAGGTAGGTAACCACCATTAATGAACATGATTTCAAATTCAGGATTAAGCGGGATACTAATAAGGTTCTAGAAAGGGATTTTAAATTCCTTCTAAGTGGGAACATGGATATATAAATACTTGTCTTGTGTCTAGTTTTGGTGATATTGGAAGGTTGAAAGAAGATATTCTGGAAGATATTTGGTGGAAGATATTTTTGACAACATGGGAATTTTTGGAATCCATCACCCTCTATCATCTGTAAATTTGCAATCATCCCATAAGGGATTGAAGTTATACATTTCATATGGATTTTTGTTAGTAAAATTGAAGTTTTGTTGTAAAATTTTCATTGTGTTTACTCTCAGGAAAGGCAAGGTTGGGGAGTACCCGGTGGAGCCTACTACTATGCCATCATATCTCTACCTCCATCACTTGAGGTTAATTCAAGCATGCCTCATAGTAAAATTTTTAATGTTAATACTTATTATGACTTTCATTAGTTCCATAGCCATCCTACTAACTAACATCTTAAGCTACATGATGTTATAAAATATATTCTAGATGCCAACACTATCAAAAGGACCATACCCCCCAAAATATTACACCCTACTACCAAAATTGCTAGGTTTCATGACCCATTTCTTGATTTTAACATCACTAAAATATCTTTAGCTGGGTCTCATAATCATATATGGTACCTACCCTAAAGTCTTATGACACATTATTGAGTGTTATTTTACCTCCTCATTCAATTATTACTTTTGATAACACTAATATGGGTAGTGATTTTGTTTCTGATACACTCTACATTCATGCATTTGTTAACCAATTTCCTATTCATAACATTGTGATTAAATAAGTTTATATGCATAATTTACACACTCTAAAGTTACTTCACTCTCTTCAATAACTCAAAATGAAATTAAACTTTGATGATACTAAAAAATTAGGGCCTATTATCCTACCTATCACATTTGGTTTTGTTACTATCACCACTCTTTTTTTGGTTTCCAATTTCATTCCTTCATGTGACATGTGCCTTGGTTATTCTTGGATACATTATTTCTTAGATGTACCCTCTATTTTACCTCAATGTTTCAATTTCATTCATACTTAACAAGAAGTTACCATCAGAGTCTCTTTTTTGAATAACCTTTACTTCTACCATATCACCAAACTATTGAAGTCACTATTTTTGATACTCACATGTTTATGGATAACACGATTAAATCACACACTCTTGTGGATAGATCAATAATTCCAATTCCATATCTCCTTAGTGATCCTATTTATTTTAGTAGGTTTATATATTCTAGTTTTTTTGCTCAATTTTGTAGGCCACTTGATATTTTAAATGATCGATCTATCTTACACCTTCTGCTACGTCATATGTTACTTCTCATGGGAAATTTTCTACGTAGTTTTTTGCTCTAGAATCTGTCGCACATGTTCACCATATTTATATAATTATTGACAATTTTCACACTACTATTTCCTCTATTCACATAGGGAGCTCTATTGTGACTAAAATAATTATTGCTCCACCCCTACCCTTAGGGGAAACCGATACTACATTGATAGCTCTTTCGTCACAGTTATGATAATATGAACCATGCTACATATATTCATTATGCTCTATTCATACGCCCATGTATAATTGAGATTCTGACTCTTATAATTTTGTTGTTTAACCCTCGTAGGCTTCCTAACATTTTTCAATTTACGAATTACACCTAGCTATATTGTTCTATGCTTCTTAGGTACCATTTTGGTCATTCAACTTCTGTTGGATAATCTATTTAGAATTTACACTACTAGTTTTCGCACAAATTTTCTTACGAAATACATAGTCTTTTATTATTATACATTTATGACATTTGATTTTTGGTAATTATTAACTAATCCACCTTGGATTTCTAATCAGCCTCAAAAAAATACGTACTAATTTACATAAGACATATTTATACAAGTATATGAATTGGTCACCTATTACTCATCATGATCTTTCTCACTCTAGCTATTCTATATCACATGCTATGGCTCCTACACATATTATAGATGGGAATCCTTCATCTCTTCTAACACTTATGGGGCCTATGCCCCCTCCACTCATTGATTGCAATATGCATACTCATGAGGCCCTTATTAGGTATCTCTTATGTTATCCCCTTTCTTGCATATGGAAATTTTTTTAAAACTTCAAAAACATTCAAATAATCATGTAATACAAAAACATGAAAATATATGCAAACATACAAAATTATCACCTGTCAGTGGTTTACCTAGCTAGCTTGTTACTTTATACATGTTGTTTGTCAAGTTGGTTTGATAGATAACATATTTAATCTTTAAATACATGTATTCAAGAGGTATATTGAGTTTGATGCAAGACATACACAGGTTGATAAATGATTATAAGAACCACCTTGGTTCCTTACATTACTATTTTGGGGCCACCCTCCACCCTATATAAGTGATTTTTTTTCACTATGTGTTACTTCACACCTTCGTCATCATGCTTGATTGTATACATAGTTCTTATCATAGTCACTTGAGCTAACATGACTAACACATGTATCTTATGCAATGTTAACCTTTCTTAATACCTATGTCTTTACCATTTATACTTGCTTCATATGATGTTTACACTTCTTGTTTATGCATATTACAATTTCCTTAACTACTTACTATATGGATTCAATCGTTTGTATTATTTGATTACAATGCTATGATTATTTTCTTTATATGGCTTAAGGGCCTTTATTGTCTTATGACACCATGGGTGTATCATGTTGGCTCTAGACCTATCTTATATATATGCACTTGTTTATCTAGTTATGGAACATTGTTCCTTATATCATGATTTTCTTGTGACTCCGTGGGTGTCCCATGTTTGTGGATCTATTCCTACATATGATCATGTTCCTATATATTATTGCTTACTTGGATATACACTATCATTTCTACTATGGTACTATTCTAGCATATGAAACACTTGGTTTACACACTAATGATTACACTAGTATCTTTATTATGGTTTATGGCATGTTTGTTGTTGACAATGTTGTTTCTACTATTATACTATTGTTATCCCCACTTATGAAACACTTGGTTTAAACTTTTTTTAATACACTACTATGGATTTTGACATGTTTTCTACTTACTATGTTATTTTTTATGCTTGTACTACTCTCGATTATGAAATGAGTGAAACTTTTCTCTACTTTTTTCACTACTATACACATGTATTCTTGCTTTTTGTGATTTTCCTATAAATAGATGATTGAATTTATCACTTTCTGGGAAAGTCCATCATGGCCAATAAATAGTTGATCAAATTGATCGAATTTATCACTATATGGGAAATTTCAAAACTATACAATATATTCAAGATTGTGGTACAATATTGGCCATGATGGACTTTCCCATAGAGTGATAAATTCGATCAACTATTTATAGAATTTTCATACAATTTTCACATACAAATGATGCCATATAGATCATGATACATGGGACATATGTAATTAATTCCTTCTTAACTACACTATTCAAATTCAATTGCAAGAACACGGTATAGGGGAATGGGATCCCTTCTCCCCTATGATTTTTCATAATCTACTTGATCAAATTTAGTGGCACTGCACCTCATGGGGGCATGAAAGTGACCATCCCTTATAGTTTTTTCTATTTATATTAAGGTTGGAACAAAATTAGTATAAGATCCATCTGCATTGGTGTGGTCCATTGGTTTAGTGGAAAACATCAAAACAACTACATTTTTTGTAGACTAATATTTCCTCTTCTCTCACTAGATTCCTAAATGAAAAATACATCGAAGAAGCTAAGTTCTTCATAGTATAAATATTTCTTCTTTATATATATATATATATATATATATATATATATATATATTAAGGGTAAATGTTTTTTTGACTAGGATCCTACCTAGGTACAAAATGGCCAGTGCCCATATTTAGAATGAAATATTAGTAGAAAAAAATTCTGGGGAAAGAAACTAGACCAAAACATCACAAAAGTAGCAAGCTATCAGTAAAAAGACAACAAGACAACAACTCCCTAGTTGGGAAAAAATAAAATGAACTCAGCCAAATTATAGACCAAAATAGCTAGACAACATAACATGAGCACGAACAAGGACATTATCCTTACTCTCTCTAATGTTGTGATGTACCCAAAAATCTAGTCTTTTATATCACCAAAATTTAGGGATTGATCATCCCCAATCCTTTGACATATTTACAAAAAATTTAAGTCTCCAAGGCTTGACACAAACAAGATATCCTCTCTATACAAAATGAACATGTGTAGTCCTTCCATGTTTTTATTCTTTTCACTTAATTATATGAAAAGTTCAAAGTTACAAAAATTATTTATATTTTAAGTTAAGGTTTGGTTTCTATTATAGACATTGACTACACTATGTGTTACAGGTTACATCATGAAGCATGCCAACATCATCACATCAACAAACCACTATCAAGAAAAGAAAAAACATATGTGTGCACTCATACCTATACATTTTCCATTTAAGCATGCAAATTTCAATTACACACTTAAAGAGGTGAAATGCAAACACTAAAATTTGGTAACTTTCCCTTGTGCAATATCAAGTTTGATCATGATCCCTTTCCAGGACAAGTACACACATTTAGAATCCAATTATATCATCTATCTAACTCTATCGTGACTTTATTATCATTACGCTCTATTGTGTCATAAATTATGGGAATATTATCTAATAAAAGTAGTAAACAAAACCCACGCTTTATGTCCACACTTTTTGATTTGGTGTTCTTCCTTTCTTTCCAAAACTGTACAACTAGGTTGGGATGTGGGTGTGGTATTGGCCAACTTGTACAATCTTAAATCCTTGATTTCATTGACTCTATTTTTAATTTAAATATCTTCTTTGTCTCTTTTCATCTTCCTAGGGTCATCCTTATTAGATTATTTCACCTATGGAAGGTTATATAAGAAACTCAATGACACTTTATAACTCACCTAACACTCTAATATGCTCTTATTTTGAATATCATTCCAAAATCACTCAAAGGGTTCCTTAATTTATCTAAATCAATGCACATTAATTAGATTAGTACTTTATATAGGTATGAATCACTCAAATAAGTTAAAGAGTCTAGATTCCTTCATTTACAACCATGCAAAAGTCATAGAGGAATGTTTTAACAAGAGTAATATCACTCCAAGCATTTTTTAAGGTTTTCAAGAAGCAAAAGGATTAGGTCATATAGTTGAGGCACACCACATCACAATAATACTATGCTGGGTACATTATACACCATACACTTATCCAACTATCTTAGTGTCAAGAGACATGAGGGAACCCATAGGTGGTTTTTTAGTTCTTCACACTGACACAAACACCTAAGAGAACTACATGAGGCTTGATCCCAAAATAAGAACATGTGGTGTAACACTTGAATTGATTTAATAACTAGGAGCATGACTACCAAGGGTATTCCAACCTCAAAAAATCACACATGCTTTATCATTTTAGTTTTTTAATGGTTTTATGAAGGGTTATAGGGTGTCCACATTATTTTAGGTGATTATAATTCATCCTGATGTTGTGAGAGAAAGAGAAACATAAAATGTAGGCCATTTTCAAATAAGTTAAGAAAACATGAAGTATCAGATCTAAACTTTTAAAGGATCCAAGACCATAGAATTATAGGTCTTGACCATATAGTTCTAGCTTGGACCATACAACAATTGTATGGTCCTACCCCAATTGAGTCTACAATTCCTAAACTTTCATCGAAACACTTACAATTTTTTATTTTCTTGTTCCACCATCTTGTACATCCAAATCATCCATGTTTTTCCCTATAAATCTAATTTTCTCTCTCCTCTTATGTATTTGAGAAAGTGTTTATCATTTATTTTTTGTTACATGTATGAATGCATTATTTTGATTGTGAATTATTAATGTTGAAAGTTAATGTTTTCACTATTGGTTGCTCAAACGTGCACCTGCATCTTAGATCTAGAAGGATCGAGGTGTCAAAGAACACAATGGAACCATCCCCAAGTAATGGGATCTCACGAGCTTGGGATAGATCTCTGGAGAAGGCCAATTCCTCTATTTATTTCTACTGCTAGTGCTACTCCTAGTGCTGAAAGGGGAAACTAAGCTAAGAATGCCAAGGGACCAAGGAAATAATGATAACATGAAGTAAACTACACTAAAAGGTGATAACACTAGAAAAGAGGGGTGAACACTATCTTTTCTAAGAGAGAATGATAAGGAATGTGTGAAAGGAGGCTAGGAATGAGTAACATAGTGAAATACACATTCACTAAATCATTCTTGTGGAACACAACCAAGTATGGAACTACAGGGGACTTGAAATAGCACAACAATACACAATGTAAGAGAAGAGGTAAGAAGAAGGAATGCAAACATGTCAGGACAAATAATAGTCACAAACGATGCTTCTATTACTTCCAAAAATGCACAGAACTATTACAATGATAAACAGGACAATATCCACTTGCAAGAGCCAAACATGGATATCTGTAACTCAAAATATAGAAAATAGGGAGTCCTTAGCAACATTCATAAGGATCTAGAGTTTCCAACATAATAAATGAGCCTTGGTCTTAAATTTATAGATGAATCCATGGAGGAAGAAGGAAAAAGGAGGGAAAACCCAAATTTGAAACACAACCACAAACATGAAGCATTCAATGCCTATAATTCCACCCCAAAACTATCATGTCTACATCAATTACTTATTTGGTGCCTTAAAGGAGGAAGAATGATGGATCATATTGAATCCGATCTGGTTATTGTGTAAAATAGATCTTGTATTAATGGCACGAAGAAATTTCTTCATTTTTCTCCCCACCTAACCTCTCCAAAATTAATGTTTCAGATCTCCATGGTGTAGAAAAGATCAATCTCTTTCCAATGGTGCCAAATTTGTCATATTTTGAGCACTGAGTCAAAAGATATGTCCTTTTGAAATTTCAATTGAGTCCCTACAAAATGGCGGGAACTAACTACCGAAATGGGCCCCCTTTTGAAACCAGATACATGGAGGGCTGGCGCATGTCTGAGGGAATCCTTTTTATTTTTCTTTTGAATTTACATCGGTCTAACATGTGACTTCTTCTGTGGCTTGTCTTGATGCTTTGACTATTCAACCCAACTCTGTCCCTTTTGGACTCTGAGACATGTAGAAGGCCCGTGCTCATTTGAAAACCCACTTAGGATTTTACCCTTGAAGGATCGTCATTAAGACATGTGGCGTCTTCCACCTGTATTCTATACTTAGTTGTTTTGGTCCTTCTCTCCTTTGACCTCTATTGACCATTTACTACGGGGAGGTCTAGCGAAAGTTTGAGTCTTTGGCCTTGATCTTGATTTTGAATGTGTGTCGTTAAGACACTTGGCACCCTCTGCTGAGTCGAAGAATTTTCAATGGCTGGTGCTACTTTTCAGGGCTCTAGACACATGGAAGCTTGACACTCATTTGGGTCTTCCCCTTTGGATTTAATCTTTGGAGGTGTGCCATTTGGACACTTGGTAACTTCCACTATCTCCTCCATACTTAGCCAATTTTGGGCTTGTTTTGAGTCATTTATAGAGCCCAAAGACTTCGGGCCTTCATCGTTTCTTTTCCTTTGATCCTCTAGTTATTTGACATTGTTTCTTCTCCCTGACCCTTCTATTCTATTTTTGAGTCCTCCTGTAACTTGTCTACTCTATTTAAAGCATGGATTCACTTGATAGAGCCGTTTCTTCAATTTCTTCTTATATAGGGTCGTGTTTGACCAAATCTATCGGGGGCAAATTTTGGGATAACAGTATGGTGAATCACAAGGACATCTACTTGCTAGATGAAGGAGATTAGTAGCCTCAAGCATCCATTGGGCATGGAATCTATTTTTTCAATTATGAAATGCCCCTGTGATCAGCTTGAGAATCATTTCTACATTCTGGAAGTAACAAAAGAGTGTGCATAGGAAGCACACTAGAGGAAAGAACTATGTACAAAAAAACAATGTGAGCAGAGCACGCTTGGAGGAATTAAAAATACTCTAATATATACAACATGATGTAGAAAACCTAATGGAAGGGTTTGAGATATATCCCATTTATAGGGATTTCCAGTGTGCTTCCATTTGGATGAGTTAACTCGAAAGAGTTAGCTTCCTTGTAGGACTTGATGATGTATGGGTAACTCCAAAGTGCATCAAATTTTGAATGACACCCCATCTTAGCTCTATCAGCATCCCATTTTAGGACCAGGTCTCCTATTTTTAAAGGTTGAGTCCTAGCATTTCTGTCAAACCATTTCTTTGTTGCTTGTTGATGTTGTTCTAGCTTGATCATGGTAGAGTTTCTGAGCTCTTCAAGATGAACCAGCTCTACCATCCTAATTTCTCTCTCATCCATGCCCTCAAATTCCATCTTCTTAGAAAATGCCAATGAATTTAGTTCTAGTGTCAAAGGAAGGACATCCTCCTTTCGATAGATAAGCTTGTAAGGTGAATTTCCTTTTACCTTTTTTACTATGATTATATCTACCCAGAGCATGCACAGGACCTTCATATGCCACTATCTTTAGCTGATGTTCATTGTGCGCTTCATAATTCTAATCAAATTCTTATTTGTTGATTCTACCAGACCGTTGCCCCTGAGGGTAATAGTTGGAAGAGGTTTTCAGGTAAATGCATAGACTTAGAGCCCAATAAGTGATTTTAGCACCAAGGAAGGCCTTTGCATTATTAGATAAAGTCAAGGATGATTGCCTTAGTTGATGATTGCCTCCTTAATCACGGGAACTTCTGTCCATCTAGTGAAGTAATATATAGCTATCAGCACCCATTTATATCCAATGCTTGAAGGTGGATTGATCATGCCTATGAAGTCGACACCCCATTACGTAGAAGGCTGATCCACTAGGATTGATCGGAGGGGAAGCACTGCCAATCTTTTCTTTCCTACAAAGAAAGTGCACTCCTTGCATTTTGTGACCAACCTATGTGCATTTGTAAATAGGGTAGGCCAAAAGATACCTACCATTATGATATTCACTGCTGTAGTTTTGGTAGAGAAGTGTCCACTAGAGAATCCATCGTGAAACTATGCTAACACTTTCTCATTCTGTGTGTCATTGATACATTTTAACAACATGCCATCTAGATTTCTTTTTAATATAATTATATTAATCAAAACATAAGGGATAGATTACAACCTCAGATACATTCTCTTTATCTTATTCAAACTGAGAGGGTGCATGCCCTCGGAATGTAATGTGATCATGTCCTTCATCTAGTCACACGTGCTGGGGTCTATATTCTATTCATGTTCTACATGGGGGAGGTCTTCATCCAGAAATAATGAAGCCTTAGGTTCACTCTACGCATCCTTAGTAATATGCTAGCAGAGTACACTACCTCTCACCATCTTTGTGGCCTTAATAGTCACATCATATTACATGATTTTGGTCACCCATCATGCTCTCTTCTCACTAATCTCTACTCCTATTATGAATTCTCTGACAGATGAGTGGGAGACTAACACCTTCATATGATTTGTGACGAGCATAAATTTGAATTTCTTGAGCACGCGCATGATGGAATAGACTTTCTTCTCTATGTGACTGTATTTCAATTTATAGTCCTTCAACATCTAGCTGAAGAAGGCCACTAGCTATTCCAGCCCTTGTTCATTTTCTTATGTTAGGACAACAACAATAATTGCATCTGCACCATAAGCATAAAGGATGAAATCCTTTGAGTAATCTGGTTTGATGAGTGTTAGCACACAAGGAATCTCTTTCTTGATCTTGTTGAAGCTTTCTCTTCCTTCTATTGTCCATGTATGAAGGCTATGCCCTATTTTGAGCATGAGGATGATGGGATGAACTAGTCTCTGCAAAGTTAGGGATAAAATTCCTAACAAAATTAATCTTACCAAGGAAGTATTGTAAGGAATTTTTGTCCGCCGGTAGGGAAAGGGCTAGGATAGATGAAATGTGCTCAGGATCAATCGCGATACCATCTTTCAAAACCAAATGGCCTAGGAGATTTCGCTGAGCCATTGCAAAATTACACTTCTTGGGGTTAAGAGATACCCTAAATTCTTTGCATCTCTCAAATACCTTTTCCAGGTGTTCCATTTGATCCATACCTTACTTTGAGAAGATAGTTATATCATCCAGGTAAACCAAGATGAACTCATTGATGTAACCTTTGAAGGTAATATCCATGGTCGTGGTGAAATGTTTTGCACCCGCATTTGATACAGACCAAAGGGCATTTTCTAATATGCATATGTTCCCCACTTTGTTGTAAATGCTATTTTGAATTGATCCTCTTCCTTGACCAGGATCTTGGTTGAAACCTGAGTACCCATCTAGCATGGATAACCTTTACACACCATCCACAGTCTACAGAATCTACTCCATTGAAGGAAAAGGATAATGATGCTTTAGATATGCCTTATTCAAATCTCTGAAATCAACACAAAGTCTGATTTTACCATTATTCTTCTTGCATATTGGAACCAGATTTGCAACCCAGGTAGAGTATTTGATAGGAAAGATAATTTTTTTCTCAATGAGTTTTGATAGTTCCTTTCTCATGAGGGGTTCTATATTTGGATTGATTGGCCACTACTTTTGTCTAATGCGAGCTTGATATTAGGATAAAGGTTGATAGAGTGTTGAGCAACACTTGGATCAAAACCTTTGAGGTCTTCATACTCCCATGAGAAAATATCAATGTATTTTTGACAGAGAGAGAGATAAAAGGCTTATTTTTCTTCATGTGCACAAGTTTTGCTGAGCAATAACTCTTTTCCATGTGCAATAGTAATGGAGGAGTAATCCTCCTACGCGACACACATGTATCTCTCTTCACCCTTGAACTCATCATCAGGGCTGAACATTTTCTCTAAGGTGACTAATCCTTTAGGAAACCTTTTTTTCTTTAGCTATATTACTTGGTCACCATAGCTGTCCTAGAGATCAGCTTGCATACTTGATGAAAATTCAGCTTCATTCTGAATAAACTAGATAATCTACGCATTACTATTAAACACTTTCCAGCTAGTATTATTGTCTGGAATGGATGGTCTTATCACCATCTTAATGTGCTGAGTTTTTCCTTTGACAAATTTCTCAACAGGAGAAAAAATGTGAACTGAGCATGGCCATTTGGTCAAACTCTTTGTTCATTCTATGCGGGACTACCTACAGATTAAGGTCATCAAACCCCTCAAGTAGGTCCCAAACTCTATGTTTATAAGCTTTAAGAAGCTTATTCTTTGTTTGGAATTTGTTGGTGACCTAGTGGATGACCAATTCTATGTCCCCAAAGATCTGCAGTGCTTTAATTTTCTTCTTTTCAACAATAAGCAAGCCATGCACTAATGCATTTAATATTTTGCCACATTGTTAGAGCATGCAAACTGTAACCTATGTGCACGAATAATAATTTCCCATCCTTAGGGGAAATGAGAACCATTCCTACTCCCACACTATTTCTACTTCTAGATCCATCAAAGTATAACTTCCATAGACCAGTTTGAATTTTATCTCTCAATGAGCGTGCGCATGGAAGCGATGATGTCTTCTTCTAGAATGCAATGAGTACCAAGTCTAGTTTCATAGGCTTCTAGTTCTTCAGCATAGGGATCAAATTTTTGATGCCTTTCCTCCCATTCATCAAGCACTAGGTCTTGAACAGAGGGTGGAAGATATTGCTCTTAAAGAAATGAAACTTAGTTCTTTCTAGATAAGACAATTGGCTTGGAGAGGGGACGAGACATATGGCTCTACATGATTAAGAAAATATAGGCTAAGCTTGTATGGTAAACAGGTACCATACCTTGTCTTGAGTAACATATGAGACCAATCAGAAGACAAGTAACCACCCACCTTAGCAGTAAATTCTCTTTGATAGACATAGGGAAAACAAAGGAGGCAGGTCAATAATTGACACATCTTGAGTAATTTTCAGGATTGGACATGCATGGAGGGTTAACTCAAGATCCTTGATGACTCCTAAGGTGGTTATAATTGAGCCATCAAGTTTTAGGACTCCTTTAGACAAAGGGATATATTTCAGATCTAAGACATCAACTATCTTCTTAGGCATAACAAAAGTACTAAGCCTGAGTCAATCAAGTAGTTATGCACTAGGTGTTTTCCTATAATCAAGGACATATAGAAGGGTGGGGTTTTAGCAACTTTACTTACTTGTTTCTCCTCTTCTTGGAAGATTCTGACAGAATCATGTGGCTTTTGTATAACCGGTAAGCATGTGGAAGTTGTACCAGAGCTTCATGTCAACAGATCCCGTTGAGATGGAATGGTCAAGGCATCCCACATTGTGAAGTTTATGTTTGTTTTCTTCATCTAGTCAACAATGCTGAATGGAAGCCCCCCTCACCTTGTGCATTTGGGGAACAACATCCCTTCTTGACTGTTCAGGTGTAGAATCTTGAATTTTAGCTGGGGCTGAGGCTTGGCCTACCAAATGAGGAGTGCATGTTGTTTTAGACAGAACTTTATGAGGGGCCTCCTTATCAGGGATTTGAATTTTTTTATTGCATGATGCCTTGTCTGATTCTTTCTTCTTCTGAGGATCTTCTTGTGTTTCCGGGGGGATAACCTACGCAGCCTGAATCTAACACTCTCTTCTTGTATCTTGTGTTGTCCGCAACTTGGGTACGCATGGTCTATTTGTATCTTCTGTAGCTTGGTTGATTGCATAGAAGTCCTCTGTGCCAAAGAACATCAAATTAGACTCCAGAGGAACTTCTAGTCCTTCATGGATTACCTGCTTCATGGGTGCTTGTTGAGGATTCACAGGATGAAGTATTCTAGATCATGAACACTTAGGCACGTGTGCACAACATTAGCTACAATGGTACTGACTATGAGGAATTTTGCAATGGAAGCACCATTTTGAATCTTGCGCCAAGTTGTTTGAACTAGAACAAGAGCTCGGCTCACATTGGGTGGTGGGAGAGAAGGCACTGGAGGGACAACTTGCAAGGGAAGATGTGCATTAGGCTACCATCTATCATTCTGTTGGTTGGGCACATATCTTTGATTTCCTATATTGATTCCACCAAGGTTGATTTCCTTGTCCATGCGCCTGATTGGAATTTCCTCTATACACTTGCAGCTGCTGCTTTTCTAATGATATGACCTTTTTTGATAAATTTCTGATCAAGACCTTCAATTCTTCATCTTCCTTTTGTTGTGATGGAGAATAGGATGTTGAGGCAACTGGTTGTGCACTCTGCTCAGGAGTAGGAATAGAGGCTATAGAAGGTTGGGGTGCTTGTGACATTTTTGGGAACAAGGGAATAGGTGGTCTGGGAGCTAATTTTCCCGCCTGAATAAGACTATTTTCTTCCCTTACTGCAATACTATAAGTGGCCGGTAAGGTTCTACCTCCCATATATTGTATCATAACTGAAATATCGTTGTTGAGTTCACCTTTAGATAATAAAGGAAAGCAATGTTGGGTTGTAGTCTTACCACAAGAGGGATTCTATCCCAAGTCTTCTAAAATCTGATGTTGAAATTAGTCATCTACTCATTGGGCGCCCTCCTTGTTGTTGTCAGTTGCTCCACCAAAGATAGGTGATTTGACTTGTCTTCAAAATAATTACATAGAGTTGTTCCCAGCTCATCCCAGGTGCTAATAGATCCAAGTCTCAAGCCTCTATACCACTGAAGTTCTTTACCTTTGAAAGAGGCTGACAAGTAGCTTGACTAGCTACATCATTATGTGTGATCAGATAGAGTGAACACACATTAGCTACATCCTAGATATGCTCATGAGGGGTGACTTGATTCTCACAAGTAAAGTAAGGAATACTCTTGAGTGCGCCATTTGGCATATCATGTTGCATGGCCAGGAGTAAGGGACTCCCTCCATCAAAGTTTGAAAAGATTCTTAATGGAGGAGGTTGTTGATTCACCATTACAGGGTGCACAGGTTGTGTGTTTTGAGGAGGAGTTGAATGGGCACGATGCATGCTGGAGATAGAGATGCACGCATGGGATTTCTAGGATGAACCCTTCTCAAGGAAAGATGGAGGTATTCAAAATAATATTTAGCTACTGCACTTCTTCTTGTGTGCACTCTTCTCATGAAAGGCACTCAGGACTACTGAAACAAAGATTTTAAAATATTGGGAGTCACCAAATGTGTTTGAAATGAGCCTCCAAAGGCTGAAACACTAAGTTCATAGACTGGAACTTAGAGATATGAAATTTGATCTTTCAATGTTGGTCCCACCAGGGTGTGCCAGAAACTATTGGTTTCTCAAACATGCACCCACATCTCAGATCCAGAAGGATCGAGGTGTCTGAGACCACAATGGAACCATCCCCAAGTTGTGGGATCTTGCGAGCTTGGGATGGATCTCCGAAGAAGGCCGGTTCCTCTATCTATTTCTACTACTACTGCTACTCCTAGTTTTGAAAGGGGAAACTAAGCTAAGAATGCCAAGGGACCAGGGAAAGAAGGATAACATGAAGTAAACTACACTAAAAGGTGATACCACTAGAAAAGAGGGGGTGAACACTATCTGTTCTGAGTGAGAATGATAGGGAATGCATGAAAGGAGGCTAGGAATGAGTAGCAAAACAAAATACGCATTCACCAGATTGTTCTCGTGGAACACAACCAAGTATGGAACTGCAGGGGACTTGAAATAGCACAACAATACACAATGCAAGAGAAGAGGCAAGAAGAAGGAATGCAAACATGTTAGGATAGAGAATAGTCACAAACGATGCTTCTATTACTTCCAAAAATGCATAGAACTGTTACAATGATAAGGAGGCCGATATCCACTTGCAAGAGCCAAACATGGAGGTCTGCAACTCAAAATACAGAAAATATGGAGTCCTTAGCAACATGCGTAAGGATCCAGAGTGTCCAACATAATAAATGAGCCTTGCTCTTACATTTATAGATGAATCCATGGAGGAAGAAGGAAAAAGGAGGGAAACCCCAAATTTGAAACACAACCACCAATAGGAAGCATTCAATGCCTATAATTCCACCCCAAAACTATAATGTCTACATCAATTACTTGTTCAATGCCTTGAAGGAGGAAGAACGACGGATCATATTGAATCTGATCTGGTTGTTGGGGAAAATAGATCCTATATTAATGGTACAAAGATGTTTCTTCATTTTATCCCCACCTAACCTCTCCAAAATTAAATTTTCAGATCTCCATGGTGTAGATGAGATCGAGCTCTTTCCAATGGTGCCAAATTTTTCATATTTTGAGCACTAAGTCAAAAGATATGCCCTTTTGAAATTTGAATCAGGTCCATACAAAATGGCAGGAACCAGCTACCAAAATGGGCCCCCTTTTGAAACTAGATACGTGGAGGGCTGGCACATGTCTGAGGGAAGCCTTTGTATTTTTATTTTGAAGTTGTGCCAGTCTGACATGTGGCTTCTTCCATGACTTTTCTCAATGCTTTCACTATTCAACCCGACTCTGTCCCTTTTAGACTCTGAGACACGTGGAAGGCCGTACGCTCATTTGAAAACCCGCTCAGGATTTTACCCTTGAAGGACGTCATGTTGATGCTTGGCACCTTCCACCTACATTCTATACTTAGTCATTTTGGGCCCACTCTCCTTTTTGACATCTGTTGACCATTTGCTACGTGGAGGGCTGGTGCAAGTTTGAGTCTCTGGCATGGATCCCACTTTTGAATGTGCCTCGTTAAGACACTTGACACCCTGCTGAGTCGAAGAATTTTCAAAGACGGTGTAACTTGGATCATGGAAGCTTGGTGCTCATTTTGTCTTCCTCCTTTGGATTTAATATTTTGAGGTGTCATTTGGACACTTGGTAGCTTCCACTGTCCATACTTAGAGTCATTTGCAGAGCCCAAAGACTTTGATCCTTCACCGTTTCTTTTCCTTTGAGCCTTCTAATTCTTTGACATTGTTTCTTCTCCCTGACCTTACTATTCCATTTCCGAGCCCTCCTGTAACTTGTGTGCTGGATTTGAAGCATGGATTCACTCGATAGAGCCATTTCTTCAATTTCTTCTTGCACAGGGTTGTGTTTGACCAAATCTGTTAGGAGGAAAAATTTGGGATAACAATCACCAAATCACTGCACCCCTCAAATGGTCTGAGAATGAATCACAAAATTTGGTGTGATTGGGACACATGGGATCACCTCTCAAGCTGTGGGACTTGGGCTCAAGGTGAACCGCCAGAGAAGGCCAGCTTTCTCTTCCTAAACTAAACACAACACTACTTCTAATGTAAGATAAAAAGGCTATCTAGTCCTATGCTAACATTTCATGGAATCAAGGAAAAATATCTGAAAGGAAATGAAACCTAGACTAGAAGTGGTGATGCACCAAGAAAGGGTTTTTATAGAAAAATTTCTGGCTTTCCGATGAAGAGGGATGTTCATGAGAAAGAATGACATACATTACAAACCCACTTTTACATACAGTAATTCACTCCTTAGTAAGCACAATAGCCTCCAAAACTTGCAAAGAAACCTTGGTTGCACAGTTCACCTGAAAACATGAGAGAGGAATGTAGAAGCAACAAAACCATGAAAAGGACATATAACTGATCACAAATCAAAATTCTCATTACTTAAAAACACTTGCATAGTACCATTACAATTTGAGAAGAAAGGCTTGAAAGCCTACAAATCACAGCATCTTGGCTTGTGAAGAGAGGGGAAGCTTGGAAAGTGTCTAACTTGTCCAACTTGTATGACCTGTGAATGAGTCTCCAACTTACATTTATAGAAGAAATTGAGAGAGAGGAGAGGAGTCATAAATTCCCTCCCTAAATGGAAGACATGTAATGTATCACTTATTATAGCCGGTTAAACCACTAGAAAAGGTTCCATCATGCATCATTAATGCCTGTTGACATAGTCTTCTCAATTAATTAAAATAATATTTAAATAATAATAATAAATATTATTATTTCAAATATTTTAAATAAAAAATATTAATTTAATTAAAAAAATGGTGGGCCCCTTTTTCACTCCTGAAGTTGCGACAGTTGGAAACTTGGTCTCGCCCATGGGCCTACTCTATTTCTTTGTGTTTTGGCTAAGTCCCCCCCCCCCAATTGACTAGCGGAGAAACTATGTCTAACCCTAGACACGTGGAGGGCTTGTGATTTTTTTGGACCTTCCTCTGGAGTTGATCTTTGAATTTTCACTGAGTTGATGTGTGGCACCTTCTGTTGGCTCTTCCTTGTTTAGAATTTTCAATGACCGATTATGCCTTTGGGGCTCAGACCACGTGGAGGCTTCGCGCTCATTTGGGACCTGCCGTTTTGATTCTACCTTTGAAGTTGTATAAACAAGGCATGTGGAGGCTTCCGCTGGCACTTTTGTACTTTTTCAACGGCCGGTGTCCCCTTTTCAGACCTGGTACACGTGGAGGGTTGGCGCTAGTTCAGGGTCTCTCTTTGGGCCTTGCCTTTGAAATTACGCCGATGAGGCACATGGAGGCTTCTTTTGGCCCTTTTGTACTTATCCGATTTTGGCCTTCTCCCTTTCTCAGTCCCTGACTACGTGGAAGGCTGGTGTTCATTTGGGGACCGCCTTTGGATTCAACCCTTAAGGGTGCATTGATGAGACACATGGTTCCATCCACAGGTCTGCCTCACGTTTGGAATTTTCAATGGCCAGTGTCACCTTTTTCAAACTCTAGCCACGTGGCAAGCCTACACTCATTTGGGGATTTCTCCTCTATTGCACCTTTGATGTTATGTCATTGAGACACATGGAGGGCTTATGATCTTCATCAAATTCTAACCATTTTCTGGGTTATCAAAGGTCGAGGAACTCGGCATAACAAATGACAATCATTAGCAGGTTAACCGGTTCCTATGACTCCGCCAGAAAACTACTCAGCGAAAGACTTAGACTCTCCATGTCTCACCATCTTGACCTATCACCTCCCTCGACAACTCGCCGTGCATGACTCAGACTTGCTTGACTAGCTCAACCACTTTGGGCTTTGGAAACTGAACTTTTTACCTACGACAGAGCTCTCAACATCCAAAATCTCATAACCTTGAAATGCTGAAACGCTTCAAAATTTAGAGTTTCAGAGTTTCAGGATTCAGAGGTATCCAACTCGCTCAACATCTTTGAGCTTGAAAAAAACTCTAAATTTCCAAAAAGGATAACTCTAAAGAAAAACTCTAAAAACATGACTTAACTCGTCCTACCTCCATCATCCTGTGAGCTCGATCCTTCCATCGAGCTTTCTTATTTGTTGATCTCCATTCATGAACTCAAATTTTCGAATGTGCTTAACCACTGAGTATGCTCCACCTCGCGCGTTCCAGCCAACTTTGTTCCTTACATGAGTTTCTAATCTCTCATCTCAATCCCAACCCTAATATGTGATCAACTTGTGATTGATTATGAGTCTCGATGGGTCTTTTTTAACAAGCTAAGCCTATATACTCCATACGAATCTGAGCGATGACTTGTAGATTTGATTCATCATGATGAGCCTATTGTGACACTGAGATCAATCTTAGCTTCTCTACGAACTAGCTCAGGAGTCCATACTGAGCTCTTCGAAATCTAGCAATCCCTCTCATTCCTAGGACTAGCTCATTGAGTTGAGCCATATATTTCTAACCCGTGCATCAAGATTTCATTGATGTTCATTAAGGGATCCGTAGATCTTGGTTTCATCCTACTCTCTGCTCATGAGCTCACCCGAAAGTTTGAACTCAGACTTCATACAAAGCTCGAAGTGGATGCTTCAGTTAACTCCACATATGATCCCTTTGGTGTGTCGAGCATTTGGTGTATGCAATGAACATGCTTGAACTCACCCACATTATCTTATCATCTCCATGCTCAATTCAAGTTTGTATATCATTCACTGAGCTTCAAAAACAATATCCTTGGGGAGTATTTTTACTATCACGAGCTTTACATGCCAAGATCTTCCAGCCTTTGATTTTTGTAGTGAATAGTTATATTCATTCACATTGAGCTCATTTGGACTTACAACTACCAAGCTCATATTTGAGTATTCTATCAGGTTTTCGTATGCCAAGCCCCACACCTAGCATGAATAATACGAGCTCTAATTTAGGTATTTTTCCTAACTCAAAGATTTCTATGTACTATGCCAAGCACGATCCCTTTCAAAAAATAATTTATCATTTTTATTATTTAACCAAGAGGTGAGCCCATTAGGGTTGATTTTCCCATTTCTGAGGACCAACTCAAACCTTCAAGACACGGAAAGAAGGAACAATCCCAGAAGATCCTGAAACAACATACAAGGCTCTCAAGGCTTGTAACCTCATTGTCCATTTTTGCTTAAGGGGGAAAAAATTGACAACATTTTTGGCGACCTCTCAGGGATGCTTGCCTGCTAAGCATGATTCTAGTAGCCTTGTATATCATTTTGGGCATGGAGTCTATATTGGAATCCTGAAGCAATTTGATCCTCTGTGATATATCCTGAAATCCACTTAAGCATTGTTGATCTTGGACCTCCCTAGAATGCTAAGACATGAAGTATACCAAAGTCTGATTAAGATGTGGCATCTATGGAACATTGCATAATTTTGACTTAAGTGGATCATGAAACTCTTAATGAAGCTTTGAACTTTCCTTCTCCTTGACACCTTCCAATGATGCAAAAGTGTGTAGAACAACACAAGAGTGACAACGGAAAACAAAAACACATGAAACAACTAAAAACCATACATGCCCCAAGTGGAACCTGCAGGGTGTGCATTGCACTTATTCTGCTGAAAGAAAACCTATACTACCCTACACTAATTGAGAGCACATGTGAGCTAAACAAACCCTGCAAGTGGTTGTGCAAAATAGCTCCCTTTCCTCATAATGGATTGCCATGCAAATGATGTGATGATGGACATAGCTGAGAATGTGAGTAAAAAACTGAAACAAGCCCAATTCTCCACTTGGTTTTATCGAGACATCAACTGGAAAGAGAAAGAATTCATCTTTTAGTTGCTCTGCATTTGTCCTGTAGAAGCATTGCAACTGATCCTCATAATTTTGAAACTCATCCTCACACTCTGAAGTGAATGTGACTGGTTCTAGCTTTTCTTCTAGCTTCAATGAAGCCAGGTACCTGATAGGACATGGTCTAAACTGTTGAATATCCTTGCTTGTCTGAACTTCAATTTGAACAAGAAATCCTTGTTAAAGACATCCTTGAAAAGAATGATAATCCATGAGATGATTTCCCTCTTGTTTCCCATGTACAAACAACTCTTCTCCTATATGAATGAATGGTACTGAATTGATCTCCTCTCCATTTCTTTTTCCTTCTTTGACAACAAGAAGTTCCTCCATGACATGCAGCTACTTTGGACCTCTTACAGGCTCCAATGAAAACACTTGAAAATCTCTCAAGTGTTTGAAGAGTATTGCTCATATAGGAGCTATTGCTTTCATCTGAAGGCAAATTTTTTCAACATCTCTAACCTCTTTATCCCATATGAAACCTATAAGATCAAATCCTTTCACATGTTGTTTTTCAAGACAATTAAGGGAAGCAAGACCTCCTTGGTTTCCTTCCACCATTACTTGTTCATCAAAGAAAGTTTGACCTCACAATTGAAAGTAAGAACACTCTCAATAATATCATCTTCACCCAAAACCTTCAAAGTTGACTTAGTTTCTCCCGCATGCTCCTCTCTTTCTTCACTCAATGAATTTTGTAGATGATCCAATTCTTCCAATTCAAGGAGAGAATATTGAAACTACAGGTGTTCCAGAAGTGGGTATTTCTATAGGCTCTTCTGCATCCAAACACTCCTCTGAATCTGACTAAAAAATTTGCTTCTTTTCTCTCCAAATGTGTAAAGGGTTCAACCTCCCTTATGGTGTTTCCTAAATTAGCAACTGATTCCCCACAACCTTCCTCGTCTTCAAACATAAAATTTGCAAGATCAAATTCATCTAAGAAAACAGAGTTTTGAAAACACGAAGAAGGGGAAGAATCTAAAACTTCCTGCATGGTATAATCTATACTTGAAACTTCTGAGTCCATCATGGAGAGAATCCCACTTTGATCAGTTGTTGTATTGGATGATGATGTTGGAAATGTCACTACAATGCTCCAAAAGTGATGTAAGTTCTTGACATGCTTGACAGGTAGGATCATTACACTCATAAGAATCAGCTTGTACACTTGAGAGTCTTTCTTCTTCAGATTGCACATTCTCTTCTCTGACAGGATCTGCCACCTTTGGTGATTAAAACTCCTCTGATGGAATTGAGCCAATATGAATACTACATTATGAATAAGTAGATTGTTGGTCCTCCTCATTCAACTCTACATTTGTTTTTGGTACAAAACTAGTTTGTTCCACTTGTTCTTGAGTCTCAACTTCTGCAGAAGGTTTAGTCAGGAATGAGGTTTTGCTTGATGTTAAGTTTTGCAGCCCATTTCCTCAGATTATTTGCATGCTCTCTTTTTCTATTCTCTCGACCACATACTCCTCCCTATTTTCTCATTTCTCAACATTTCTCTTCCCAAAATTGATTTTGGACTACAAGAGGAGGGGTGGGTTGGGATTCAACAGATTCCCTCACTGTTTGAGGAAGAGATTCATTATCTTGTCTTGATGGCCCTTGTAGAAAAGAGGGAACTTTAGAAGGATGAGGCATGGAAGATTCATGATGAAATGGAGGAATAGGAAGTGAAGGAAAGGAATTCTCAGCAGGAGTAGAAACTTGAAGATTAGGACTATGGGGTTCAAGTTGAAACTGCATAGATGGAAACACGAGAAGAGGGTTGTAAGGTGGTAATGCTGGGGCCTCCCATTGATAAGATTGACTAACACTACATTCATAAATGTCCCTTTTCTTGATCCATTCTCCAACTTGAGTCATCGTCTTGATTATGAATTGAAGCTTTTGTTGAGGGCTAAGCTCACATGGTATATGGTCCAGTCCATGGGTATGGAATTCTGAAGCCAATCTAGGCTTGCCTTCATCATTTCATTGATCCTTATTCGTACCATGTTATGCTCCAACTCTCAAACCTTCTTCTATAAGTGATCCTCTTCAGGTGTGGAATAGATTCCAAAATCTACATGTCATTGTTCTTCAGTAACCCCCATGTTTGGTGGATAACCAAATTGACCTACATCTTGCTTATGTGAACATGCATGCTCAAACTGATATTCACCATGAAATTGGTTTGGAGGTGAATTGTAATAGCCTAAAGATGGAAAGAACTACCGTTGTTGCAAGTGGGATTCCCACTATGGAAATGAAGCCACGATTGCACAACTTCATGAATGAGAGAAAATAGAAAGATATGGAAAAATATGAAATGAATCCACGATTGCACAACTTCATGAATGAGAGAAATTAGAAAGATATGGAAGAAAAATAGATGGAAAATGGATAAAATGAAAATTCTGCAACATAGAGAGTAGGGTACTTAGACCAATGGAGTTGCCAGTTGTGCTTGGGTATACCTCCTAAGGCTGAAATTTCACTAAGAGCACAACAACTTAATGAAATGAAATGTGAACAAAAGTACACACACCTATGAAAGATGTGCCTCTTGTATTACTATAGGATAACTATAAAATGTAAAAATTTAACCTATTTGTCCCTACGGGCATGCCAAAAACTATTTGTCTCCAAATCACTGCACCCCCAAAATGGCCTGAAAATGAATCATGACATTCGAGTGTGATTGGGACACATGGGATCACCTCTCAAGTTGTGGGACTTGGGCTCGAGGTGAACCTCCGGAGAAGGTCAGCTTCCTCTTCCTAAACTAAACACAACACTACTTCTAATGCAAGATAAAAAGGCTATCTAGTCCTATGCTAACATTTCATTGGATTAGGGAAAGAGATCTACAAGGAAATAAAACCTAAACTAGAAGTGGTGATGCACCAAGAAAGGGTTTTGCTAGACAACTTTGGCCAACTTTCTAATGAAGAGAGATGTTCATGAGAAAGAATGACATGCATTACCAAACCCTCTTTTACATACAGCACTACTTCACTCCTTGGTAATCACAATAGACTCCAAAACTTGCAAAGAAACCTTAGTTGCACAGTTTACCTGAAAACATGAGAGAGGAAGATAGAAGCAAAAAAACCATGAAAAGGACATATAACTGATCACAAATCACAATTCTCATTACTTAAAACACTTGCACAGTGCCATTACATCAGTGAAAAGGCATAGGCTACCATTACAATTTGAGAAGAAAGGCTTGAAAGCCTACAAATCACAACATCTCAGCTTGTGAAGAGAGGGGAAGCTTGGAAAGTGTCTAACTTGTCCAACTTGTATGACCCATCGGAACCTACTGGTTGGAACTCCTCTTGGAATGAGTCTCCAACTTACATTTATAGAATAAATTGAGAGAGAGGAGAGGAAAAGGAGTCATAAATTCACTCCCTAAATGGAAGGCACATGATGTATCACTTATTACAGCCGGTTGAACCACTTGAAAAGGTTCCATCATGCATCATTAATGCCTGTTGACATAGTCTTCTCAATTAATTAAAATAATATTTAAATAATAATAATAAATATTATTATTTAAAATATTTAAATAAAAAATATTAATTTAATTAAAAAATATGGTGGGCCCCTTTTTCACTCCTGAAGTTGTGATGCTTGGACACTTGGTCTCGTCCGCGCAGGCCTACTCTATTTCTTTATGTTTTGGCTAAGCCCCCCCCCTCCCCATGACTTGTGGAGCAACTATGTCTGACCCTAGACATGTAGAGGGCTTGTGAATTTTTTGGGACCTACCTCCGGAGTTGATCTTTGAAGTTGCATCGAGTTGATGCGTGGCACCTTCTACTGGCTCTGCCCTATTTAGACTTTTCAACAGGTTGTTCTACCTTTGGGGATCAGACCACGTGGAACTCCTTCGCACTCATTTAGGACCTTCCCTTTTAATTCTACCTTTGAAGTTATGCAGACAAGGCACTTAGAGGCTTCTGTTGGCTTTTGTACTTTTTTCAATGGATAGTGTCCCCTTTTTGGACCAAGGACACATGGAGGGTTGATGCTATTTCAGGGTCTCTCTTTGGGCCATGCCTTTGAAATTGTGGCGATGATCTGCACATGGAGGATTCCACTAGCCCTTTTGTACTTATCCGATTCGGGGCCTCTCTCCCTTTCTCAGTCCCTGACTACTTGGTGGGCTAGCACTCATTTGGGGACAACCTTTGGATTCGACCCTTGAGGGTGCACCGATGAGACACATGGCACCGACTCCACTGGTCTGTATTGCGTTTGGAATTTTCAACAACTGGTGTCACCTTTTTCAGACTCTGGCAATGTGGTGAGCCTGTGCTCATTTGAGGACTCCCTCCCCTGTCACACCTTTGATTTTGCACTGTTGAGACATGTGGAGGCTTCTAGCTCTTCATCGAATTATAACCATTTTTTGAGGTTATCAAAGGCCGAGGAACTTGGCATAACCAATGAAAATCATTAGCAGATAAAATGGTTCCTATGACTCGCCAAAAACTCTGCAGAGAAAGACTCGGACTCTCCACGGCTCGCCATCTTGACCTATCTCCTCCTTCACAACTTGGCACATGACTCGGACTTGCTTGATTGGCTCAACCACTTCGAGCTTTGGAGTCCAAAACTTTTCACCTACACAGAGCTCTTAACATCCAAATATCTGAACCCTGAAATGCTAAAAACTCTGAAATTTAGAATTTCAAAGTTTTGGGTTCATAGGTATCCAACTTACTCAACATCTTCAAGCCCAGAAAAAAAACTCTAAATTTTCAAAAAGGATAACTCTGAAAACATGACTCAACTTGGCCTTCCTCCAGCATCTGTGAACTCAATCCTTCCACTGAACTTCACATTTTTTTACTCAATCTTCTATTCTCATTTTCGAGCTGCATTCACAAACTCAAATTTTCTAGTTGAGTTAACCACTAATTATGCTCCACCTCAAACATTCCAGCCGATTTGGTTCCTTGCATGAGCTACTAAGCTCTGATCTCAATCGCCAACCCTAATATGTGATCGACTTGTGACTGAGTTATGAGTCTCGATGGGCCTTTTCAATGACCCCAATAACATGTGATACTCCATAAAAATCTGAGTGATGACTTGTCAATTTGCTTCATCATGATGCCTACGCTGAGATCAATCTTAGCTTCTCTATGAACAAGATCTCAGGAAGTCCATTTTTGAGCTCTTCAAAATCTGGCAATCCCACTCATTCCTTGTCCTAGCTTGTTGAGACGAGCCATATATTTTTGACCTATGTTTTAGGACTTCATCATTGTGCATTGAGGGATCCATAGATCTTGGTTTCATCCTAATCTCTGCTCACGAGCTCACCTAAAATTTCAAACTCAGACTTCATATGAAGGCTTAAAGTGGATGCTTCAGTTAACTCACATATGATCCCTTTGGTGTCGAGTCATTAGTGTATGTAGTGGAAACATGCTCAAACTCACCCACTTTATCCTATCATCTCCATGATCAATCTGAGTTCATCTATCATTCATCGAGCTTCAAAAACGATGCCTCGGGGAGTATTTTACTGTCACGAGCTTTACATGCCGAGATCTATCACCTTTGATGTTCATAGTGCATAGTTTGATTCATTCACATTGAGCTCATTTGGACTTACAACTATCAAGCTCATATTTGAGATATTCTACCTAGGTTGTTCGTATGTGAGCCCCACACCTGTCATCAATGGTACAAGCTCAATTTAGGTATTTTTCCTAACTCAAATATTTCCTGTACTGTGCCGAGCATGATCCCTTTTAAAAATAATTTATCATTTTTATTATTTAACTAAGAGGTGAGCCCATTAGAGATGATTTTCCCATTCCGAGACCAACTCGAACCTTCAAGACACAGAAAGAAGGAACAATCCTAGAAGATCCCGAAACAACATACAAGGCTCTCAAGGCTTATAACCTCATTGTCCATTTTTGCTTAAGAGGGCAAAAAATTTACAACAGTTAATTAGATTAGAATAGTCTACATGTCGCAAACCATTGCATCCTTCTTATTTGTTATGTATCTAATAAAAAATAAAAAATTTAACTAGGGTGTAAACATGTTTTTTTATTTTCATTTGGTTTAACATCCTTTTCTCCATAAAATAATTATTTTAAAATCTCAAGAGGGTCCCCCACTTTCTATGTAGAAAATAGGGTCATGTTGTGCAAAAATAATGTGCATAGTAGAAACCATGACACACAAAAATATAAAATAAGAAAGGAAAATTTATAAAGGAAATCATGTATAGTAATCAAACAAGTGCAAAGGAAATCAAGTATACATGTAATCTATCATACACATACACAAGAAAACATCGTATATATTAGTCATATCAAAGGAATTGAGCCACAAACAAGGGACACAAAAGTTTTGTAAGAAACATGGAATGAAGGCCATAAACCACACACATTTTAAGAAATCATACTAACAATCAAGTGATAAATATAATAGAAAACAATAACACAAAAAAGCATAGATCAATATAAGATAGCAGTGCAAAAGACATGTGCTAGCCATATGAGTTCAAAAAAGTATCATAGAGCACAATATAAAAAAATTGAACATTGTGAGGAAGTGAAAATAACTTTATTGATGCAAAATCAACTTAATATTGTAGGATATGCCCCAAATTAACAAGGCCACTAAGAAATAATTAGGCCAAAACCTTTCATTTTGTATAATTCTTATGTGTATCCTGCATCAAGATTAATATTCTTTATGAACACACATGTGAATATTATATTAAAAATATGTTATCTATCAATCTATCATGACAAAGAACATATGTAAACTAATAATTTGAAAAATCAAGTCATATGTATGTCTTGATTTTTATTTTTGACAGTATTATAATGTTTTTGAGTTTATTTGATTATATATTTTTTGTATTTCTAGAATAATCATGTAAAAATTAATATTTATTTGAAATCAAGTAATAATCCATATCATAGTCAAAACCTAATGTCTTAGATCAACCATGTGATAAATTCTATGGAAACAAGGCCATTTAATTGTCTATTTTCCCCAATTTTGGTATAGTGCCAAGCCATATTCTTCATCAATGTAGGGAAAGTACTTGTCTAGCAATCATATTTGTTCAAAGTTACATATTTCATTGGCATTCATGAATGTCACCACGTTGAATGGTAATATGAGTGTGGAGAAAAGGTAAAGTAATATTGAGATTGTGCTCATCAATAGTACCTTTCAAAAACACATAACCAATATCTTCACAAGGACATGGGGATGGGTCAAAGGTCAAGAGGAACCCATTCTTTAGTTGTGACTACTTGTATGCCATAAAAAAGGAGAATAATATAACCTTGAAAGGTGTAAGATGGGACTAGGAGTGGCTTGATATTTGATGGGGTAGTACCAAGGGTGCACAATGTCTTACAAGTACATATATTATTATGTGTATTCTAATTGAGTGGGACATTTACCAATATTTACTTGGATATAAATTTTGGTAGTAAATATGTAAAAGTAAGGCTTATTTCTTGATTCTAGAGTGTCAAGGGAATATGGACCATTTTAGTTGTGGAGATACATCAGGAAGTATATTAGTGATACCCTTATCCTTTAGTAGATTTATTTCAGTGATCAAGGAATGGTTTGCATCATGTCTGAATATATGGTGATAATCATAAAATATCCTATTGGGATGTTGAGAGAGATTCTAAGTAGAGTGATGGAGTGTATGTAGGAATTGTTAGTAAGTTAAGATGAAGCAATATTAAACAAGAACTCTTGAGGTGTGTCTATATGTTTAAGCATAGTAATAAAGCTAAAATTAGGCAGATGGTCAAACATACTAAAAAACATGATGCATGATATCGAGGCTAGCCATAGTGGGGTATATTATGATCGACACAATTGTCATCAAATGGATACAAAGGAATTAAAAGGGTCTTAAGATGAGTAATATTGTAAATATAATAAGTAGTTTGGGTGTGCACTAGAAAATATGGTTGGGTCTGAGGGGTAACCTATATTATCTACCATAGTGGACTTAATCCAATAATTTCCAAAGCTAGTGGAAACATAAAGAAAATGAAACATGGAATCACTCCCATCCATAAGATTAAATTTAATCTTACATAAATTCTCATCAAGTTATAAATTATCATCATTGATATAATGGTAATTAGTGACAATGCCTTCTTGTTACTCTGCATCAACCAAAAAATCAAGAGGAATCACATAAGTAGACATAAGGGATAATGCAAATTGGGATTTTCCAAGAGTAACCTTAGCTATAAAGAGAGAAGGTGAACTTAAGGTTCGTATTATAATTTTTTTCTTAAATCATCAATTCACATATGTATGCAATTTATCCCTATGAATGGGTTGTGATGGAGGGGTAATCATAGGATCATTATAAGTAGAGGAATCAATCTTGAAACATTTGAAGGGTTTTTCTTTAGTGGAAATATGTACTTACAACCACCACATATAAATTTTATACATTAATGTAAGGTAGATCTATTATAGATTCCATATCATGGATCCAAGGGCCTTCTAAGAGGATATTTTATTGAAGAACACTATAACAATGTAAAATGTAGTATGGATATCATTAGGGATAAGTAATATATCTAAAGTGATTTTACTAAGGGTGAATTGTGATAGTTATCAAAATATTGAAAATTAGTGCTAGCATGATCAATTGGAGTCATAAAAAAAATTCATATGTCGTATGATGCAAAAGCATCCAGACACTAATGTAAACCTCCACCAAGGAATATGTGCACAATAATTAGAGGGTGTGAGGGAAAAGGAGAGAGCGCATGAAGGTGAGTGCGATAGAATGAAAGAGAGAGAGAGGATAAGGCAGAAATATTTGTGCAAAATTATTAAGATGCCTTAGGAAAATAAGATAAGTGGACTAATGCCATGAGAAGAGAGTCATGCATGGGAAGGAAGTGTAGAAGAAAGGAAAAAGTGTGTGAGGATGAAAATGCACTAGAGAACGAAGGATGGAAAAGAAGTGGTCAAGGGGATGAAGAAGAGGAGAAGTAAGAGAGAAGAGCACAAAAAATCAACGTAGAGCATGAAAGAATGAAGAGGAGTGTGAAGGAAGTAAAAGGCAAGAAGGAATTTTGGCACACATGGGAAACTCATAAATAAGTATCATATGAAAGATAAATAGTTAGAGGTGAAGGTGCATGGAGAGGGACATGAAAATGAAGGTACAAGGAGATAAGAAGAGTGCACATAGAGAATTTTGGGAAAGCTATAATAAAGGAAAGGATGTAACGAAAGTTTGAAGAACTAAACTCAATGAGATATATGAGATACAATTGGATGGAAATGATGAAATATGGTAGGTATGCATGGTCACATGGATAATAATGACTAGACAATAGAGTGACTAATAATAGGATGTAACCACCAAGAAACATGGTGTGACAATATTGGCTGAGATAGATCACACATATAGGGGCATTTAAGTGCCCAAGTTGAAATTTGGGTTTTAGAAGGAATGTCAGAATATCTAGGAAAGCATAGAGAGAAATGAGTAGATTGAGGCATGCACCCAACTATAAAAGGAAGAGAATCTAACCAATTTAAGAGATGAAGGGTTAGAGGTTGTTGAAAGAGTTAGGGGCTAAGAGAGAAGGTCAGGCTTGGCCATAGAGCCATGAATAAGTGAGATACATGATGTTAAGAGTAGGTCCTTAGAAGGCAACTAGATTTTATAAATCCTCCACATGAGAGAGGTGTGATAGCTCTATTTTGAGTAATATTGTATATGTTATATGGCTTTAAGAATATTTAATACAAAGGTTACACTTGTTTTACATCCTATTACAAGTGATTGATCGATAGGAGCGCTCGAGATAATACACAATAGAGGCTAGTAACCCTAACTCCATCAAAGTGGTATTAGAGTAGGATACTTTTATGTCTATAGAGTATATGGAAGAACATTAAAATGTGAGGTAGCTAGTATGAGAGAAACTATGTTCTCCACTATGAGAAGTGGGTAGAGAACATAGATTAAAACCAAAGTGTAACATAGTTGGAAGGGTTGAATATCTTGCGTGAGAAGGAAAGGTGATGTCAAAGGAAATAGATGTGTCAAACTACCACAAGCCATGAAGAATGTTGGAGGAAATGTTGGAAGAGCTTTAGGGACTCAAGTACATGAGGACCTATACTAGAAGGAACTAAAGAATACCATCATGGAGAAGAAGGGGTCTTATGGCTCAAGACATCTAGCCAGAAAAGAGAGGTGGAAGACTCGGTGAAGATATTCAAGAGCATAAAATATATTACGTGCGTACCGGAATGTTAGAAGGGTATCATGAGAGAAAGATAGTGCATGCATATAGACACATCTAAAGATTATGCAAGTAGAGTGCAAGAAAGTAGGAACTAGTACAGGAGAACCAAAAATGGAAGAAGTTTCACATGCGGGAGTACCATACAAAGATGATGTGCAAGAAGAGGCACATCAAGAAGGATCAAATTTTGAGCAACGGGTAAAGAGGGAAGTCACCTGAGAAGAATATGGTAGCATGCATGAGAGTATTCACGTTAGAAAAAGGAGGCTTGTTAAAGAGGAGGAGATGGTCCTATTGTTGACCATTAGTGTGTTATGAAATGCATAAAACCATGGGAGCAATACCATTGGTAAATAAGAGAGGAATATAATGAATAAGCGTTTGAAATCAAAGAGAGGAATGCACACAGAGTATAGGATGAGATACATGGGATGATATCTCGAAGGGGATAAAGGATGTTGGGTGCATGGTAATATTCACAAAGGATAAGACCCCAGTAGAAGGGCATAGCACAGAATATTACGTAAAAGAGGAAGAAGACATAAAAGGAGTTAAAAAGCACAAATATAATTATACGTGTGAAAATGGTAGTACCGTTGTATGAGAAGTAGAGAAATCCAAATATATTATGAGAGTACACATGAAACAGATCATGCTCAGTAATCATATCTAGAGTGATCTCAATAGGAAGTGTACAGAAGGGTGTGAAAAATAAAAAGAGTGCATGATACAAAGATATTATGACAATAGTTTTAATAAATTACAGGAGAATACATAAGAGAAGAATGGGATCAAGAGATGCCGGAAATGGTTGATCCTAGTGGAAATTTCCCTTAAGGAAATGAATGTAGAGTAAATTCTGACATATTTAATAGAGTTCATGTGGAAAATAGTAGATAAAGAGGGGAATAGGTCAACATATATCTTGAAGAGAAGCAAAAAAAAGTAGGCTCTAGAAGATATGTGCAAAGAGAGCACACAAGAGGAGAGAAACGTGGTGAGGAAAAATTTACACAACAAGAGGGAAAGGAGAAGTGGCCCATGGCCAAAAAACTAGGAAGTGCAATGTAGAGACCTAAGTACCAGTATTCGGAGTGTAGTCTAACAGAGACTAGAAAAAGAGTGAGAGGAGAAGCCCTCAAGAATACCTCAGGTAAGGATGTGCAGGGAATCTACACACAAAGGAGCACATGGAAAAATAGACGCGTTATGTAGGAAAGCCCCAAGTTGGAACAGGTGAAGAAAATGGAAGAGACCAAAGAAAGGAAAATTTGCAATGAGGTGAGGCAATGTGTAAGGCCACTAAGCACAAAATAGAGATGTCACAATGAAGAGATGACAAGAGTAAGGAATATAGATGTCAAAACATCCATAAGAGGTGAGAATATAAGGAGATAAGTGCACACATCAGGAATGCATAAGGAATGAAATCCTCAAGGTAAGGTGGGTAGGAGAAGAAGAAATACCTAAAGTATTCAAGAAGAGAAGGAGTGAGTGAATATTCATGTAGAGGAAAGATAAAAGAGAGTTTGAAATCTCAAAGAAAAGGCTCAACAAAGGAACCAAGGATGAATGGTTCAAATTAAGTAGATAATTACGTAGTAGAAGAACGAGTAGAGACCAGTCAAGGACTTACATATGGAGAGACCCATTTTTGAGGATATTATTTACATGGATGTGCAAAGCATAAAGGAATGATTGGAAGAACCACAAGAAGGTTGGTTTGAGGCAAGTGGAGACCTATGGAATAAGCTAACATGAAGAAGACTTTCCAAGGATGTAGTAGAATGAATTCTTGTTGGATGAGGATAAGTTGGGACTATTGAGATCACATAGTCTTATAGAATGATACAATACCAGCATGAAGAAATCTACTTGAGGTGGAAATCATGTTTTAGAAGTATCACTAGAGGTGGATTAATGGCTAAGGACTATCTTGCATAGTTTGAACAAAGGTCTTAACACCTGCTGATTCGGGAATTGATGTGGAACACAAGTTTTAAATGGAGGGCACGTAGGAAAAGGATTGAGTGTAGCACAATAAAATGGTCACTAAGTACAATGAGATCTTCACCAAGTAATATGAACACAAGACCCATTGGAGTTTACGAGGGAGAGATAAAAGTTGAGGACATGAAGGGGAGCATGATATAACAATAGTGTCAGAGGATGTTTAGGAAAATAACATTTCATGGTGATAAAGGTGGTAGGATGAATTAGGAAAGAGAAAAGGATTGGTCCTGATAGCCACAATGAAAAGATGCATACATGTAGGAAGGAAGCACGTATAGAAAGGAAAGAGTGCGCGAGGATGATGAATGCATGTGGAGAAGGAAGGAAGGATAAGAAGCGGTAAATGGGGACAGAAGCAAAGTAAGTATTTTAGCACAAGGACATGGAGAAATGTGGAGCACATTGTATTTTTGAGTATGTAGGGTGGTGGAAGAATGGTACATGTTCACCAATTAAATGAATGGTATGTAGGAATATTGGACATGCAAGAGAAACTCGATAGAGAAGTAGAACATGGAAAAGGAGCAATAACTAAAGGAAAATTTGCATGGAGAGGCACAAGACAAATGAAGGCATAAGGAGATAAGAGGATTGCATGTGCAAAGAGTTATGGAGAAACATCAAAATAAGGGTCAAGGATGCATAGTGAAAGCACGAATAACAAATCCCAAGGTGATAGATGAGACTAAGACTGACATGAAGGGATGATATATGGAAATTTTCCATGGTCACATGGCTGATACGGTGACTATATAATGGAGCAGCCTATAAGAGGATCCAACTCACCAAGTGACTTGGAGTAACTAGATTTTCCAAGATCAGATCACGTAGCATAAGGGAATTTCAGATCACTGAGTTCTAAAATTTTGGTTTGAATCAGGAATGACTGGAAGAGTTATTTGCCAAGTAGAAGAGAGATAAAGTGTGAAGACCAAGGAGAATGTGCCTGGCTATAAAAGGTAGAGGATTTACGCAAGCTGAGGTATATGAAGGGTTGTAAGTTATTGAAGGAGTTAGGGAACTGCGAGAGGAATGTCAAGTATTGGCCATAGAGTATGGATAAGTGAGATACATGGTGATTGGTAAGCCTTAGAAAGCATACTTTTTTGTAAAACCTCCATGAGATAGAGGTTTGCTAGCTCCATATTGAGAAATATTGTAGATGTTATATGACTTAAGAAATTAATATAAATTCTGCACTTATTTTCATTCCATTTTGTGGCTCTGTAGGAGGGCTCAAGGAGTACTCGATAGATTCTAGTAACCTTACCCCCATCATTTTATAAAAGAGCTAGGGCATGCGTTTAAACCAAAATACTCAATCAATAAAAAATGCTTAATGAGAAATCCTTGAATGTGGGTAGTAATAAGTAGTAGTGGATATTGATCAATAACATTATTAGAAGAAACCTTAGTAAAAATGAAAGTAATATCCTTGTCCATGCTCTTAATTGTTTCCATATTAGATGCAGAAGTAGAAGGTTAAGTATAATTAGGTAAAATAGTAGATTGCAAAGCCTCATATAAGATGTCATTATAAACATGGTTCTTGTTAAGTAATTACAAATTAGATATCTTAGAAGGGATATATTTTAATTGATACAATATATCATACCATTTAAGTGGAGCACTAGGCTTAGTCGGGGTAAAGTTAGATTTCCCCCAATGATTGCTTATTGCATCTTGTATTAAAAATATTAAATGTGGGTCCCATATTAAAATAAGAGGGTGTATAAACTCTTGGACGTATCATACTAAAAGGAATGATCTCAAATTTTACATTAATATAAGTAAGATCCATTTGAGGATAAGCCATGAGAGAAGTTAGATCAACATGTAGATCTCGTCTCTCAAGACAAATATGAGTATGGACCTGGTTAAAAGCATGGTATCCCATATAAATTTTAGGGAACACAACCTTAGGATTAAGGATAAGATCATATAAGATTTATGGATGATTCATGAAGGCACAAAGGATAAAAATCCTAGGGCTATCAAAAGGATCATATACTAAAGAAAGGAGGATAAGCCCTAAAGCCGCCTAGATCTCGAGAAATGGTTGGTTTCACAAAATTTTAATACCTTAAATAAATAAGGGTTGGGGTAGACTATTTATTTAAAGATATAAGTGTAGTACATGTATATTTTATTAATGAATAACCATTGATGCACAAACCATACTATAGTTCCCAAAGAAAATCATAATATATAACAATAGAAACAATTACAAAAACACAAGAGGATAAGTAGAATTAGCTTATTCTAGAAGTAGATATGTGATTTGGAAGTGCAAAGTGACTAAAAAAACTAGAAATTACCTGGAGGTACTTCTTCTCTTGAACCGTGACTGTGAATTAACCTAGTGTAGAAGCATATGACATATATTAGAGCATGGTATGGTTTAGTATTGAGTTATAAAGTTTCATACAAGCATTTGTTGGTGTTCTGTAATATTTGATGGTCATTGGTGGCCTATAAATGTGCTTCAATTGTTTATGTTAGGGTTCAGAAATGTGTGACACCTCCTAGAGTGACATGTATTATATGAAAAACTTAGATCCTTGTACTAGTACTTCATAAACATTAATAGATAAAAAAGGATATAAATCTATTTTTAATGGATTTGGAATGAGCCTGGTGGTTAACCCTTACTGATTCGATATAGGAACTACACAACATCCCATTGAATATGGGATCAAAACTCATGTAATTCTTCTACTTTATGTGTAATATTTGTGTATGCAAATATAATCTAACCCCCTATTTTTCCCTTGTATCTCTTGACACCATGATAATGGGTATAACTACAGATATAGTAGAATGTTCCCTACATGATTGTGATATAATTTGTTATGTTTGAAAATTCTAGATTAATTCCCTTGACCCTCAGAAACTTTTGCAATGCTTCATATTGGATTGAACTTACTATGAATTGGCTTAGTTTAAGAGGTATATAGAATGAGAGGCATGGATCTTTAAAAAAAATTGACTGGTATCGGACATATGTATGTAATACTATAGGTTATTTTGATGATTCAAGGAATTTAAAAGAAATTTTATCTTTAGGAATGCATTTTACAATGAGTGGAATTTAATAAGTGTATTAGATTTGATTATATAGTATTTTGTAGATTTTATTTTACATTATGGGTGATAGATTGTATTTGAACCAACCCAAGAAAAGATATCAAAATTTAAAGTTATCATTAGGTGGTGAGATATGGGATTATCTATCCTAATACCAAACCGTAGGATGGTTTGGTCTGAATTGTAGGATTCTGGATTGCCAATTTAAGGGATTGTGTAAGACTCTAGGTGATATTACCATAAAGACTATAATATTTTATACTAATATCATACTAATATTGTTGATTATGTGAGTGACTAAGAAATGTACATATATAAAACACATCATGGAAGAGAGATAGATATAAGTCACCTAAGATTGGAATGTGCACGTAAGTCATGCTTAAGGTATAAGGCCAAAGTTGTCATTACCAAATGATAAATTTCCAAATTTCCAATGGATACAAATCCTACTTAGTCTAATTTATGTGATTATATACTAAAATTATGGCTTATTCATTTTAATATAATTAGTGACAAAAGTTATTGTAAGTGTCCAAGTTAATCACACAAGATTGTAAGAGAATTTGCATTTATTATACATGATATGCATGAGTTCAAACTTCTCTTATAAACACTTGTATAGGAGCTTCTAGATAATTTTCATTTGAATATGAGTCTTTGTTATGGTGATGTCAACACTAGATTTTTGTCTCATATACATATATATGTTGTTAAGTGTAGTTAGTAGTATCATTCACTAGAATTTAATGGTGTCCGCCAATAAATTATGGTGCACAAGGGCAAAATGTAACTAGTAAATATTCTATGGTAACAATTAAAGTACATTTGGGGGATTATTGTGAAAGTTACAATCAATGGTAAAAAGTAAATATTTTTCATAATTTATCGCAATAATTTCAAAGTGTCAAAGGTCGTGGTAAGTAGGTAACTAGGGTCTATATGGACATAAAATAGAAACATTGTATTTTTAATAATGACAAAGGAGTGAAGCCATAAATATATAGTATAGAAAATGATTAATTCCATGTGTAAATGATAAGGTTTACCCTATCATAAGGGATAAACCTACATGTAAATTTAAAATTTGAGATATATAATATGTTTGGATAAAAATATGTTTCTTATCCTATCTTAGAGATAGGGTTGGGTAAGATCTAAAGTTATATAAATAAAGAGAACACACCCTCATTTATCACATAAGAAGATTGTGAGGATTATGAAAATTGTAAGAAGTCCATATCATTATGTATGTGTGTCAAAAAAGTTATCAAGATGTATATTTGACAAGTTTATCATAGATATATTATTCAAAAGGTAAGTGGAGTTGGTAATACTCATGGTAATTCTTGGGTGAGATTATAACAATTCCTTGATGATAATTGAATTATTAGTTTTTTTTTAATAAATCCTTCATACTATATTTTTTTGTTTTTCTTGTATTGTATTTGTTGGTGTGTTTCCATATTCATAGCACCAAACAAAAAATTTATGTATTGATAAAAAATCATAGTGCGAGGAGTTCCCAATGAAATATTATCTAAGTGTTGGATTTGTGTTAACAATGACATTCTATCTGCACCACTTGACCCAAAATAATAGAAAATATTCAAGATATTTTATCAAGGCCCATGATTGTATCAACTGAATGGTTAATATGTTATGAGTTTCAAGAGAGTGGCCCTAGTTTAAAATGCCTAAGATGAAACTATTATTTTCTAATTATTGTACTAGTGAGGTAGTTACAACAATCTCCCCAACTGCATAAACCAACTATGTATCATGTGAGTTAGAAGATATTTTGAGGAAAAATAAACCTTTTTTTCATTTATTTATAACTAGGGAGGCTTAGCGATAAAATTCTAAATCACACTTGTTAGGTCATTTGAATTTAAGGCTTGATAGAGGATATTTTTCTCAATAAAAAATTTTCATTAAAGGTAGGGGATTGATGATGTGGGAATTATACTTGATTTTAAGATGAATCATTCATCCTTGAGAATGGTTAAAGTCTAATAGCTTCACCTCTTTATACATAAATAGAAGTTTAATATTACTCAAATTAGTTTTAGATCAAAGACATTTAGGCCTATACTAAATACAATGTGCATTGTTACTATTAGATTCTTATTCTACCTAAAATATTGTTAAGATTTCTCAGGTTTGCAACATTATCATTGTTTGTAGAGAAATAAAAAAACCAAGAATCTATATATTTCTAGGACTTCCTATATTTTGTAGATATACTTTTTTATAGTGTTGTGCATGTTTTTGTAACTTTGCAAGTTGTTGTATAAATTTATTTGTTCCAATGAAATGGTTTATGGATATTTGAATTAAAATGAGAATATATTCAATTTTGTTGAGAAAATGTATTCTTCCCGTCCTAAATTAGTTAAACCCCTTCAATATTTGAATCCATTTCCATGTTTAAATTTACACTCAAAATGCTTAACCTTCAAATGTAGTTTAATAGAATATATCAATGAAGGTGTTTATATAAAAATATGTGTGTTCCTTAGTAAATGTTATCCAAATAACTCTCCTAGTTATTTTCATAACTTATATTTTATACTGACTTTGATGTTTCACATTTTAGGTTACACGCACTCAAGCTTGCTCCCTTGGCACAATTTGCTTGGATGTAGTTCTTCCACGCACCTCACGCACCTTACTTCCTTTTTCTTTTGTTGCCCTTCTCTCTACATTATGCTATCTCCTTCCATTTTCCCTTTGTACCTTCCTCTTGCCACACCCTTTTTATATCCTATCCTGTCGTGCACTCCTTCCACGTACCTCTGCAAACTTTCCCTCCAAAATGGCTAAGTCAATGGCATTCCTCTTACATGCTTGCATACACTAAGCTCCCTTGTGCACCACTTTTCTTTCTATTACCGTGCAAGCCCTCCTTCAGTTGAATGTTCATGTCCTGCTTTCATACTTGCCTTATGTAAGTATGCCTTCTTTCCTACCGTGTGCTTTACATGCCTTTGCACGTCAATCTTTGTTACGCACCTGCCTCTTGCTTCTATACCTTGCACCTCCTTATGCGTCTAGTCATTATGCCACATCATCTATTAGACTTGAGTATGCTACACATAACCTATCAAAGCGCACCAACAGGGCACCGAATCCTAACAACCAACTGGTTTGTGACACGTGGTAGAAATGAAAAATCAGATGAACAGTTGGCCAACTTCCTCAGTTAATCTACGCACACCCACATGTCATTGCGTGTGTCAAAGTGACCTTTAGACTTCTAACAGCCATAACTTTTGTTGCATTGCTCAGATTCCTATGCACCCATTCTTATTTGAAAGTTGCTGACATCAGCTACACATTGGACTATTCAAATTTAAATCTAAGTGGGATTTGGTAGGTAGAAAATAGGGAAACATCTTTATGATCATCAATGGACACATCTAATCAACCTCAACCACTAGATTCCAATCAGATATCTTATTTCTTCCTTCTTCGACACACCAAATAGACATGGGGAAGTGCATATCTGATAGCCTTGCAGGTGGATTTGCAAGGCATTTATCACTAGCTTTTTGGTGGTTGAAGATTTGAATATGAGTTTCCCTCCTCTTTCTCCTTCTCTTCTCTCCTTCTTCTCCTATAAATAGCAAATTTCTACTTTGTAAAAAAGGATCTCTCTTTGTTATAACGACACCATGCCAAAATGGTGGCTAACTTCCCATGGGTTTCAGACCTTGGCATGGTCTTTGTAATGTATTCTCACCTCTTTCCATGAATGTAAACAACTGTGCATCCCTTAAGCAATAAAATCGTGTTTTTTGGAACTCTTGTCTTCACTTTCTCATTTTCATTGCATCTCACCTCTCTGTTTGTGTTTTTTGGCATGTTGTACATACTTCCCACTTGCATGTCCCCCATGTTCATGTGTTGCATGCTAGAAGTCTGAGCCTACGTGTTGATCTTTGTCATACCCCATCCACCCTCTTCTCTCATGCCCACTTTGTTTCCTTCACCACTCGTGGAGAGAGGTCGACCCTTTCCCTGGCGCTATCACCTTCCTTAGCTTAGGATTTCCCCTTTTTGCACATCCTTCTATCCCTAGTCCCTTGGCATGTTTAGTCTAGGATTTTCTTTCAGCATTAGGAGTAATCATTAGTGTTAAAGGTAGGTAGAGGAACTGAGCCTTCTCCAAAGATCTATCCCAAGCATGCTACAAGGTCCCATAAACTTGGGGATGGTTCCATTGTGGTCTCAAACAACTCGACTCTTCTGGATCCGAGATGTGGGTGCAAGTTTGAATGACCAACAATTTTTGGCATGCCTGGTGGGACAAGAGTGAAGAGATTTACATCTTCATCTTAGCAATTTTGATGTGTTTTTCTGAGATCCATCCTTTGGAGGCATTTTTCACCACATCTGGTGACTCTACTAATCCAAACACACCCATTATTTCATTCACAAACCAGTCTCCCCTCCTTCTTTCATTCATTTCTCCTTTTTCCATTTTCTACCTTCCTCTTTTGAAGTTGTGCAATCATGACTTCTTTCCCTTCATGGAATTCTCATTCACAGTAGAAAAACTTTTTTTCTCCATCACCACAGTATCAAAATCCTCTAAATCAGTTTTATAAGCCCCATTATCCTGAAAATGTCATATAAACCCACTTTTTTCTAACCAAAATGTTTATGAAGAACATGTTTATGCAGATGATGGTGGTGACTCCTTGGTCAAAGCTATTTTTGAGGAGGCAGGTGTAAAAGATGGAGATGGACATGATGCAGCTCAGAGTCAAGTGCTCCATAAAGGCAACTAAAGTTGGCTACAAGGTCCCTTGTCCATGGGGTCAGCCTTGTACTAGGTTGGTTTAGCACCCAGTAGAAGTTGTACTTTATCATTGAGATGTTGTCCCCAAATTACAGAGTGGGTAGAAGAAATGGAGGCTCAAAAATCTAGTGCATAGAAACCCTGTCAATGGGGCAACCCTACACTACCATATTATAGTCCTCCCACTCCTCCATGCAAAATTACATTATCTTCAGCCCAATGCACATGTTCCTAGCTTCTTGCGTGTTTCCCCCACTGAGAATTCCCCTCCTCCATCCTCTCACCTTCATTTTCTCTACCATCATCCCTCCCTCACGTGAACTTCCACTCCTCTTGCATGTGCATCTTCCATGCCTTTCCACATCCATCCTTCCACCATTTCCCTCCAAAATTCCCCTCTGTCTAACTGTACCATAAATGAACAGCCCCTACCAACGCATCTTTCCAAACCAATGTCATCATGTTCAACAACTTGTAAAATAGTTGAAGAATGGAATGACTCAAGATGAATCTGACTGGGAAGAGGAAATCATACAGGTGCCTATTTTAGAGGAAAACTAGTTAGTTCTAGAGGGCAATAGTTTTGAGAGGAGATCTGAGTTGCTTGTAGAGGCAGAACCATATGCACCCTAGCTTTACAGTGACCTATCTTGCAAGCAGTCACCTTTAGAAGGAGAGTCTGCATGAAAATCCCATATGTGGGATTGAAATTCAAAGTAATGGGAAATATCATAAGGATCAGATCTGTGCCCAATTAGATATTTGGATACTCTAGAGCCAAAGACAGAGTTTCCACCGGTCATGCTCATTTCAGAGCATGAGGTAGAGCTTCAGCATGCCAAAGGTCAGCAGTAGCACCTCCCAAATCCAAGCACAAAAAAACTTCAGGAGTTATATATTCTATTTGTTGATACTTTGAGGAGGGTGAAACACCATCTGCAAGGTGTTTTCTCACTCTTTGTTTCCGACCATGTTCAGTGTGCCAAATCAATTACATGGTCATAATTTGTGAGGAAGGGAAGCTACTTCTCCCTGCCTGTATCAAGTTTTACTTGAGCACCCCTTTCACCTCTGGTTGGAGTAGGATAGAATATGTTTGTTTTCAGTTACAAGTGCTCACACATTATCTGCATGTTCCCTTTAGGACATGTATGATTTTCAGCTTTTGTACATAGTGTTGTGGCTTCTATTTTAGTGCATGCTCCCTCTAGCACCTTTTCCTTTCTTGTTGCACCCGCCCACACCCTTTTATTGCTTCCTAAGAGGGATAGTTCAATTTTGGAAGAGGTAGTTCCAAAAATCAGTGCATATAAATTTCACTCTCATCAATCCAATTTAGAATATCTTCATATGAGAGAAACGGTTCAGTTCAGAGTTCAAACATTGTTGTAAGTGACTTCAGGGATGTTCTTCAAGTTACAAATCAGATCTTCAAGTTTAGCGCTTGAATCCATGCCCAATGGAATTCTAAGGCTCTAGGTCTCTTCATCTAGTAGGGAAGATGGCTCCCAAAGTTTGCCAAAATTGTTATCCAAATAAATCTCCTAGTTATTTGGATAACTTATATTTTCATTCTAACTCTGATGTTTCACATTTCAGGTTGCGCACACTCAAGCTTGTTCCCTTGGCACAATTTTCTTGGATTTAGTTCTTCCACACACCCCACCGTGCACCTTACTTCCTTCTTCATGCTTCTTCCCCTTCTCTCTACATTTTTCTATCTCCTTCCATTTCCCTCTTTGCACCTTCCTCCTATACGCCCACTTTTTGTCCTATCCTATTGTGTACTCCTTGCGCATACCTCTACAGACTTTCCTTCCAAAATGTTAAAGACCCTTTGGGAATTCCTCTTATGCACTTACATACACTAAGCTCCCTTGCATACCGCTTTTCTTTCTACCATCGTTCTCCCTCCTTCATTTGAATTCTCACACCCTTCTTCCATGCTTTCCTTATGCAAGTATGCCTTCCTTTCCTACTGGGTGCATTGCATTCACGCATCAATCTCTCCCGTGCACCTGCATCTTTCTTCCATGCCTTACACCTCCTTCTACACCAGTAATTGTGCCACATCATCTTTCAGACTTGAGTATGTGTACACATTGCAACCTATAAAAAGTGCACCAACAGGGCACAAAATCCATGATAACCAACCAAGGTTTGTGACACGTGGCAGAAATGACAAATGAGATGAATAGTTGGTCAACTTCCTCAGTCAATCCAGTGCATGTCACGTGTCATTATGTGTCAAAGCAACTTGTAGACTTCTGATAGCTATAATCTTTGCTACAGTTCTCATATTCCACATGTGCCTAGTCTTATTTGAAAGCTTTTGACAACAGCTACACGTTGGAATTTTCAAATTCAAATCTAGACAAGATTTAGTAGGCAGAAAATAGGGAAACATCTTTTTGATCATCAATGCACACATCTAATCGACCTCAACCACCAGATTTCAATCAGATCTTACTTTCTTCCTTCTTCTACATGCCAAACAGATATGAGGAAGCACATTTGACAGCCTTGCTAGGTGGATTTGTAGGTATTTATCACTGGCTATTGGTGGTTAAAGATTTGAATCTGAGTTTCCCTCTCTTTCTCCTTCTCTTCTCTCCTTCTTCTCTATAAATATCAAAGTTCTACTTTGTAAAAAAGGATCCCTCTCTGTTGTAGACAACACCATGACAAAATGGTGGCTGATTTCCCATGGGTTTCAAACCTTGGCATGGTCTCTGTAATGTATTCTCACCTCCTGCTATGAATGTAAATGACTATGTGTCCCTTAAGAAATAAAATCATGTTTTGTGGAACTCTTGTCTTCCCTTTCTCATTTTCATTGCATTGCGGCCTCTCTGTTTGTGTTTTTCTAGCATGTTGTGTGTACTTCCCACTTTCATACCCATGTGTTCATGTGTTGCACATGTTGGAATGGTTAACTCCACATGTTGATCAGTGGCATGCCCCATCCTCCCTCTTCTCTCACACCCTCTTTGTTTCCTTCACTGCTCGTGGAGAGAGATCGACCCTTTCCCTGGTGTTATTTCCTTCCTTAGCTTAGGATTTCCCCTTTCTAAAAATCCTTCTATCCCTGGTCCCTTGATCATGTTTAGTCTATGATTTTATTTCAGCATTAGGAGTAGCAATAGCATTAGAGGTAGGTAGAGGAACTAGCCTTCTCTAGAGATTCGTCCCAAGTGTGCAAGGTCCCATAACTTGGGGAAGGTTCCATTATGGTCTCAAACAACTTGGATCTTTTGAATCTGAGACACAGGTGCAAGTTTGATGACCAATGGTAACATTAAGGATAATTTTGATTTAATTATCTTATAGTGAGTTTAGAAACATGAAAAACTATTACCAAATTCCAATGCTATGGATCTTTGGCATTTTATTAATAAATGTGACAGAGGAAAAGACCTCTAATTAAAATCTCGAGTGATGTTAAATAACTTAAAAATTAGAATATTACATTATGAATGTTTCAATTCTAATTGGAAATAGTGTTAAAGGGAAATGATACTATAGATACATAAATTTGGTAACTTATCACTTCATAATGTTGGTATTGGTTTAATCCTCAAATCATGATTTTTAGACACATTTTGAGATAAATGTGCTAACCTTATCCCTATTTCATGACTTAATATCCTAACTACACTACTCATTGGTCTAAAAAAATTATTTCATTAGTCTATAATATTCTATCACACCCCAAGTTTTGTGCCCAAAACTTTCCATCATCTCACTCCCTGCTCATACGGGACCAAACACCCAAACGATTTGTTCTAACATTGGTGGTTTCATCCTAAGCTATCAAATAATTATTTTCCCAATTTTATATCTTTTATGGGTTAGTAGATTTCCTATAATTTGGACTCAATTCAAAAAATACCTACGAAATCCTATTTAGGCAAGTTAAATGCATTTATTTACTTAGCTAACATCTACTTAGCAATTACAAACACTCCCTCAAGCTCAAATCATTCAAAAGGAACACTAATATCTCCTAAATCTCTCTAAAGTGTCATCACACATTAGGATCAACCCCTATATAGATATAAAGTACTCCAATTCATATTTAAGATTCTATCTTCCCTAATTACAAGCTCTCTAAGAAAAATCAAGTGCACAAATACCAAGATATTGAAAAATTATCAAAATATGAAGATACCAAATATAGTTGCATCCATATAGTCATTATGATACATCTATAGGTGGAGAACTACATGTGGTTTGAGGAATCTTCATGGATTATTGATAATTTATGTGGTTTACGTATAATGTCCCTTCAACCCAACCAATAATAATTTTGTATGGTTTTTTTTTACTGAATGCTTAGGATTTTGGGTCAAGGTGGATGATTTCAGTGGGTTTTGTAGATTATTGAGACCTACATATTTGTGACCATGAGGCATGTATCGATTATTTTCAGAGGTCATGGGAATTATATCAGTTTCATTTACAACCTATGCATAAACACATTCAAATGGACTCAAACTGTATGAAACTGCCATTTGAGTCTTGTGTACATAACCAATTATTGTCATCCTATAGCACAACATACTTCCAAAACTAGAGACAAAAAAGTATTTCTAAGATAATTTCCAGATCAGTTCATCATCCTTATCACACTCAAATAAGTTTATCAAATCCTAGATAAAAAATAGCTAAGTGCATATATATCCTCTTATGTATTGGTACTATATTTACACATGTGCTCTATGGTTCTATATTGTCACTTCTTAATATCATATTTACATGTACTGATCTAGGAATTAATATTAAATTTGGAGCAATCTGAATATACCTATTAGCTTGTAATGCCCATGAATCTTGAAACTTTGTATCTTAATTAGAAGGAATTGACTCCACTTTCACACACTTGTTTTTAAAATTTTAGGGGTAAACCATTTTTTGAACTGCTTGTAATAGATCAAATCACTAACCTCATTTGGCTTAGGTCACCCTACTCCAAATCATTCCTTCTACTCCATAGAACCCTAAGGTTTCTATATCAAATTTATGTGCATGTCTTTCTTATATACCCTTCTCAACACAATAATTGGATTAACCATACACCATTTGAGCATATAAAACTCCCATACACATACCTCATAAAGTCACAATAATCCTATGGATTCATTCCTCATCTTCCTATTTATGATGTATCTTCTTGTTCCTGACAATATCTATAATGACAACCAAGATTTGATACTACTAATCAAGATCCTTTTGAAAATCAAGATGACCTTAATCCCCCCATTAGATTTAATCCAAGTAAATCATGATTATGACGATCTTAATCGAAATTTAACATAATCAATGGTAAACTCTTATCTAGCTTTCTGTCAATGACCTTCACCAAGCATCCACATTACCTTGATAGGATTCTTTATGTAGCTAGTTACCTCTAAGGTCTTCTCGTGATGGTGAATATCTTTAACCTTATGATGAAGGACCTCAATTTTCATGGACTTACTCCTAAATATATTATTTCCACATTTATTGTGCATACATACCTCCTAATATAAGTGGGCAGTATACTATATCCCCTTTAAAGAAATTATAATAATTATTCCTATGGCGACAAATATTCCTACATCGCTTTTCATACTCATGGGGATTCACACTCTTCTTCGAGCATCTCAATATCATGTATTTGACACAAGTTGCAAAATGGTGCTTTATAACTAAAGAGGGGTGTGTCTAGACCATTATAATATCATGGATTCCAATCAATTACATCCATAATTTAATTGCACATGAGGTGGTACCTATTTTCCTTTACCCTTCAAGGGTTTGTGTCTCCTTAATCTTTATATCTTTGAAGTTAAAGACGATCCTGAAACAACACCTTCACTCTTTTCATTTTTCTTATCTTATATTATACCTTAGAATGATAAATTTCTTACTAATATTTTTCCATTAGATGGCTTAAGGATACTATGACTTTGCAATGTTTCTATAATCTACCTATCTCCAATATGTGAGGGATTTTAATCCATTGGCTAATCAATTTCTTACACACTTCTCTATCAAAAATATTGATAGACGTTTCCTATGCTCAAATGGCTAAAATGTAACAAGGTCTCTAATGAACCAATTAGTTGATTATATCTTGCATCTACAATTCGATGCTTACAAAAAATGGGAAATGATATCATATAGAATAATGAACTTTGAGATATATTGACTCAGATTCGTATATCTCCCTTGCAATAATTTTTCACATTTGAAATTTTTTTGATCATTTTGATGAGCTATATCCCAGACTTTAAAATAAAGGAGAGGTTAAGATCCTAACATTGAACAAGCTTTAAGTATTTGTCTAACCACACATAATGCATCTACATCCAAGTTCTAATGGAAAATCTAACTATTAAAGGAAAAACTAATAATATACAAAATTGAAGCTAAATTTAATCATTAATGTCTATATCTCAACCTATAAATCTTTAGATATAAAATCCTCTCTTCAAAATAAATACACATGGTTTCCCTACTCTCCAGTACATGATATCTTACAACAGTTACCTAGAATGTAACCTTATATATTTCCCTTCAGCTACTGAGATTGATGCATAGATAATCCTCAAGCTAAATATTTTGATTCTAATGCTTATTTTGGCTACCATGTATGTATTGGGAATTCTACTGATGGTTATAAGATAGGTTACAAGATGGGTTCTCAAGAATAGTTATTCAACATTTGATTTTGAATACATAATGCTATCGATTTCAAGGTTCTGAAGACTCATTAGTTTTATAATTCTATAGGCCTGTGACCTTAACGATAATCATAAGCTCAAAATAGGTTTCCAATGACCCACTTCCAAGATATTCATCATGTATCTTACTAGAATTCAAAATTAAGAGTAACTCAATAGGTAGCATAAGCCAAATGCAATATAATAATGCACAACCTCATAATTGACTACAAATAATCATCCATCTAATCTATTCTTTTGCAACATACAACATACGAGATAAATTCTTTTACTTAGTTAGGCCTACTTACCATTACATTTTTATGATAGTGACATACTTGATGATGATGATATCCTCCCCAATGCACTTTATGATTTGATAATTTCTTTAGGTAGAGAACCTAGAAATATCAACAATAAGATGTATAATCCTAACTGATTAGTGGTTACCCAAATGACAATATGAGGCAAATCTTCACATTGTTTACTTCTTTGCCAATAAACTAAGTGCAACATGTGAGCAATTGAATAAGTGCAAGTCTTGATAATTAGTTATAAATTTAGCACATTGTTCTCCCCTCATTAGCAATGGGATGATGCTACTATGGCTACACAATTATTTTGTTCTTTTTATTGCTTGGGAAACCTAAGGTAAACATGTTTGTAAGATACCCTGGGGATTCATGGAGTGATAGAAGGTTATTCCTCCTGAATTCTTCAGGTCTAGATGTGACCGAAAGATACATTTATCAAAATGCAAGTTGTATACAATTAAGGGGATCAGAATTATGAAAGTTCCTTTACCACTCTTCCACATATTCCTTTGTCTAATATGGGAAGAAATGAGTTTTTACACCCATAGGGTATCTATTCCACTCATGTGTATACCTACATGTCACACCTTACAAATGCTTTCTCGTATAGCTTCCTCTTATAAAAAATCCATCTCCTAAACATGTCCCACAATCCCATCAGGACTCTAAAGTGACACATTGTGCCCCTATTAGTGCATTATATTATATTGACGTACAAGCCATGCAAACACTAAATGGGTTCCTCTCCTCACCCTCTTGATCACGTCATTGGGTAACACTTTTTATACATAAACTATACTAAAAAAAAATTAAATATTTCCACAAATGTTATAGAAGTAAGACATAGATGTCAATGCAATTTGATTTACTAGTTGTCCTACTTGATACATGTGAGTGTATTGTCACATGGAAATTTTATAGATAACATATTCAATGATCCACTTCTATAATCATCATAATGTATGAAACTAAGAGTATATGGGAATAATGTAGGATGCATAGAACTCTCATAGTCATAGATGTTGCACTTACCCTTTACCTAATGCCTTTGTTAATCTGGGGGCATCTTCTATGCTGACAATTGTTATATTTCTATTTATAGTTAATGTCACTTCTTTCACTTATCTCACTCTTTTTTATGCTTTACACTATATCATGCTCCCATCAAACTCTTTGACACTAACACATGTGGATTATACAAACTTGTGACTCTAGATTCATACAACTCTTACTAGTGTTTACTTGTTTTACAATATATATTATATATTGTGTGTTTAATATATGTAGCCCTTGGCCTTCTATATGTTTGTGTGAAGATTTTGTGTCCATGGCCTTAATAGCCTTTCTTGTGTAGCCCTTTGGCCCTTGTTTGTGTGTGTGTGACACTATTGTGTCCCTTGTATATGCCCTTTATCTTCTATATGGAATTATGTGTGACATTGATCGTTGTACTTGCATGCTTATGTGTTTCTATGTTTGTATATTTGTATGCTTGTTGGGTGTTGATTAACTAAAAATAAGCCTTAACGAGACTTATGGAAGTATAACCATTAGTTAATCTAAAATAGGAGGACTAAAACACTGTAAAGATGGAATAAAACAATATGCAATAATTATAAATAATTATGCTAAGTGAAATAAAACCCTAATATAACAAGAAGTAATCGAGAAATGACTTAGCTAATTAAAGGTGATCGTTAGAGGTTTTTGCAGGTCTGACTGTGAATTCCAAGTACAGAAAACGATCACTCAAAAGTCCCGAAAAGGCCAAATCTGGAGTTCTGAAAGACTGAGGAACCTGGAAGGTATTAGGGTGCCCCTAGGCACCTTAGTCTACAGAATAGGTACCCTAGTTTTTGTAAATGCTCAGAAACTAATTTCCGCAAGGTCGCAAGATGACCTGAAACACTGTTTTGTCACACTAGATTCATTGGGTTATTGCTGAGTGTGTGAAATGTGACAAGATGAATGAATGACCTGCAAGAAACAAAGAAGTATCAAAACCCTAAAAAATAAAGATGCAAAATGAATGGGTCAGACTGACCTCAGACTGCCACAACAGTGGGCTTACTAAATTGAGCATTGCACTACATTTCATATCCAAATGTAGTTATAGTGTGTGTGTGTGTGTGTGCATGTCGTGCCCTAGGTTCTCTTATGTCTAATTACACTTTGTGAAGTAACAAGAAATAATAACTATAGAAAATGTAATAGCATGTGTGCATGAAATGGAATAAAATCCTCCCCCTATGATGTGTGTGTTGATGCAGATATCCTAGCCTTGATGTATGACACTATGTGGATGCAAGTGATGCAATGGATGCAACTCTAGATGGAGTGATAGTAGTATGTGATGTTAGGACCCTCATTATGGTCTCATAACTTTGTATTTATAGGGTTCTCTTGCTCTAATTTTGTAATTAACCCCGACATGGCCGACTAGGAAAAAGATAAGGATGAAAAATGGATAGAAAGACCCCAAAAAGAAGCGAGAAAGTGGAACATGGATCGGGGCACCCCAGGTGGGACCAGGGCACCTTGAGGCACCCCAGTACAGGCCTGGGCACCCCATTTAGGCTAAAATGATGGGAAAATTATGAAATAGGTGGATATTTATAGGAAAATATGTGGGAATGATGAAATAAAATATAAAAAATAAGATGGCCAAAAGGTGGGATTAATTAGTACTTTATTCACTTGATAACCCTCTAAATATTAGTATAAGACTGGGCTAAATAATGCCTAAAGTGCATGATTTTGTGTCTACATTTTCCCCCCACTTTATGTTGGTGAGCGGAACGCTCGGTAACATAAAGTAGATAGAGATGCGTACCTGATATCCATGTAGAGTGTAGAAGAAGATGTGTCAATGGACTAGACTCAAGCGTGGAATGAAAAAAAGAAAAAGTGGAGGAGCATGGATTCTAAAGATGAAAAATGCGCATAAAAAGTGATGAGAGTGAACCTAGGGTGGAACATGTGTGTAGTTTTTGTTGTGTGTAGTGTACCTACATGGTTAGTAAAGGCAAGTGTCATCGCGGTGTGTTTTCATTGTCATCTTGTCGTCATCATTTTTCGTTGTCATTGCCCCCAATTTGACTACTTGTTTCTCATACAAACAGACCTGCAAGGAGAAAATGATCAAGTAGTCAAATATATATGTATGTAAAAATGTTTTGTAAAATACGCATGTGTATAAAAATGTGTAAAGTATGCAAATGTAAAATATGTGAAAATAAAATTGTAAATGGAACATGTGCACCTGATCCATGTCAAGAGAAAGGGTGTAGAAGGATATCTTGTACTGTCATGAGTTTTTTGGGAAATCTCACACCACCCTGGCTGAAGAATTATAGGGAGGAAATGCTCTATGTCCTCTAACCTTTAACACCTTCTGCTGAAATGTGTGAAGAGATCTCTGTATTGTCCTATTTTTTTGGGTGATCTGACACCACTGGATGAAGTAGTATAGAGAGGCACACCCACTGTAACCTCCAATCTTGTAACTACTCTGACATAAATTCCAAAGGACACCATGTCCTGTAGAGGTCGTTGTGTATGGAATTCATAGACTGGTCTGAACTCACTCATTGTATGTAAACCCACAAATTCCAAGGGCAGAAAGTGCACTATACTGAATCGGTGTAAATACATTGTGTTAGTATGTAAAACCCTCAATGATGCCCCCCTCTTTGGGGGTGCATGTGATGTCACTGAAAGGAGAATGTGGCCCCAAAAGAGGACCTACTACACTTTGACCTGTAGAACTCTTCCCTGGGGGAAAGGGAAAGTGCTTGGTAGAAACCAAGGTGCACACAAAAGGGGATGGCTAGCCAAAACAAGTGTTAGTCTGAAAACACATGCATGCAATAAGACAAGTGTAAAATATGCAGACAATGTAGTAACTACCAAAAAACGTAGTGTAAACACACAAGAAAATAAGTAGACCACACAAAGTGGGTTGCAAACATGGGACATCACTCACAATGTTGCAAGACATGCAAGGTTTTCATGGCTGCAAACAAAAAACAAGTGTGCACACAAGAAAAGGGAAAATCCCACATACAATGGAAAACAAAGTAGACAAGTAGAAATGAACAAGTAGTCATGGAAACATGTAATCCTACAAAACAAGTGTTGCACATGGAACACCCGTTAGCATGTTAGAGTGATAACCAATATGTCAAAGCATGTATGAGCAAGTAATATAAGATGGTAAGTACAAAATGAAACAATAACACCTAGATAAGATGAATGTGGATGCCCCTAGCGACCAGTATAGGAAGGGTAGAAGGTGATTATCCATGCCACGTGTAAAGTCTTGTATCTGTGATCACACTAAAAAAAGGTGTGAATGTGTATGTGTGTATGATAATGACATATAAGAAATCAATCTAACATGTGTAATAAAGTGATCATGTGAAAACACTAGGAAAAAGTAAATGCCCCCAAGACAATGCAGTATGTTGTGGATGGATGGAATGGAATGCAAGATGGAATGATAAGAGCAACGTGCCCCTTGAGTGGATGGAAGTGTATGCAATGAGGTTCATTTTGTTTTCCCCCTCATCAGTCAAGAATGAACCATAAACGAGAGTGCGTCATCGGGAAATGGTCGAGTAGTGTTGGTTGTTTCTAGTGCGTTGTGATGAGTGTGTATATGGAATGGTGATGAAATGTGACATGTGGAGAGATGTGTGTGAACCCTATATCCTGAAGCGTATATCGTAACTTGTTGAATGGATGAGTGATGATTTAGCCCTAAGTGTATATCACTATATGATGAAAGGATGGAGATGGGTGATGATTTAGCCTAAAGTGTATGTCACTACAAGATGAAAGGAGGGAGTGGTGATGTAACCTAAGGTGTATACCACTGCAAAATGATAGAATGGGTGACAATTTAATCCAAGGTGTATGTCACTAACACTGGAAATGGGTGAAATTTAACCTAAGGTGTATGTCACTAATGTTGGAAATGACATGAGGAAATGTTGCATGGTGAATGTAAGGTCCATTTGATTGGTAAACCCTTGGTAGTCAAGTATGGACCAAGGAACTAAAGTGCTTCATAGGGTGGTGACGAGAACAACACGTAAAAAATGACATAGTATAAATGACCAAGTGATGAAGAGGGTATGTAAATGTGTGGTGTGGAATATGTAATGATAAAATGTAAAGGATGTCTATGGGTGTATAGATATGTAATATGTAATATGTAAGATGCAATGTAGGTGATAAGTGTATATAGGATATATGTAAATGTGTAGTGATAAAATGATAAAATGTAAAGCTAGACCCATATATAATGTAACCTAGTGTATAATGTAGAATGTAAATGGATGTAAATGTAAAACTAGACTCATATGTAATGATACTAGTGTAGTATAGGGAAAATGTATGATATGAAAATGTGCATGGACTAGGTGTGTAGATAGCATAATAAATGTAATGTTTCAATGAGGATTAGTATAATGTAGAAATAAGTGTATAATGAATGGTGTATGATGTGAAATGCAGGATGAAATGCAACAGATAATTCCTAAATGTGGTGTGTGGGGTTCAATGTAATGGTAATCCCTCAACAATGAAGTGTGAACCTGATCACAAGAGTGAGCCATCAGGTAATGAGGGTGTTATGATGTATGATATGTTACATTGATAGAAAGTGAAGGGTGACAGATGAGGTGATACTAGCCAACTGTGAGAGGAAGGGAGGGTGTGAGATGTTATGCCCCCCCCAAGTGAGTATGAAAGAGCAATTAACCAATGAGGGTGAAGGATGAGGGTCCCTCAACTGATGCCTATGATAGTGATAAAGTGTAGGGTATGATCTAATAGTGGTAATATAGTAGATAAACGTGGTTCTAGTGAATGGAATATATATGCACGTGCAAGAATGAATGAATGAGGGAGAGTAGGGTGGGAACATGTTGTAGATATAGTGGGGGAGACTGAACTATGTGAAATTTTTTACTGAGAAGGTACTTGAGTAATACTAACTAAAGACCCGATGATGGGCTGGATGGGAATAGGAGAAGGTTGTGCATCAAAGAAGAGAAGTCCTGAATTATTTGAGATTTTGCAATTAATACATGACAAAGCAAAACAAGCATTGGTATGATGTATATGCATTTGATGATAGTGGCAATATGGACGATTGTGGTAGTGTACTAGTCGAGAAGGAGGATACTGATGAGTAGGTGGTAGAGTAATCATCTGATGATTAAGGATTTGAACAAAAATATCTATGTCATAGCATTAGAGTGAAAGATGAGGGATGGAGGCAATGGTGTACTTGGAGGGTCAATGCAAGGGCACACATTGGATATAAATGATGTGTGAGGTGTATCATGAGTACCAACATGAGATCAAGAAACATCCTTAAGTTGTTCAACTTCAGTGGTGAGAGATGTAATTGTGGCTTCATGGACTGATACATTGATTTTGCAAAGCATGTATGGAATCCAATAGATGTGTAGTAGATGGATGAGTGTGAAGTGGAGAGTCATGAACTAAATATGGTAGATATAGGGCATAGCTAAGGTGCAGTGATAGATTGTTGTTATGCAAGGGGGTAAAGGAAAAGTAAAATCATCTAAAAACTCATCATTATTATTGTCAAAAAATATGTGGAACGACATGGGAAACCTGATAAGAAGTGGTATGTGGTTGGTCATCCAAATAACCATGAGTAAGTAAAATATACATGACCATGGTGTATTGTTCATCCGTAAAGGGAGGTAAAGGGACAACCCTGAGCATACCAAATAGTGAAGTTGGGTGAGTAGCAAAGGAAGGAACTACTACAAATGTCGCACAGTGCCAAATGGCATGGGAAATGTTATATCAATGTGATCAAGATCTAGTGTGCCTCGATATAATCTAACCAAGACTAGCCAAGAGTAAGAAAAGAAGTAGTAGGATAACGTGCAAGATGAACTACAAGATGGAAAACACATGTAGGCCATATGTGGCAAGTAGTAAGAATGAATGAACCATGATACAAATGTGAATCACATAAAGGAGGATGGAGGTATGCTTTAAATTTAAAACCAAGCCAAAGAGAGACCATCATGTGAACATATAGAGTGGCCATGCATGAAGTATCGAGTGGTATGTGTTCCCAATAATAATTATTCATGAAGAGGGTGTAGGTGAATAGTGTGACATGACTAAAGAGGGTGATGGTGGCGTACATGATGAAAACATCTATTGTATTGTAAAGATTCCTGATATGGAATAATAGTAGTAGCAGTGACATGTAAGAGGAAGGAGTTGCTTCGATCACCTGAATGGCACCCTCAAGTGGTAGCTCGTCTATAGGGGATGTGGTGTAGGAGTAGGTAAAGCAAGAGATTAGTATGGAGTAGGTTGTGTATACAGTACCATAGCATTAGTAACATCAAGAGTAAGTGATGAGTAAAAAGGGACCATATTAATCATACAAACAATAGGAACTAGGTCATGTGGAGCTTAACGAGATTGAGATTCAGTCGTAGGAGATGGAGAAGTAGGGACCACTATGGCATCGGTAGAATCATCTACACATAATATAGGAGAATTAACAAGTGAATGGGAAGGTTCTTGTGGTTCACTAATGGTAGGAGTGTGGTTATGGGATAGGAGGAAGAAATTGTACCTCCACTATGAGTTATGCTAAAATAGTAGGATCGATGGTGCACATGATAAGCATAAATAACATCATCGATAGCTCTAGGATCCATATCAGAGGATGGAAGATGAATGAATGAAGGGCAAGGTCTATATCCAAAAGGATCAGTAGGGGTATCAACAAAAGTGTGACCATGACTATCAAATTTACAGAGTAAGTGGAGACTTAGGAGAATTATGTTTCCTATTACGCTTACCCATGATGGATAAATGGTAAAACCCTAGAAGGTGCTATGAAGGGTTCACCAAAATGATTAAATAAAAATAGAAATAATACTATGGGAAGTATAACCACTAGTTAATCTAATATAGGAGGACTAAAATGTTGTAAAGATGCACTAAAACATAATGGAATAATTTCAAATAATTATACTAAGTGAAATAAAACCCTAAATATACCAAGGAAGTAAGCGAGAATGACTTAGCTGATTAAATGAGACCATTGCAAGTTGTCGTAGGTCTGACTTTGAAATCCACGTGTAGGAAAATCACTCAGAAGTCCCAAAAAGACCAGATTTAGAAGATCTGAACTAACTGAGGCACCTGGGAAGGTACTGGGGCACCCCAGGGTGCCTTGGTCTGTAGAATATGCACCCTGGTTTCTGTAAATGCTCATAAATTGATTTATGTAGGGTCGCAAGATGACCTAAAACACTGCTTATCTATCGCACTAGATTCACTGAGATGTGAGTGTGTGAAATGTGACAAGATAAAGGAATGACCTACAAGTAACAAAGAAGTATCAAAACCCTAAAAATAAAAGATAAAAAATGAATGGGTCAGACTGACCTCAGCTGCCACAATAGTGGACTTACTAAACTAATAAATGCACTACATTTCAGACCCAAATGTAGTTTTGGTGTATGTGTGCATGTCATGCCCTAGGTGCTCTTGTGTCAATCGCACTTTGTGAAGTATCGAGCAATAATAACTATAGAAAATGTAATAACATGTGTGCATGAAATAGAATAGAATCCTCCCCCTATGTTGTGTGTGTTGATGCAGATCTCCTAGCCTTGATGCATGACACTATGTGGATGCAAGTGATGCAATGGATGCAACTCTAGATGGAGTGATAGTAGTATGTGACGTTAGGACCCTCATTATGGTCTCATAACTTTGTATTTATAGGGTTCTCTTGCTCTAATTTCGTAATTAACCCCGACATGGCCGACTAGGAAAAATATAAGGATGAAAAATGGCTAGAAAGACCCCAAAAAGAAGCGGGAAAGTGGAACATGGATCGGGGTGCCCCAAGTGGGACTAGGGCGCGCCGGTTTAGGCTAAAATGATGGAAAATTTTGAAATAGGTGGATATGTATAGGAAAATATGTGGGAATGATGAAATAAAATATAAAAATAAGATGGCCAAAAGGTGGGATTAATTAGTACTTTCTTCACTTGAGAACCCTCTAAATAGTAGTATTACATCGGGCTAAATAATGCCTAAAGTGCATAGAAGGACTTAACAATGGGAGTGGCGGGGCCTTTGAAAGACCAAACAAACCTATGCAAGAAGAAAGAGAAGAGACAGCTCTGTCAAGAAAATCCATGTCTTAAATATATTTAAAAGGTTACATGTGGGATCAAAAATAAAATAGTAGGGTTAGTGAAGAAGAAGCAACATCACAGAGAAGCCATGAGCAAGAAAAAGAAGAAACAGTGAAGATTTAAAGTCTTCAGGCTCGAAAAGGTTCAGAACAAGTCCAAAAATTGGCTAGGTATGGAGGAGGCAGTGGAGAGAGCCACGTGTCGGCACGGTGCTTCTCCAAAGTTGAATCCAAAAAGGGAAACTCAAACTTTTGCCAGCCCTCCACGTAGAAAATGGTTAACAAATGTCAAAAGGTGGATGGGATGGGGCTGAAAAAAGAAGCTAAGTATAGAAGTGCCACGGAAGTCGCCACGCGTCAGTTTGGTGCATCTCCAAGGGTAGATCCAAAAGTGGAGGCTCAAATAAGCACTAGTTCACCATGTAGCCTAGGGTCCAAAAAGGTAAAAGGGAGGTCATTGAAAATTCCAAATACCTGCGGAAGCTTCCAAGTGTCAACCCAACACTCCTTCAAAAGTAAATCTTGATCAATATTTTAAGCAAGTGCGGAGCCTCTATACGTCCAGTCTCAAAATAGGGGACAAAGTCGGGTTGAATAGTCAATGCATGGTGGTAGGCCGGCGGAGAGTGCCAAGTTTCCAAATGGTGCTAACTCAAGGTTCGAATAAAGAGAAGGTTTCCAGACAAGCACCAGACCACTGCGTGTCCCCAGTCAAGAAATATGACCTCACCGAGCAAAAAACTTAGCCAAAAAACATAGAAATTGAGTAGGTCGACGAAGGAAGCCACGTGTCAGCCCCACGTCATTCTTAGAGAAAAATACAGAGGCCACCCTCAGACAAGCGCCAACCCTCCACATGTCCCATATAGAAAAGGGGGCCCATTTTTCAAACCAATTTTCCTGCCCTTTTAAACGGATCCAATACAAACTTTGAAGGGGCATATCTTTCGACTCATGGCTCAAAATATTACAAATCTAACACCGTTGGAAAGAATTTTGGGGAGGTTATGTGGGAGAAAAATGGAGAAATGTTTTCAGGGCCATTAATGCAGGATCTATTTTTGCCCCAACAACCATATCAGATTTGATCTGCTCCACCATTTCCTCCTCCTTCAAGGCGTTGAATAAGAATTTGATGCAGTCAAGATAGATTTGGGGGAAAATTTTATGGGAGGCATTAATAGTGGTGGTTGAGCTTGGGACTTTTTTCTCACTTCTCTCTCTTTCTCCCCTCTATGTTGAACCTATAAAAGCAGGGTTGAGACTCATTGTAAAGGGTTGGACATTCTTTTGTTTTTGTAGGCTCCCCTTTTCTTCTGGCAAAGGAATTCACGGAGTTCAAACCTTCCATTTCAATTGCAATATGTTTCCTGCCTTCTAGCCATTTATAATGCATTGTATCAATCTGCAGAGCAATAAAACACGTTTTTGATCAATTTTAGATCCTTTATTGTCTCTTTTATTCTCATCTGGTCTTTCATTATAAATATGGTTATCTGTGCTTGATTATTGTATGTATTTTGTTGGTTTGTGTCTATCAACAAAACTAATGTTCACCAATCCTTCAGTGCATCACCTTATAGCTTAGTTTTTATTTCTTGTATTCATTTTATCCATGTCTCCTTGGTAAAACTTAGATTAGGTTTAGGAATAGGTCCTCTGCAAGTTTCTACGTATGCACCTAAATAGAGGAATAGGAACCAACCTTTAATTTGGAGAGTTTTCCCATTTGTAAAGTCCCACACTTTGGGGAAAACTCAATCTTATGTGAATCACACCAAATGAATCTGCCTTAGAAAACCATATCTAACAACTCATTTGGGGGTGTTGTGATTTTGCATTAACAGTTTTGCTATGCCCGGTGGGACCAAGAAGTCTCCATCTTATTACAGTAAGATTGATGTGTACTTGTTGTGATTCTTGCTTTTAAGAAGTTTTTAAGAAATGCACATCTGGCGACTCCAAAAGGAACATAATCCACTAGTTTCAAAAGTCCAAGTTTCCTAAGTTCATGAGAAGGATACAAACAAGGTTAAGAACAAGAGAAGAAGGACAATTTGTACACATACACTTGTCTCCAGATAGAAGTAGAAGAGGAAGAAGAGCCCTGAGGTCTCTATCTCCACCAAATAGAGCCTTATCAACACCTCTTCCTAGTAGGTCATTCTTTCAATCAAGAAGGGTGCTCAGGCTGATCAGGATGGCATAGCCAAATCCTTATGTCAATTTCACTGGAAGTAACCCACTTGCTCTGAATGCACAAAATCCAATCATGGTGGTAGCATTGAAGAGCATCCCATATTTCATGGGGGAAAACCAAACTTCTCCTAGTGACCACGTTCAAGATATTGCAGATGTCTGTATAATCCATGAGATTATTGATATGGACATTACAATTAAGTTATTAGCCTCTTCACTCAAGGGTAAAGATTCACAATGGTTCAGGAGCCTAGAAGTAGGCTCTATTCAATCTTGGGACCATCTGTACATAGCTCTTCATGACTGGTTTGGAGAAAAAGGAGATAACTTATCCTTGTTGGAGCAACTGACAACAATCAAGAGAGCTTCAAATGATCAGTTGACTGATTCCAACCTCAGATTTTAATGGATGCTACGCCCTTAATCATATATCTTATATTGGATGTATATAGCTGACTTGTGGCTATCATAACTTCTTATCATTATGTATCTATTTCATATATGTTATATTTCCATTAGTGGGTCGGCCTTAGTGTTGGCCATAGCATAGGAATAGTATATATATAGGGGTCAGTAGGTAGTAGTTAATCATTCATTCAGCATTTGAGTCTTATTGTCTGGTTTGGAGGTTGCCCCTTCAAAGTGGCTAAGCTATTATTCATGCACATTGAGAGCATTTATCTGAAATATTGTGTTCATTGGTGTTATATTTCTGCTAATAATCAGATTTATACAAGTAATTACATTACAAGTGGTATCAGAGCTTGAACTCGGCTAGCACTGCGTCAAACCCTAATTGTGAAGGTTCATCCATATCTCAAAATAGGAAGTGAAATTTTCCGGAATTTCTTTTTAGGTATGGCAAAATAACTCAAGTAAGCTTCCCTCCAAATTTTAAGAATTTTTGACTTGTTTTGCAAAAGTTATAGTGGTTTTATGTTTTTTCATAATTCGGCTACCTAGGGTGCGATTTGTGGAATTTTTCAAAGTTATTTACATTGACAGAAAGAAGATTAAAAATTAGTTTGAGTTCATTCTTTTAGTTTTATTAAAAAATTCTGAATTCCTATTGAAATCTGAAACCCTAAATTTCGACCTTGATCCTTAAATCTTACCATTTTGGGGCATCATGGTTGGGCCTTCGACAAGAGGCAAAAAGAATCCCATCACTCCAGTTAAAACCCTTGATAAGGATGAGATAATAATTGAGAAGTTAGATTTAGAAGGGGTATCTACAGAGTCCTCAAGGTTAGGGTTTACTTCAACTGACCATAAGGTCAGCTATCTTGAGTTAGAATTGTGAAACCTCGAAGGTAGAGTGGCCAACAAAGAAGATGTAGAAAACAATGGACAACGATTGGAGGATTTCATTAACCAATTTAGTTACAATATCATGGGTCATCATATCCTTCCTAATCAGCCACAAATCAATCATACTCATATTAACCAGGGTGGATCTTTAGGTCAAAGTAATAGACAAACTAGCCAGGGTGGATCTGCAAACATGACCAATCCAAATACAAACACTCTGCAAGCCCGTAACATGATTCCAAAGTGGAAATGTGTAAGTTTTATGGAAAGGATCCACTCAACTGTATTAACCAAATGGAGAATTTCTTTGATCTTCATCAGATTCCATCGGGACAAAAGGTTACCTTGGCATCATTGTATCTTGAACCTGACCAATTCATTTGGTATCGATGGTTATGTGCTCAAAGGAAAAAGAGTGGCCTCAATGTTACATGGACAATATTCACCAAAGATTTTCAATTGCACTATAGTTCTAGTGTGTCAGAGAATTATTTCAGCCAATTAGCAAAACTCAGACAAACAGGAACAGTCAAAGATTACATCCATCAATTCCAAAACCTTTCCTTACGGGTGGAAAATATTCCTAAAGATAATTTGAATGACTTATTTCTTGGGGGTCTTAAAGAAAAAATTAAGACTAAGGTGCGTATGTTTAATCCTCATAAGGTTTCAGACTCTATGATCATGGCACGTAGGGCAGAGGAAAATTTTCTGTCTAGTAGGAAACAAACTGTCATTAATATCAAAGATCATAGCACCCTTTCACCATCATTCCCTCAGCCAGTGAGACTGACACCTCAACAAATTGAAGAAAAGAGAGCCAAAGGGTTATGTTTTAATTGTGACAACAAATTTGGGCCAGGACATAAGTGTGCTGAAAAGAAGTTGTTCTACATTGAGGGACCTACTGAAGAAGAAGAAAATGAAGAAGATGAAGAGGTAGAGCCAGAGGAGGAATTAGGAGATCCCCAACCAACAATATCATGTCATGTAATTTCTGGTATTAGCACTCCCCAAACTCTCAAAGTAGTTGGATTCTTAAAAAATAGAGGGTAACAGTGTTGATTGATTAGGGAAGTACTCACAATTTCATCAATCATAAGTTTGCAGTATGCTTGAACTACTTTGTCTATCTAGCTCCAAAATGTCAAGTCATGATCGTTGATGGGAAAACTATTAGTTTTTCAGGAAAATGCCATAACATTAATCTCGCCATGGGAGATTACTTGCTAACTAGCAATATGTATGCCATTGCCACGGGAGGAGCAGACATTGTGTTAGGAGTTTAGTGGCTTACCACCTTCGGAACCATTGAAATGAATTTCCAAGAGTTGTTCATGTAATTTCAGTCAGAAGGGAGGACTTTTAAACTAAAAGGACTAAGAGCAAAGTCCCCACATATGGTAAGTTCTCATCAGATGCAAAAATTTCTTAGAAAGGGTGCAGAAGGGTTCATAACACAACTATTTTCATTGGAAGAACATCATTCCAATACATTTATTCCCGTAAATATGTAAGTAGTTATAAATGAGCACTCAGTGGTGTTTGGAGAAATGCCCAAGGGCTTGCCTCCGAAAAGAGACCATGACCATGCCATCCAGCTAGTACTAGGGAGTCAACCACCCAACATCAGACCTTATAGGTACCCCTATATGTAAAAGAGTGAGATTGAGAAGATAGTTCAAGAGATGTTAGAAGCAGAACTTATTCATCATAGTCAAAGTTCTTACTCTTCTCCTGTAGTGATGGTATGCAAAAAAGATGACAATTGGTGCATGTGTCCAGATTACAAGGAACTCAATAAGTATACAGTTAAAGATAAGTTTCATATTCCTGTAATTGATGATTTGCTAGATGAGTTATATGGTGTTGTTTACTTTACAAAACTTGATCTTCATTCTGGATATCATTAGATTAGAATCAAGGATGAAGATATTCATAAAATAGCCTTCAGGACACATGAAGGACACTATGAGTTCTTGGTAATGCCTTTTGGACTAAAAAATGCACCCTCTACATTTCAAAGCTTGATGAATTCCATCTTTAAGTCATTTCTTCGAAAGTTTGTTTTAGTGTTCTTTGATGATATATTAATCTATAGTAAAACATGGGAGGAACACCTGCATCATGTAAATAAGGTGTTGGAAACTCTTGAACAACATCAACTTTATGCAAAGCCTTCTAAGTGTTCTTTTGGTGTCAAGGAGGTTGAATATTTGGGTCATATTGTCTCTTATGAAGGTGTTAAAGTGGATCCTAACAAGATAAAATCCATGCTTGAATGGAAGGTTCCCAAAACCCTAAAAAATCTCTGAGGATTTTTAGGGCTTACAGGTTATTATCATAGATTTGTAAGGAATTATGGCAGCATCGCAGCACCACTCACAACTTTATTGAAGGACTCTTTCCAATGGAACAAGAAAGCTACTATGGCCTTTGAGAAGTTGAAGGAGGCCATATGCACCACTCCAGTTCTAGCCACCCCAAATTTTTCAAAAAAAATCATTATTGAATGTGATGCTTCAGGGTATGGTATGGGGGTAGTACTCATGCAAGAAGGGAGACCCATTTCCTTTGAGAGCTGCCAATTCAAAGGTAAGAATATCTCTAAACCAGTTTATGAGAAAGAAAATGTTAGCAATACTTCATGCAGTGAAGCAATGGAGACCATATCTAATGGGATGACATTTCAAAGTAAAGACAAATCATGATAGTTTGAAATACTTCTTAGAGCAACATTTATCATCATAAGAACAATAGAAATGGGTCTCAAAAATGTTGGGGTATGATTTTGAGATAACATACAAGAAAGGAAAAGAGAATGTAGTTGTTGATGCTTTATCTCCGAAGGATGAATCTGCCCAGGCATTGTTTTGTACCATATTTGTATTACATGAGGATTGGATAGAGGATACAAGGTCTGAATGGAAAAATGACCCAAGTACACAAAATCTCATTCAAAATCTCCAACAAGATCCAAGCATGTCAGAAAAATTTGTATGGAAAGGAGATGTTTTATGGTATAAAGATAGATTATATCTATGTAAGAATTCAACCCTTAAAAATAGGGTTCTATTTGAGCTCCATGCTTCTCTAGTAGGGGGTCATTCTGGCTTCTTAAAGACTTATCATCGAATCAAGCATGATTTTTTTTGGGAAGGGCTAAAAGGAGATGTCCAAAAAAATTTGGCAGAATGCATGGTTTGTCAGCAAAATAAGGGCAAAACAATTAAGTCCCCAAGTCTTTTACAACCTCTATCTATTCCTAGCCAAAGGTGGGAAGAGGTGTCTATGGACTTCATCACATGATTTCCTAAATCATAAGGTAAAAATGTAATCATGGTGGTGGTGGACATACTCACCAAATATGCCCATTTTTGTGCTTTATCACATCCATTTTTTGCGAGTACGGTAGTAATGACCTTCAGGGATACAATTCAGAAGCTACATGGGACACCAAAAATTATAGTGAGTGATCGAGACCCTATCTTTACTAGTAATTTTTGGACTGACTTGTTCTCATTCTTGGGCACATAACTAGCTCATAGTTCCTCTTATCATCCCCAGTCTGATGGGAAAACAGAGGTGGTAAACAAGTGCTTGGAGGGATATCTTTGTTGTTTTACATCAAATAAGCAAGCGAGATGGGTCCAATGGTTACCACTGGTAGAATGGTGGTATAACACCTCCTTTCATACTTCATCTAAAATGTCTCCTTTCTTGGCATTATATGGGTACCATCCGCCATCTATCACTTCATCTTTGAGATTCCAACCAAAGGTTCAGGTAGCTGAAGAACATATTCAACACCAACAAGAGGTGCTTTCTAGTCTCAGGGAGAATTTGGCCATGTGACAAAACCGCATGAAGCAGCAAGCAGACCAACATCACAGTGAAAGACATTTTGAAGTCGGTTATTGGGTTTTTATGTGTTTACAACCATATAAGAAAATGTCCTTAAAACAACAGAAAAAGGATAACAAGCTTTCACCTAAGTATTATGGTCCTTATCAAGTGTTATAGAAGATTGGCAATGTAGCATATAAACTGGAACTTCCTCTGGCTACTAAAATTCATCCAGTCTTCCATGTATCTTACCTAAAGAAGGTAATTAGATAGACAATATCAACCTTGATAGTGTTACCTGAGCTTGATGAAGAGGGCAGAATCATCTTGGAACTAGAATGCATCCTTTAGACACACACTAAGTGATTGAGGAAAAGGGTCATCACTAAGTATTTGATTAAGTGGAAAAATCTAAAAAATGAAGACACAACTTGGGAGGATCCAAATTTCCTGTAGTAGCATCCAGATCTTCTCAACATTGGGGAAAATGTTGCTTCGAAGGGGAGGGGGCATGCTACGCCCTTAATCATATATCTTATATTAGATGTATGTAGCCGACTTGTGGCTATCATAACTTCTTATCATTATTTATCTCTTTCATATATGTTATATTTTCATTAGTGGGTCGGCCTTGGTGTTGGCCACAGCATAGGAATAGTATATATAGGGGTTAGTAGGTAGTAGTTGATCATTCATTCAACATTTGAGTCTTATTGTCTGGTTTGGAGGTTTCCCCCTTGAAGTGGCTAAGCTATTATTCATGCACATTGAGAGCATTTATCTGAAATATTGTGTTCATTGGGGTTATATTTCTGCTAATAATCAGATTTATACAAGTAATTACATTACAATGGACCTAGGATAGGATTCCAGTAGTAGTAAAGCTCACTAATGAAGGTGCCTTCTTATACTTTCTTAGAGTTTTAAATTCTGATATTGATTTAATGATCCAGTCAATGGGGGGCACAACCTTACCTACACCCTATAACCTTTCCATAGGAGCTAAGAATCATTTAATTTAGGCTGGAAAAATTGCTCCTAGGTCATCCATGCCTCTATACCTCGAATTAGGAAACCCAAGCACCAGCCAAACACCCATAATAGCTCCTACACCTACTCCCAAGAGTCAGAGTTCAGCTGAAGCCTCCACCTCATCATCTACCACCTCAAAGGAGGTTTAGGAAATTATGAAACAACTTCAGAACCTGGGGAATGTGTTAGTAAACATCAAAAGATAGCAGACTCAGAGTTCTAGGCCATATCAGCCTCAAGCTCAGTATTAGGATAGACCCCCGTATCAGCAAAATAAACCACAATCCCAGGCTATAACTCAGAGTCAACACCAAGGACAACCTCAAGCTGCTAGACCTTTTAGGCCATATGATCAAAGCATAGCTTCAACATCAAGGGAATCAGTTCCAGCACATAATAACATGGCACAAGAATATGATTGGTGTTTCCCATGTAGTCAGCCACATAATCAATTAATGTTCTTTAATGGTGCACTAAATCAGGATTTGATGGTGCAAATTGTTGGTATGTCACAAGAACCTAGCCAAGAAGAAAATCAGCAGCAAGGAGCTCTACAAGAGGGACCTCCAAGTGAAACTATGCTTGTCAATTGGAAAGTTGAAGACTTCTATGGAATGAATCAGACTCCTTCTCAAAGTATAGCTGCTAATACATGGTCTAAGAAGAGAAATATTGGAGAAGGACATTCACCAAACTCAGGTGATCCTCAATCCTCCATTTCTCCACAAGGTATTGGCATCTAAAATATAACTCCCAATATGTAAAGACAACCCAAGCCACCTTCCAAATCCACTCAAGCACTAGTTGTAACAACCCATGTGTAAGAAAAAATGTGCCAAGGAAGGGGCATCAAAAGGATAGCTTGTTTAATATCATTGAGAAAATGAAGAGGACAAGTGTGAAAATTTCACTATGGGAGTCACTGGTCATTCCAGGGTAGAGGGATTTATTGCAGATTGTCATGCAAAATTGGTCAAGCTCAAATCAACTCCCTAACCAGAAAGAGAAATTGCTTACCAATACAGCTCAACATGGGGGAAACCATCGAGAGCAATAAGGTAAGAACCTGATACCTCCCCCACTCTATGTTTCATTAATCATTGGGGAAAAAATTGGTGCATAATTGCATGATTGATTCTAGGGAAAGTAGTTCTGTAATGCCCAAACAAATAGCTGATCAACTGGGTCTCTAATATGAAGTCATCTCTAGAGGGGTAGTAAAATTGGATGGGACAGTAGTGACAACTATTGGAATCATCAAGGATCTGAGCTTCACTCTGTATGCCTGGCCCAATGTGACTATGTTGCAAAATGTATCAGTCATAGACTTGCCACCACATTTTGCATTGTCTCTTTCCAGTGACTTCACTGCCAAAATTAGAGGCTACTTGTCTACTCACTAGTCACATATGCTCTTTAGAAAAAGGTATGGAGTGAAGGCCATAATCATATCTGAGCCCATAGTGGATTATCACATTGAGTTTTATGTGTCTAGCCCAATCAATGCAAATTGTTTGGATTTTGATCAAGGAGACCTCCTAAACACTTACAAAGCAGACACCAAGGTGGGGTGTATCCCAGACCTAACTCTCGATGAATGGGTGGTCAAAAGACATGTTTTTGATCCCTATAAGGAGATGGAAGAATCTAAGCTATGAGTCTACTACATGCATGAGGATAATTATCCTCTTCCTGAAATCATTAAGCCAAAATACAAAGATGACAATGAAGTATGGACATTGTTCTTCGATGGCTTGAGGAGTAGGCAAGGAGCCGGAGGTGGAGCCATGATTGTGTCACCTCAAGGTATGAAATATTACTCATCTTTCCATTTCCAGTTTTCCTGCTCAAATAACACTGTAGAATATGAGGCTTTGGTTCATGGATTGCATTGGGCTATAAGATGAGGAATCAAGAACTTGCAAGTGTTTGGTGACAGTGAACTGGTTTCCAATCAAGTTAAAGGACAAAATGTTGTCAAGAATGACCTGCTCAAAAGCTACAAGAATAGGGTATGGGATCTCATTGAGGATTTCGAAGCCTTCAACATTGTGTCTATACCCAGGAAGGAGAACGAAGTTGTTGATAGGATTGCAGCAGTTGGAGCAACATTTGATGTGGTTGACAACATCAAGAGGGAAAAAGGAAAACCACATATCCATGTGATCGTAAGGCCAACAGTTCTAAATAACAACCCATGCTAGCAAGTGTTCGATAATGATTAACAGATCATCAATTTTTTGCAAGAGGAAGCTAAGTTCTCAGTTTTGGAATCAAAACATGTTTAAGAAGAAGGTGATTTCCAAGATCAAATTGTAACTGTATGATGGTTACAAACTATTTGTGTTCTTTGCATGGGACCTTTTGTGATTTTAAGGATGATTTTATCATTCAATGCTAATGATCAGTTTTGAAAAGAGAAGGCTAATATACAGTCATTCCATCGAGAATGTTTTTATTGAATGAATAGTTGGAGAAGGTAAATAACACTTCAAATTGTGCTTGAAAGTGGCCACTAGATCAAGAAGTGGTAGGAGAGATCATTGCAACTTTGCCAAGACTTTACAAAATCAATTTTATTAGAGCTATGAAGACATATGATGGTTCAATTTGTAGCTAGGACATTTTCAGAGATTCTAGAAAGGTAAGATATAGCTATTAAGCCCGTCATGAATGAGTAGAGACCAGTTACTCCAAACAATGATAGTTTCTGATGAAGAAAGAGATAAACAAGTTGATAGAGGCAAGTATCAGTATTTCCATTCAAGGACTTAGTGAAATGAATTACAAACCATGGTCTTAGTATAGGAATTTTTACTTGATGTACATAATTTTTTGAGATCATGGTTGAGATTTCAAGACTGTGAACAGAGATGTGCCCTCATTTATGATGACCACCCAGTCCCCTTAATGCAGTAGATATTTCAAGTGGTAGTTCTGGAGTAATTTCAGAGATGATACTCTGGTCCTGAAGGAATGGCCACTCGGAGTTGGAACCAGATCATGGTGAAAGATGGTATGGAAATCAGGATTCAGAGGAATATATCCAATTGTATTTGTTTTGTCAACTATGATTATGAGGTTTAAAAGGTCATCTAGCTCAATATGTCTAGATGCCAAGGATCATTGTTTCTCATGACAGCAATTTCTTATGGCATTGAAGGGCTTGAGGTCAGACAGAAGCATGAGTACTGGATCTAGTCTGGATGACTTTACTATAAGTTCTCCAAAAGTGGGGGGGGATTACCTTTTTGTTCCTATTTCAGGTAGGTGTTTCAAAGGTGTAGGAGATTTGGGGTATCATTGAAACCTAAAAACTACATATTCTTGGCCCATGAGGGCAGGATTCTAGGCCATATTGTGTCAAAGGAAGGTTTGGAAATTGAACCAGAGAGATTTGAAGCAATAAGAGCCTTGTCATTGCCAAGCCATAAGAAAGATCTTCAAATATTCTTGGGAAAAATCAATTTTGTCCGCAATTTTGTACCAAACTTTGCTCCCTTATCAACCCCAATAACGTTAATGTTAAAGAAAATTTTGGCATTTAGGTGGACAGCTGAAGGAAAGGCAAGTTTTGAGGCCATCAAAGAAGCTATATCACAAGCCCCAACTCTCGTGAATCCATATTTTTCTAAGGACTTCATACTATATTCCTTTGGTGGCAGTGACACAATTTTTGCAATCCTAATACAGAAGAACAAAGAGGATACAGAGTAGCCAATTGCCTTCTTCAGCCAGGGTCTAGAAGATTATGAAGTGAAATACTCCTTCATCAAAAAGAAATTCTTGAAAGTGATCAGAGGGTTAAAGAAATTTAAACATCTGGTTTTAAAGAATAAAATCCAACTGTTAGTCTCCCATGTAGTAGTTAAGGACTTCCTTCTCAGCAAGGATTTGAATGAAAAACATGTAGGATGGATCACTCGTCTCGTGGGAGTATGACATTGAGATCAAGGTTACTAAGTTGGTCCATGGGAAGGGATTGTGTGAACAACTGGCCTCAAGTCAACAAGATGAAGTAAAGTGGTGAAAAGAAGTTATTTTTTTCCTGTAAGATAGTCAAGAGGAAGAAAATGATAATGTACCCACTCCTTGTTGGACTCAAATCATGGTGCACTTACTTCAAATAGGCATGTGTCCTCCAGAAATGAGAAAAACAAAAAGGAGAAATTTCAGACTATAGGCCATCCCATATGTGCTTATTGATGGTGTCTTGTTCAAGAGGGACATCAATGGCGTTCTGTTAAGATGCATTGGGACATATCAGATTGAGAGATTGTTACAAGAGTTCCATGATGAAGTAGCTGGAGGCCATTTTGCTCCATGGGTGACAACACTCAAGATCATGAAGGCAAGTTATTATTTTCCCAGGGTGTTTATTGACTACTATGCATGGATCAAAAAGTGCAAAAATTGTGCATTCTTCAAAGGAAAAGAAAGGCTAACAACACTTCCATTACACCCAATTTTGGTTGACCAACCATTCATGCAATGGGGATTGGATTTCATCAGGGTCATCAATCCAAATTCAAGCTAAGGCCACAAATGGATTATGACAGCAACAAACTATTTCACCAAGTGGACCAAGGAAGTGGCACTCAAAGAAGCTGATGAGTCTAGCATACTAGATTTCTATGAAGGGATAGTGACCAAATTTGGAGTGCTGGACACCATTATATCAGACAATGCATTGACATTCATAGGTTCCAAAATCATAGGATGGGCCATTAGGAATGAGATTTATTCAAGCACTTCATCAAATTATTACCCTCAGGGTAATGGTCAAGCAGATTCCACAAACAAGAACCTGCTAAATATTGTCAGAATAACTCTGGATGAAAATTAGAGAACTTGGCACATCGAAACTCAAATCAGCCTTATGGGCTGATAGGACAACACCCAAGAAGTCTACAAGAAACTCTCCATTCAAAATTAAAAAATAGGGTTTTGAGGAAGTGTTTCCTATACTAACTTAACTTCTCAGCATTAGATCATTCATGAAGCAGCTATAGATGTCATAATTTTGACCTCATTATGGAATTTCAAATAATTCTTGAGCTCCATGCCCCAAAATTAGAAGAAACCAGAGAACATGCAATTCCCCACAATGGAGATATTTAATGTAGTTACTAAACACTTCAAAACTATTCCCTGACAAGAATGAAAGAACATGGACCATTCTAGAGAGATTGGTATACCTAATTTTGAAATTTTATTTCTTAGCCTTTTGAATTTTTACTTAGGAACTTTTTCCTTAGGGTTGATGCCATTTGGACTCCCAACGCTCATACGTGGTCTACACTTGTCTAAAAATCAGCAATTCATCTCTGATGTGTCCATGCTTGACTGGTGAAGAGTTGTAAATTCTCAAGTGACATGCCTTCAAAATCCCTTTAACAATTCCACTAGCAAGATGAATTTTGACATGTAGCACCTTCCACATCCTAGTCTACAATTTCACAACACACTACTCACAGTGCTTGTGCATATTGACCTCCCTGTAGTTTAGGTTTCTTACTTCATACCCCAATCCATGCTTTGCACTATGTCTTAGAATTAGGTCTAGTTAGAGCATGTATGATTTCAACCCATGTTTGTAGGTATACCATTGTGGTGTTCTTCATCATGAATAAACTTAAGAACACCTTTGCGAAACCTTTTAAAACCCATAGATGACAGCCTTTGGAGCTCAAAGCATATTAACTACTCTCAAATGTTTTCCTATGCATTTTGAAGAGCTGGTGTATGCACCATAATTCAGAGTGTAAATAGTCAACACTCCATGCCACTTCATTAAAACCACAGGATCAGTGTTAAAGACCGTCGAATTAAAAATAAAAATTCATGCCCCTAGACGGATATTACAACCTCACCAACACACTTTTCATCTATCAGGCATTTTACCCATGGCACTAATCACCAACTTGGTATCCCATATTTCGCCCCCCTGGGAAAAGTATTGGATAAGCCATGACCCTGCACGCAAAAAGAACCAGAGAAAACACATGGTTAAATCTTGCAAATAGGTTGGAGAAGGACTCAACAATGAGAGTGGCAGGGGCCTGCGAAATACTAAATGACTCATGTGCAAGAAGAAAGAAAATAAACGACTGTGTGGAGCGGATTCGTGTCTTAAATATATTTAATAGGTTACATGTGGGATCAGAAAATAGAATAGCAGGGTTAGTGAAGAGGAGGAACAATGTCACAAAGAAGATCCATGAGCAAGGAAAAGAAGAAACAATGAAGATACTGAAGTCTTCAGGTTCAAAATAGTTTAAAAAGAGTCTAGAAATTGACTAAGTATGAAGGAGGTAGCAGAGAGAGCCACGTGTTACCACGACACTTCTCCAAAGTTGAATCCAAGAAGGGAAGCTCAAACAAGCGCCAGATTTTCACGCATCCAGAGCCCCAAAAAGTTTCATGGCCGTTGAAAAGTTTTCAACAGGTAGGAAGGTGCTAGGTATTAGATCAGCGCAAATCCAAAATGGGAGCCCAAGGTAGGAGACTCAAACTCACACCAACCCTCCACATAACGAGTGGTCAATAGAGGTCAAAATTCAGACAGGGTTGCGGCCTCATAAAAGCCGCTACAATTGTGAAATGTTGGTGGGAACTGCCATGTGTCCAAGCGACGAATCACCAAGGGTAGATTAAAAAGGGGAGGCTCATACAAGCACCAATTCACCACATAGTAGCCCTGGGTCTGAAAAGGTAAAGAGAGAGGTCAGTTGAAAAGTCCAAAAACCTGTGGAGGCTTCCAAGTGTAAACCTTGACGCTCCTTTAAAAACAAATCTTGATCGAGGGTTTCAAGCGAGCATGGAGCCTCCACGCGTCCAATCTCAAAAAAGGAGATAGAGTTGGGTTTAATAGTAAATGCATGGTGGTAGGCCGATGAATAGTTCCAAGTGTCCAAATGGCACTAGCTCAAGGGTTGAATAAAGAGAAGGTTTCCAGACAAGCGCCAGACCACCGCATGTCCTCATTCAAGAAATATGACCCTGCCAAGCAAAGGACTTAGCCAAAAAACATAGAAATTGAGCAGGTTGGTGAAGGAAGCCACGATGTCAACCCACGCCATTCCAAGATAAAATACAAAGCCCATCCTCAAACAAGCGCCATCCCTCCACGGTGTCCCATATAGAAAAAGGGGGCCCATTTTTTAAACCATTTTTCCCGCCCTTTTGTATGGATCCGATACAAACTTCAAAGGGGCATATCTTTTGACTCAGAGCTCGAAATATTACAAATATGACACCGTTGGAAATATCTCGGCCTCCTCTATGCCATGTAGATATGAAAATTTAAGTTTGGGGACGTTTATGCTAGAGAAAAATGGAGAAATGTCTTCAAGGCCATTAATGTAGGATCTATTTTTGGCCCCCAACAACCAGATTGTATTTGATCTGCTCTGCCATTTCCTCCTCCTTGGAGGCACTGAATAATAATTTGATGCAGTCAAGACAGATTTGGGGGTAGATTTTATGGGAGGAATTAATAGCTGTGGTTGAGCCTAAGACTTTTTTTCCTGCTTCTCTCTCTTTCTCCCCTCTATGTTGAACCTATAAAAGTAGGGTCGAGACTAATTATAAAGGGTTGGACATTCTTTTGTTTTTGCAAGCTCCCCTTTTCTTTTGGAAAAGGAATTCATGGAGTTCAGACCTTCCATTTAAATTGCAATACATTTCTACCTTCTGGCCATTTGTAATGCATTGTATCAATCTGCAGAGCAATAAAACACGTTTGTGATCGATTTTAGATCCTTTCTTGTCTCCTTTGTTCTCACCTGGTCTTTCATTATAAATCTGGTTATTTGTGCTTGATTATTTTATGTATTTTTTTGGTTTATGTCTATCAGCAAAACTAATGTTCACCATTCCTTCGGTGCATCACCTTGTAGCTTAGTTTTGATTTCTTATATTCCTTTTATCCCTGTCTCCTTGGTAAAACTTAGATTAGGTTTAGGAATAGGTCCTCTGCAAGTTTCCACGTATGCACCCTAAATAGAGGAATAGGAACCAACCTTTTAATCTGGAGAGTTTTCCCATTTGCAAAGTCCCACACTTTGAGGAAAACTCAATGTTATGCGAATCACACCAAATGAATCTACCTTAGAATAGTAGATATAACAACTCATTTGGGGTGCTGTGATTTTGCATTAACATGTATCAAATCTGATACTCCTTTGTCTAATTCATTTACAAAGAAAGCACCAAGTTCTACATCCACTCCTATTACACCTATTGGTGATACCTCTATAGTATCTATCCCTTGTAGGCTTTATCTTAGGTCGCTTATACCAAGTGAATTTTTTTTTAAGAATTTCATATAACCTTGACTTGACATGATAAATCCTAATCATAGTGTGTACACTGCAAATGGAGGTCTAAGCCTCACACACATACATGTTTCTCTCCTCTCCATCTTAATAGTATCATCAACTAGCACTCACTCTTCACACATGAAAAAATTCTACAAAATACAAAAACATTCAAATAATATAATAAGCACAAAAACATCCAAATATTATTAAAATAATAAATAAAGAATTGAATATGACTTGATATAATAGTTCTTTACTTTACATATATTATTTGTCAAGTGGTTTAATATATAACATATTTTATATACTCTTTAGACATGTTTTTTACGAGGTATTTGAGTATGATGTGGGACACACAATACACTACGCATTGATATGTATTGGCCTAGTAGACCTTCCCATTAGCCTTAATAATCTAGGGGCATATGCAACAATATCATAACTCATATCTCTTGATTTATGTTCCTCTAAACTACTATGTACTAATATATTCACTTTCTTTCTTATATGCTTGTTTTCATGTATAACGACATATGGCCTTTTCTATGCGTGCATGTGAAAAAATTTGATGTCCCTTATTTGTTACCGCCATTATATTTATTCATGTTTTTTAATGTGCGTAACACTTTTTTGTCCCTTGTATGGGCATTTAGCCTTTTTTATGATTGCTTATGTGACATTGTTTGATGTTCTTTTATTCCTCTATATGTTTGGTTATATGCTTGTTTTCTCATATAATTGATTTCTATCTCTTCACGTCATGGTTTCTACCATGCAATATTTTATAAGAACGTGATCTCTATAATGGTCACTTACAACAAAATTTAATTTGATCCAATGTTGCCTATATGCGACATCTGATACAGACACACTTCACTTTTTTTAAGTTGATCTATTACACATCTCAATCACCTCAAAAGAGGGGTCATTTAGTGGGTTTATCACACATATATTTATTCAATTTAGGCACACATAAAAAATAAAATAAAAAATAAAAAAGATGGAATTGGGTATATATACAATAGCATGAACAAATATTGATAAAGATCAAAATTCACATAGGAAAAAAACTATTCGGGGTCTAGATTTGGTTGTAATTACGTAGTTCCATATGTACAATATTTAAGGAGTGATTAGAAAGCTCTATGAAACTATTCATATCACTCTTTTTGGGAGGTTTTTAGGATGTCTATACATATTTTGACATAATTCTTATTTTTAGGAAGTTTTTAGGGAAACTAGAAAGTCATGTGACACACTTCTTATTTTTAGAAAGTTTTTGGGGCAACTAGAAAGTCATGTAACACCATTATTTGGTGTTGGGTTAGGTGACACTTGATTCCCTTTTGGCTTCAACTTCTCCAACAAAATGGGGAGTTATCACCCCAACACTTTAGCAAATCAATTTCAATACATTTTTCAAAGAAATTTATTAAGGAGCTTCTCCTTTGAAAGGGAAAATAAGTGTACTCCTTACATGCTTTTCTCACTCTTCAAATCTACAAGTCTCAATTTCAAATTTCAAGTTTCAAATTAATTTTCAAATCTGAGTTAAATTTCAATTCTTTTTATGGAAATTGATTACTATATGTGTTGAAAATTTCACTATGGATATCATTTTAACACTCAAGTAAATCAAACACCTTGAGAAATTACAAAGTGTGTCTACATAGCTAGATATATATTTTCTTTAAGCATGTAAATTTCATTTCCTATCTTAAAAATGGGAATATAAACACCTAAAATTTGTAATTTATTACTTGATAACATTATCACTAACTTATCCCTCAAATCATGAATTGTGCACACATTATGAGCTCAATGACCTATGCTTAGCCCTATTTCATGAGTTTCTCTCCTCATTGCACTACTCAATCAGTCATATCATTTTTTGCATTAGTCCAAAATAGTCTATCACACCTAAGTGTCATGCCCAAAAAATTCTAGAACCTCACTCTCTTCCCAAATGAGATTTCTAAACAGGGACCAAACCACTAAATAATTTAGTATGAAAATTTTGTTTTCATCCCAAACCACCCAACGATCATTTTCTCAAATTGATATTTTTTGTTGGTTGGTACTTTTCCTACATGTCAGGATTAATGCCAAATTAACCTTGAAAATCATGGATATAAGCAAGAGAAATGTACTCATTTACTTACCCGACATCCACTTGGAACTTTTAAGCAATCCTTAAGTTGAAATAAATCAAAAGGCACTCTAAGATCTCCTAAATATCCCTAAGGAAACATCACATATTAGGAGCAACTCCTACAAGGATCTAAAACACTCCAAAACATGTTTTAGAGTCTAGCATTCCAAGTTGCAAGCCTTTCAAGCCAAGTCATATGCAAACACACCAAGCCACTACAAACATTATCTAGTGATCAAACTACCAAACATAGTTGTATCCATATAGATATCACCTCTCTAGGAATGTTTACCCATAATTAGGCTTTGAAGTTGTTTCGGATCATACAAATGGTTTCGCACATTTTTTATACGCAGGATTTCACAAGAAGGAACATTCCAATAGCTTGCAAAGACACACAAAGTGACATAACACCATCGGCTCACCATATGAAAATATCAAACATGTATGAAACCACCAAATGGTTTTGTACATAAAAAATGATTTCATCTTTGTTCATCATACACCTCGAGAATGAAAAATGATACATATGTAGATAATTTCTAGTCATTTCATCATTTTACTACAACCAAATAAACTTCCAGAGAAACACAATAGCTAAGTGCATATCTCCTCTTGTGTATTCTTTTGGTTAGCACATGTTCATATGGTTATATATTGCAAATTACTAATATATGTGTAATTTTAATTTACACATCAATATTATAGTAATTAATATTAATATATCTCATGTTTCTAACCCTACTTTGAAAGTGAATTAAATAGAATTCATATTGACCCCCTTTCCCACGTGTATTTATTTTTCTTATTTAAATTAGGAAATAAATTAAAAAATGATTGAATAATTAATTAAACTTAACTTACATATTTCTAGTCTCCATGTAACATATCTTCATAAAAAATAAACATGAGAGTCTCACTTTCTAACATGTCTCACTTATTTTATTCAGTATAGAGAAATAATTGTTGAGGATCATGTAGAGAAAGAGTTTTTTTGGTATCTTAAACATACTGTTTTTGGGAAGTAGTGCCCAGTCTGTTGATCTTACTTTAAGATGTTGCATATGCACATTGGCCTTGCAAAGTCCCCTAAATATTTGTCTCTTCATCTCTGATCCTAATGAATTAGTGCATGGATGGATTGTTATGATGCTTTACGCTAGTATCTATTGTTTCTTGGTATGAAAACTTCAAGTACGATCAGTTAATGCTTTGGTGCATGAATAATCTGTATTATTCCTCTATATCATCTTACGCCTCCAAATATTCCTCCTAGCCTATCTTTCACATTTAGGTTTCACGTATGTTATTTTATACTCTATCCCATGGGGGGTTCATTAGCTAGGCAATATTCTAGCACTTGCATTCATATTGAGGTAATTAAAATTGATAAAATAAAATTCAATACATTGGTAGACATTAGTGGGTGAAAGGGTTTAATTTACTAATATTTTGAATTAGGTATTGGGGGTAGGTTAGAGAGGTGGGCCAAAGGAGAGGTGTGGTTTATTTTAATATTAAACTAAAATATTTGGCCCCTGGTTTTTAAAAATAAAATTGCATAAGGAGTGTTTTCATTAAGTTAAATTATAATCTCTTTTTGAATAAGGAAATATCAATAAGGAGATTCTTAAACAAGAAATAATAATATTATAGAAAACTAGGATTGAGTATTATTTTCAACGTAAATGATATTATTTCACAATCTTAATTATTTGAATAAGTATCGATGAATGATTCAAGTTGACATTAACGTAGTTGATAATACATCTTGAATGGCTTCAAAATATATTTCTAGAGCAAAGACATACTAAGAAAATAATAATTGAGTGGAAAACATGATATATTTGGGTAGAAATAAAAATATGTTCTATTTCATATATTAGGGTAGAAATAAAAAGGGGTAAATAAAATTGTAATGGAAAAATGGGTATGTAAGGTACATGGAAAAAATAGGGGGTATTTTCATTCTAATAATATAACAGGAGTGGGTATTATCAATTGAAAAATTGGAGGTAAAAACTAACATTAAGGGTATTCTTTAATACCCTTCGAATGAATGTGCTATACCATACTTTTACTAAGTGAACCCCCCGTGCTCTATCCATAAACTGCATTAGTTTTGTTAGGATCCACTATATCATGACCTTGTTTTATTTTATTCTTGTATGTCCCTAATTATTAGATATCAATTTACAAATATAATGTTCACATTTCCTTCTTAAACTCTTTCATAATGACACTTAAGATTTTTTTACCCTAATTCTTTTTATTAGTCCATGTCAGAGAATTATAGTAGTTAATTTAGACTTAATTGGTTATTATTAGTTCATTCTTTCAACCAATAAAAAGTTAGTATCATTTTTTGTAGTTGACTATCTTATGTCTTAAAGCCTGGACTTGTATAATTTTTTTAATTTGAAAATATTAAAAATGCATTTATCTTCTTCCCTATTGGCCAACAATTGGAAGATTCCTTCAAGATTTATTATAAAATATTCCCTTCATTTAAATATAATTATCATTCTCTATTATTAAAGTTAGTTTTACTATTTTTTATTCATTTATTAGTACCACTAAAAGATACCTCATGATCTGACATACAACATAAATTTCAAAACAATTTATTAAACATGACATGCCAACCATATTTTTTAAAAATAATTTGATATGTTGTTGTAATAAATTGTTTTTAAAAATATGTTATGCTCCTAATGTTAACAGTTGATGGCCACTTATGTTTGTCAAACAATTTTTAGGTGATGGTAATTTTTCGATATTTCCCTTTAAAACATGCAAAACAATACTACTTATATACTACCAATAAAAATGTCAAAGACAACTTTATATTTATTTAATCATTTTTAATATATATTTGTGTATGGCAATATGAATTGTATATAAATATATATATATAAAATGTAGTCAGGTTTTCAATACATAAGTCATATTAAATACAAAGTCATATAAGACGGATATTTCAAAAAATTGCAAGTATTTTAAGACTGAAAACATGAAAAATGTATACAATAACTACCAAACTTAAACCTTGAATGACACCTAAACCTTTATTAATAATAAGAGAGACAATGTTTCCACAATGCATAAAATTAGAGAATACATTTACTGTTAAAACCATGTGAGAGTTTTTGGATTAACATTTTGGATCATGCTCCATGATTCATCACTAGAATGATAATGAAAATGATGTTGATTGTAAACTTAGGTCCTTTTATAAAGATAAAAATTGCATAGATCCATGCCATCAGGGTTTTATGAGTTTTTAATCTTTATAAAGGGACCTAAGTTTGCAATCAACATCATATTCATTCCCATCTTGATTATGAATCATGGAGTATGATCTAAAATGTTGATCCAAAAATGTGTTATTTAACTCTATTAATAACTATGATTTGATTTATAACATTAAATTATTAAACACTTTAACACAACATGACATATCAACCTATGTTTTAAAGGATAAAAAAATTAAACTACACGTCAACATATATTACTAGTTGTAATATTAGTAAACAATTTAATCTTACTACTAAGTCATGCTCTTAATATTTCTACCAAAAAACAAATCAACTGATTTATTTTGCATAAAATTACCTCTAATAACATAGATTATATGTCTTATGCTTTCATGTAACCTTCTTAGTATTTCATCCTAGAAATATTTTAAATTGTAATCATAGTATAATTAAAGTGCTCATGTGTGTGTGCGCACGCGTGTGTGTGTGCGCACACATGTGTGCATTGAGTTCAACTTTCCTTAAAGCTATGACTTACATTGTGTCTCTTGTTACGTCGAAAGGCATTCAACAATGGAAGTAAGGGGTGTCATGTGATGGAGTAATCGTGTAAGGTTCTATTTTCTTTATTAAATTTTATGTTCATTTGATTGTCACAAGGTAATTTTGACCTCAAATTTTATATCCATTCCCACATAGGTTCAAAATCTCACAAAGAGACCTGGCTCACAAATCCGATCAAAAAATATTTACTAAATAAAACAAAAAAAGAAGAACGTGTACTTGATTATCACTTCAAATATTTTTAGATTTTTATGCCAAAGGCGTTCCCCCTATGGTAGAGGACCTCTAGACGTTTCTGCAACTGTGCTAAATTTGATAGCCTTTTAGATGTTTTTCAAACGGGATTAAATTTGACAGCTGTTTGCACATCATTTTTACTTTGCATGTAATTTTTGACTCATTTCTATTTTTAAGATCCTATTTTTAATTGTTGTTTTTTTTGAATCTGCCTTGTTTTATAAATAAGGATTTTGTATTGGTTGTCTTGTCAAATAAGGAGTTTATATTGATGATTAAGACGCGGCCGTTTTTGTGAAAGAGGGATCCGAGAAAGTGAAGGGCATTGCATAGGCAGACGAGGGATTTGTCTGAGTCGACAGACAATGTTGTTTGGTATGCAAATTTTCTCAGAGATTCCCTATATTTGATTTTGCTCTATACCTTATTTTACTATCTAATGTTGGTAGGTCAAGTGTCATATATATCACTGTTACATGAATATTAGCTATGATGGGAGAAGTAAAACTCTGTATCTGTGACAAGGGCTTTAAAAGCATAGTAGCATCATGAATTTCTTGAAGAACCTTTTCTTCAACACATAGATTCTTGCAGAGCAGAAAAAGAACCAAGATAGAGTACCTGGAGTTGTGTCCCTTCTAGCAATCATGAAATTCAACAATATATCTCGTAGATACTTTTCAGATAAATTTTCTGGCTCCTTTTCACTTAAACCAATGAAGCGAGACAGTATATCTATTTTTTTCCTGTAAACAGTTTCCAAGCCAGTGAAGTGAAAAACAACGTGGTTATAAGTAATGATGAAAAGGGATAACTTATTATTTATGCAGAGTTCTCAATAGCCATTATGGTTGATGTGAGTATTTCCTTACGTTGTTGTTTTGAGTAGAAATCTCTTGCCTTCTACTTTGAATGATCTTGTAGACAAAATCATCCACAGTTTTGATGCTCTCCTTCATGATGGCCTCCGACCCAATATTGAAATATCTTTTGAATTTCCAAAAAATGTCAAGATAACGCCATAAAACCATACTACTTGCAGTATCAAAAGCCCTTGTGAAAGAAGCTTCCGGCCTAGAGTTTAACTTTAATAAGTTGTTCATCTCTAACCCAAAACCGACTTTCACCAAATTATATGGTTACTATCAGCTGCAAATATGAGTGACAGTAATGATTTCTAAACAAATTGATTCATAGTGATATTTCCCTTGTTATTGCTTATAGTATACATATGTTCCTAAAGAATAGAAAAGTCTACACCACAAATTTGAGAAAACTTGTGGGTGTCCGGTGTTGGTTGAATTTTGATGAAAATTGGTATATAAACTAGAAAAGACACAAAAAATATTATGACCCATACAATTACAACAATGCATACTTGAAAATAAAACATTCACAATGTTAACATGGTATATACTATAGTGTAAGAGCGGGGGTCTCATGGAGAGGGCTACTACTACGAAATTTAAGTTGCATGAGGTCTTATATAACATTATTCATTAAAAAATATAAAGATTCAAATTCATCCCCAAAGGCCAAAACAATCAGAACAACTACTGCTTATGAATCATTCTTCATTAGGAAAAGTAAATATTGGATTCTTCCCAAAAACTTATCTACAGCTACTGCTTATGAAGAATATTTTCATCACTCTTCTCATGTAGTCATAAAAATATTAAGAAACCTGCCTAAGAGTTTTGATGACTACATGAGAAGAGTGAAGAAGTTTTTATGTGGGATATTTCAAACATATTTCTTAATATTGTTTTACAAGGTCCTCGGGCTTAAGATGGACTGAAAACAATGTTAATCCATAGAACATACATCTCACAACACTTCATTTTTCAAGGGCAGTTGTTTGGTGTCAGTTTTAGAATGTACGGTTTTTTTGCGGTTCCAAACAAAGTGTTTTATTCTATAGCTGTCATACCAGATTTAAGATTATGTAAAAATAGAAGAATGCCCATAACGGATAATCAGGATTACCTTTACACTATTTTTAGGATTACATTTCTTTGGTTCTTACTTTACTTCCTCACATAAGTGTTTGTTTCTTAACTTGTGTGATTTGTGTGAATGATCAACATTACCCAAAGTTGATTGAAAAGTGTGTAAGAAATTTATTAGCTAGAGCGTGGAATGTTCACATGGGTCCCATATGAAGTGTATAAAACCAATCAAGCAGACATTTCTTAAGGCCATGTGAAAATAATTTTAGTAAGCAGGGTATCATCATGCATATAATCCATAACACATGCCATGAAATATCAAAGGTGTTATTGAGGGTTGTTCTTGCCATTGCAAAAGGAAAGATATAATGGTATAAAGGTAGAGATGTAGAGGATAGTTGAGAAATTCAGGTGTTAAAGGATTATTAAGTAATCCAATGGAGCTTGTGGTGATTTTTGATTGATTTCTGTTAAAAGAGTTAGTTGTACTTGTAAGGCTTGTATTTAATATCATGAGTGGTAGCCTTATGTAGTGAATATGACATTGACAGTGTAGATATATTTAGTTTTATTAACTTATTTTTTCACTTTTTTGTAGGGTATTTGTGATTCTCATTCTCCCGCATGAAAGAAGAGAGCATCGTCTCTAAACAAACTTGAGGTGGGTTTCAATATTGATTCAAGTATTTTTTCATTTGTTTTGTTTATTGCATGCTATGGTTTAAAAAATTATTGTAGAGTGCTTTCATGTTATTTTCTTTTGATTGTTACATTTATATTTAGACTCCAATCATTTTTCTGAAGTGACATGTGGGGGCACGTGCCTTCGTCAATGACAAGATTCGTTATGTGCTGAGGGGCTCCTTCCCCAATGAGGCCATTTTGAAGTGTCCCAAGTTAGACATTAGACTGGTCAACGAAAAGGATTTTAAAGTTGCCCGTCATACCTAAGAACATCTTGGTGGACTAACATACTTATTTTCCCTCTCCAGATTGATATGATGTAGACTAGAAACACAATTCCCCTCCCCACAACGGGATTGACATTAACTACACCTCACTTTCAGAGGGAGGAAAATTTTAAGCGTATTCAATGTGTTTTTAATGTTTTGCATTGTAGGCAACCAAAACCACCTAAAATAGTGATAGCTAAAATGATCAGAGATCACCTCCACCTGATGCCAACATCCCCAATTTTTCTCTCCAAAATCCGAACAATTGGAGATCATTCAAGAGGCTTCTGCTTGATTTATGATTCGAACGAAGATGCACTGAAATATGAACCACCCCACAAATTGAGGATAATGGGAATTCCAATCGAGGCATCTACAACTGGACAAAACTACAAGAAACGTGCAAAGAAAATTACATAAGAAAAAAGAAAGAAATTTGATTTTTAAAAATAGCTTGTAGTGGTTAGTTTATAAGTGTTTGTTTATAAGTATTTTTGAAATAAACTGTAACTCATTCCAAATATTCCATGTATGTATTGTGGTAGTATATATCCGACAGAGAATCAAACTTATCAAACACATGTTCATTTTTTGTTATCCAACAACTATGCTTTCCTAATTTCTTTGTCATTGTGTTTCCATACAAATACCTATAGTCTTCTCACTTCAAGTGTACATATTGTTCTTATTGTTTTCCATTCTATTTGCTTAACATAATAATTTGTAATTCATTTCAAATAAATGCATGTATATATTGTGGCGGAACATATGGAGCACAAAATCTAACTTTTTAACAAACAACAACAACAACAACGCATTGTTAATGTGTTCTTCATTATATCTTTCCTTTATACAATTGCTTGCTCTTTATGTAAACCAACGATGCATTTTTAATTTGTACTTCATAATATTTGCACACAACTACATATAGCTTTAAAATGCCGACAAACATCCATACAAATTTTAGTTTTTTTCAACCAAAGCTTTGTACACTATATCAATTTTTTGCATATTGAATTGTTAAAGGGTTAGACTTCATGTTTGCACTTTTTCGAAAATGTAAAATAATAAGGAAGCCAACTTTAAAGGTTCTCATTCTTTACAAATGCATGATTTCCTAAACAAATCCTTCATTTCATGATTGACTGCCATACAAGTTTACATTTTCCACCATATATTTGTAGAATTCTCATAATCTCGAGCATCTTTTAGTTGTCATGGAAATAAATTTGACACACGAAGTCATTTCTCAATTGATTGAGGGTGGTTCCAATGTTGACCTTACATTTTAGATACTGCACTTGAGCTCTCTAAGGTCCATTTTCAACACGGGAGCCCAACATCATGTTGACCTTTTAGATGGGATACATTTTCAGACATCACTTCTACCCTCCAAATTTGCAAGTCGTGTAACCGACAAATCAATACAAGAAGGCTCCATCGTGTGCTTACAAAAATCCCTCATTAGAATGATCAAAAGTGAACTGTAAGCTTCATCTCTTGCTCAATTACCAATGTACATAAACTCCCTATATCAATTAAAATTTATTTCTGTTTGTTTTTTTCCATCTGTTGCTCAGTTCTAATTCTATCATGTTTTTCTTTTCCATTGCAACACCGTTCTTATCATTGAAATGGATGTTGTTGTTGAAACACATTTGGTAATCGGTGCTCTAATCTGACTACCAACAAATTCTCTCGAACACAGTCAGTTGTCGCAAACAGATGCAAGTGCAAACTGGGTTAACAAATATTTTGCGAGAACACCAACTAAAATAAGTGCTTTGAATACATCTATGCGCATGTGGTCCGTATAGGGTCGTGCCCTATCAAAAACAACCCTTCACCAATATCACAATGTAAGGGGAAATGGATCCATGTTTGGGTTTGATTTTGTTGATCGGGAAGGAGGGGAAATCCACATCACTTGTTTCAACAAGGCCACGGAAGCATTCTATGAGCAGATTGAGAATGGGAAGCTATATACAATTTCCAATCGGAGGATTGCGAGGATTGCTGATGCAAAGCTATGTTACAACCATTTGAACAATGCTTTGGATATTTTCCTGTAACCTTCCTCAACCATATCTCCACTCATAGCAAATGAAGATACAATACCTTCCCATAACTTTCACTTCACCAAAATCAAGGAATTACCTGCAAGCACTGAAGGTTCTACAGTTGATTTGATTGGCATTGTTGTTATGGTGTCACCATGCTCAACAATTTGTCGGTATGAAAAGTATGAAACAAAGAGAAGAACACTGCAATTAAAGGACATGTCAGGTTTCATTATAAGTGTCACATTATGGGGACAACACTTAGATGATATAAGCAACAAACTTGAAGACATGCTTTCTATACCACCTCTTCCGGTCCTCGCCTTGAAAGTTGCTTGCATCTCTAGTTTCAATGGAAGCTCAGTGGACACTGTTTCAAGAATCAAATGTTACGTCAACCCTCAAATTTCAGAAACAAATACACTTCATGGATGGGTTGATTCCGATGACTACTTCCTTCCGGTGCCCTTTATCACAAGACAATTTTTGGGCCCTCCAAAAATCCTGACCTCTGTAACGACGATTTCGGAGGTACTAAATATGGGGAACACTGAGAAAAATGAATGGGCCATGGTTACTGCAGAAATCATGAATATCAGCATTGACAACTTTTTTTACAAGGCATGTCCTCTTCAAAAAGGTGACAAACAATGCAGGAAAAAGGTGAGAGAGAATGGTAATGGTTCATGGTTATGTTCGAGTTGCAATAGACAAGTTCAAAACTATGATTATAGATATGCACTCAGAATCGATCTAAAGGACCCAACAGGAGAACTTCAATCAATTACCGCTTTCGATGAGGCATCTGAGTTAATCATGGGTGTTGTAGCTAGTGACCTCCATATATTGTCTATAGACGAAGATGCGACTATTGAAATTATAAGTAATGTCATCGGAAACAAATACTGCTTCACACTTTCACTGAAAAAAGAGACATATTGCAGAAACAACAAATTGAAATGTGTCATCCTCAGTTCAAAGAAAGCAGAAAAAGTGCAACTCCTCCATAACACGCAAGGATTTCCAACCCACCCATCCCTTCAAACATTACACCCTCACTCATCCCATTCTATACTTTGAACTATCACTGCTATGTTTCTTATTTCATATCTATGTTTCGATTTTTTCCCTGCTTCAAAAGAAAATTGTTGAATTCCCTTGTACACTGACATACTATTGTCTCCTTCTATTATGCGGATTGTTAGTACTTTTAATAAAATAAATATTAAAAAATGCAATTTTGTTATGTACGTATTTACATCCTTTTGTAGTATGTGAACACAATGTATGTTTCTATATATCTAATACTCTTTTCCTTAATAAAAAAAGTAGTTTATCAAAACTCAAATTGTTACCTCTTATGCATATTTCCAATTGGAACTCCACATGCATTACAATTGAATTTAGTTTTACATTTTCACTTATTTCTGCATTTGTTTGTCATCAAGCTATTTATCGTTCCTCACTAACCCAAAATGATCTTTATCCAATAGGTGGTACTCCATAATCCTGTGACATTGCAATCATGTCGACTCCTGCAAAATGAGCCCAATGAAGAGAGAACTACACAAAAAATAAACTACACATAACTACTGAGCAATGACGTCATGAATTAGAGCATAGAACAATGAAAATCTCTAATATCTTTCAACTTACAATGACTAACAACCTACGATCCCGGACATTCCAATCTTGCCATCAAATACAACTACTGAAGAATTGCCAACCAACATTCCCCATGTAACTTCCATGGAAAAAAAATTTCAAGAGCATACCACTTCCTTCCGTACGAACCCATATTTTCTAACAACTATCACTTTGCCCCAAATGTCTAGGATGCCACATGAAACTGTCTCAAGTACTAACCTCTCTTCAGTTCATCCCACATATACAACTGGTTTCTCCTCTCCTTCATACTGCTTTCCACCTTGTAATCCACAAACGACTGAAACAGAACACCACACCCCTTCCAATACACAGAGATTTCCCATATCCTTGCTCTCTTTGTTGAATTTAGAAGCCCAACGTCAGTTTCACAAAAGAATAGATTCGTTGGCGAACATCCAAACTTGCTCAATATGTTTGGAAAATTACCCTGGAATTAAAACAATTTCCTTCGAAGGCTTTCCCTCATGTAATAGATGCAAAAGTGAAAAACAAGGCCACTGCTTCTCTTCATGGAACAACATGGACCCTAAAAAACAGCCTATCGTTCTTGTGTCTTTAACCCAAATTGAGGAGATGTTTATTGCACGAGTTAATCCATTCATGAAAGTTACCCAAGTACGTGGCAGGAAATACAAATACTCAGGACACACCATAAGCTTCCCGCAAAACATTAGTTCAATAGCAAAGACCCTACCCCGTTGCCTTGGAGATTTGGACATAGTTCTCATACAAAGGGAAGGATCTAATTTAAAAAATTATGATTTCTACGTCAGTAGATCTCGTGTTTGTGCAGCCTTGCAATATAAAATCCAACACGACCCCTATTACAAAGATGTCTTAATCAACGATGATGCCCTTTCCTCACTACCATCTGAATCGTCAAATGTTTCCTCCTCTCTCAACATAGCCACAATGGAACAGCCCCAAATGCAAACTTGCTCTACAACTCATGGTAGTGGTGTTCCCACCCACTTTAATGAAACATATGAACACTCATCTTCTTTCCTACCAACACCTAACAATACAAGAATAGAAGAAGAGGAAATCGAATAGTTCTTGCTCAACCACGATAGTAACACTCCATTTACCATGCCATGGCCAGAGCTTGGGCTTTCGCCAATAAATGAATACAATACGGAAGGCCTGTTCTCAATGGATTTCCTAACTTTATTTCCAACAGGAAAAGCAATGTGGCAACAACCCCGCATTAAATAAGTTCCAATGCATGAATACGCACTTCATTTGATGTCGTTACCATGATGGGTGCTTCGGTTCCCACCCATGATTTCGTTACTTCCTTGTAAACCTCATAATGCGACACAGAAGCTAGTCCATGGCAGATAGTTTTTATGAAACAGAACACCGAATCTGAAATCCCTCCAGCAATTAGAGAGCTGCAAAGACAACTACTGGAATGCCCCAAAGACAACCTCCTAGATAGCTTAATGCGCTTTGGATCGAGCCTTCGAGGGACACATTCATTCTGGGAAAAAAGTAGAAGTGAGCTTTCAGATATGGTGGAACAATTGGGGACACCAACCTTATTCTTCATTCTAAGTGTTGCAGACACTAGATGGCTAGATCTCCACAATATTATGTATGGTGAATGCCCAACAGATCCTTAAGCCGCACAATGTTGGAGAACAATTAACATTGTCTCTAACCCTCATCGAGTATCAGCATACTTGCATCACAGATTCACAATATTTCAGGAAGAAATATTGCAGAAGGAACTTGGAGCAGTAGAATTTTGGTACAGGTAATCAAATCTACTTATTTCAAAGTTTTTCCCAAACTACATATCTAATATTTATGTTCCCTCATCTCGTAGGTATGAATGGCAACATAGAGGCTCCGCACATGTCCACGGTTTATTGTGGCTCGAGAGTGCACCAAAAGTTACCGAACTGGACTGGGAGGACACAACAATTATTGAAGCGACAAAACAATACTTTGATAAGTTCGTGTCTGCCTGGAACCCCCGTCCGGATTGCAACTGCTTGGATTTCATTCGCAAGTCACTACTAGACGACCCTTGCTTGCTAGATACAACACAAATTATATCCACCTCCCTGCATGCAGACCTTGAAGAACTGCTTAATCGAGTTCAAACGCCACACTAAATGTTCAGAGCAGACATGTCTATGTAGAAAGCAATCATAGTTGCAGTGTAGGTACAACACTCCTTGGGCCACACAACCTACTTCTTCCTTACACATTGAAGGTGATGGGAAAATAAAGTACCTCCCTTCCAAAAACGATGACAGATTGAATATCCACAATCGAACAATGATATACATATGGAGAACAAATGTCGATTTCCAACCGGTACTTTCCTGCCATGCCATTCTTAAGTATATTGCAAAATATGCTTCGAAAGCCGAGCAATGTTCTGAAACATATCACCAAATGCTATCCATATTTTCAAGAGATGCAGACGTGGATTCTCCAACACATAGCGTGATCTGTAAAATGCTCATAGAAAGCATTGTTGAACATTACATAAGCGCACAAGAAACATGCCACCATGCTACAAAAAATGCCACTTGTTATGTACAAGTCGTCCATATCGCATCATTAAATGTTGGAAAAAAATATTCTGAGACGTGTTGTTGAAAGTGATGCCGATGCACAACAAACAACAGCTTTCTTGGATGCATATACAGTTCGTCCAACAACCATGGAACACCTACCACTTATTCAAGTTGCTTGAGATTGGAGCTACAACAAGCACCGTAAAGGTAATAAATGGAAAAAGTGACCGATACAAGCAATTGTTCGGGTCCACCTGAGATTTGTGGATGTCCCTGCTCAAGAATCAACGTCATATGACCTTTTCTGTTGGTCAGAACTCCTATTATACAAGCCTTTCAGAAATATTGCATTTGAATTTGGCTCAACCCCACATGACATCAACGGCACTTGGGACATGTACAAGCACAACTACAGACCGTGGCATGTTCTACACACTACCACAGACATAGGACTTGCTACATATGTTAGTTCTGACTCAGAGCCCGAATGCATTATTCAACAAGAACCATTGCAAGAAATGGCAGGTCTTCGCACAACTTCACCCCGGAAACAACATGGGTTTAGATAGTCTTGAAATGTTGGGGAAACGATATTTTGACATACACAATAATTGGACCATACATGACGTTACCCATGATTTGCAGATAACTAGTTCATCATTCATCGAGAGAGAGAAGGCAGACACAATTAACAACAACATACATGCCACACCACCATCTTCCACACTTCCTTTGTCTTCAAAACAACAAATAGCTCTTGATACCATACTACACCATTTAGCAAACAAATCCCTTCTACCTCCACTAAGATTGATAATTCAAGGAACGGCTGGCACAGGAAAATCATTTCTGATAAATAAAATCCAGAATTCATTCACAACATCAACCATAGCTCCCTCACCTCTACTTGTGCTCGCCCCTAGTGGTGTTTCAGCATTCAACATCTCTGCATCCACAATCCACGCAGCCATGCGTATTCCAATCAAAGAACTGAAACCTCCTTGAAGGTAGTGCATTATCATCATTTCAAGAGTCGTTGAAACATATATAATATGTTCTTATTGATGAAATGAGTTTTCATCAGGCCAAAGTTGCTAAGAAAAATTGACAATAGGCTCCGCGAAGCTTTCCCACACTCAAGAAACATCTGAATTTGGGAACAGATCAGTCATCCTCCTCGGTGACCTCGGGCAATTACCGCTGGTTTTGGACAGTCCTCTTTACGCAAGTAATACCTACGGAGCAACCCTTTGGAAGAGATTTCAGTCTTCCATTACATTGTGAACAATATTTCAGCAACAAGGAACAACCAATGCACAGGTTTCATTCTGGAATTTACTGCTCCACATGCGAGATTCAACCCCTCTAATTGAAGATTGGGAACTCCTGATGTCTCACATAGACACACACCTAACTCAGCAGGAGCTCAACATTTTTAAGAACGCACCACATTTGTTTGCAAAAAATGATCAAGTGGCCTCTCACAACCTACATATGTTGAAGGCATTGAACGTTCCGATCACCCAATCCATTGCTGAAAGTAACAGTCTGACTTTACCAGGAAATCCTGATGATGATCAGTTGGAACACAAAGTTTTGTTGTGCAAACAACAAAAAATCATGCTTATTGCAAATCTATGGGTTGATGCAGGCCTTGTGAATGGTGCCACAGGAACAATCACCGACATTGTCTATGACGCATCAATGCAACCACCAACATTACCTTTATTTGTTGTTGTAAAATTTGATAGATACAACGGCCCATGTTGGGATCCCTCCAACCCGTTACATATTCCCATACCCCCTATTTCGAGAGGAAATCGAAGACAGTTGCCGATTAAAATGGCTTGGGGATTAACTATCCACAAGTAGCGTGGACTTACTTTGCACAGAGCAACCGTCGACATTGGAACCACTGAAAGGCAGGGTCTGACATTCACAGCTTTCTCCACAGTTCCCTCGCTTGCAAATCTGCGCATTTCACCTGCTTTTTCATTCGAGAGATACTCAAATATGGCGCACGTACCAACACTCGGAGCAAGAAGAAAGGAGGAAGCAAGACTACTATCACTCAACCCATCGTAAATACTACCCTCTGCTTTCATAGCACCTCCGCTACTACTATACTCAACAGTTCTTCTATCCAAAGCGGCACAGTCGTTCAAGGGGTATCAAATGTAATCATGTTTATTAAAACTAAATTTTCCCACTAAAGGCAACCATTCATGATATAAATACTACAAATGTATACATGTCTCATTATGTGTACGTATACCTTCATTTATTTGATGTTTCCAAATATGATATGCAACTTTAAATGTACGAATCTGTAACATAATTAAATGTACACATACAAGAATTCAATGTAATGTTTCAACTAAAGTCCTACACTACAACTATCAATCACACACATTATCAATTGTATAATAAATGTTTCTCCAACAAAACACCAACTGAACAACGGATGCACAACTAACAACATCAACTATAAAATTAATTAACTATCGAAAACAGTATCCCAAGTAATCGTGTACGAATTTATAACAAGTTTGAAATGTAGAAACAACCTTGAGATTAAGTGGATCAATAATAACTATACCTCTAAATCAAATAACATATACCGTTCGGCGTTCACATCTCATGGAACACATGCGATTGCTAGTTTTATCATTCTATAGAAAATATGATCAAAATATAATAGACATATTAATCAATACCAGAAAATCTAATATTAAATTTTATTAATATGATTCCTAATGTAATAGATTTATTAAAAAAGTTAGGGGAATGGAAATGGCTGTCATCAATATCCAGTGATCGTTTATTGCGTTAGGAGTATTGGCTCAGTTCAAGATGATTAATGTGTGTATGTAATTTAAGATTAAAGAGAGCATGTGCGCTAAGTTTAAAGAAGATGAAGAATTCCTAAGGGCATAACGATTAGAGGTTAGTAAGAAAACTGTGTCCTTTCAGAAATTTGAGAAAAGTGCCAAGGATCTTGATGATCTTCTTGACAATGCATTGATTATTTGTACTATGATATATTATGATGTATGGATAAACTTGGTACATTAGTTTGAAGGCCCCAACAAATGGTCTAATTTGATGGTAGTGTTCAACGCTTGATCCAACTCCATGTAACCAAGGGGGTAAATTTTGGAGTGTAGAGTAAGGCATAAATAACAGGATACCCTTTCCATAGTAGAACTTGTCGGTGAAACCAAGCTCCTCATCCTCAATAGAATAACTTCCACAAGATCTTGGGATCCCTTTGAAATGGCTTATGTAAAAGCTGTTAAGAAATGTAAAAGCTTCAATCCTTTGAATTTAATCTCTCAATCAACCCACTTCCTACACACCAAATGACACAATATAAGTTTGTATAATATACATGAAAACCAAGATAATGAGTTCAAAATCTAATAAAATAAATCTAAAGAAGGCCAATATTAAAATAAATGTATAACAAATATCACCCTTTTCCTTTGTGCTCCCAGAACCCATGCCTGCAAATCACAAAAGTCTTGAAAGAAAGTATTAAAAAATATGGGAATCCCCTATATGAAAGCAAGAGTTACTCGACTCCAACTCCCTCAATTATCTCCCATGGCATGCAAGTGTTTCTCGACACCTCTCCCTCTCGGGCACTACTAAAAATTAAGTTCTTTTGGATGAAATGTTTTTAAAACTAGTAGTGTGGCCCCATTTCCATTAACCCTAATTTTAAAAGCATTATCACCATCCAATGGAAAACTTATCTTCATCCCATAAATCATGAGACATGTCACAAATGAAACAAATTTTAGGAAATAAAAACCTAAGTTTTTGTCAAGACATTGAAATTTTGACTTTTGGGGTAGAGGTGACACAAATGTGATCCAAATTTCAACACATTTTCATCATGACTAAAATTATTTTAGTTTTATACAATATAAAATAAAATAAACAAAATATTTATTATTATATTTTCTTGGTGGTGGAAAAGTGGCACAAATGTGATGCAGACATGGTTAGGAAGTCGAATTAGGACTGACCTTCAATGACACAACCCTTAGAGTTTAAACACATAACAAAATATAATAACATGTAAAGATAACAACTTTAATATTGAATTATAAATCTCACATAAACATAGACTAATCCCAGGATAAAATATCAACAATATCTAAAGAGATGCATACAATCACATGTGGGTAGTATTACTTAGATCATCTATGTCATCACCTACTGGATAATAACTCATAAATTCTAAAATCTATCACCTGTCACTGAATCTACTACCCTAATTTTAAGTTCATGTGTTTGCTTATATAGGCATGCAATCCACCTAAATACATCCTTGAGTTTAACCAAACACTACACATTAAGACACGATTAAGGCCCAATGGACTCATAAAAAAAGCGAGTTAGCTCGACTCTAGCCTTCAAAAAATGATGTCAACACACTAGAGAAAATTTTGAAGACTTGTGTGGTGCCAACTTACGATTACATGACTCTTAAAGGCTTACACGACATCAAATATATGTTCGCAACCAACCATAAGAATTCACAGATTTGTGGACTTGCATGACTCTTGTAAAATTATGTGACCCTGTTGGTTGGATATTTTGTCAAATCAAAATATGAGGTTCAACCACAGTACATGGGATTAAATCCCTCCTCAAAGACAGGTGAGGCTGCCTGTTTATTGCTAATCTAAAACACAGTAAATAATATATACAATATTCACACTAATCTAACCATTGGGGGTTGGGATGAAATCCCGAAATCCACATTCACACGATTCAAGAATATTGCTTTCGTAAATGAAATAGGTTAGAAACTGTTACAGTGAAAGAAGCACGGTAGAAAGGAAATGGGAGAAACGTATTTTCTTTCGAGTAAACACAGAGCACGAAATAATCATACGAGTTTTAGATCACATATGTAATGTCCAAGATAATTAGAAATACTGAGATTCTATGCAAAGAATAGCTTAAGATCATGAACATAAGAACACTATCTTAAATAAGATATATTTCACAACACAAAGTCTGTAAAACAATATCAACTCCTATTCTTCAAAATGATTGAAAGAAAACACAAAGTTTTTCTCCTTTCTAATAGCCTCTTAATGCTCCAAAAATTCTCGACCCTTTGGAATGCACAGGCATCCCTTATTTATAATAGAAGGAACTAGAGATAAAACAGGACAGATCCTAAAAAATAGCATGTTAACTGGAGTTCAGTTTTTCATGATTCTCACGCAGGAGATCAAGTCAAAGTATGAATCAAAAATATGACAAAACGGAAATAAAAAAGACATGTCAATCTAAAAATAGAAATGACATGGGATGTTGGGACTTAATCCGAATCATCATCCTTTGCTTCTTCTTCTTTCTCTTCCTCCAGCTGAGACTGTTTGTTCCGAAACTCCTGGAATTTCTGAATAATGCCTTGCATTTCATTTTCATCAGGTGCAGTGGAATGATCATTCCACATTTCGTAGGTCTCATGAACATCGCTGGCAGTGCCGGGAAGTTTCTTCAATCCTTTGCTGAGCTTTCTTAAGGCCTCCAAAGTATGCTCTATCCTTACAAACTGACTAATGACTTCAAGGTCAAATCCGTGTACAGGTTCATGCTGAACAGATTCTTGGACTTGTTTGAAGAGATCATCTGCTGATAGGATACCTGAGTTCCCAACTGACACCTTTGGACAAATCCTCAGCAATTCTTCTTCCAGATCACTTTTCCCATCGATCAATTTATCCCTTAATTCTCTCAACTTGCTGCAGGCTTCGTTGAGGATCTTTACTCTAAACTTGATGGCCTTGGTCAGCTGGAAGTGTTTATCTGTATGTGGAAGAACGCCTTCTTCTACCAAGAGATGTGCTGGTATTTGCTTTAGCACTTGGAGAGCTTCACAAGTCAAATCAAGCTGTCTAATTTCTTCAGTGAATTCCTCATCCATCTTCTCTCCTTCCTTCTGAATCTCTCCCAAAGACTTATGAACCTTCACCACGTCTTGAATTACTTCCTCCCCCTGTTGGAGCAACTTTTGGATCCATTCATCAACCACCCTTCCTTTTTTAGCAATCTTCTCAATCGTAGGCACCGATGAGAAATCGAATCCGACAGATACAGAAGAAGATGGTATGGATTCCAGGGGTGTTGAGAGTTTAATAAAAACCTCTGTCAACTGCTCCACTTTTTCCTCAAGCTCATTTCTGCTGTCCTTTGTTTCTTTCAATTTTTGGCACATCACGTCTATGGAAGCCCGTGCATCTTGTTGCGCTCCTTCTGCTGTCACTTTCCCTAGAGCCACCTTGGTTATCTGATAATCAGAAGTGGTTATATCCTCTCTAGTTTTGTCAGCCGAGGGAGTGGCAATCTCTACGAACTTATCTCCTGAAGCATCTACCAAAACCCTTGAAACTGTTTTGGGCTTCTTGGCCGACTTTGCAGTAGGAGCCTTGAGTGAGCTGAAATCAAAGGCTGGTAGGGGTACAATTACTTTCCTCTTCCTCGGAGTTTGCTCGAGTAGCCATTGTGGCATATCAGAGGAAATTGCCAATGTTGTAGTAACTGGTATTCTACTCTCAAGGGGAGAAGATTCTACTATTGGAGGGGGAACAGCAGCCAACGTGGTAGTAGATGCAACAAAGAGAGGTACAGGTTGGGGCGTGTTGGTGATCACTTGGGTTCCAGCAGAGAGGGGCGAGAGTCCAGAGAAAATACCGACCATGCTTGAATAAGTGGATGGGGAATGAGGAGGTTGGAGTGGTTGTTGAGGGGGAGGCACAGATTCAGACTCCAAAGCCTGGGATGCAAGAGACAAAGTTTCTTCAGTTTGATAATCAACAAATGATGAAGTCAAGAGCTAGCTTCCTCCTTCTTCTAAATTAATTTCCCCTATTTCTGGTGGTGTTGGTGATTCTGGCACAACCACCGTTTCAGCTGGAGAAACAATTGAAGAGATTTGTCTTTCTTTCCTCTTCTTGGGAATCCTGATTTTTATAGGCCCCCCAGGAGATTCTTTGTCCTTTTTCTTTTGGGAGGGCCCCACCTCCGAAGCAGCCAACTTGGGAAACTTGTCATCTTTAAAATTCATGCCCCAAGAGGAGAGCCATTTTTTGGTGCGAGCAAGAATGAGAGCCGACCTATCTGTGATAGAGGCTTTTTCGTTGGCCGACCAATCAATAGGTGGGAAAACGTATCGATCCTCATCAAGCCCATCATAGGACATATCCAACACACTTTCATTGTCAGTCGTGCCATCTGGCAAATCAGAAAGCTCCAGCGTCTGAATCTCATTAATAGTCAACCTACTATTATCTTTTCTGCGAACCGCAACTTCGTTACGCAGATCAACCCATATATCCTCAATGTCAGGCCTGTGCAGATGTTGGGCTCTATAGGCTCTAAGCACTCCTCGGATGTCAAAACCATCCCGAGACTTCATATGCTTCTTTAATTTCTCCTGAAGTTCACATTCAACATTTTTGGCCTTTGCCACTGTCGAGCAAGTATATCTCCCGATAGAAATTGGGAAGGATACTGCTGCCTTATGCTTGCTTTGTTGGAATTTGTGAAAATCCAACAGCTGTCTGACCAATTCTATCAATATCAATCTATCCCCTGGATAGCGAGGCAGACGGAAAGGCTCTCCCGAGTACATGACTATTCGAAGATATGTAAACTTCTTGAATTGCAAGAAGATACACCCCCATTTAGATACTTCAGTCCAAGCCTCGTCTGAGACTCTTGTCTTTCTTAGTTCCGGGTTCAGCCGGTAGATATTCTCGTAGAAGAAGGCATCATTTACCCTTCTAAAATGCTCTTTGGACCCCTTCTTGGTCAATTGAGGGAAATATTTATAAACTGGGTTTGTCATTCTACTTCCCTTAGTATCCAGCCTAGGATAGTTCCTCATCCTGGCTGCTGCATAAGCCACATATGAAAACATATAAAACCTTCCAATCGACAAGACCGTCATCATCTGAGAATCAATTTCATTGCTGATAAGGGTTCCCAGTCAATCCCTTGTTGGTTCTTCTTGATGGTGACCAAAACTGATACATCCATCCATGAAATAAATTTGATTCCGGCAAGCCAAAAACCCGGCTCAGCAGGGTGATAATATCATTGATTTCTTGTATGAAATCACATCTAGGGATAGTCCTTGGAAATCTAGATACTACTGGTTTAGCCTTGACCAGGAACTTCTTGTTGACATCCTTAATGCAATTTTCCTGGTTACTGTCCCAGGCCTTCTAAGCCGACTTGATGTTTAGGTCCCCATACTCTTCGAAATTAGGTAGTTTCAGGAGATCATCAAAATAAGCTCCATCTAGTTTGATGACTACCTCACCATCCTGATTCCTCACGGAACGAGAAGCCGAGTCATAACTAGATGCACAAGCCAAAACCAATTCTGGACATTGGGCGGATATGGGAAAGCCTGCTACAAGGGGCAAGCCACTGTTAGCTAAAGCTGTCATCCATGGGGTCTGAGAAGAACTCTTCACCCTATTCCAGAAGTCATCCATATCTATATTGCCAAGTTCAGTGTCCCTGATATCATAATTGCAATCAATATATGATGGGGATTCTGGCTTCTTGAATTTGTACTTCATCCTGCTAGACTTCTCGGCCTTCTCGTGAGATGGACCAGGGTCCGACATGAAGAATGTTGGAGGGAGAAAGGCTTGAAACTCAGGAGATGTTGTCCACACTGAAAATCCCGATTGACTGAATACGCCGGAAGAATAGGAAAGTCTGACACGCTTAGGAGGATATCGGAAAACCCTGAGAACCCGACAAGTTTGATATGTCGGAACTTTGGCAAAGCCCGACACTTCTTTTGATGACCGAAACTCGGAGATACCCGGCACTCACTGTCAATGGCGGAAACGGGAGGAAACCCGGCACCCACTGTTGTTAATGGCAGAAACTCAGAGATACCCGGCACTTGCTTTTGAGGTCGGAACGTTGAGAAACCCCGACACTTCAAGCTTCCAATATACTTCGGACCTTTGATCTGCAAAACAGTCTTCAAAAACCGAGAAGCAAAAACAGAGTCTTTCTTGAATTCCAAACATACAACTTCCTTTTTCTTTTTTGTTACCCATGCATCATGCATATAATTAGAATTTGGAAAGAAACAGACACCAATTGATAGTTCAGAAGAGAAAAACCCTAAAAACCTAAAACCCTTTCCAAAGCAACTCAGAAAGAAGAAGGAAAGAAAACCTTCAACACCCGGCAAGAAATTGGGAGGAAAATACGTGCAATCGATCAATAAAAACCTAAAGAATAAAGAAGGGAAAGAACAATACCTTCAATTCGAGAAATGTAAGATCGAAAACAGACGATCCAATCAAGCAAGATGAGTTTTCGGGTTTTGAAAATGGAAGAGCACGCGCGAATAATCCACGAATTAAAAATATGAATGGTAAGAATGACGTGGAAATCCGCGTATTTATAAGAAAATGGCAATTAATACACTTCAGCTCGGCACGTGCCAACTCACCGACCACTCGGCATGAATGCCATGTCAGCATGTTGGAGGGGTCTGAAAACCCGACACGAGGAGATTTAGTGCAATTCGGGTTTCGGGTTTCGGAAAACATGATGCATAAAGCATGAGGTGCTTAGATGCTACATAGCCCCGAAAACCCGAATACAAAGGATTGAGCGGACTTCGGGAATCGGAAAGCATGGAGCATAAAACATGTTTTGGATCATGGATGTTCCGATGCTTTGGGGTTCCGAAAACCCGAATACAAAGGATTTTCTCAATACAAGGCGGGTTTCGGGTTTCGGAAGTCAGACGACACAAAGCAGGTTTTAACTTAGGTATGTTCCGATGCGTTGGATGTCCGAAAACCCGATTTTCACAATATGAGGTAGGTTTCGGGTTTCGGAAGATACAAGACATAAAGCATGTTAAAACTTATGTCAAACTGTTGGTAACACCCGAAAACCTGATTCTCTTTAAAGAGGCCATAATGCAAAATCACTTCGAAAATTTCGTAGGGGTTATCCGATCGTTTTGTCGTGAACTCAAAACGGGGATAACAGCTGGCTCCAGTTGGGGACTTTCTTTGTAATACCAAAGGAAGAGAACTCAGAATCTCTGGTCTTATTCATTAGGCTACGGGGTCAAGAAGAAAACCAAAACAACACAAAACGAAGAAAGAAAGAAAGAAAAAAAAAGCAAACACACAACAAAAAGCAAAATATGTACAATGCAAGAGAGCATCTTGCATTAATGGTGGAACAGCTTTAGATGTTGTCCACTGAAAGGCAAAGGGAGTAACCCTCCATCCAGATATGATAGAAGGAAACTATTTTCACCATTCAATTCGTGGATCTTGAAAGGTCCTTTCCATAAAGAATCAAACTTTCCATGCATTCCTTTCTGTTCTCTCCTTTTATCCCAAAGCAACACCAGGTCTCCAATCTGGAAGTTGCGCTGCTTTGATTTTTTATCAAAAATATTCTTCACCCTGCTCTGATGATCTGATATACGATCAACCACCTTGATTCGCTCTTCTTCTAGCCTGGTTAGGTACATAACCCTCTTTTCGATAGAATTCTGAAAAGCTACATCTTCAACCGCTTTCGCCAACTGCAAGGCCGGGCAATTCTACTGAGATAGGAATTTCAGCATCAATCCCGTATAGCAATTGGAAAGGAGACATCCCTATGGCTCACTTTGGAGTGATCCGATCAGCCCACAATGCATCATACAATGCTTTGTGCCATGTCCTCTGATTTTCTTCTACTAGTTTCCTGATTATAGTAACCAGATTCTTATTGCTGGACTCAGCTTGCCCATTGCCCTGGGGATAATAGTCAGATGAATGAGCCAGAGTAATGCCGAATCCATAGCAGAATTCTGTCAACTCATGTGATGAGAAGTTAGAGGCATTATCCGCTACAATCTTATGAGGCACACCGAATCTGACGATTATATTTTCTTTCAGGAACTTGCAAACAGCTTCAGAAGTCGCTTGCTTGATTGGTACAGCTTCTACCCACTTGGTAAAATAATCTGTAGCGGTAAGCACATAGTTGTGTCCGGCACTGGAAGAAGGATTCAATGTTCCGATAAAATCAATCCCCCATTGGTGAAAAGGTTCTTCAATCACTACAGGTTTCAGAGGAAGAGCTGCTAGCTTGGGACGACCAACGAAATGTTGACAAGCTTCACATTTAGACACCCATTCTGCTGAGTCCCGGAAAAGAGTAGGCCAATAATACCTAGCCCGTAAGATCTTATACGCTGTTACAGAGGACGAAAAATGTCCTCCGCATGCTAGGCTATGAAAGGATTCTAATAACTTTTCCTGTTGTGATTTATCAACACAACGCAAGAAAACACCATCTATACCTTTCTTGTATATTGCATTGTTCCACAAAAGGTATCTCGCAGATCTCAGCTTGACGGTCCTCTTCTCCTTCTGATTTAAATGCGGAGGGCATTCACCATAAGTTAGGAAGAAAGCAATGTCCGTGTACCATTCATCGGTCGTACTCACAAAAAGCACCATAGGCAGCTCTGAAGAAGTATCTTGAGTCTTTTCATACTCTGTTTCAGCATGATTTTCTGCAATCAATTGACACAGGCCCCTTCCTCGTACCAACTTGGTAGGTTTTGATGTCCAAGTCGTACTCCTGAACCTTAGCTATCCAAGTACCTCGTTGGCTTCCCAACTCTTGTTGAGTCAGAATGGATTTAACAGCAGTATCAGGAACGAGAACGAGAGTATGGGAATTCAGCACATAGTACCTGAAATGTTTTACTGCTCGTACCACTGCGTAAGCATGTTTTTCAATCTGTGACATCTTCAACTCATGTTCCTTCAACGGGAAACTCATGAACGCGATAGGAGCTTCGATGCCTTCTTCATTTTCTTGCATCAGGATAGCTGACACTGTGTGGGCAGAGGCATAGCTGTACATGATGAAATCTTTCTTGAAGTCTGGACATACTAGGACAGGAGCACAAGCAACTGCCCTTTTGATTTCTTCAAATGAAAGTTTCCCTTCTACACTCCATCTGAATGGGATTTTTCCTTTTCATCATCCCAATGATATCCTTGGTTTTTTCAGTGAAGTCAGGTACAAATCTTCTCAAGAAATTTACTTTTCCGAAGAAAGAAGGAACTCCGGTTTTACTTGTTGGTAAAGTAAGACTCTGAATGGCCTCTACCCTCTCTGGGTCAATTTTAGTTCCTTCTTTCGTCACAATACGACCCAACAGCTTTCCTTCTGTTACCCCGAACATAGACTTCTTGGGATTCAATGAAATCCCATGACGCCTACACCTCAAAAGTACTTGTTCTAAATGACAATAATGATCACTCCGTTTTTTTAGAGAAAACGGTCCAAGTCATCCAAATACATGACTATGACCTTGCCCATCAGATCTCTGAATGCCAGGTCCATAGCTCTCTGAAAAGTAGCTCTGGCATTGATCAAGCCGAATGGCATCCTCCTGTAAGCAAAGGTACCCCATGGGGGTCGTGAAAGATGTCTTGTGTTGATATTCTGTGGTTACCTCGACTTGATTATATCCCGAAAAACCCGTCAAGCATGGATAACATTTCTGATCTAGTAACAGTTTGTAGTACCTGGTCCATGATAGGCAAGGGATAGTTATCCTTCAGCGAGGACTGATTCAAGTTTCGAAAGTCAACACGAAATCCAGATCTCGCCATTCTTCTTTCTGACAGGAACAATGTTTGCAATCCAAGTGGAGTGATGGATTGGGAAAATAATTCTGGCATCTAACATCTTCTGAATTTCTGCCAGAATAGTTTCCTAAGATCTTGGGATTGTAATGCCTTTGCTTTTGTCTATACGGCTTCACATCAGGCTTCAGAGGAATACTGTGTTGAACATCTTTGGGCTTAAAAGATTTCAAATCTGCATAAGACCAGGCCAACACATCGATGTATTTCTTCAAAAACAAAGTGAATCTCGCCTTCTCTTCAGGAGAACAACATTTACTGATATTCACCATCCGAGGTTGATCAGATGAACCTAGATTGATTTGATCTACTTCAGAGGAAGAAGCTCCTTCGACTTGCCTTTTGTTTTGGATAAAGCGATCATTCTTATCAAACAAGCCCTCCAAAGAAACCAAACCTTTGGGTATCTTGTTTCCTTTCAGCTGGATATATTCACCATCAACCTCCTGATATGGATCTGAAATAGTTTCACGGAAGGCTGATTCTGAACCTTCAAAATATAACTCACTGAAATTGTCAGCCTTTTCTAGAAAATCCAACACCTGTCAATCATCATTGAACACTTGCCAATGAGTTGCATTATCTGGGATACTAGGACAATATACAATCTCAATAGAGTATGTATCTTGCTTGAACTGAGGATGAGGAAGAAGAAGAGATGCAGATACGGCCAAAGAATCAGCCTTGTTATTGTAATATCTTAAAACTACCTTAATAGAAAATGCATCAAAGCATTCTATACTATCCCACACTTTATTACGATAATGTTTCAATCGATCACTTTTTACCTGATATATACCCCTGACCTGATTAAAAATCAGCTCCGCATCCCCCTGAACCTTGAGATTCCTGATTCCCTTCTATCTGGCCAATTCTAATCCTAATAACAGGGATTCATATTCAGTCGTGTTGTTAGTATTATCAAATTGTAACTTATAAGCTGATGGGAAAATCTCAGAGCTAGGAGATATGAGAACAACACCAGCACCTGATCCAGAGGTTGAGCAGCTACCATCAAATTCGAGCGTCCAAATAGCATTAGGATATTCTTCTTCAACATCTACAATTGGTATCTCGGAAGTCATGAAATAATTCCCGAAGCTAGCATCTTCGAAAAGAATCTGAGCCTTAGGGATCATTTGATTTGTTCACCAAATACTTTGCTTGCGGTTCAGGATGAAGAACCTGTTGAACCCCTTTGACTGGGATCTTGGCTTTGGTCCAATCCATACTAATTTCTCCTCCGACGTCTTTACAAAATCCTCTACCCAAGAGGATACCGTAAGCTGCAGGAATGTCAGCAACCAGAATAGTCATTTTCACTCTCTTCTCAGGAAAGGCAACAAATGCAAACTGTGCATCTTTGATTTGACCAATCAGAGGGACTTGTTTAGTTTCCATGGAATAGCACCGTCCATATGACTTAGTTAAAGTAAGCCCAAGGGCATGGGCCACTTTTGCGGGCATAACATTATCAGAGGCCCCTGAGTCGATGATGCAATTGCTGAGTTTAAACCCATTTATAAGTAAAGACAAATAAAAAGGTTCAATCTTTCCTGAGGAAGAAGCAGAGGTCAGATTATTCTGAGGTGTGGGTTGAGTAGGATTTGGAAGGAGACATTTTGAAGGTGATGGAATGGCCGCTTTACTCCTAATGAACTTGGCCAGCTTTTCAAACTGTTCAGGATTCGACTGAAGGTATTCTGCCTCTGACATTTGAATTTTGGTTCTCTTTGCATGATCAATAATGTCAAAAGCAGTATAAGAAGGAATGATGGTAGGCTCAGATCTAATTACATGAGCTTGTGCTGGGGCACTGATCTTAGGAGTAGGAGAAAAAGGAGTAGCTGCTTTTTTGGTAACCTCTCTTTCAGTTTGCACCGAAATAGGGGTACCCCTCTTAACTATGGATACAGGAGGTTCCTTATTCTTCTCCTTAGTGCTTTCAAGAGGTTTTCTGGGGTTTTGAGATTGGGACCGAGTGAAGACAGCAAATGACTGACCATCTGGCGCACATTCATCTTCATCATATTCCAAATACCCAATGCTGGAGTCGCCAGCTGACTCATCATAAGACTCATCAGCATATCCTGAAGCTTCGAAAGCCTCATGGGATTCTTGTTCTTCTGGTTCATCTTCTTCATCAAGTATTTCCACTGCTGCATTCACGGGAGGAGCTTCAATTGCTAGTCTCGGTTGAGCAGGAGTTAACCGTGGCCTATCTCTGACAGGTGCACCATTGTTATTATTGAAATTCCGCCTAGGTATATCCCGATATGGAACATTGTTCACCTGCTGGGACATTTGCTTCTTTAAAGCAATCAAATCATTAGCCATTTTTTGAAACATAGGATCTGTGTTACCTTGAGAAGAACCTTGATTTTTGAGTTTGGGTATGTCTTTCTTGATCCTTCCGGCCAAGATGAGATCATCCTCTATTTCAGTAGCTGTTGACTGAGCAGTAGCCAAATCTGGGATAACCGACCTTCTTAATAAAAAGCTTATATCAGGAGGTTGGGCATTGATGAAGAAGCATTTTTGATTCTCCAGAGTAGGTACAGCTATTTCTGGAATCTTCCGGATCAGCTTGTTGAACTTTGCTACGAATTCCCGCATAGGTTCATGCGATTCCTTCTTCATATGTGTGAGCTGAGCTAACAAAGCATGGGAATCTTCAGCTGGTTTGAAACGTGCTTCGAACTTAGTCCGCATGGTAGCCCAGTTTGGGATGCATGCATTTGGAAGGTGATAAAACCATTCAGCTGCTGCTCCCTGCAACGTTTCAACGAAGAGTCGAACGGAGACATCTTCGTGGGCCACTCCGAGGACACCGCATGCAACAAAGAAAGATGCAATATGCTCATCAGGATGCTGCTTCCCATCTCCATTGAACTTGGGAATATTTTTACGAGATCCACGTGGTAACTCATTCAATGGAGGAGTCAAGGAAAGAGGACCAATAACTGCACCCCAAGGCACAGGTTGAACCGCCATCCTTCTGAAAAGAGTGCGTACAGGGATCCGAGTATCAGAAAAGAGTAGTGCACGACAAGTTGCAGATGCTTCCCATTCTTCAGGGATCTGGTTTCTCCGAACAGGCGAAGAACTTCTGGTTCGGTTAGAAACAACGCTGTTGGGAGAAAGGCTGAAATTGTGCTATTGCAGTAACTCGAAGAGTGGATCAATTTCACCTTGAGCTCGGTGAGACCGAGTGAAGATCTTCCTGGCCAGCTTGAACTGAAAGGAGATCTTATTAAAAATAAGGCAGATATGGAGTCGCCAGACACCGAGAGGATAAGCTTTATACTATTGATCCGTAGTCCCCAGCGGAGTCGCCAAAAACTGTTGGTTGGATATTTTGTCAAACCAAAATATGAGGTTCAACCACAGTACATGAGATTAAATCCCTCCTCAAAGACAGGTGAGGCTGCCTGTTTATTGCTAATCTAAAACACGGTAAATAATATATACAATATTCACACTAATCTAACCATTGGGGGTTGGGATGAAATCCCAAAATCCACATTCACACGATTCAAGGATATTACTTTCTTGAATGAACTAGGTTAGAAACTGTTACAGTGAAAGAAGCACGGTAGAAAAGAAATGGGAGAAACGTATTTTCTTTCGAGTAAACACAGAGCACGAAATAATCATACGAGTTTTAGATCACAGATATAATGTTCGAGATAATTATAAACACTGAGATTCTATGCAAAGAATAGCTTTAAGATCATGAACATAAGAACACTGTCTTAAATAAGATATATTTCACAACACAAAGTCTGTAAAACAATATCAACTTCTATTCTTCAAAATGATTGAAAGAAAACACAAAGTTTTTCTCTTTTCCAATAGCCCCTTAATGCTCAAAAAATTCTCGACCCTTTAGAATGCACAGGCATCCCTTATTTATAACAAAAGGAACTAGAGATAAAACAGGACAGATCCTAAAAAGTAGCACTTTAACTAGAGTTCAATTTTGCATGACTCTCACGCAGGAGATCAAGTCAAAGTATGAATCAAAAATATGACAAAATGGAAATAAAAAAGACATGTCAATCTAAAAATAGAAGTGACATGGGACGTTGGGACTTAATCCGAATCATCATCCTTTGCTTCTTCTTCTTTCTCTTCCTCCAGCTGAGACTGTTTGTTCCGAAACTCCTGGAATTTCCGAATAATGCCTTGCATTTCATTTTCATCAGGTGCAGTGGAATGATCATTCCACATTTCGCAGGTTTCATGAACATCGCTGGCAGTGCCGGGAAGTTTCTTCAATCCTTTGCTAAGCTTTCTTAAGGCCTCCAAAGTATGCTCTATCCTTACAAACTGACTAATGACTTCAAGGTCAAATCCGTGTACAGGTTCATGCTGAATAGATTCTTGGACTTGTTTGAAGAGATCATCTGCTGATAGGATACCTGAGTTCCCAACTGACACCTTTGGACAAATCTTCAGCAATTCTTCTTCCAGATCACTTTTCCCATCGATCAATTTATCCCTTGATTCTCTCAACTTGCTGCAGGCTTTGTTGAGAATCTTTACTCTGAACCTGATGGCCTTGGTCAGCTGGAAGTGTTTATCTGTATGTGGAAGAACGCCTTCTTCTACCAAGAGATGTGCTGGTATTTGCTTTAGCACTTGGAGAGCTTCACAAGTCAAATCAAGCTGTCCAATTTCTTCAGTGAATTCCTCATCCATCTTCTCTCCTTCCTTCTGAATCTCCCCCAAAGACTCATGAACCTTCACTACGTCTTGGATTACTTCCTTCCCCTGTTGGAGCAACTTTTGGATCCATTCATCAACCACCCTTCCTTTTTTAGCAATCTTCTCAATCGTAGGCACCGATGAGAAATCGAATCCGGCAGATACAAAAGAAGATGGTATGGATTCCAGGGGTGTTGAGAGTTTAATCAAAACCTCTGTCAACTGCTCCACTTTTTCCTTAAGCTCATTTCTGCTGTCCTTTGTTTCTTTCAACTTTTGGCACAGCACGTCTATGGAAGCCCGTGCATCTTGTTGCGCTCCTTCTGCTGTCACTTTCCCTAGAGCCACCTTGGTTATCTGATAATCAGCAGCAGTTATATCATCTCTAGTTTTGTCAGCTGAGGGAGTGGCAATTTCTGCGAACTTATCTCCTGAAGCATCTACCAAAACCCTTGAAACTGTTTTGGGTTTCTTGGCTGATTTCGCAGTAGAAGCCTTGAGTGAGCTGAAATCAAAGGCTGGTAGGGGTACAATTACTTTCCTCTTCCTCGGAGTTTGCTCGAGTAGCCATTGTGGCGTATCAGAGGAAATTGCCAATGTTGTAGTAACTGGTATTCTACTCTCAAGGGGAGAAGATTCTACTATTGGAGGGGGAACAGTCAGCCAACGTGGTAGTAGATGCAACAAAGAGAGGTACAGGTTGGGGCGTACTGGTGATCACTTGGGTTCCAGCAGAGAGGGGTGAAAGCCCAGAGAAAATACTGGCCATGGTTGCAGAAGTGGATGGAGAATGAGGAGGTAGAAGTGGCTGTGAGGGAGGAGGTACAGATTCAGATTCCAAAGCCTTGAATGCAAGAGATAAGGTCTCTCCTGTTGAGCAATCAGCAAATGGTGAAGACAGAAGCTGGCTTCCTCCTTCTTCCAAATTAATTTCTCCTATTTCTGGTGGTGTTGGTGATTCTGGCACAACCACCGTTTCAGCTGGAGAAACAATTGAAGAGATTTGTCTTTCTTTCCTCTTCTTGGGAATCCTGATTTTTATAGGCCCCCCAGGAGATTCTTTGTCCTTTTTCTTTTGGGAGGGCCCCACCTCCGAAGCAGCCAACTTGGGAAACTTGTCATCTTTAAAATTCATGCCCCAAGAGGAGAGCCATTTTTTGGTGCGAGCAAGAATGAGAGCCGACCTATCTGTGATAGAGGCTTTTTCGCTGGCCGACCAATCAATAGGTGGGAAAACGTATCGATCCTCATTAAGCCCATCATAGGACATATCCAACACACTTTCATTGTCAGTCGTGCCATCTGGCAAATCAGAAAGCTCCAGCGTCTGAATCTCATTAATAGTCAACCTACTATTATCTTTTCTGCGAACCGCAACTTCGTTACGCAGATCAACCCATATATCCTCAATGTCAGGCCTGTGCAGATGTTGGGCTCCATAGGCTCTAAGCACTCCTCGGATGTCAAAACCATCCCGAGACTTCATATGCTTCTTTAATTTCTCCTGAAGTTCACATTCAACATTTTTGGCCTTTGCCACTGTCGAGCAAGTATATCTCCCAATAGAAATTGGGAAGGATACTGCTGCCTTATGCTTGCTTTGTTGGAATTTGTGAAAATCCAACAGCTGTCTGACCAATTCTATCAATATCAATCTATCCCCTGGATAGCGAGGCAGACGGAAAGGCTCTCCTGAGTATATGACTATTCGAAGATATGTAAACTTCTTGAATTGCAAGAAGATACACCCCCATTTAGATACTTCAGTCCAAGCCTCGTCTGAGACTCTTGTCTTTCTTAGCCCTGGGTTCAGCCGGTAGATATTCTCGTAGAAAAAGGCATCATTTACCCTTCTAAAATGCTCTTTGGACCCCTTCTTCGTCAATTGAGGGAAATATTTATAAACTGGGTTTGTCGCTCTGCTTCCCTTAGTATCCAGCCCGGGATAGTTCCTCATCCCGGCTGCTGCATAAGCCACATATGAAAACATATAAAACTTTCCGGTTGATAAGACCGTCGTCATCTGAGAATCAATTTCATCGCTGATAAGGGTCCCCCAGTCAATCCCTTGCTGATTCTTCTTGATGGTTACCATAAACTGATACATCCATCCATGAAATAAATTTGATTCAGGCAAACCAAAAACCCGGCTCAGCAGGGTGATAATATCATTGATTTCTTGTATGAAATCACATCTAGGGATAGTCCTTGGAAATCTAGATACCGCTGGTTTAGCCTTGACCAGGAACTTCTTGTTGACATCCTTAATGCAGTCTTCCTGGTTACTGTCCCAGGCCTTCTGAGCCGACTTGATGTTTAGGTCCCCATACTCTTCGAAATTAGGTAGTTTCAGGAGATCATCAAAATAAGCTCCATCTAGTTTGATGACTACCTCACCAGCCTGATTCCTCACGGAACGAGAAGGCGAGTCGTAACTAGATGCACAAGCCAAAACCAATTCTAGACATTGGGCGGATATGGGAAAGCCTGCTGCAAGGGGCAAGCCACTGTCAGCTATAGCTTTCATCCATGGGGTTTGAGAGGAACTCTTCACCCTATTCCAGAAATCATCCATATCTATATTGCCAAGTTCAGTGTCCCTGATATCATAATTGTAATCGATGTATGATGGGGATTCTGGCTTCTTGAACTTTGTACTTCATCCTGCTAGACTTCTCGGCCTTCTCGTGAGATGGACCAGGGTCCGACATGAAGAATGTTGGAGGGAGAAAGGCTTGAAACTTAGGAGATGTTGTCTATACTGAAAATCCCGATTGACTGAATACGCTAGAAGAATAGAAAAGTTCAACAGGTTTAGAAGAGGATGTCGGAAAACCCTGAGAACCCGACAAGTTTGATATGTCGGAACTTTGGCAAAGCCCGACACTTGCTTTTGATGACGGAAACTCAGAGATACCTGGCACTCACTGTCAATGGTGGAAACGGGAGGAAACCCGGCACCCACTGTTGTTAATGGTGGAAACTCAGAGATACCCGGGCACTTGCTTTTGAGGTCGGAACGTTGAGAAACCCCGACACTTCAAGCTTCCAATATACTTCGGACCTTTGAATCTGCAAAACAGTCTTCAAAAACCGAGAAGCAAAAACAGAGTCTTTCTTGAATTCCAAACATACAACTTCCTTTTTCTTTTTTGTTACCCATGCATCATGCATATAATTAGAATTTGGAAGAAATAGCACCAATTGATAGTCTCAAAAAGAGATAAACCCTAAAAACCCAAAACCCTTTCCAAAACAACACAGAAAGAAGAAGGAAAGAAAACCTTCAACAACTGGCAAGAAATTGGGAAGAAAATACGCGCAATCGATCCATAAAAACCAAGAATAAAGAAGGGAAAGAAAAATACCTTCAATTCGAAAAATGTAAGATCGAAAACAAACGATCCAATCGAGCAATGATGAGTTTTCGGGGTTTTGAAAACGGAAGAGCATGCGCGAATAATCCACGAATTAAAAATATGAATGGTAAGAATGACGTGGAAATCCGCGTATTTATAAGAAAATGGCAATTAATACACTTCAGCTCGGCACGTGCCAACTCACCGACCACTCGGCATGAATGCCATGTCAGCATGTTGGAGGGGTCCGAAAACCCGACACGAGGAGATTTAGTGCAATTCAGGTTTCGGGTTTCGGAAAACATGATGCATAAAGCATGAGGTGCTTAGATGCTACATAGCCCCGAAAACCCGAATACAAAGGATTGAGCGGACTTCAGGAATCGGAAAGCATGGAGCATAAAACATGTTTTGGATCATGGATGTTCCGATGCTTTAGGGTTCCGAAAACCCGAATACAAAGGATTTTCTCAATACAAGGCGGGTTTCGGGTTTCGGAAGTCAGACGACACAAAACAGGTTTTAACTTAGGTATGTTCCGATGCGTTGGATGTCCGAAAACCCAAATTTCACAATATGAGGTAGGTTTCGGGTTTCGGAAGATACAAGACATAAAGCATGTTAAAACTTATGTCAAACTGTTGGTAACACCCGAAAACCCGATTCTCTTTAAGAGAGGCCATAATGCAAAATCACTTCAAAAATTTCGTAGGGGTTATCCGATCGTTTTGTCGTGAACTCAAAACAGGGATAACAGACCCACCATGATTCACACAACTTCAAAAGAAAACAAGTACAAAACTCAAAGATCTACTCTAACTATGTTTGGTTGATACCATATAATTTATGAATCCAAATGCTTCTATATCATACATTTGGGGTAAATTTGAAAACATAAGTTCCCATCCATTCTCGTTCCTAGTAAAAAACTGTGTTCCTTGTAACTTTAACAAAATTGGTCCAAGCCACGCCCTCCACCTCTCTTATTTGTATTCCTTAGTATACGTCTTCTTGGTCCTAATGTCAATTATCCTTTCTTCTTTTCTATACACCATATCTAACATTTGTTGTACCCAATAGATTTTTTTAACTTTTGCATCATTACACCCATCATGATATAGGTATACATATGATACATTAATCAATATATTTAAGATATCAATGCCTTATGAAAATTTAATCTCATAAGTATTACAATTATAGTACATGTTATTAGAATTCGTGTATGTACCCTTATTTAGTGTATTTGATTTTAATCCATATTTAGACATTGTAATTAATCTATATTTTTTATATTGGAGAAAATTTAGAAAGATATACAACCAAAATGTGACAATACAAAAACATAAAATTCATCCAAATACATAAAGAACAACTAACCAACTGACACCAAAAAAATGACTGAAGCAATAAGGGAAACCAATTAAAGAGACCACATAGAGGGGACAATTACAAAATCAAATAACCAAAACCAAATATGGTAGTCATGAAACAAAATAAAAAATATGTATCTGAATAATTTATGACAATCTATAGAGTGTTTTTAATGTTCATGTTAGTACTTTAAATATCGATCTTGATCCCCTTCAATCCATGTGTAGGTCTAAGAGGTACATTTACAATGGATTCCTCAAATCCTAATGAACCTATCAATGCATCAATAATAACCCTCTTCTACAATATTTCATGGATAATCTCCATAATGTGCATGTTATCCAATTTTGCACCCCGTGCAAATTGGCTAACTTGGAAAATCCAGACTTGGGCAGTATAATGAAGTTTTGAGGAGGAAGCTATAGAAAACAAGTATTTTTCATGTTTTCGGGCACTTGAAATTATTTTGGGGCATTCCTCTCCTTCTCTCCAAGCCTTTGAAATCTAATCGCTTTGAAAAAGTTAAGAAATTCAGGTCATCTCTAAAAAATCATGCTACCGAACAACACATGCTACCGACTGACACATGCTACCGATCGACACATGCTCCCAGATGACATATGCTACTGACAGACACATGCTACCGGCTGACACATGCTACCGGCTGACACATTCTTCCAGATGACATATGCTACTGTCAGGCACATGCTACCGATAGACACATGCTATCAGCTGACACATGCTACCAACCAACACATGTTATCGACCGACACTAGGTTGACATATTACTAGCTGACACGTGCTATTAGCTGAAACATGTTATTGGATGACACATGCTACCGACTGACACATGCTACTAGTCAACATATTCTCCCGACCAACACATCCTACCATTCTACATATGCTATTGGCTGACACATGCTACCGACCGACACAAATAAAAATGATATCGGCCGAACAAATTTACATGGTGTTATTGGTTGGAACGAAGGTTGATGTAGGAAAAATACCATTGGAAAACACATTTATAAGGTTTCCCATACCTCATATCAGATATTTAATGCATGTTGTCGGTGTTTGGAAGCCTTTTCTCTATATAATGTAAAAATCTCTCATTTGTAGGGTATCTCTCTTTGTTACAACGACACCATGCCAAAATGGTGGCCAACTTCCCATGAGTTTCAGACCTTTAATTTGGTCTCAGCAATGTATTCTTGCCTTCTTCCAAGAATGTAATGGTCTTTGTATATTTCAAGCAATGAAATTGGGATTTGTGGCACATATGTATGCCCTTTTCTCATTTTATTGTATCTTGCCTCTTTATTTTATTTTTGGCATGATGAGTATAATTTCCTACTTGCAGGTTCTATTTTTCTTTGTTGTTAATGCATGGGAAAGTTCAGTCTGCATGGTTCTTTTCTGTGGCACATATGTCTGCCCTCTCTCCATATTTTTCTCTCTTTCTTTCCCCTTGTGGAGAGTGATCAACCCCTTTTTCTAGTGCTATCACCACCCCTTTTAGATTAGGATTATCCTTTCACACATCTTTCGAACCCTCTCTCTATCTCCTTGGTCCCTTGGAATGTGTAGGTTAGGATTAGTTAGATAGTCTTTATTTTGTAGGAGTAATTTTAACATTAGGATTAGGTAGAGGAACTAGCCTTCTTCAAAGGTTTTTCTTAGTTTGCAAGGTCCCAAAACTTGGAGACAATCCCATGTTGCCTCAAAATCTTGGGTTGTCTATGACTTGGGGCAAGGTGTAATTTTGAGCTCCAACAGTTTTGGCACGCTCGGTTGGAGGATATGAAGAAGTTAATATTTTCTTTTTTCCAAGTTTTGGTGTGTATCTTGGTCTATTTTAGCCTTTAGAGGCTTTGCAATAACACATCTAGCGACTCCACTAATTCCAACAACCCATTATCTCATTTACATACCTTTTCCTTCATTATTTCATCCATTTCATTTCCTTCCATCTCTTCATTTTTCTCTTTCATGAAGTTGTGCAATCATGGCTTCATCTACTCACTGGAATTCTTATTTGCAACAACAATACCAGTTCCCTCTATCTCCATATTTTTAAAACCCTCCTCCAAACCAGTTTTTTCATCCCTATCATGATGAATATGCATATGACCCAAACCGCACTGATCCATATGGTTATTCCATTAACCATGATGTTTGTCAAGAATAGGGTTGTGTAGGTGATGGAAGCAATTCCATGGAAGATGCTGATTTTCAAAGGCATATTCAAGAAATGGAGGTGAACATGGTGTAGATTAGGGCTACATGTGTAATAAAGGAAGATAAATCTTGTTTTAGGCAACCCTACCCATGGGTTGGCCATATGCCAAATTGGTTTAGCCCTAAAAAAATCTATCTTTTATGGATAAGTTGTCCCCTCAAATTGAAGAATGGTATGAGAAATTGGAGGCTTATCAATCTAGTGTTAGGCAACCCTATAAATGGGAAAATCCTACCCTACTATTTTATAGCCCTCTGATTTCTCCTTTCTAACGTAGACCCTCACAGCCTATTTTCCATGTTCCTATCTTTCTTCTCACTCCTCCAAAGGATTCCATTTCTTCATCTTCTTCCCTTCCATCCAACCTTTGTTTCTCTACCATCATTCCTCCCTTTCTTCCCTCTCCCTCCCAATCCTCTCTTCCTGACCTAGTAATGAATCAACATTCCCTCACCTATAGATCATATCCAACAAATCCTACCCTATATAATGATTGTAGAACCATTGAAGAATGGTATAAATCTGATTAGGAGGATTAAATAGTGAAATATGTACAAGTGGGGGAACCTTATTCAAAAGAGAATCAATTAGAATCAAAGGAGGAGGACCCATAAGAGACAGAGTTGTTTGTAGAAGCATTATAAAGTTTAGACCAACCTGCAAACACTATCCTTCATGAGGAAAGTCTGCATGATGATCCAATATGTGCGATTGAGCTTCAAAGAAATGGGAAAATCACAAGGATCAACCCATTGGTTCTGATCCGTAAACTTTCAACTTTGGAATAATTCACAAATCACAAAAATTCGCTGTTGTTTACTTTCTATTAGAAATAATAGAGAAAGCTAGTGAATGAATTATAATTGTGCTTAGAATCAATAATTGCAGCAAAGGGAAAGGACATAGAACTGAAACACCAAACAATTTTATCCTGGAAACCTCCAATGGAGGAAAACCAGTCGGGAAGGGAAATTGCTCTTTCTTCCCACTTCTATTGGCCAATTCAAATCACAAGTACATAATTTACAATAAGTATGAAAGGGAAGTAGATAATATCTCAACACTTCCTTTTAGTTACTTGCTTGCTCTGTCTCAAACTCCTTTCTTCTACAAAATACAATTTCCAGCACAAGGACTTCTTGCTCACTTGCTTTCATGCTTCGATGATCTTCTACATTTCTACAATCACGAATTTATAGCCTTTCTCATGTCCTCCCGTGAACTGGAGAATGGGAAAGGTCATGAAGGTGAAGGGAGACGAACACCCCTTCAAATTCGGAAGCTGTTCGTTTCGAATTTTGCTTTCTGTCCGTAATGGACAGGACCGCCGCCCTGTGCAGACAGGCGGTTCTGTAACCGCCGCCATGGTTGAACGGCGGTTCTGTGACCGCCGCCCTACACAGGGCGGGGGGTCCTGTTACTTAAAATACAGAACCTCCGTTTTAATGTTTTCCTTCCTTGTGTTGACTATTTCTGATGAACTAGAGTTCTCTGGATCCCTATGGATCACACCTCCCCTTCTTAGGAGGCTTTTGGTCCCACAAAAGCTTAGTGGGGGAGTACATGAGGAAACAATTCCCTCACTTGCTCCTTTGAATACCACCGGGCCTGCCTTGGTGTCTTTTCTTTCAGTCCAATCTGCCAAGAATCTTGTGGAGCTCTTCTAGTCTCTCTGACCTTCTGCTACAGTACTACATCCTCCTCCAATTCGCCTTGTGAGTCCAAGATGCAATCCTCGATGGAAGGTAGCAACTGTAGTTCTTCATCTTCATTCAGCATGGATGGCTCATATAGGTGCAAGTTCTCGCAGTTTACTACAGAGTACATCCTCATGAATGACGACAAATCAAGTCGAAAAGCATTTTCTCCAATCTGCTCCAATATGGTGAAAGGTCCATATCGTAGTGGCTTGAGCTTTCGTGCTTGACCTTGTAGTCTCTCCTTGCTCAAGTAAAGCCAAACTTTATCTCCAACATGAAGCTTGTGGTCCCTTCTATGCTGATCATGCCTAGCTTTGTACTTCGCTTGAGACTTCTCCAGTTGTTCTTTGACCTTGAGATGGATTTGCCGGATCCTCTCAATGAATTTGTTTTCTCTAGTCACCTCTGTGTCTCGTGTATCCTCCTCATCCTGCTGTCCAACTACTATGTCGAGCGGATTCTTAGGTAGATATCCCAAGCATGTTTCAAATGGTGACTTCACAGTGGATGTGTGTACTGCTCGGTTGTAGGAATGCTGAATGTAGGCTAAGGACTCATCCCAAGTCCTTGGGTACTTACTGTTATACCCTCTAATTAATTGCACCAAAGTCTTGTTTATCACCTCTGTTTGTCCATCTGTTCTTCGGATGGAAAGCTGTGCTCCTTTGCAATTTGGTATCCATCTTGTCCCACAATGTAGTCCAAAATTTCCCCAAGAATTTGGAATCCCTGTCAGAGACAATAGACTTTGGCAAACCAAAATGCACCCATACATTAGCAAAGAAAAGATCTGCTGCCTCATGTGCTTTTACTGTCTTTTTACATGCCATAAGAATACACATTTTACTAAATCTATTAACAACAACATAGAGATAGTCATGGCCATGTTTAGACATAGGTAATCCTCCTACAAAATCCATAGAGATGTCCTCCCATGGACGAGTAGGTACTGGTAAAGGCATATACAAACCTTCCTTCCTAGTCTTTGGCTTGCTAGTACAACAAAGTTTACATCCACGAATAAATTTTGATACTTCCTCTTGCATGTTGGGCCAATATACATACCTTTGCAAGTGGATTATGGTCTTACCAACACCAAAATGTCCTACTACTTTCAAGGTATGTGCTTCCCTCATCAATAAAATTCTTTCTTCCTTAGGCACACAAAGTTTTCCCCATCGGTAGAGCAGCTCGTCCTTGAGATAACAATCTTCAATCCCTATCCTTTCAGCCCCTTGGGCCTGCAACTTCTGAAATGTCACCCCAAAGTCTTTGTCTTGGGCATATGACTCTTTGTATGCTTCCCTCGTGAAGGGATCGATATAAGAAATCGTGGCCAAGCAGGAGAATTTATCCTATGTGAGTGGCCTAGAAAACATGTATGCCACCACATTTGTACTACCTTTCTTGTATTTTATCACCAAATGGAACTGTTGAAGAAACCCCATCCATTTGTAGTGCATTGCCTATTGTAATTTAGAATGTGCTTGCAAATATTGGAGAGGTTTGTGGTCAGTGTGCACAATAGTTTCTTTACCCATCAAATAGTGTTTCCATTTTTTAATTGCCTGAACTAGTGCATACATTTCTTTATCATATACTAAATATCCTTTAACTACTGAAGTGAAAGTTTCAGAATGATAACACACGGGTTTACCTCCCTGAAGCAACACTACGCCCATAACATAATCACTGGCATCTGTCTCTACTTCAAAAGGCTGTTTCAAACTAGGAAGAGAAAGTATTGGAGCATGAATAATCTTGTATTTCAATAACTCAAAGGATTTTTCTTGTTCCTTACCCCAATCAAAACCCTTACTCTTTGCGGCCACTGAGTGTAGGGGTGTTGCAATCGTGGAGAATCCTAGAATGAACTTCCGCATGTATTGTATTGCTCCCACAAAAATTTTAGTTTCTGTGGCTCCTGTTGGTGTTGGCCAATTAGTGATGGCTTCCACCTTCTTTGGATCCATTCATAGCTCTTCTCCTCCTACCACGTGTCCAAGATAGACAAGTGATTGCTTGGAAAATTCACATTTCTTCATGTTACATAGCAATTGTTTCTCCCTGAGGACTTGTAAGACTTGCTGCAAATGTGTTAAGTGTTCTTCCCATGTGGCACTAAAAATCAAAATATCATCTAGATATACAATGACACATGAATCTATGAAATCCCACAACACATCATTCATCAATCTCATAAATGTAGTGGGTGCATTGCATAACCCAAAAGGAAGTACTAACCATTCATACAAACCCTGTTTTATTTTGAAGGCAGTCTTCCATATATCCTCCTCCTTCATCTGGACTTGGTGATAACCGGACTTGAGGTCTAACTTCATGAAAAATTTAGCATGCTAAAGCTGGTCCAAGAGATCATCTATGTGGGGAAGTGGATATCTGTTCTTTATGGTGATCTTGTTCAAAGCATGGTAGTCGATGCACATTCTCCAAGAACCATCCTTCTTTGGTACCATCACAATAGGTGAACTGCATGGTGAGGTGCTTAGACGTATTACCCCTTGGTCTATCAGTTCCTGGAGTTACTTCTTTACTTCAGTACTCTCAAGCAAGGATTGCCTATACAACCCGATGTTCGGTAGAGGTGACTCTGACAATAGCTGAATCTCATGCTCTACTTCCCGTTTTGGTGGTAATCCACTAGGAGTCTGAAATACTTCCTGAAAAGACTGAATAATACTATCCAAATCTTGTTTTCCTTGGTTAGAAATTTCTGAAACTTCTACCCCATCTTTCTTATATTTTAACAAAAGTAAACAAAACTGATTATGATTTTCCTGAATTAACCGTTTTTCTTGGTTAGCACTCACCATAGTAACCCGTGTCTTATGCTGGTGTGACCGGATGCTATAGCTGATCCCATCCTTGACCCATCTGTACCGGTTCTCCCTTCTCATAAATATAGCATCCCTAACATACAAGTAAGGACTCCCAAATACCACATCAAAAGCATCAAGTGGAATAACGTCAACTTTAAAAACATCTATATATTGGGAATTTATCCCAAACTTGACCTTACATCTTCTTGTTACCTGAATTTCAACACCCTTCTTCACCCAACCCAAAGGATAAGGGTGTGGATGTTCGTAAGTCTCAAGACCAAGCTTCTTTACAACTACCTCTGAAATCAAGTTAGATTGAGAACCGGTATCAACCAAAGCATTTACCTTAGTTCTCTTGATCTGGATTTTGATTTGGAATAGTCTACTCATCTCTTCACTATCCCTGTTGGTGGCCGTGCATCTAATCCTTTCATCTACATCAGAGTCATCTTTGATTTATACCTCCCCCTCTATCTTTACAGTTGTCATGGACTTATTTGAGTCCTTGGTTCAGTTCTTTGGATGTAACTCTGGATGCAACTTCCAACATGTAGCGTCAGTATGACCATTGATATCACAATTATTGCAAAAATTATTGGGATCTTTACAAGTATTTAAAGTAGTGGCAGCTTGTTTACCTTTCCCTTTCCACTTACTCTTGTTACTTGTTTTCCCATAATCCTTTTTCTGCTGGTTTGTTAACTTCTTTACCCTCTTCTCTGCTTCTCCTTGCTTCTTCTCATCATCTATGTAGTATGCTTGTACACATGCTTCATTGAGATCCTTGGGCTTTGTGGATATAACTTTTCTTCGAAGGTGAGTGTGAAGTCCGCCTAAGTATTTGGTTAGAATATCCTCATCCTCCAAGTCCATATTTAGCAACATGGCTTGCCTTTGAAACTCCGTAGTATAGTCCTACACACTTTGACCACTGCCTTGTCTAAAATACTGCCATTTAATCATTTGGTTAGTTTTATGGCCAATAGGATAAAAGTTAGCTCTAAGTAATTCCTTAAATTCTTACCAATACTTCACAGTAGGACGTTTCTTCTTTCCACAAGTAGTTAGATGGGTTTCCCACCAAACTAGAGCACGTCCCTCCATTTTGAGACGTGAAAAGGTGATCCTTTGTGCCTCAGTGACATTATGGATGCTAAAGTAGACTTCTAACTGTTTCAATCATTTATCTAGCAACTCTGCATCTACTTGTCCTTCAAAGCTTTTGATTTTGACTTTAGTCTCAACTTTAAAAGGAGTATGTTCATATTTTACCTTCTCTCTTGTGTTAGAAGTCTTTCCTTCACGCTCTTCTCCATAATCTTCCTCATGGTGATTCTTGCCTATACCAAACTTTTTGGCTAAGCCTCGAACCACAAAGTCCATGGAGTCTTGTTTGACAGAAGCCGTCTTTTACAAATCTGCAAGATCTTCTTGCCTTCTAAACATCCTATCCATCATGGTCTCCAGCATCTTGATCCTCTGGACCAAGTTCTCTTCCTCCATTTCTCCCCAGATTCTTTGTTTCCACTTCTTTGTCAAAATCTCTGGATCGCAAGGTAAAAGTTCTTCGCCTTTAGATCTTGTCACTGTCATACAAATTCAAGAATGAATACCACAGTCCTGGATATTTGTTAGCTCTGATACCAAAATGATCTGTAAACTTTCAAATTTGGAATAATTCACAAATCACAATAATTCGTTGTTGTTTACTTTCTATTAGAAATAATAGAGAAAGCTAGTGAATGAATTTTAATTGTGCTTAGAATCAATAATTGCAGCAAAGGGAAAGGACATAGAACTCAAACACCAACAATTTTATCCTGGAAACCTCTAATGGAGGAAAACCAGTTGGGAAGGGAAATTTCTCTTTCTTCCCACTTCTATTGGCCAATTCAAATCACAAGTACAAAATTTACAATAAGTATGAAAGGGAAGTAGATAATATCTCAACACTTCCTTTTAGTTGCTTGCTCTGTCTCAAACTCCTTTCTTCTACAAAATACAATTTCCAGTAGTAAGGCTTCTTGCTCACTTGCTCTCATGCTTCGATGATCTTCTAAACTTCTACAATCACGAATTTACATCCTTTCTCATGTCCTCCTGTGCACTAGAGAATGGGAAAAGTCATGAAGATGAAGGGAGACAAACACCCTTTCAAATTCAGAAGCTATTCATTTCAAATTTTGCTTTCTGTCCGTAATGGACCAAACAAGCAGTTCTGTAACCGCCGCCCTGGCTGAGTAGCGGTTTTGTGACTGCCGCCCTGCACAGGGCGGCGATCCTGTTACTTAAAATACAGAACCTCCGTTTTAATGTTTTCCTTCCTTGTGCTGAATTTTTCTAATGAAGTAGAGTTCTCTGGATCCCTATGGATCAGGTTCCCAAGGCCACATGACCAATCAGATATTTGGATAATTTAGAGCTAAAAATTGTGTTACAACCGGTCATGCTCATTTCAAATCATGAGGATGAACTTTAACGCACCAAAGGTCAACAATAATGCCTCCCAGAACAACTAAAGGAGGTAATCATTTTTTTTGTTTATAATTTAAGATGAAGGGTGGAAAACTAGCTTCAGAACAATTTTTCACTCTTATTAAATACCATGATCATTTTCAAATCAAACATATGGTCTAAATTTGTAAGAAAGGGAAGTTATTTCTCCCTGTCTGTTGTAGGATTCATTTAGGATTCCTTTGTCTTTGGTTAAATTAGGTTAGTGTAGGTTTGATTTTAGTAAAATAAGTGTTTGTGCACACCCTGCATGTTTCCACTTGGAACATGTATGATTTTCATGTTTATACATAGTTTTTTGTACCCTTGTTGTTATTGCACAGTTCATTTCTTGGAAAAATCAGATTTGGGGATCATTTTTAGTGAGTGTTCATTCAACCACAACAGATCAATTACATGGAAAAGAGGGTGAAAATAATAATTCAAAACAAATTTCCACTCTTATAAAGTTTAATTTAAAATAATTTAATTATGAGAGTAATCAGTTCATGCTTCATATCACCTCGAGGTTTAGGCAGTGCTTCCGGTGGATTCTAGTGAGGTATGAGTTGGGGTAGAGTTTCGAGTTCATATTAGTTTTCAAATTTTCAAGCTGAATCCATGCCCAATGGATGCTTCAAGACGACTGATCTCTTCAAATCTAACAAGCAGATTACCCAGTGAGTCACTAAATTGTTATCAAATTTTGTACCCTGTGTAAATTGGATAACTTTTAAAATATGGAGTTGGGCAGTATGATGAAGTATTGTCGAGGAAACTAGAGAAAACATGTATTTTTCATGTTTTTGGGGAACTTAATTTTTTTTGGAAATTCATCTCCTTCTCTCCAAGCTTTTTAAATCCAAAAAACTTTGAAAATTTTGAGAAATTTGGATCATCTCTAAAAATCATGCTACCAACTGACACATGTTACCGGCCGCCATATGATCTCATTTGACACATGCTACCGGCCGACACATGTTACTGGAAAACACATGCTACCATCTGACACATGTTACTAACTAACATATGCTCCTGGTTGACACATGCTACAGGCTAACACATGCTACCAGTCAACACCAAGCTGACACATGCTACTAGTTGACACCAAAACGACACATGCTACTGGTTAAAAACCAAGTCGACACATGATACCAGCTAAATAAAGGAACATGGTGCTACTGGTCGACACCAAGGTTATTGGAACATAGTACAAGGTAGCTCAAGAACCAATATTAATGAGGTATGACGCCCATGTCTTCTTTTGCAGGCAAAGTACCATTGGAAAACATGTTAATAAGTTTGTCCATACCTCTTTTCAAATATTTAATGCATATTTTTGGTGTTGGAAGCCTTTTCTCTATATAATGTAAAACTATCTCATTTTTAGGGAATCTCTCTTTGTTACCATGACTCCATGCCAAAATGGTGGCCAAATTCCCATGAGTTTTAGAATTCTAATTTGGTCTCTGTAATGTATTCTAACCTTCCACTAGGAATGTAATAGTATGTGCATATTTCAAGAAATGAAATCGGTCTTTGTGGCACATCTACCTTCCCTTTTCTCATTTTATTGTATCTTGCCTATCTGTTTTATTTTTGACATGTTGTGTGTACTTTCCTACATGCAGGCTCTATGTTTCTATGTTGTTAATGCATGGAAAATTTCAGGTTGTATGGTTCTTGTATGTGGCACATTTGTATTCCCTCCCTCCCATGTTTTTCTCTCTTTCCTTCCCCTCGTGGAGAGTGATCAACCCCTTTTTCTGGTGCTATCATCACCCCTTTTAGCTTAGGATTTCCCTTTCATGCATCTTTCTAACCCTTTCTCTCTCTCTCACCGGTCCCTTGGAATGTGTAGGTTAGGATTAGTTAGAATTTCTTTCTGTTGTAGTAGTATTTTTAGCATTATGATTAGGTAGAGGAACCGACCTTCTTCGGAGGTTTGTCTCAGTTCGCAAGGTCCCACAACTTAGAGACAACCCCATGTTACCTCAAAATCCTGGGTTGTCTATGAATCAAGTCGAGGTACAATTTTGAGCTCCAACAATGCTTATTTATATTCTCGGTAAACTTTCCCTTATTCCCACTCTCGTCCTCAAGTCCTCCTTATTAGCAACATTTACAAATCATATGTCCTTAACTTACCACTAATCTTCTCACCATCACATCTATAAGTTTACAATATTTGAGAAACATTGACACTAGCCCAATCACTTTCCATCTCATCAAAAGCATGATGAATAGACCTCAGTGTAATATATTTCTCTCATGGGAACTCAACAAAAACACTATCTCTGGTCTCATATTTACAAATGACAACACTACCTAGGTTTACATTTTCACCTACTGGTTCAGGATCAACTTGTAGAAATAAGATTTCTTTTGGGTCCCATCCATGAATTAAACCTCAATATAATTTTTAGAATTAGAACATTTCCCTCCACAATAGGTGTAATCCCCATTTTAGGAAACTTTCTAGTTTCCTTGAGATACTATGGATCCATCTTGATCACTGCATTCTAAAAAATATTTCAAAGCTCATCTTTAAGAATTTTTATCTAAATTCTAACATGAAAAATAGAACATGGACTATGAGCACTGTTGAAGTCAATAATATCTCTCCTTACACCTTGGAGAAATCATTATTTCTAGCTTTCCATATAATCCATAGAACTTCATTAGAGATAAAAACCATATCTTTTATATATAAAAATATGATTATCAATTTAGATAATTCTAAGTAGGATATCCTTCCACATAATTTTTTTTCAAGCCACAATGTTTCGTGCATATAACATATAATCTCAAACAAATTTAACAAAATGACACTCAAATATAACATGTTTAGCTAACTCTTCAAACCAACACTCATTATAATATTGACTACCGATTTCAATTTGTTCAATAGAGCATCAATAACCAAGTTATTATGAAGGAGGATCCATATGCAATTTTACTTTTTAGGTTCCACAAAAGAACACCATATGGCATTAAAATCTAAAAAAATCGACTATACGGGGTCATAAATTTTCCACTTGTTAAAATTAAGAAACACATTTGAGGTGAAGAATTTTTTTTCATATAGTAGCTTGGCACTCACTTCCAACAAGGGAAAATATTTTATCCATTTTACCTATCTTAAAATACTTCCTCATCCTCCATTATTAGGATTGAAGCATTCAATTTCAAATATTTACAAAGAAGAGTACAAGTTCTAGGTTTAGATGAAGGGATTTTATATGTATTTTTAGTGACCATAAAAGACATCCATTTTCCATCCTTATTCAGTCCTTAAAAGGTATTTATCCATTTATAAAACTAGGAATATGTCAAGCATCTCTTAATCAGGGCTAAGGGATTTCTATCATGAAGTATATTCCTCTAAATAGACCTCCACCCATGGCATCTGGTGTTAAACCAAGATAATATGTGTTGAGTGACAACCAATGCCTTAACTTGTTAACAAAATTTCCATACAAATTTGAAAACAAAAAATCCAAATGGCTTGACAAAAAAAGTACCAAAAATCAAATCAATAAGATGCATCCATTTCCATTGTTTATGTCCTTTAAGAGTACCATTCCCCATGTTAAATCTATCCAATATTTTCTAAGGTTTAGAACCATATAAATATAATATTACCCATTTAATGGAAAGAGATACTAACCTTGTTAAACAAAATCTGCGAGTTCAACCCCCAAACCTTGCGTGCCTTTTTTTATCACATTTCCCATCAAACCAAAAGAAAGCTATTTATAATCTTATGAATTTTTCCAACTTGAGAAGAGGATAAAAACCAACATGAAGAGTAATAAATCAAGAAGGAAGAGAGAAATTTCTAATAAAATTATTTTCTAACCAGAAAGGAAAGAATATGTCTCTGTCACTTTGTGAATTTCTTCTAAATTTTGTCAAATACCCATTGCCACATGTCACTAAAGGAAGGATTGGGGAAAAAATAATATCAAGACATATTACCATATTATGTGGGCCACCCCATGGACAACCCAACATAGAAGTGAAATCATGATGCACCTCCCTCGATCCCAAAAGAAGCTATTTTTTGGGGAAATATTAGAGCTATAAGTTGAGCAGTGAATTACCATTTTAAAAATTCATTTGGATAAGGTTAGATTATTCCATTTTCAAAATAAAATAATTTTCTTCAACAAATTGAACATCAATAAATTCATTTTTATTAGGTATCATAAATCCGTTAACCAGAGGACCTAAAGTGGCATATCTAAACAAATAACATAAAGCTTCAACATATAACACAAACAAAGAAAGGGCCAAGGGATAACCTTCTCTTTTGGAATATATATATATATATATATATATATGGGTAGGATAAAAAGATGGATAAGTTTACCATTAATTTCAAATTGGGAAATGGCATCCTAGATAAAATGAAGATATTCAATCCTGTCATAGGATTTTTCAAATTCCAGCAAGGTCATGCATACATTTTCCCATAATAACTTAGCCTAATTCACTCCTTCCCAACTAGTGAACAAATTGTTAAGAGTATATATTCCCTCCAAAATCCCTATTTAAGTGATATAAATAATGTTAGGAAGAAATTTGGAGAGACTAATTTCTAACACCTTAGCCATAATTTTAGGAGACATTAAAAAGAGTTATTGGTATCAAGTTCTTGATAAGGGATTTATCCCATTATTTAGTAATGTGTTTAGTTATTCCTCTTTTATGGTCCATCTTGAGATATCCATATTGAATAGATTCCTAAAAGACCACTCCAATCTCATCCACAACCCAATGTTTATAGACCTTATATAATTCTTCAGGAAATCCATCAGGCTTAGGGGATTTATCATTCTTGAGTTCTTGAATGACATATATTATCTCGTTAGCTAAAATATTAGAGTCTAACTCTAGGGAAAATTGTTTACGGAAAAAATAAGAATTTTTTTTACGAAAAAAATAAGAACACATGGATAAGTTTTTATCAATAACCTCATAGGACCCCTCAATATTAAACAAATATTGGTATAAGGATAATAAATTATATACAATTTTCTTAGAGTTATTGGTCACCATATCCAAAATATCAACATCAACAATTTTTCCCTAGTATGTTTAGCCTTGAACATTTTAAATAAGTATTTGGATCCCTTATCCTTGTGTTTAAGAAACATATTTCTAGACCTCACTGGTCACCTTGGGAAAGATAAGGTAAAAATGCTTCGTGTTAATGCTTAATAGTCATAAGATCCTTAAGAATTATGCGCATTACAATAATGTGAAAATAATATGAAATCCTTCGTACATGAGGAATTGATGAAAGGTATGTGCCTGCAAAGGACGAGGATGGAAATAATGGTGCCTTCTTTTCTTGGCATGAACCTTAATGGCCAAAGAGGTGAAATATAAAATGTGTGAGATGATGCCTTGCATAGGGAACAAAAATATAGACACAAAAGTGGACTTGAGATAATACTTATGGATGATAATCCATGAGGTTCTTAGAACCTAAAGGACATGATTCATGGATTAAAATGCAAAACTTTTAGTTTAAATAGATGACGTTAAAAAAAAGGCCTTATCAGTACAACTATGGAACCAAGGCTGTGTTATAGGTTACACACTATCAACAGGGTGGTGATAAAAAATGTGTAGGAGGAAAGATGGTATAATGATGTGGATGATGATATCCAGTAGGAACACATGATTAATTTGTGATAGTCTTTGATAGAAACATGCCATAGGTTTTTTAGATGAGATAGATGTTATATAGGTAAACCAAATAGAAAATAAAGGATAGATGTGGACAAATTAGATTTTGAAGACAACTTAACTGATGGGTGACCTATGGGTATGAATGAAGCTCATTGCTTTATTCATATCAAGAAATGTGCAAGGAAATCATCATTGCCTTTCCAAATGAATTGGAGATGCCCCCAAGAAATTTATCTAGGTAACTTCAATACTCATATTGACCAATCAACCCCAATAATCTAGGGGATGATCTTCGATAGTGATTACAGAGTCAGTTTAATATTGTGAACATATATCTATTATTCAAATAATGAGTTGGTGACAACTCGATAGAGATCTCTTAGAGAGATTCTAGGTTTTTTGAGTGAGAATAGGGATTAGGAGAGATAAGTGAGAGTCTTGTTAGAAGATTAGAAAGTCTGACAATCCTTTTTCATATGGAGAACTCCACTCTATATCTTGTAAGGATTGTCTTCTTGAATAACATCCCAAATGAATTGTACAGATAATATATTAGATCTAAGTGTACATGCAATAAAAGTGGATATTCTACCAGAATAAATATCAGAACAAGAGATAAAATCAAGGCATTGATATTTAATGTGGTTCACCCAGTGTGGGCTATATCCACCAAGAAACAAGCCAATCTATGTATCCAAAGCTTTCTACGCAAAGATATACAGTAATAAAGCTTTCTATGTTCAATGCTTCACACCTCTCAGATGTAAAGTACTTTCTTTCTCTCAAGCTTCTCCTTCTTCTCCAAGAATTCTCTCTCTCACCAAATTATTCTCACAATAATCATTAATTAAACAATCCACTTACTTCTAAACCCTAGATTTTATTCTTATATAGTCATATATAAACTTAAGGCACTTAGCCATGTAATTACAATCAATAGATATACTTTAATGTTAAAAATAGATCTAATTCCTGAGAGTTAAATAAAACACTCTAGCACAGGTAATCGATGTCCGGTTCTCCTAACCAATGTCAGGTTCCTCCTTGCCTGACTGATGTCGGTCCTAAGTGACCGATGCCGGTCCCTCTTAATGCCAATGATGGTTACTGTGCTTTCCTGCAAGTTTTATATTGCATGCTAATACTGAAGTAATTGAGCTCCAAAACTCAACAATCTTCCACTTGGAGATAAATTACTTCACTATACCTGTACAATGTCATTCTTGGATCCTTTCCTTAGCTTTGTTTCTTCCTCTTCAAGTCTCAAAATCGAAGACCAACAGAAGTGGAGTGTATATCCAAATTATTTTTTTCTAATGGCTTTGTTAGCATATCCGTAGGGTTTTCACTCATATGAATCTTCTCCAATTTCAACTGTCCATCCTCCAATACCTATCGTATGAAGTGATACCTCAACTGAATGTGTTTTGTTCTAGAATGAAACACTGAGTTTTTTACCAAATGAATTACACTCTGACTGTCACTGAATAATTTACAATCATCTTTCTCCTTTCCTAACTCTTCCATGAACCTACTCATCCATATCATCTCCTTACTAGCCTTTGTAGCTGCAACATACTCTACCTCTGTAGTAGACAAAGCCACAACCTTCTGCAATCTTGAAATCCAGCTAACTGATTGTCCCACCTACTATGAAAATATATTCAGTAGTGCTCCTCCTACCATCTAGATCTCCAGCCATATCCGAATCAACATAGCCACATAGATGAAATATCTAAACCTCCATAGCATAACTACATGCTAGATGTCCCTCTCAAATACTTGAGTATCCATTGGACTATTTTCCAATGCTCTTTACCTAGATTAGCCATAAATCTACTCACAACTCCCACTACCTGTGCAATGTCTGGTCTGGTACAAACCATAGAATACATGAGAATCCCAACAACTGAAGCATATGGTACTCGTGTCATGTATTTGACCTCCTCATGTGATGAAGGACACTGATATTTTATTAATTTGAAGTATCTAGCCATAGGTGTACTCAATAGGTTTTGAATCTCGACATGTTAAACCTTTCCAACACCTTATTGATATAAGCCTCTTGAGACAAATACAATTTCTTGTTCTTCCTATCTCTGTGTATTTGCATGCCAAGGATTATTTTTGTAGCTCCTAAATCCTTCATAGAAAATGTGTGAGCTAGATTTCCCTTAAGCTCACTAATGTCCTACATACTAGATCATGCAATAAGCATATCATCCACATACAATAACAAAATAATATAGCTCCCATTTTCAAGCTTTTTGAAATAAACACAATGGTCAGATTCACATCTTAAGTAACCATGCTCATGCATAAAACTATCAAACCTCATGTACCATTTCCTTGGAACTTTCTTGAGCCCATATAGACTCTTTTTCAACCTGCACACTAATTTCTCCTTACCTTTGACTTCATACCCAAGCGGTTGCTGCATATAAATCTCTTCATCCAAATCACCATGAAGGAAATTTGTCTTCACATCTAGTTGTCTCTAAATGAAAATCATGTATTGCAACTAAACTCAATACAATATGAATGGAAATTCATCTTTACAATAGGAGAAAATATTTCACCAAAGTCAATACCTAATTTCTATGCAAATCCCTTTACTACAAGCCTTTCCTTGTACCTTTTCTGTCCACCCTCTTCTTCCTTAATTCTGTAAACCCACTTGTTCTGCAATGTCCTCTTACCTGCTGGCAACTTAACCAAATCCCAAGTCTAGTTTTGTTTCAAGGATTCCATCTCCTCATCCATGCCATGCTCCCACTAGACATGGGTCTTATCCTGCATTGCTTCTTCAAAAATTTCTGGTTCACCATTATCAGTCAATAATAAATAAAATAGAGAAGGTGTAAATATTTCTAGAGGTTTACTTACCCTTTGTGACCTTCTCACAGAAGTTTGGGGTACCAGAGTCTCATTCTGGACCTCCTGGACATTAGTTTCCAATTCTGTCAGTGACTAACACTAGTCACTTGTAACCGACATTGGTTCTGCTAACCAATGCTGGTTTGGCTATTTCTGTAACTAATATGGTTTCTGACTGATGTTGGTTAGGGGTCAACTGACATTGGTTACTGTGTAACCCTGTCAGTATTAATTTTAAATTTGAGAGTTCATTTTCATTCACAAAAGTTCTCAACTAGTTCATCCTTGGGTACCAAAATTTGATCCCTGTACATTCTCTTTTCATTCCATTCAATGTCAAAAATCCTAATAATTTTAGAATTCTCTAAATCCCAAAAACAGAAATCTGAAATCACCAGATCCATAACCAATGAAAGTGCATCTCTTGGATTTTGCATCCATTTTTTTTCTATTTTCCTTATCAATATGCACAAAATCTTCTGAACCAAAAAATTTAAGAAAAGAAATATCTACCTCTTTTCCAGTCCAAGCTTCCTCTGGTATTCCTCCATCTAGTGAACTTGAAGGCCCATAGTTAATCAAATAAACCACTGTATCAATTACTTCTGCCCAAAAGCTACAAGGGTAATCCAACATGTATCCTCATACTTCTAGCACGTTCCATGATTCTATTGTTCATTCTTTCTGCAACACCATTCTCTTGTGGTGTTCTTGGAACCGTTCTTTCTCTACGTATTCCATTCACTAAACAATAATCATTGAAAGTCTTGCTACATAGTATTCACCACCACTGTCAGATCTAAGGTGCTTTAACTTTGAATTTGATTCATTCTCAACAAGGGCTTTCCATATTTTAAAATTCTCAAAAACATTAGATTTATGTTTAATACAATAAACCCATACCTTTCTTGTAGCATCATCAATGAAAGTAACATAATACTGGGATCCTCCATGAGAAGCTACCTGAGCTGGTCCCCACACATCTGAGTGTAAAAGCTCCAATTTTTTCTCCTTAATTGTTTTCCCCAACTTTGAGAAATCTCACTCTCTTTTGCTTTCCAAAGATACAATGCTCACAGAAATCAAGATCTAAATCTTTCAAATATGATAACTTACCCTTAGCCTTTAAGATCTGCATTCCTTTTTGACTCATATGGCCCAACCGATTATGCCACATGCATGCATCTGAATCTGAAGTAGATAACATAGAAAAGGAATCAATAGCACATGTAGATAAATATAATGTTCCTACCTTCTTACCTCTTGCCAAAAAAAAGACACCCTTGGTGACTTTCCAAGAGTCTGCTATGAATGTAACCATGCAACCAACTTCACCTAGTTTCCCTACAGAAATAAGATTCCTCTTGAGGCTTGGCACATGCCTCACATCTTTCAATACCCATGTATTTCCATTCTACAATTTTAGATGAACTTCCCCTTTACTAGTAATACTGCAAGGTTCATCATCACCTAAATAAACATGCCCAAAATTTCCTTGGACATAATTTCTGAAATAACCCTTATTAGGGAGTTACATGGAAAGAAGCTCATGAATCTAAAACCCATGATTTATTCTATTATCCAAAGAAAGAATAAGAGCATCTTGCATTGCCCTCTACAATATTTGTCTCCTTATTTGTCTCTTTACCTTTGTCTGGTTTTTGGTTCTCTTTATCCTTTGACCAACAATCTTTCTTTGCATGTCCTTTCTTTCCACATTTCCAATAGGTAATTCCCTTACCTCTGGATTTAGATCTGCCATCCCTTGACTTTGATTTCCCATTAGTTCTTACTCTTGGATCTCTCCTTCTTCCTTCCTCTTAATTTCTACATTCAAAGCATTCCCAGATGATGATTCCTCTGTAATTTTCCTACGAATTTCTTCATTCAATATTATACTAACCACATCATCAAACTTCAAAATATTATTAGCAGATGTTATATTACTAATATCCATTACCAAGTTATCCCAACTATCAGGAAAAGAACATAAGAATAAGAGTTCTTTCACTTCATCATCAAATGGAATATCAACCAATTTTAACTGATTTACAATAGATTGGAAATCATTCAAATGACTAGATGTAGATCCACCTTCATGCATCTTAGAACTAAATAGTTTTTTCATCAAATAAACTTTATTTGAAGCACTAGGTTTTTCATATAAATTAGCAAGAGATTTCATTAAATCTACTGTAGAAGTCACTTCTGTAATATTGGAAGCCACAGATGCTTCCAGGCTCAATCTTATAGATCCCAAAGTTTTTCTGTCAAGAATCTTCCATTCTTCATTAGTCATCTTTGTAGGTCTAGAATTTTCATCCAACGGTAAGTACAAATCTCTTTGATACAGATAATCCTCAATCTGCATCTTCCATAATTGATAATTTCAGCCTGTCAAATTTCTCTACCTTGTATTTTTTTTCTTCTACCATTGTTATAGCTCCCACTCAATCAGAAAACCCTCTGTGAGTAAATCTATCAACACAAAAAACCCTCAAACAAATCTCAGATACCAGTTGTTTGGGTTAGCACAAGGTTGTACAAATAATATATCAGATCTAAGCATACATGCAATAAAAGTGGATATTCTACTAGAAGAAATATACAAAACAAGAGATATAAATCAACACCAGATTTAACATGGTTCACCCAGTGTGGGCTACATCCACCAAGAAACAAGCCAATATATTATTCAAATCTTTCAGAAGATATACAATGAAGATCTTCAATCTTCCACACCTCTCAGATGTACAATAATTTTTTTCTCTCAAACTTCTCCTTCTTCTCCAAGAATTCTCTCTCTCACAATTATTCTCATAGTAATCATTAACTCCTTTAATCCTCTCAATTCTAAACCCTAGATTTTATGCTTATATAGGACATATACAAACTTAGGGAACTTAGCCATGCAATTACAATCAATATAATTACTTTAATGCTAAATTAGATCTAATTCTGGAGAGTTAAATAAAAAAGTCCCGCACAGGTAACCGATGCCGGTTAGCCCTAACCAATGTCAGTTCCTCCTTGCCTGACCGATGCTGGTCATTGGTGACCGATGCCAGTCCCTCCATAACTGATGTCGGTTACTATGTGCTTTCCTACAAGTTTAATATAGCATGCTAATCTAAATTAATTGAGCTCCACAACTCAACAAGGATTAACAAGGTTGTGTGGGGACTCCATTACATTGATCTCACAATGATTCACTTCAACATAGAGATGGAGATACCTCTGTATCATTGGCATTTAGTGATAATAAATATATTGTATCAGGCTATAAGCTTAATGATATGAAATCATTGTTTTGCTTGAGGGGTTATAGATTTGGGTCCTCGATGAACTGGCTAAGAGTTAAGGTTGGTGGTAGAATGCTTAATGTAAACTCTTTCCTAATCTTATACTTATCACATTAGGGACTTTATGTTTAACTCATACCCTGTCTAAGGTCATTTTCTAAGATATATATTGTGACATCTTTAATTACATAGTCACAATGGAACATTTCCCGTAAAGGGGGTCCCATACCAATAAATAAAACCTCATCCAATGTATAGCCCTCTATACCCTACTTGGGGGCTCAAGCTTCTATTGAGTGATTTGAATAATGTGGAATTATTAATGCATTGCTCTGATCTGTCTTGAAATTCACTGATGATAAATCCATCATTGGTATAAACATGAGATGCTACAAATTAAATTAATGATTGAGGCTCAGGAATTTCAGAGATCCTCCTAAATGCAAAGAAGATTACTCAGAGCTTTGATACTGAATGGCAACCACAATGGAATAATGATTGCTACAATATAAGTTTCTTTTGGACATGAAATGATTGGATTGTCAAAATTACAAAAATTTGATACATGTGTCAACGCAATCATTACAACCTATCATGACACCTTGTATGTTCTTGAAAGTGTGGCTACTCGATCTATATAGGTAAGATTAATCATGTATCCTCAGGATGGCAATAAATTCATTATTCACTACTACTGAATAATTTCACAAAATATGTAGAGTTTGTTCCTCTTACCTATGTTAAAGCATAAACCTTACAAAGATATCTAAGTTTTTAATGAACCATATAATAGTGTCACTATAGTATCCCCTTTCATACGAATGTAATGACAAATGGTAAGGTCTTTAAAAATAATAAATGTGAAAGCATTATGTAAATGTTTTCGAAATAGCTCTCAAATTTTCAATCCCACTATTACCCTCAAGGTAATCGGCAAAGAAAGCTTCCAATAAAAGGTCATTATACATATTATGGAGAACATGTTACAGGAATACAATAAGAGGTAAATGGAATTTATAGAATTCACCTTACCCTCTGGGAATTTAAAAAATAATATTCCGTCACTCCTATAGGTGCAAACTCCATACTCCCTAGTTTTGTGAACAAAATCTACATACTACCCCTAGAGATCAATATCCCCTCTTTGCGTATAGATCTGAGAGATTATTCTCTGATGAAAAAGAAGAGCACTACAATGGTAGCTCAGATGGTAGAACCATGGAGCTATTAGATGAGAAAAAACTTTAAGACCCTCAATCACCTTAAAGTGTATTAGGATTGAGTGTGGAAAAGTTACTAATGAAAAGAGTGATACCTCATTACAATTTGAGGTAATACTTGGTGTTATAAGAAAAGTAGTTCAACAACTAAAGATCATGAAAAAGGGCCTAATTTATCCTACTGGTTCGGGCCAAAACATGTTGTGGTTGACAAAGTTTGGTTCAAGACATGCCTACAAGCTTACTTATTGAATATGGTCTAAGAGACTTTGGGAACCCATGAACAACAATACATCTTAATCTATTTCTATGCTTATATGCAGTGGTCTCAAGATATGAGAAAATGATCAAAACTATAATGCAGAAAAAGTGAAAAAGAGAAATAAACAGGTGTTTTCTAATAGTGAAAAACACACAAGCTTTTTGCACTTTGGACAAGTCCTTTGGTAAAAATGGATTTCACGAGTAGCCATTGGAGGGTTCTTTTTGCTACAAGCATTTCAGGTCTAGGATTATGATAGATTTTTCCTAAGCTAGTATCTTTTCCTGTGTTTGGAGCTCCTTTATGGGATAGCCCTCTTTGCCTGATTTAGAAATGTTTCCTAAATTTTAATGCGAAAGCTAACTTGGTGTTTTTTCCTATCACATGTCACATTGCTAGGGCCAAGTTCACATTATCACTTCTTACACATAACACGTTGGTTGATTATACCAGTTGTGACATCCCATATGGGATATTACTAGGGGCATCCACAAACTTATATAAATATTTCAACAAATACAATCTTTGGAAAGCTTCCTAGAAAAACCCAAAATTTTCATACTAAAATTTTCAGAAACTCCCAAAATACATTCAAATATGTTTCATTGGAAATTTTATCAAAACGTTGATAATATGTCTCCAACAAAAACCTAAAAAATAATTTTAAAACATATCTCGCGGTAAAAAACTGCCAGTAAATTGGTAAATGCATTTAAAAATGGAAAAAATTCAAAAATTCAATTTTTTTTAGAAAATCCAAAAAATTGGTAAAAATCTTTAAAATCCAAATACATTTAAAAAATCTAAAAAATTCTAAAACTTTGTAAATGACATGCACACTATGTCTGAAACCTTGTATCAAATGAATTACCCTCGAACATCATAAATTTTTCCTAAAAAAACATTTATTTCTTATGTTTTTTGTGTGTTCTTGTCTCAAATGAATTACATGGATCATTCTGACCTACCTCCATTAATAAATTTGGAAATATTGCTTACTATGTCAATATTCCCATGCAACAACGAGTTACAAGAGGTTGTGTCATAGTGCATGAATTCTTTTCATGGGATTACACTTGTGTCCTCTGTTATTCCCCTCACATGTATCCTTGCTTGGGGAACCATTTTTAACCCTTGTTCATTACAAGAAAAACATTCAGATACTAAAGCTTGATAACAAAAACATTGGTGCAACTATCTTGAATGGTATGTTTATTTGATTCTATGGGTGATTGTACTTATTTATCTCTCTCAAGTTAGTTAATTTAAATTCTCGTAGTGCATTGCATTATGTATGTTACATGGATTATACACGTTTTTAGCAATGAATAAATATGCTAATAATATATAGCTTTTCATGTTATTTTACACTTTTGTTTATTTTAATATGGGTCGATGATTTAGATCATAAGGGAAACATGATGAAACAAAGTTACTTTATTGAAAGAGTGGATGAACATATTTAGTCTATTTGTATATTCTCCACTAGCATGTCTTATCACAATTAAGTTTTCTTCCGAAACAATGTGGGGCAATAAACAATCATGTTTATCCCTATCCTATTTCTTGTATCCATCTTCGATCACATTTTTTATCATCGATTGACTTCTTCTATCACTCCATCGACACTGCGAGGGGGCATCCTTCTTTCTACTAATTTTTATTCAAAAATTTACTTGTTTATGGTTGTCTACTATGTTCAAAGTGAAAGTCACTTACCTCACCTCAAACAGGGTGCAAATGTAGACACCTAAATTCCACTTTTTGCAATCTTATTGCTAAAAGCACACTAATCACTCACATTCTTACCATTTCCATTATAATTAGTGATTTCCGCTAATTAACTAACGTTTTCTTACCATTTTGGTTAATTAACAAATGCTTTGTTGATTACCTAACCTCTTTCACATTCAGGATGCCAATTTACGACACATTGTAAGTCAAAATCCTCTTCCGAACAAACAATTAGTGATTATTAGCTAATTAAGCCTATTTTACCCTTGTTTTGGTCAAATAAACCTTATTATTGGCTTAAACCCCTCTTCCAACCATTCAAAATCACCCCATTTCCCTCTAAGACATCTCAGAAGGCTTCAAAATCTTATCCTAGCCTCTTAATTGACCCTAAGTGGTTGATTAAGGACTCCTCACATCCTAATCACTTGTTAATTCATTAGTCATGATTAGCAAGCATTAATTAGGATTAACAAACCTTAATCTACTTTGTGCTTTTAGTCCCACATGCATCAAGATGCAAGTTTTCTCCTCAATAGGAAAAAATATAAAAAGGACTAACCACATACCTATAAACTTTTACACCATGCTTTGCTTTGCATATCATATAAGAAATATGATTATGAGCCCAACTTTCCTTCTAGGATTAGCTTGCTCGATAATTGATGTAACTATTGCCTCCAGATTCTTCAAGCATTTGTTAGTAGACTATGTGGTGTTATTCTTGTTAGTTTAGCCTTGCTATAACTCTTAGTAGTCATTAATTTGGAGAGACGCAGTGGGAGCATCACCCCATTGCATTGATTTTATATTTTTTAAACCTAGTTAATGTTGATTGTGGAGCCTGGATAGCTATTTAGGTTGTATATTAGGGGCTGCACCCCAATTGCGGAATACTGGGGGCCAAGTAGCCCCAGTGGGGCTTTTGAGGCTAGCGCCCCCGTAAGCCACATTGATATATGTATGTTAGTTCAATGTGAAATTTGCATGGTTCCTTATTAAGCTTTAGATCTAGTTGATGGTTACTTCTATGTTTCCCTGAAATGATAAAAACCCTAGCTATATGTTAATAGGGACATCATGTGGTGTTAGGCTCATTGTATCAGTGGCTATACCCTGTGCTAGAGATTTTTGCTGGAATAAGTAAAAGGATCTGGATCATTTCTGGTGCACGTAGCCCGATTTTGGGTGAACCATGTTAAATCTGTGTCTCTGTTTTATTGCATTCTGTTCTATTTTAGCATTTTAAACGTTAGTTCCATTGCAAGTTTGTTTATTTCTGAAAGTTTTCTAGATCCTAACCGTTTCAAGTTTTTTTAGATTCAGTTTCAAGTTATCTAGATTAGTTTCAAGCTTTCTAAATTAGTTTCTTAAACTTTCTAGATTACTTTCAAGTTTTTTAGAGTAAATTTTAAAGTTTTGTAGATCATTTTTTCAAAGTTTGATAGCTGTTTAAACTAGATTAGTAGTAGAGTGTTGCATTTTGACTGTTCTTTGCAGGATCTAAGGAGGTGAAGTCCTGTCAAAATTTCCAACAGGAAGTCAAAGATTTGATCTTTTTCAAGTTTTTCTTGTCAAAAACCAGTGGTTTTTATCACTTATAAGAAGGGTGCGCGCCCCACGCTCAAAGGGGAGTGCTCACTCTCTAAAGGCTGCGCCTACGCTTCATTGGACATGCTTATGCTTCACTGGATGGGCCTATGCCTCGCTGCACGCACCTGTGCCTCATTGAATTTTTATCCTCTGTGTATAAGCCGCAGTTGTTGCTGCAAAGTATGTGCCAATGACACGTCACTAATCATGCGTTGTGCGCAATTCAACTCGTGTGATTTAGACAGAGGTTTGCACTTATTCTCATTAAGGACGTGTTGACGCTTCAAAGTGACGCGCTGATGCTTTCGGATGGACGCGCTACTGCACTAGGAAGTGTGTTGATGGCTCTCTGAGGTAAAGTTGGCTCAAACTCCAAAATTTCAACTTCTGGTTTGTCGTATTTCTCTCATTTTCTAGGGATTTTTCAGCTGCTGTTATTATAGATTTTTTTGATTTAGAGCAGATTTTATGAACAAATTGGCTTAGGGTTTGAGGAATTGATTTTGCTTTCCATGCTTTGTAGGAGCTTGGAATAGGGTTGTGTATGCTCTTCTGTTGTACATTTTGTGTGATTTTGAGAATCAAAAGCATCCTCTAAACCTTCTTTTGCTAGTTTTAGAGTAAGTGGGAAAATTTCATTCGTTCATTTTTTATGCTTAAAGGAATAAACTTTCATTTTTTGCATATATATGATCTTTTAGTTTAAGATATTGCTCATTTTAGTAAAATAAGATAAGTCTAAGGCTTGTGCATGCTCTTCTCTTTGCACCATTGTGCGATCTTGAGAATCAAAAGCAATCGTAGTTTTCATTCACCAAAAAGCAATTGGATTAATTGGGAATGAACCTTTATTTACAAATCATTATGGTGGTTATTTGATTTACAAGTTTTTTCATTATTATCTAGTTGGGTTTCTTGTTGTGTATGCTCTTTTCATCGCGTCCTTGGACGATCTTGAAAAACAAAATCAACATTTAATCCTCTTTCTATGATATTGTAAATATTTTTGGGAAAACTACTAACCATTTGTGTGAAGGACCTAACGCTAGACAAAGAAAGGAGAATACAAACCAAAATAGCTAACATACACATGATGTTGTAGGCTTGCCAAACGGTGGTCTCAAAGCAAATTGCTTAATCCAAAAGATAAGAAAATACACCACACATCATTGCAAAACAATGTATATGTAGGTTTCGGTTAAGAGATGATGGCTCGTTTCCATTTAAACTAGGAGAAATTTTCTTTAGAATAATAAGCCTTAAGATAACAAGAGGAATGCTCCGAGGAACCCCAATCTAGTTTACACGTAAGAGGGAACCTTGTGAACGAAATGGGAAAGTGTCTCCACTACCCCAATTGACTAGTACGCCTTGGTAAGATTAGAGTCAAAGTTATTTCCATTGTGACCCCAGTGAAAATACAACTGAACGCATTTCTTGCTCATTGTATTGAAGGGGGTAAAGTAAAGCCAGGATATTCCAAGACTAGTTAGTGCGACTTTCTTGGCAAACTAAGCTCGCATAGGTAACTTGTGACATTTAGAGAGTGAACCACTAGGAAGCTTTTGACTTGGAGCCAATTTGACTTGGACATCGTGTTTCAAAGAGCTCTCACAAAGTGACAACTTGTTTGGAGTCGAAACCTTGTTATTCGAAACAAGGCAAGAGTCCTTTTAAGTTGAAAGTACGTGTTATTCATCACGATACCTACGACGTGTTACTTTGTCCTAGTTTTTCACTTATCCTAAGACAAGGCGAAACTCTACCAAAGTTACACCTAGTTTGTTTCATTACCACTTGGTTCACACCTTTTTCTTGTTATCACCCAATTGGGACAAAAGAAAACATATCTACGTAATGTTATTGATTGATCGTGTCGACCACTTTTTGCACCCATTTACATTCATCATGTTTGAGACCTATATGTAAATGTTGAAAGTGTGTTGGTACATCATTATATCTTGGTAGTCATCATCTCGATACCCATAATAGAGATTTCATATTGTAGCTAGGTTGATATCATCATTGTTTTCCTTTAAGTTGTTATGTTGTGCGCATTCTAGCCATACAATTGGGACACTTATGTCTTGTTTCCATTGTGAAACTTGATCTAAGTCTCTATATTATATTGTTACGTTGTTTTCATAAGTAATAACTTCTTGATATACTTAGGCTTAGTTTTTTTTATCCTAACATTGTCTTGCAGTTTTGAGAGTGTTGTCATTACATTGTTATCATTGTGGTAGCATCATTTTGATACTAAATTTTTTCTTTTCTTACAAATCTTGATTGACGTGTCCAAATAGTATCATTACACTTCTCACATTTGTAACTTCCATTTTCAAAGACTTGGATTTTTTGTGTGTCTAAAACTAGTTTTAGTATACCTTGTTGGGAGATCGCGTCCACACTTTCTTAGTATTTAGGTCTTGTTTATTTTAAACTTAACCTAAGTGGTGATATTGTGTTGTCACTATCAGTGTTAGACCTAACTTGGAAAACACATGAAGTATACTTTGTTGTGATTGGGTAATATTCTTATACTTGATTGTTGAGTCCTAGGCACTTCTTGCTATATGTTTCCTTTGTGGCATGTCATTCTTTGTTCTTTGGTGTCCTTAGTTCATATTGCTTTGTTTCTTTGGATTTTTTGCCATTCTTTTGATTGAATTTATTTGTGATGATTTCACGTCATTACGCTGCTTGGTTTTTCCTAGGGTTAATTTTTAAACCAACCTTTAAGAAAACCTAGAATTTTTTCCTCCTATCATAGGAAGAGGGGCATCAAAAATTAGGGTCCAATACCTTGTTTTTTCCTAAGTTAATTGTATTACTTCTACACATTTGTGAAGCCTTAGCAAAAAAATTTCTTATCAAACAACTCTTGCATCCAATTGAACATAGGAAAAGAGTTTCCTTTGTGTCCTTTGTGTTGCCAAATTTTGGTAAAACATTTTGAAATTTACAGCTACAATTTTTTTTCCAAACCTTGTTGATTTTTCAAAATTTAATCATTATGATACGTATTTTCCTTAGATTCTCTTTGGAAAAATCATGCTATCTAGGTATAGGAATTTTCCAACAATGATCAACTATCACATGGATCCTTATACATATGACAATAGGGAACCTAGGTTTCGGAATTCCCATCAAAGGATTCCTATCATGACTAGAACTCATTTTATTCTTCGTGCTAGAGAACCTATTCACTTACCTCTTCCCCCATCTTTAACTCATGGTAAGTGGTATGATTCTAATTCTTCTGATTCCTCTCGGTCTTCTAAAGATTCCAATCCAAATGATTCTTCTAGTTCCTCTCGGTCTTCTGAAGATTCCAATCTAAAGTATTCCTCTAATTTGAATCTTGAGTCGTAGTCCTTCCTATCTTCACAAGAACCCATTTTTCCATCACCTCGATGACCCCTTCCTCTGTCAAATATATCTCCAACTCAGAGTTCCTTTAATCAATCATCCAAGTTGACCCCTGCGTCATAATATATTGCATGGATGAATGATCCTATTACTTTCCCGACAATATACCATCTTCTAGGAAAACCTATACCAAGATATTTCTAATCCATGTATTCTTCCACTCACGAGACATCCAAATATATGTCTACTTCATCTCTCGAGTCATCTTCTTCTATCAATCAGAATCCAACCCCTCTTCGGCCCCTGGGTCATTTCAATCATACCTTATTCCATATTCACCAATATTCTAAAAATCAACGTTTGCATCCATGTCAAACCATTCACAAGAAATTATGTGCTAAGATATATTTTCAACACACTATCCAATTCTTTTGTTTACAAAATAAGTTCAAACCTTCCCCTTATTTACATCTTCAAACATATTCTAAATATTCCCCACTTTTTGGACCCATTTCTTCTAATCAACCTCTTATGGTTGAAGAACAACCTACACTGATCAATTCATTTCAGAATGAAGAAGTAGTTAGAGAATTTATGGGGGTACATGAAGATATTCCTTTAGAAGGTTATGAGAAAGAATTATCTTTAGACCTAGATAAATTCACATATTGTGGGGAAGAGGTTGATTCCTTTTATCAAAAAAGAGAGGAAGACCCTAGGATCATCTCACTTGAACCTCCTCTTATTCTTTCATCTTCACATTCTTCATTGCGTGATGAAATTCCTGGGTCTAGCATTGATCCATGACCTATCTTCTCATTACCCAATCATTCTTTATCTATCATGATTCCTTGATCACAATCTCACCTTGGGTCACCACATGGTATCCCATAGTCTTCTTCTATATGTGGGCCACCTCCAAGAAGCCCTTTATCATCTATTTTGGGGTCACCTGTTGGTATCACGTTACCTTCTATTCTAGGGTCACATCCTTTTAGCCTTTTATCTTCTATTTGTGGGTCACCTCTAGGTATCCCACCCTCTTCAATACTTGGGCCACATCCTAGTAGCCCTTCATATTTAGTCTATGGGAAACCAACTAGTATCCCATCCTCTTCTATACTTGGGCCACATCCTAGTATCCCTTCATCTTCAGTCTATGGGACACCTCTTAGTAGCCCATCCTCTTCTATGCTTGGGTCACATCCTAGTATCCCTTCATCTTCAGTCTATAGGACACCTCTTGGTAGCTCATCCTCTTCAATTCTTGGACCATATCCTTTTCATCCATCACATTATCCTTCTATCAATGATTATGTCAAGCCCACCTTCATTTATCACATTAAGTCTAAATGTCCACTTTCTTCTCCCACTTCCCGGGATCATAAAAGTCATGTATTAGCTTATAAGAAGCCCAAAAATTTTATTTATTAAGCTAAGATCAAAAATTCCAAGAGCTCCAAAGTTCCCAACAATTTAAACAATCATAAAGTTCATAATAACATGAATTCAAGAATGCAAACCAAATAAACTATCAAGTATGGTACAAAGTGCATAAAAATATGGATAGGGAACTCAACCTCCCACATAAAAAATCCATGTTTCAAGAAAAAGCACAGTCATTTGTTGAGTATGAGCTCACTTTGATCATCGAAATAGGAGATAATATGACTCTTGATAAGCAAACACACTTAATCTCCCTTATCAAGGAAATCATGAACATTATTTTTGGATCTTCTCACGTAGATTGATATTGATTGGTCCCAATTTCCCAAAATCTAAAAACATCAAAAAAATTCAAAAATACAAAAATGAGAAAACGTTAAAAGAGTACCAAAAAAATCAAAGGTATGATGATCAAACGTTGTAATCAGGTATTACATACGCATGGATGTTCTTTCCTTTCTTTTCATCTTCCTTTACAAGTCACCCACCATTTTCATCCCTTCAATGATATTTTGGTTAGCCTATTCACATGCATTTTGTGACATTTATCTCTATGGTATTTGTTTGACCTTGGTCTTTTATCACCTTGGTAAATTAAAGAATAACTGACCTCTTAGAGATCCTATCATTATTTGCATCTAATAAAATTTTTGCGAAGAACTTTTAGACGTATTTGTTAACTCTAGCCAATTTCATCATCACAAGCACTTCCACCTCCTTCCATCAAGCCATCAATGGTTCTTAACAACTTGTCAAACAAGAGTGGTGAAATAAGTTGTTAGAAAGTAAAAGAATCAATCAAATCTAAAAGAACAAAGCTAAAAGCAAAAGAAAATTGATATATAACTCTCTCTTGGGGTTTTTCCAATTATCTCTACTGGGGCTATGGATGCCTGATTGAAGTAGAAAAATATTGCAATTAGAATCAAATACATCTCCGTCGGGGCTATGAACGCATGGATGGGAGCGGAGTAAGGTATGGCTCTCCTTCCACAAATCCATTAAAAAAGCAACCTTGAAAAATAAATCATTCCTACACATTGGCTAGGTTGTCTTCACTTGTTTTCTAACAAATATTCCCTCCAAGAGGTAATAAATTTCCACGTACACACATTGGATATCGATGAGAAAATAGGATTATTATGTTACTAGGTGTCTTTTTAGGGACCTTATTCAGACCCTTACTTTAGTCTGTATCTTGTCTCACGACTTGTGCCTTTGGCTAACCACTTCTTCATTGTGAGGATTCTAAGCTGAATTCATAACCTTCATTTTTATTCTAATTCATTCAAAACATCCATGTTTATAATATTTCCTTTTTTCCATCTTTGCGGGCACCTTTTTCCCCTTTCACAAAAAAATATTATACTTCCTTTCTATCATATGCTTATTGGCCAGCTTACACTGGGGGCTTGTTAGCTCCTTCCTAACAATTCATTGGTTTGATTTCATCATCATGTTAGACCTATCCATATTGGCCTTGATCTAACTTTTGTGTGTGAGGAGTTTGCCTTTGTACATTCCCATCTAATGTTGGGGAAAACTTTACATCTTCACCTTCTTGCACATGCACATGGCATTCTACCCTTGTATGTCCCATCTAACGTTGGGGGCATCCAAGCTCTTAGTTTGTTCTGTACATAGCTTCAAAAAAATTCTGTAAAATCACAAAAACATGCATATAAATTTTGAAAATCCTAAAACATTCAAATACGTAATTTAGGAAAATACAAACATTCAAATATGTTTCAAAAACTCAAATATAATTTTTTTTTGGCAAAATCATTAACAAATCCAAAACATTGGTAAAAAATCACAAAAAACCCCAAAATAATTAGAAAATTTTCAATAAACCCCAAAAAATTGGTCAAAATCATTAAAAATCCAAAAAATTGTAAAAATTTAAAATTTTACAAAAATTGGTAAATGGCATGCACATAGTTGAAGCCTATATCAAATTTATTATCCTCGAACATTGAAATTTGTCCTACAAAAACATATTTCTTAGGTTCTTGTTTTTTCTTGTCTCAAACGACTTGCAAATCATTGTGATATACCTCCATTAAAAAAGTTGGCTTGCATACTATGTCGGTATTTCCGTGAAACAGTGAGGTGCCAGAGATTGTGTCATAGTGTACAAATTATTTTCATGGGACCGCTTGTGTCCTCCATTAATCCCCTTACTTGTATCCTTGCTTGGGGAACCATTTTTAACCCTTGTCATTATAACACAAACTTTCGGGAGCTGAAGATTGATAACAAAAACATTGGTACAACTATTTTGAACATTGTTTGTTTGAGTATGGGTGATAGTACTTGTTTCATTGTTAGCTTATCTGGTTTACTTTCTCATATTGCATTGCATTATGTATGTTGCATGAAGTTACACATTTTTAACAATGAACAAATGTTAGTAATATAAATTTTCATGTTATTTTACACTTTTGTTTATTTTAGTAAGGGCCGATGATGTAGATCATAGGGGCAACATAATGAAACACAGCTACTTATTGAAGATTGGATGTAAAGATCCATTCCTACATTCTCCACTATCACATCTTATCACTATTAATTTTTCTTCCAAAACACCTAGGGCAATAAACAATCATGTTTATTCCTATCCTAATTCGTTTATCCATTTCAGTGATATTTTTGATCATCGATTGACTTCTTCTATCACTCCATCAACACTCAAAGGGGCATCCTTCATTCTAATATTTTTTTTCAAAAATTTACTTGTTTATGTTTGTCTACTATGTTTGAAGTGATGTCGCTCACTTCACCTTAAACAGGGGAAAATGTAGACTCATAAATTCTAATTTTGCAATCTTATTTCCAAAAGCACACTAATCACTCACATTCTTACCATTTCCATTATAATTAGTGATTTCTGCTAATTAACTAACATTTCTTACCATTTTGGTTAATTAGCAATGCTTTTTTTATTATCTAGCCTTCTTTATATTTAGCATGTCAATTTATGACACATCATAAATCAAAATTCTCTTCCGAACACACAATTAGTGATTATTAGATAATTGAGCCATTTTTACCCTTGTGTTGGTCAATAAACCCTATTATTGGCTCAAACCCCTCTTCCAGCCATTCAAAATCACCCCATTTCCCTCTAAGACATCTTAGAAGCCTTCAAAAGCTTATCCTAGCCTCGTAATTGACCCTAAGTGGTTGATTAAGGCTCCTCACATCCTAATCACTTATTAATGAACTAATCATGATTAACAAGCCTTAATCAAGATTAACAAACCTTAATCTACTTTTTGCTTTTAGTCCCACATGCACTAAGATGCAAGTTTTCCTCAAAGAAAAAACTATAAAAAGGAATAAATACATACCTTTAAACTTTACACCATGCTTTGATTTGCATATCATATAAGAAATATGATTAAGAGCCCAACTTCCTCCTTTGAATAGATTGGTCAATCATTGATGTAACTATTATTAGATTCATAAAGCATTTTTTAATAGACTATGTGGTGTTAGTCTTGTTTTTTTTTTTTTTTGATTAGTGGTAAAAATTAGGGTTGAGGGGACCTTACCCCATTACAAAGAGTTGCAACAACCTTACCTATTGACCAATGGATTTACCTTTAAAGGCCATTCATGTTCCAAAAGTTCAAAAAACAAAGACTACAGTATAAGATATCCATAAGATAGGAATTACAATATATAACAGTCCAAAGGTTTATCATAACATCATAGGGATAAACTAATAACAAAATAAAAACCTTTGAACAACATTATTCTCTGACCAGTTCTCCCATCATCTCCATACAACCATTCCATTCATTGACCAGTGTAGCTATTGTCTCCTTCCAGTACTTGTAGTTTGGTTCTTGAATCACCACCTTTGGCCCAATACCTTCATTTTCCTTTTCTTTTTCCAACTCCATGGAATGGATCATTTCGGCCAACAGCTTAAGATGGTGAATAGTAATTTTCACATTTAGGATATGTACATCCCTGATTTACATAATAATACCTTTCATTTCCAACAACTCGCTTTCCATTTCCATGCTTTTGGCATTGGCATTTTTTAGGTTTTCACTTAGGATAAGTGAAGACATTTTATCCACTTTGTCAGACAGCTCCTTAAGGTCCATGGAGATCAAGCTAATTTTGTGCCTATTGATATCAGTATTCAGTCTGTAGTTTTCAAACTCTCTCATAAAAGCATGGGTTTTAACAGCCAATTCCTGGGCTGAAAATAGATCCCTCTTAGCCGTCTTGATATTATGTAGACTATGGATAGCCTCCTTAGTGTTCTTGGAATGCTTACCCTCGAAAGACTCTTGTTCTTTCATGCTGGCCACTTTCTCACTGCTTGCTCCTTCCCCTTCGACTTTGTCATGAAAGGAGTCCATCTGGGTAGGGGTGCCTCCAGGGCTTTCACCCGAAACAATGGTAATGTTTTCCTCCTCAACCTAGCATAGAACATGCTCTTTCCTATTCTGAAACTTATCCCCCACTTTTCCCATGCTTGAACTGGTACGTTTGGCCATCGGATTCCCAGGCACAAAATCATCAAAGCTTCCTTCCTTAGGGTCCAAACTCCCTACCGTTTTTCCCAGAGATTTGTTTGAAGTTGAAGCCCCAAATTTATCATTTTTCCGAATAGGGGAGTACTTAACCGAATAATAGATTTGATCAGACCCTGGTGTAAAGGGAAAATGAAAGTGCCTTTTTTCACCATTACAATTGATTTAGTCTTGTTATTTTAGCCTTGCTTGAACTTTTAATATTCTTCACCGTCAAATTTAACTTAGCTTTTTTTACTTGGTGGCAGTTCATGGGGCCATCGATTAAGGACAACTATACCTAGGGACACATGTCATTTATTGATGTTTGGGAGAATCTTAGGTCAATCCCAAAATTTCTAAGGTTTGTGGAAGGGTTCATTTTAAGACCCCCCTCCAAAAAATTATTATAGAATGGGTGGTGAATGTTATGAAAAAGCTATTCGCATAGTTGGTGAATCTTAGAAAGGAGGGTTTTGGGACAATGAAAAATCTACAATTTAACTTTGTTATTGTATGATAATAAATATCTGTTACCACATTAAAAGAAGCATGATTATAGGATGAGGGATTTTCTAAAACAAAATGCTCTCCATGGTTCTTTTGACATGGCATCTTATAGCTTAGTGTTGCATCCCTGCCTATATTGTAGCATGATCAGAGGCTTTAGTTCATCAAGTAATTGTGGCCTCATATATTAATCTTCATAAAATCTGTGTGGATCCCCTGTTTGAACTCAAATTTCCAGTCTTGAAGATCGCCCACATGTCATTTTCGGATAATGTGCAACCTTGTATGACAAACATTATGTGCAAACACAGGAGCAGACTATTAGCTGGACATATGTGGCTCGCATTCACCAAAGCATTATAATTTGAAGAGATTCAATTTTAGCACATTTTGATTCTTCACCCTTTATGTTAAAGCACCTCATATGTCATCAGATCTCGTGGAATGTTTGAAAATCAATTCCTCTGTGCGTAGAGCTCTAAGATATCCCCTCATCATTCAATGGTGCCGGCAGGGTGATTAAAATATCCTTAAATTTGTAGATTATCGTTGCCACCTCTCTTCCAACTAGAGCCATCAGGGAATTGAGCTATGGCCAGGAAACATTCACAACCAAAGAAAGGCTACATTGCATTGTCATAACTTTTAAGTGCTTAGTGTACATTTTGTCAAGCACGTCGCAGACTACATCATAGCCATAATGTTATTTTATTGATGCTTGTAGAATTTTTGCAACACGATGGATGTCGCGGGTAGAGGGCCATTTCCACAACTCAACCTCAACGACGTGACTGGATTATAACACACCCACTTTCAGGGTGTCTACCTCATTGTAGGGGAAAGGGCATAGCATCTACGTGACAAAGAGCAGGCCTAACGCAACAATTATACAATTTTGAGTACTTCAACAACTCTAAACCTTGTGCAAGAGTGCCTCTGATTGACAGAGGTAGTGTCTAATCTTATTATTATAGTTAATTAGTCTGGAAACAACCGTGTTCTATCCTTTTTGGTCGCCTAAGAACATTTGCGATATAACAACAACATGGAAACATAGTGAGTATCTTGTTTAGTCTGTATAGGAAGGTTAGTGTCACAACTTCAATCCACTTCAGATCCTCCTTCCCCAATCGTGGAGAAAAATTTGGATGATGATGGGAAAACAAGATTTTCAACTGACATTCTTTTGGCTTATAATGCTACAACCCTTGTAATGGAAAATATTCTTTATGATATTAAGGAACTAAAGATATGGGAGATAAAAGTGGAATATATGATCAAAGAAATTAATGAAAGATACTATAATTTTTCAAATAGGCAAAAACTATTTTCATTGATAAAAAATGAACGCGTGACGATCGATGCTTTACTTTCTCAAGCACAATCTAGAAATCCTATCACCAATTTTTTTTATAATAATGATAATTTTTGAACTAAAGGCTTAACAGATTGGTGAATTTGATCGCTAAGGTGTAGTCTTATTACAATAAGTGGAATAAAGACAAAAAACGTGTCACTATTGCAAATGATGAGAGAGACTTGGTTGTGGTAAATACTTAATATTTTGAAGATTATATTTTATGTTGTTATACTACTAACTATTGATTTTTTATGTGCAATCAAAATACCAGACATTGAGACTAAAGTGTAGGTGTTGGATGAGCACCTGAAAAAAGATAAAGTGTTTGCGGTGTAATTTTATTCAAAGAGAAACTTGTTATATTAAACAAGAAGAACAATACATTGTAACATGTTATACAGGAGCATGGAATATATCCTAATATTATACTAAAGAGGATCCTAATCTCCTTTGAACAGGAGATGCGGCTAGTGAAGATAGACAAACTTTAGAAAATATTAATGCAACTGTAAAAGAATTAGTCGAGTATGAAGTTATAAAATATAGTTCAAATGTTTTTGATGTAATATATTATGTTCAAGGACAAGGGTCCAAATGAAGTAAAATTGTTGATGTAAATCATTATATATTTCAAATGAAAACACTATCTTGATGTCAATAATTGTATTTGTCTCATGTTTGTTGTCTTATGAAAACATTATGTTTCTTTCATGCTTGAGTTGATGAATAACAATACATGGATTTACATTATAGAATTTATTTTTAAACATGTATGAAGTAAATATTGAAAACATGGATGTACAATGTACATTTTGGTTTTTCTCTTGAATTTTGATAGTATATTCCTCATGTATAGATAGATTTTGATTATAAGTAGAGTACATTTTCAAATCTGCTGAATGAAATATAGAAAACATTATCTCTAGAGTTCTATATTTTTTATTAATCCCAAGAATCTTGATTGGATATATGGATTATAATATATTTTCCAACAAGTTTGGATTCGATATTGAGAAATCAAAGGTTGAACATGCTTTCCTAATAATGTAATTAAATTTAATAACATCATCCAGTTTGCAGTTTGCAGTTTAAACAACTAGTTAATATCTGTCATTTCCAAACATTATAAAAACATAGAAGAAATTAAAAATTTCCAAGCATTATATAAAAAATATATTTAAAGGAAAAATAAATAAATAAAAATGACGGTTCACAATATATATATTTTAAAAAAGGAAAATGTATAATTGTCTAGTAACTGAAATAGTCATATCCTGAATGGTCCTTCATCACTTATTTTATCATTTGCACTTGCTGGTATGCCAAAATCCAAGTCAATTTCACCATAATTTGAGTCTCCAATGGTTGTTATTTGATTAAAAACTCTCATCTTTGCAAGGGATGTCCAAGTAGTAAATGATCTATCATATGTAAATGTGTCCACTTCATATCTTGAAACATATAGTCTTAAAAAAGTTTTCAAATTTTTGTCCAATCTGTTGTGGAGTTTTTCTTTAAAAAATGTTAATGCGTTGAAAACCCTTTCACCTTCAACTAATCCCAAACTCATTATATTTATGATTTCATATAGTTGGGAGTATTCACTTTTAGTTTACCTCATAATGTTACTGTGATATAACTTTCTCCACAACAATGTGATAGCTCACTTTTTTGTTGGTTCAGTAAGAGTCTTATATTGATCACTCATTGTCAAGTAAAAATGAGATGATTGTGATATGAGTAATTTTATAGTCAATATACCATTCAATTATCCTCCATTAACATCTAAATATTTGCAAAACTGATCCATTAGTCTAGAAATGTATTTTGCAAAAAATTGAGCTCTTTGTTCTTCACCAGTCATTAGATTCGAGAAATTGGGATTTATAACTCCCATGGCCTCAAACATATCACTATTCTTAAATATTTCTCTGATCTCAGAAGATAATGTTTTAGATATATTCATTAATCTTTTCCTTATATTAGACACTGCAACAACAAATATTTGGCTTGTTGCTGGTACTTCCTCAATATCAGAACCTAGGACATAAGGATCTCTTTGGAAAGTGTGCATTGGTATATTTTTCTCATCCACTAAGATACAAAGGTGACCATTGATATTGATGTAGACACCGAAAATCTACACTCCATCATCCTGGTCCAAATCATTAATTAAACATACCAATATTTAATAAAAATGCACCCTCTTTTTAATTAATCATATGACATCTCATGAAAACACCCTTTATTTCTATTAAATTAATCAATCAATTTAATACATGTCCCAAGTGACATATTACACCCCCACTTTTTAATATTTCATAACATATACACTATTAATCAAACTAAAATGTCCACGTACAAAAAATCATTATTTCCTTAACTAATACCCAATTATCTAACCTAACCTAACCTAATCATTTTCCTAACTATCTAAATATTCCCTAAAAACCTTTTTTAACCTATCCTTTAACTCCCTTATTCCTACAAACCTACCATTATTATCTATAAACATATTAAAAATTATTTATATGACTAGACAAATCATAACATAATCTAGCTAATTTTAGCTCATTCTATCATCACCCACCAACTCAACACATTTCAAACTACTTAGAAACTCACTCCTTGAAATTCAAAAAAAAAATCTCAAATTAGTAAACAGTTCCAACAATTTACTAAAAAAACCCAAACAAACTAAAATCGTAGGCGATTCAAGTAATTGCAGGAGATTCAAGTAATTGCCGGTGATTACTTAAGACAATTTTGCAGTCTCTTTTCAGGATCATCCACTTACATTTTAGAGTCTGAGTTTTCTATTGGATTTCATTAGTGTTATGCTGTAGCTACGTGAACGCATTACCATTTGAAAACTCTCATTAATGATCATCAAACATCTTGGGTTTGTTTTGAAGCATGTGCATCATCCAACTGCAAACTTCATCAACTTCTTGCATCACTCTCAATCAAGGTCAGAAATCATTTTATAATTATGTTTATGCATTCAAGTATTTTTGTCTGATCATTTGTTATCTCATATTAGCCTTTGAAAGACCAAAATTTTGAATCAATTAGTTAAATCCTTTTTTATCAGTCTGTTATCATTTACCAGTAATCGCTAGATTCGCTTGTGATTCCTACCCATTTTTGTTTTTTCTTGTAGTGTTATCAAAATCCGTCTAATAATTTATATTCATTATATTACATCTATTTTTCTGCTAACATTTTATCAAGAATGGCTTCTATTATATGGCAATAAGGGGCCCAAGTCACAAAATAACCAATATCCATTCTTTGCCTATTGTTCGTCATCCATTATACTGGGAGAAGTATGACATTCTACATGAACTTGAGATGTGTGCCATCCATTCCACCCCTTTAGATCATTTTTAGATCATCTTTTAATCTAATCAGTGAATCCCTGAAGCTACAAAGGAATTATGGGAAGCTTATTTTGAGGTCTTGTGCATCCAAGATGATTTAGCTTAGTTCAAATATCAATACGAAGCTAAGTTAGAAGATTCGATCCCCGAGTCTAAATCTAAAGACCAAACTGATCCTGAGAACTCAGATTTTGATTCTGAGTACCAGTACGACATGTGAGAAGAAGATCTAGAATAAATTTCAGACTTCTTTAAGGAAGAGTGCACTAAAAGTGAGAATTTAGATTCCTCTGAAGAAGAAGACCCAAAGTCCACTGAAGAAGATACTTCTCCTTCCTTTGAGAATTTAGATACTGATTTAGATTCCAATTTTGAACCATAGATTCATATCTATCATTTCTTATCATTTATCAAATTTATATTTGTAATAATGAAACATTTTTTGTATATCACTTATTGTTTCTCTACCCACTTGATTGTAAAAGTGGATTAACACTCTTATCAGGAATTCCTTTGATTTTTAGAGATTGGATTTTTCCAGGTAATCTACCTCATATTTTACTAATCATATTTTGCTTAGTGTTTATGATTTGCAGGTGTTCTCACAAGAAAGTAGCTTGCATCATTTTACATACGGAGTGCAACTTCAACATCCACAATAAACATCTATGGGTATCTCTAAACCCCACCATACTGAGGTTAGGTAAGTCTTACTTTCTTACTTATTTAATTAAGTTGAAGAGGTAGGATTTATTCTATACATCTTGGCATGCCCGGTGAGACATGTCCCTCATTTTTATTGTTAATTTTATCAATGTTTCATTTGTTTTTTAATTTATTTTTGGTTCTATGCATAGTAATTGCTACCGATTTAGTCAATCACCGAAGATTCCCTGAATGCTTTTGTTTACTTTATAGTTTTCCTTTTAGTTAATTTTTTTTCTACTTATTTCTCTTTTTTCTATTGGATAAAGATCTCAGGGTACTATTTCTGCTTGTTTATTGCAAAAAAAAGAAAAAAAACTTTTATTCATTTAAAAAATCAAACTTTTCTATATCTAATTTATTGATCAATAATTGCCAACGATTGGTGTAATCACCAACGATTCCTTCTCTTTTTTATCACTTTACAAGTTGCTTGCTAATCTTTATTTTTGTTGTTTTCTGTTGCTTCTGCTAACATAATTTTGGAGGTTGCTGTTGTTATAACTTCTTTTACTTGCTAGATTGCTGGATTGTTTGTTTAAATTTTTTTTGCTAAAAGTAAAAAAGGAAGCACTTATTATGGTGAGTCCCAAATCCCTCTTTTTTCTTTCATTATTGCATTATTTGCTTCATCAAAAATAATATTTCAATTTGGGTTTTAAAACGAACTATTCATCCTTCTTGTTTCACATAGTATTAATTAGGAAGGTAATGTATTGCATTCACTTTCTTTTCCCTCACACAACCAAACCACTTAAATATCAAAACACATTTAAACATTTCCTACCCAGGTGGATACCTACTTAGCTTTGATCCCTAAGAGGAGAAACCGACTTGGTGTTCTAGCCGAGTATAATCACCTGTCTATCATTGTATATCGGCTAAGCACCCGACACCCTTATCGTTGTGGGAATGTGAAGTGAGAGGGTAGGCCCCAATACCAAGCTCGTATGAGCAACAGTGTAGAGTTCTTGGGTATATTGAGGACTCAACCATGAAACACACCTAAAATGATCCCTATTTTTCCATCTCCAAGGATCCTTATTATCCATTTTACACACTTCACTATTTTGTAATTAAATCAAGAAAAAAAATCATCTTGCTTGCTTTTGATTTCTGCTTGTAACCAACTCATTTAATTGATTTTTAGGTGAGTGTTTGATTTTTCATTATGGTATAAACTAGAAAACAATCCCACAACCAAACCTCTGAAATCATGTCCACACCATTACCTACATCTTCACAACAACATATCCCATTATCTATTCCATTGTCTACACCATTGCCTACACCTTTATCTACTTCTGTATTTATACCATTATTTACTAGGCCATTAAAACAAAAAAACCCATTCCATCCACCAATTACATCTAATCCTCTATCTAATGCTCAACGAACCTAGAATGAAATAGAGGAGGAATATAATGAAGAAATAAGACAACGTCTCTTACATTCTTCACGTTAGATTCATAGTTCAAATTTTCCATACATCTGAACAAGAAGAAACTGAACAACCATACTGCCCCAGCTCACAATCAAAATCTTTTGAACTTGCTTTCTTTGAAAGAGGATACCTATTTTTGAAGAAATGTTAGATTCAAACCCCATTTATCTCAAATCTTATCTGACAACTAGGGGTGTTCAACTCTAACCATCCGGACCCGAACCATATTTAAGTATTCCCAATCCTTTATCTAGTTTTTCATATCCCATTGATTCAAACCAATAATTTGAACCCAAACCATCTTCAAATATTCCTTATCCTTTATCTATTTTTTCACATCCTATTGATTCAAATCAACAATCTATACCCAAACCACCACCTCCATACAATCCTTCATCTAGTATTGCAAGTCTTATAGATTCAAATCGGGAACTTGTTGTTTAAAAAATATACTCATATCCACCTCTAAGTCAACCTGAAACATCAAAAGTTTCACCTTCCATTCTAGGTATTCTTAATATTCATATGGTTTCCTCTCAAGACACAATCGCCCAACAACATACATTGTCAGTTGAGCCTTCTACTAGTTCAACACCTCCATAAAATAATACTAGTGCTTCATTATCTACCCTTCCAACATCTTCAGTTACTTAGGAACCTCCAATAAGTTCTATTGTATATCAACCAGTTAGAAACATTTAGAATATCACTATGTCCATCCTGACATCTATTCCTTTAATCAATACTAGTGCTATCATCACCACTCACCTGTTTCACAATACATACCACAACCATCGCATCCATTAATCTCCATACCACAATCTGCTCCTGCTCAAATCATTCCACAACAAGTAAAACCTTTTGTTTCCTCTACTATACCCTTTCAATAACCACCTCTTTATTCACAACCATTTACTAGTACATCTATCGTGCACCCTTACCAATATATACAACCTTCACAACCTTTAACATCTCAAACAATACATTCCTCAATAAAAAATTCCACAACAAAACATCACAAAAAAAAATACCCCAACAAAACATTCCACAATAGTACATCCCACAAAAAAATATTCCACAAAAGATTACTCCTTCTTAACAATACATTCCTCAACAAAGCATTCCTCAATAGAATATTCCACTTCAACAAAACATTCTACTCACTTATAATATCCCACAACAAAATATACCATAACAAAATATTCCTTATCAACAAAATGTTCCTCAACAAAACATTCCTTATCAATAAAACATCCCTCAACCTAGCCAATTTTCATTTCAATCTGGCCCATCCTCACAGCAAACCAACACAAACTGACCCCCTTCAATCCCTCATGAATCATATATCTAGTCTGGAAGTATCCTCATCTTTACCCAAAAACGTACTATCTTATGATCAAATTTTCAATGAACCTATTCAACCCTTAGTCTCATACAAAGCATATCCACCTCACTAGGAGCTTCCAAAATTTATTAAATTCTATAGCAAGGAAGATCCTCAATAGCATATTTGTGCTTTTCATCATGTTTGCTATCTAATAGCTCATGACCAAGACCTCATGTTAAATAATTTTCCCATGTACCTCACTGGTCCTACTTTGGATTGGTATAATAACATTCCACAATACTCCCTTTTCTCCTTCACACAACTTGCACAATTATTCTTAGAACAATTTTCTATCAACATAGCCAAAAAATTCAATATTAATGATATTTATACTATTAAAGAATTTGAGGATGAATCCATTGCTGATTTTGTTGCCTGCTAGAGGGGTATGTAATCAATCAATTATCCTTTTTGTTCTGAAAAGTTAAATTGATTGAAGTTTTTTATCAATCATGCACCAAACACATTTCGTCAACATTAAAAATTCAATCGTTCTAGACCTTTGATGAAGCTTTTACTATGGCCCATAAATTGGAACTACTATCTCTAGAATATGGTTGAGTTAAGATTTTTCCTAAGAAACCATGAACTGAGTTTCCATCTAAGTCATCCTCTAGCCCCGAAAAATCTAAATCTTCCACCAATGCTATAGTAGTTAAATCCACTCCCAAGGAAAATCCCACTACTAGTTACACACCAATAGGAGAGACTTATATCATGGTATTTGATAAGTTACTTGCTGAAAATATGATAACTCTCCCACCCATTCAACCTATTGATATGTATATATCTAAGACCTCTTGGTATTGAGATAATGACTATTGTAAATACCATAGTGTCAAAGGACATGAAATTGAAAGATTTTGTACGTTTCACAATGTTCTTCAAGACTTAATTGAAAAGGGTGAACTTCACTTGGATAATACAAATGCACCCCCAAATCAAAACCTTGACATATTCAAACAATCCTTTCCAAATCATCCCCCGTCTACTAATCAACCACAAACTAATGTTTTTCATGCTCACCACACCATTAACACCATTACTAAAACATTACCCATTCTTGAACCAACACCCACACCTACTGAACTAGCACCCACACCTACTAAACCAATACCCAAACCAATTAAACCAAAACACACACCTACTAAACTAACATCCACATCCACAGAACCAACAATAATACCCACTGAACCTAAACTTGTATCTACCGAATCCCCATATGTCAAAAATATTATTGACTATTCTCTCATCTTTATCACCTATCACTAATGAATCTATATCCACATCTACACCGCAGATTACAAATATAAATATGATTCCTATTGAAACATTTATGACACAAACACCTCCACCTAGCATAACTACAAATTGTATTTATCCCCTATCTAAAAAATCAATTATCCCTACATCAACCAATCCTAAAACTATAGAATCCATAACTTATTTGAATCTCATCAATCATATCATTCAAACCCCCCTTCCTTCATCAAAAACTTCCTATACATCCATACCAAGCTCAACCAAAACCAAAAAAGGACCTCACAAATAAGGTATTGTCCAAGTTTTCAAAAGTCCTTCTTATACCTTCCTTGAATCATATCAATTCCGCAGTCCTCAGCCTCTTCCCTCACCTCCTCCTAGAATGGTCATTTAAAATTCTGGTAATCACCCAGTCATCCTATGTCTAAGTTCTACTTATCAATATTCATCACTAGGGCCTCATCTCCCATTTACTATATTATCTAGGACACATCATCAACAAACAACTCAACAACATGTAATCAAAGTCTTATTGCCACTAGAATATATGTTACCTAAAACTTCATTACCATCCACATCAGCTCCTAAGGGATGTTACATGATTATTCTAGATGACCTCCTCTAAAAATCACTCATAACATTACCACCATCAAAACCATCAGATCCACGAGGATGGAAACCCGCTTGATATGAGTTCAACATCTCATGTGATTATCATAGAAAATGAGGTCATTCCATATATAATTCCAAGGCCTTCCACCCAATTACATAGAAGTTGGGAAATCTGTCTTCCCTTCCTTTCGAATCACATGCAACATCAACATCAACATCATCATCTAAATATAAGGATTCCATGTCTAAAAATCCTTCTGATTAGGTTGATTTTGTATATATCACTACCCATTCAAAGAATTACGACACAGACCCATCTAAGCCTAAGAAAGGAAAAAATTTCATAGCCATACCTCCACACATAGAAAAAACTAATCCATTAGATAAACCAAAATTATCCATCCCTTTATCTCCTGAAACATCTAGTCAAACAATGTCACCTAAAACCAAGGTTTCCATCCTCTCTATGCCATTTTCACCACCCACCTCAATGCAAAAGGTTGTCATTAAAAAATTACACCAAGATCCCATTAAAATGTCATTATACGAACTAATATAAAAATCACCTCTTCATAAGAAAGCCATGATTGTAGATCTCTAATCAATAAAAATACCTTCAAATCATATTTCATCCTTTACAAACCTTGTAATATCCCTTAAAGCATCTACCACTATATCATTCAAACCATCTGAAATACCTTCTCTTAAACCAGAAGATCATGATTTACAACTTTTCATTACTGATCAAATTAATGACATCCGTATCAAAAGGGTCATGATTGATAGTGGTTCTACTATTAACAATATATCCTACCTCGCTTTTGATCAACTTAAGCTACCCAACATTTTTATTGCTCAAACTCCAGTCTTACTATGATCCTTCAATGACACTATTGCACCCACATTAGGTATTATTATTCTACCACTTCAAGTTAGTGTTAAAACCTTACCAGAAATATTCTACATCATAAAAGGAGAGTTTTAATATAATATGTTCCTAGGAGATCTATGGATATGCACCATGCATTGCATTCTGTCAACTCTCCGTCACTATCTTAAATATGTACATAAAGGTCAAACATTCACCATTCCTGCAGATCCAAATCCTTTCACTGATTGTTACATGATGTATCATCTAAAAGTTGTACTTGTTCCCAAGTCCACATCGGAATCATCTACCAGTACATCCATCCCTTCCTCTAAGCTACCATATGATTCCTCCCTTAATGATGTTGTACAATGTCTTACATTAGGGGAATACTGTCTCCTCATGCTTAATCACATTGCTTCACCTAAGAATTATGACCACCCTGATAAACAACCCATGTATGACCCTAATTTAGGAGATATTATATATTAAGGTCATGTTTACCTCAAAAGAAATATTTTCTATGGGGGATTTGATCATCCTTCATTCTATACTATTGATCAACAGTATCCCATACCTTTCACATCAGAATATAAATCTTTAGATAATCCAAATTTTTATCGTATGTATATTCACCATTGTGGGTGGAGATGTTTTAGCCTTGGATGTTTTGAACAAGGAATACATGATTTGGTTATCCAACATTCTCTTAAAACTTATGAAAAATATGGTTTAGGCTATAAGTAACCCAAATTCGAAACATCTGAAGCCACTACATCTAAACCTGCTACATCCATGCTCATTACTGAATTAGAACCCTCATCACCCATAGCCCTTGAAGATCCTATGGATATATATGATGTTGTATCCATCCCACCTAATTTTTTTTAATCAATACTATATCTATAGGAGCACTCACTTATCAATCTGGTCACTCCATTAAGTCTATACTGCTTATTTATCTAGAAATGGTTGAGGAATATTCACTTGTCACAGATATCCTTCAATGCCATGATGAACACGACATCCTTTACCATATGGGATTTGAGGATCACTTTTTCCAAAAATATCTACCGTTTGATACACCAAATCTCCTCAACGAATCCACCATCGACATAAACTTAGGAACCCTTCAGGATCCTCGCATAGTTAAGGTCGGTCAATCATTAAATCCACAAGAACTGGATGAATTTACCTCATTATTATCAAAATATTATCAAGCCTTTTCCTATTCATATAGTGATATGCAAGGAATTGACCCCAATATTGGCATACGTAATATTGTCACATATCCAAACATTAAACTAGTTAAACAAAAACTCTGTAAGATGCATCCACACATAGCTTTTCTTGTTAAAGAAGAGTTACAATGCCTTTTATCAACTAATTTTTTCATACCCATTGATTATCCATAATGGGTTTCCAACATCATTCCCGTAACCAAAGCCTCAGGAAAGTTAAGTATTTACAAATACTTTAGGGTCTTAACCTTGCTAGTCCTAAAGATGATTTCCCTCTTCTAAAGATAAATAAGCTTTTTGACCTAAAAAATGGCCACAAAATGCTCTCCATTATGGATGGATTTGTTTTTTATAATAAAATTATTATTGCTATTGACGATCAACATAAAACATCTTTCATCACCCCTTGGGGAACCTTCTAATATCATGTCATGCATTTGGTCTTAAAAATGTAGGATCTACTTATCAACGTGCCATGACCTACATTTTTCACAACCTCATTAAAAAAATCTGATATTACATTGATGAAAGTTTAGGAAATTCCAAACAACACAAAGATCATCTTACCATCCTTAAATCAATCTTCACTCATCTCATTCAGTATTGTCTTTGTCTCAATCTTGCAAAATGTGTTTTTGGTTTTCTAACCGGAAAATTTTTAGGATTCATCATATTTCTCCAAGGTATTGAAGTTGACCTAAAAAAAGTGAAATCCATGATTGAAATGCCTCTGCCATCCAATATTACACAATTATGTAGCCTTCAAGTTAAATTGTAGTCCATCTAATGTTTTATATCACAACTTTTCGATTGGTGTCAACCATTTCATCATCTTCTCCAAAAAGGAAATAGACTTTCACTAGGATTCTGATTGTCAGAAAGCCTTTAATGAAATTAAAAAATATATTCTATCACCACTTGTGCTTACTCCACCTTGTAAAGGATAGCCATTTTATTTATACATATCTACATCAGAACATGCTCTTGGAGCCATGATTTCTCACCATGATAATCAGGGTCATGAATAGGTTGTATATTATATTCATCCGCATACTCCATGAATATGAAACCCATTACACTGAAGTTGAAAAGCTATGTTTTTCTTTATACTTCCAAACAACACAAAGATCATCTTACCATCCTTAAATCAATCTTCACTCATCTCATTCAGTATTGTCCTTTGTCTCAATCTTGCAAAATGTGTTTTTTGACTCTCTTCTTTGATGATTTTAAATGTTAGGAAGACGAAGGAGTTGGTATTGTTATCATACCTCTGTAGACACCCAAAATTAGGACGACGCCCTTAGGTACCCTTTTTATTACATACCCCCTTAACATGGCCCCTTTCACATATTTTTATTAATATTGTTGACACTTACCCAAAAATATATACGTTTTTGGAAAAATTTTAAAATTTTGCGTAAGTTATCTCTTGTGATGTCTTTGTTTGCCTTTGTGAAGTATGAAGGAAAGGAAAATGTCCTCAATAATTAGTTGTTTTTTTTAAATTTAAATTTTTGAGTTTTGGGACTTTTTGCTTAGTGTTGTGGGTGTTTTAGGTTTTGGTGTCTAAAATGTCCCATGTCCCTCTGGGCTCCTCGTTCCCCGTTTCCTCACCTTTTCCGCAATGAACTAGTCTTTCTTTATTTTGTGGAAGTTTCAGCCTTTTCATTAATCCACGATCCTTGTGCTCCATGGACATTAATTTTCCACATCCCCGCAATACCCATAACCCTTCTTGACCCGCAACCATTCCTTCCTAATTTCCTAGGTATTCTTTATGTTTCAAAATTTTTGGCTTAGTGGAGAACTTGTGTCACAATGTCCCATGGACATCCCATGCAATTTTCACTCAACTTACCCACTTTCCATTAGACATCATTGTATTTTGGATTTTTCATCTTTCTTTGTCCTTGATGTCCCAAGTACATCCTAGCCCTTGGTTCTCTATAGACCGGTCTTCACCACATTGTGATGGTTTCTCCTTGTGTTGCGGGTATGTTGGGTTTCCATGTCCATTATGTCCCATAATGTCTTGGGCATCCAACACCTCATATCTCTGCCATACCCACACTCTAAAGCATGTCATCTCCTATCTCATTAAGGTAATTAAACCCCTCATTTAATGCAGTTCAACTGAATTATCCCAAATGGGGTGGCATAAAAAGGGGTGAAATCAACCATTTTTACCACTAAAAATTATAGTCAAGCTTCCCATCCTGTCCCTGTCAGAAAGCCTTTAATTTGGTGTTTTAAAAATTAGTAATGGAATGCGTACAAATCTTTTCTAACACCAATATTTTTTCACATGACAAATATGTGGTTTCCAATATTGTGTGAGGGGGTCATGAAGTATGTGTAGTTTACCCAAAAATGATCAAAATGTGTCTTACCTCATTGTTGTTCTAGGTATCGATCTTTAAAAAAATTTCAATTCAAATAAAAACACCAATTACAAAAAATTATATAACCTAACACACTTGCGTCGCATTTTTATGTTACATTTTAAAGTCACTTTTCTACATCATAATTATGCCACATTCGCATCATAAATCACTTTATATGGAGACTACTGATGTCAACGTTATTGGTGTATGTCATATTCACACTTGTTGCGAAGTCCACCTTAAGTTGTGTTATTACTGGTGAGATTTATTATGTGCACAACATTGGTAAATACACATTTAATTGGTAGTTATCCTCACACGTATGAGAATGGTGAGGTGTACCTTGGGGAATTATCATGTCTCACCTTTCACTCAAGCTCTTACTTTTTCTATATAAGGAACCTTTGTGTCCTTATGGAAAGCAAGGAGCTTAGAATCATCTCCAAAGCTGGTGGAGATGTAGTTTCTTAAGGAGATTTTGTTTTGGTGCAACCATTGGTTACACACACATGTGTATAAATTACATTTCCTTTTAGTTTACTACCATGTGATTTTGTCAGTGATCTCTTCCTCTCATCGGAGTATTTTGTGTGGATGCTTCCATTACGAACTTTTTTTGGGCCCTCCTCAATTCCTACATGGTATCATAGCCAGATCTGCAATTTCCATCTCGTAATTTTCTTAGATATAGATTTATATTCAAATTTATTTACATTATTGGTTGCATATATGAATGAAGAAGAGTTTTTTGAAGAGATTTATACCTTTCCCCCTTTTTTGAATGTTTTTAGTGGATCGCAAATTCCCTTTGAAGGATTTTTGAGTTGTGGATTTCTACACCTCCATCATTTAAAGGATTACCATACTTCTTCACAAGCCCTTAAGCATTTTTTAACCTAATTTTATGTTGTGGGTTTTCAAAATTACCCAATAGGTTTTTTCGTTTGTGCCAAACTTGCTATTATAGAGTATATTTTGGGGTTTTTAGATTATGGAAAAAGCTATTTTTTTGGGTATGATCCAATATTTTTCCTATTTTTTTTTAAATTTAGATTTTTTGGAGCTTCTGGTGATTTTTAAAAAATTCTTATCCACAAGGAAAGTAGGGAACAACTAAGAAGATAATAGTTTTTTTTGCTATTTTCTATAAGAAATGGGCTTAACGTATATTTTTTTGGATTCTTCTCTTTGAGAGCTTTTCAGAAAGTATTGATTCTTCTTGAAAAAAACAGAGCAGTGAGGCAAGCATGCGCGTGCCATTCTAATTTTTAGCACAATTTTGGTGCATTCTAAGCGTGCTTGACATCATCATGTGCATTCTGCATGCTGTGCACAATCAACACTTGGTCACCCATACAACCACCATCTAGCCACTGCTACATGCAATTAGCCTTTGACCTACCATATGACTACCCACTTAGTGTTTTTAACCCCCAAGGGATAGACTTTCACCATTGATCTCTTTTTTAGAGTACATTTCTTATGGAAGCTCATATAATTTTGATTTGTGAAGCATTGGAAGATGTTTCTTTTTCAGCTTGCCTACATGTTTCGTGACCTACAAGATGGTGACATATAGCTTTTATGCATTTTAAGTAACCCATGTTTCTAGAATTAGCCAGTTTCTTGCCTATTTACCTTACCATAACTCTATGTATACTATAATAAAGGGAAGGCTTTATAAGGTCAATAACTTTTGATTGAAGTAACTCATATTTGAAAGTAAGCAACATCTTTCTCCCGAACAGTGTGTATTTTTTCACACTCTCTGTAGCTGTAGCAATATGTATATTCTGATCTTTGACTTAGGATTTAAAGTTTTTTAGCTCATAATGGCATGTTTTCTACACTGTAAGATCATATTAGGTGGGTTTTTTATGATGTATTTGTACACAAATTGATTTATAGGAAGTGCCATGGGGGGTTTCTTGATTTTTCTACCTTCATGTGTGTGTATGTGTGTGTTTACACTTTCAGTTGTCGAGTTTGTCACATGAGCATTTTGGATGACTCCTGACTAGAGGATTTTGTTCTTCCTTATTTAGTACCATATTGAGATATTGAGCTACATTGTTTTCACTCCTTAGTTAACACTACAAGGGGGTGTTGTGTACTTACTACTAATGCTTCTTTGGTTGTTCAAGTATGCTATGGACCTTGTGTTTGTTACTAGCGGATGAAAAGGTTGGATATGTTTTGACTTCCATTGCTCAGATGCATTTTTTTGTCAACCCTTTTGGGGATTTCAAAATAAATTTCGATGCCAAATATGAAATTAAACCAAACCTTAAATGATTTTTAAAAATCAGCACCGTTTCTGTGCCAACATTCTTTGGTGGTCTCAAATTTTAGAAAAGTTTCTAAGACAAACTTCTTTGGTTTTCACCATGCATTTCGTTTAGATGGAGTATGCATATATAGTCACTTGTATTCACACAACCATATTCCTAATTCATTCCTTCGGAGGCTTCATTAGATTCAATATACATTTACTCCTCAAATCCTATAAATGTAGTGCCCACATTTTACACATCCAAATGCAACAGTAAAATACCAGGACAATTTTTTTTTGACTTACATTGCTCACAACACACAACACAGTAAGGGCTCCAAGTACAAAACTCGACACACATGCGACAATCACATAAGTCATCGAATCACATAGACACATGCAGACGACATCGTCACGTCGATGCCACGCTTTTCCCGACGAAAGAATACTAGCAAAGACCCAACCACTGGAAACGTGACTTTAGGAACGACGAACCCACGACATAATCGTTACTTTAAATGTATTTTAGTTATGGCTAACTTTCCAAGATCATTATTAGGTAAGCATGATTTTCTCCCTTTTTCCACCTACATGTTCTGAAAATTCGTTTCACAGTTCACTTATTGTTCAACCATTCAATTTTCTCTTTACCCTTATGACAAATCTTCATAACTTACATAGGTATTTTCTATATTTCAATATTTTACACAAAATCCTAACATCTCTCATTCTTATGTTAAGATTAGGCTTCCCAAAACACTTATTCAAAAGTTTAGAATTTAACCTTGTTACACAAGTGAACCTAACGTGATGTCAGGATGAAATCTTGGGATTATGGAAGACATAGATTGAAATAGCTTTTTCCCGAAGAACATCCATCGATCACGAAATAGTTATTTTGCTACCATTATTATTATAGTATAATAATTTGTTGAATTCCAAATTTGATATATTTTTATATGTATATCTTTTGTTTTCTCGACGTTTGATTCACACCATTTGACAATTCATATTCTTTGCAACGCATGAAAACAGTTTATTTAAGTTATAAGGACTCCAAAATTGACCTTAATCCTAATCTCCAATCTCATGTGCAACATTATATGATATGCTCTTACATCGCACTAAGGTCTCGTTCTTAGCATCGTCTCAAAACAAAAGAGATACGAAAGCACTTGTCTGACACATTAAAGAAGTACAAGGCTAGGAGCATAATAACTACACATGATCCCACAAGGATCTTGTAATCCCATGTCTATTACAGGTGTCACGATTCCGCATAAGTGAATTTACTCTTTATTCCTTATTGCCATAAATCATAGCTAAGGGTTTCACAAGGACAAGATAAGAAATTTATCTATGAGGTTGTCAAAATCAACACTTTAACGGGAATGCTTCGCATACAAGGAACTATATATGAGTTTTTACCCACAAGTAACATACAAAAACCAACAGGGATTTAGTTTGATTCCAATATGCACCTAACGATCTACGCCTCCACTACATGTGATTCTAAGGCAAGCGGAAATACCAAAAGGACATTCAAGAGAATACCAAGATGTTATTTTGATAGAACCCAAGGTTGCACCGCTTAGTCGTTCCTTCTGAACAAGGACTCATAAGGTGACTTCCTAAGGTGGTCTTCAACACTCATCCTGGTGTCGGACCTGAAGAGAGTACATTCTTCTCGCGATTACCAAAACTAGAAGGAAACTGCATACTCTGGATAAAGTTGGACCATGTCATTCCTAAAATATGGGTTCACGACAATGTCGTTAAACCTAATGACTATGACGGTAAACTCCAACTAGGGGTTTTATTTACCTAACCTAGGAGGTCTCATCGAGTGCAAAGTTTAAGTTCATTCTACAGTCTTAATTTTCTTTATATGGTAAAAAGGGATCACACATACAGGCAAACTATACACGAATATTTTATTAGAGTTGAGTGTTCCCATTAACACTCTTTATTGTGTTTGCAAGGTAAGAAGGTAATCCAGTAATTAATTTAATCGTCTATTGAAAACTGAGAAAGTGCTACAATATATTAACTTCAATTTCAAATTTACTTTATATAAATCAAACCCCTTTTTTTTTGCCATACACAACTAAGAATCAAACTGAACCAGTGATTAGATGCACATTTCCTAAGTTATCCCTAAACTAGCATATCATACATATTAACAAATTTCAATTATAACTTTTCTGTAACAAGAGACTACATTAGATAGTTATTCATTTTACAATGACCTATAAAAATTACAATAATAATAATTAAATTACACATCGCCTTTTCGATCGTCATTCTTCCATCCTACAAAACCCACGTGAGCAAGATATCAGCGATAAATTCGCTGGCATGGCATCCACCCTAATCAATCATAATTGTCATTTTTCAGTTTCCCATTTACATCTGACAATAATTACAATTTGCAATCGAAATAAAAAGAGTCTAGAAACATGTATCATTGCATTTCATTTTTCTTCATTTTATAAACCCAGGAGAGAGAAAGAGAAAGGGAAGAGAGAGAAAACATCATTTTGTCAAAAGTTCCTAATACACACAACAAGTTTCATTATAGTGTTTTAAACAGTTATTTAAGTGTGTTAAAAGTTTCCAGGGTGATTTGGCAACCTTACGAGGTCCGCAGCTTTCTATTCTTACATTTTCTCACTAGCTACAAAACGTATTCAAAACGGGCTCGGAGGCTAAGAAACTGCTTCCAAAGGTTATCTTCCGATGAGCACGCACTCCACGATTAACTTTCTACGTGTCCCCAGATATACCAAGAGTTCATAGCAACTGACGGAATTGAAAAAGAGCACATGGTTTGCATTTGGCGGTTAGTTTTCCGGGGCCACTGGTCATAGTTCACCCAGTTGTAAAAGACAAAAGTTAGCTCAAGTGGCCCAGAAAATCATGTCCAAAACTGACGTTCGATGGATGTGTAGCACAACGAGACATCTCCTACTAGTTCCCCTATATAAGGAGAATTCATCAGAGTCGACGGGACGGAGAACTAGAAAACCATTTTCAAATGGCAACAAGTTTTCTGGAGTGACAAGATGAAATTGGACCAGTTTGACCTCATCAAACTGTGATCGGAGGCCTACAAAATGGCTTTGCCAAACTATCCCGAAAGGTTCTCTTTCCTATGCTGAATGTTCCATGCATTTGTCTAGTATAAACACTAGAGGTTTGCGAAGACGGAACGTGATTTCTCTTTCCGGGTTTCAATTGGTGGTCCCAAACGAAAGCCAACTTTCTAGTTTTAACAACTCTCTACTGTTGTAAACCGGTGTAACAGGGCTCCTAAAAGAGCGTCAAAAGGATGTCATATGATCGTTTCGGGTCAAACCAAAAATCAAGGCGACTCCTCGTATACCAAGGTACACGAATGAAACTTCACATCTCGTTTCCAGAGTTGCGAAGGGTACTTAGTGAGTCTCCGAAAAATGCAAAATTTAACTATTTTAAGCAGGAAGAAGGTCAACTTAATCAATGGAGAGTCAAATTTTTCTGGTCGATAAAACGATATTGGAGCGATCAAAAGGGTAAGAGTTTTCTAGATCATCTCGAAGCGAGGGTGATAGTTCATGTTTTAAAGTAGGCGAGTTATAATGGCTTCGAGAGTTGCGACACGACACTTTATTGTTTTGCAATGAGTTGAAGAGACATTTAACTGTATTTAAAAATCCCTAATAATTTAAAATTCTATTTAGTTGCCAAAAGAGAACTAAAACACGAGAATTATGAGAGGTAAGGGAAGAAGGACCATGCCTGGAGAACGAAGTCGGTCGAAGCCGCAGGCTTTGGTTCAACATCTTGCTCGGGCACTTCACCAACCGGTTCACAAGCCTGGATCCAAACCCCCACCACGTCACACCAACTTCCCAATCACTTGAATTTTTCCAACAGTATAAGTGGTTGTTTGAAAGTTTCTGAGCTTTTTAACATACCCACTTCGTACAAATCCTATTAATCGATGATGCAGTGTATGAGGTGCCCCAAACTAGTTAGAACGCATACAAACAACAAGTCCACCCACCACGAAAATCTTGCTCCAAAATTTGCATCTGGGCACAAGGAGTTAGGACGCTTGCAAGGGTTATGAAATTTGGCTTTCACCCACCATAGTAGGTTATGAGCATGCATATCTCCATGAATGAATCCAAGCTCAATCGATCCTTATGAGCACCAACTTTTTTGTACATCCACAACTTACAAAAATAACTAACAAACTATTTTAAGAAAAACTGTATGCATTCAGTATATAATACCACGTTCCTTTCTAGCAGGCCGTATTTTTTTATCAGGCGTTTTAGTCAAACAGCTCTCATGCCTTGTGTTTATTTCCACATTTTTGTATGCACTTCTACCAATCCATATACTGATTTAAAGCTCCCGTTTAGGCACCCCCATAGGGAGAATACAACTAAGGTTGCGGAATATGGTTTTGCATCTGCTTGAAATTTTCCAAGGCCTTTTTAACAAACTCATGTTTTTTGCACAAATCCTACAAATCCATAGCATTCTATGTGAGACCGCACTGGTCTGATGAGGGCACTTACAACTATATTAATACTGGTAAAATCCAGCGCCCTTTTTTTTTAACAGACCCATTTTTTGCATATCCCGTTGTCATTGCAGTCCCTGGACCACATTTCTTCCCTGCATTTAGGCAAACAGCTCGCAAGCTTCCACATTTTGGCATATGTGTTTGCCAAGGCGCTTGCAACTAACACATATGACAAAAAAACTTATCTTCCATGCACTGGAAGGAGTCACACCAGTCTGGGCGCGAGTTTTTTGACACAGGCTGAGAAATTGTTGGCAAAAGAGAACTGAACAAGTTGGAGACCTGTTTACTACGTGGTGAAATAGTGTGGTTGTCCCTTGAGAAACCCACGCCATTTGAATGCTGCAAAAATCACGCACCATGAGCACTGTCTCTTTTTTTTATTTGCTCAAACAAAGAAGCGGCGCCTCCAAGTTTGAACGCCCCCAAAGGATTGCAAATCAACAACATCTAACAAAAATTCCTATCTTTTATGCTTTGCAAGGTGTCCACGCGTGAGGATGACACGGTCTAGGAGGATGTTGGCATAGGCTAGGAGGCTGGGAGGAGGCCACACTCCATGAGAAAGCATTTGGCGTGGGTTGTCCTGCCGTTGCCCATTCCAATAACAAAAATCCAAAACCCTAACTCGCCCCAAAAGAAACACGAGCCTCATTTTTTTAAATTATCTTTAATTCTTTTATTTTATTTACTTACTTTATTTATTATTTATTATTTATTGTAAACAAAGGCATTACATTCTCCTCCCCTTAAGAAGCATCGTCCTCGATGTGACATACAATGACAAAAGAAATAAAGTACGCAACAAGGGACGAATGTGGCGCAGGTATGCTCTAAGGTTAATATTTTAGATCAAAAATCATGGTCACGGGGTGGTCCTAGAAACATTAGGTAGAAATTTTAACTTTCAAGGTTTTGTGAAGATTGACAGTTCTCTGTTATTCGTTATTTCATTAATCTCTTTCCGTTAACATTATTCTTAATTCAAGTCCTTTAGCATTTCATTGTTGCATAACTTTAGTTATTTCATTCCTGTGGGTTCCCATCATGAACTACAATCACAACACCCTACCAGGGTCATACACAACACCAAATTTTCACAACATACTTTTACATACTTTCACGACTGTACCCCATCACAAGGGTTTCACCAAACCATGGAATGACAACGAGTAGACCACATAACAATTAATTTCCAACAATTATGTCCTAAACACAGATCTAGTACACACATATGACTAACAAACAGAATCAACATGTTAATACATATACAACGGGTATCACATGACTCACAAAAAAAATCCATGACTATAACAACATAGTTCCAATCCAATATCCAATAGTCCATACCAACCAAGGGAAGAGTCACGCCACCAATCATAACAAGTCTAACCAGAACTCACAAGAGGACACATAACTCACTATATCAACTCTACACATAACAAGACATCATGAAACAAACCCCAGATATCTCCAAAAGTACCTAGGTAAAACTCCATATATCTCCTGAAGTATCACAAAGCAACTCCATATACCTCCCCAAAGCATCACCAGATAAGCTCCATATACCTCCCAAGAGGAAGAAACATAGTGCCAAAACCAATTCGGGTCACTCAACCATAGAGCCCCATCAAGAATATCAGGTCACTCAACCATAGAGCGCCATAAAGAATAACAGGTCACTCAACCATAGAGGCCTGTATCCTTTCTCCTTTTATATGGGGTCAGGTCACCCTATGGCCCTAGGCACATAGAGCCTCGTCACCCCCAACCCAAGTGACATAATAACTCGTGGTTCAACAACCCATTAGTTATCTATAACTCCTTGGGGTGTACCCCTATACAATGAAGCGGGTCCATAGGTTCAACCACTTCATGGTGAGTCCCATGACCCTGTTCCAACACATTATGACATTAGAACCAACATAACAAACCAATCAAATGACAAGTGGAAAAATCAAAAGTCTTGGGCTAGGCTACAAAAACTCTCAAATATGAAAAGAAAGTTTTAAAACCAAGAAAAGCAAATGGCTAATTAGCCTTGGTTAGTGCAAAATCCAAATGTTAATGCAACGATCAAATAAATGCCCAAAATATAAGAACATGTCAATCAAGAAAACGGATGGTTCTAGCGAAAAGGGAAAGATTAATTTACGAATAAAATACATAATGAGAAAATAACACATCACAATCACTATGTGGCCTCATACTGCCACCAAAGGGGTACTCATCGAGTTGCTAGCACTCAGACATTGAGCCTCAGCTCATGAAAATATACATGTAACCAGAAATGAGTAAATAAAATAATGTAACTGTCACCATCTCTGCCTGAACCATTCCTCCATACTCCCACAATGATCAACATAGTCAAAATCACATAGGATTATTCAATGAACAATCCAATAGGAAAGAGTAGGGGACACAAGGTTGCATAAGTTGAGCCTAAGGTGGTGCGCACCCACAATATACTGAGCAAGTTCAAAGTATACTAAACATATTGAAGTGGATTTTCAGTCTATATAAGACTCCACTTCCTCACTCGTACTCGTCTCAAGATTATGAAAACCTGGTCCACACCTCCTCTCTCCACACATACACTCTTGACAGTTCATCCCCTTAGGGTCATCTAGTGTAGGGTCCATGACATACACATAACTACATCACTAACATAATGGTAATTCACACACAACAACCATAATGTATTACGCATGGTATATATGTATAGGGTATAACACAATCACTACTTTCATGGGTTACGATACATCAAATTATCACATCCTGCACCCAAAGTGCAATCACTGTACACTAGGGATCATACTCACCATATGCCCCTAAGTCACGACATGAACCATCCCATATTACACAAATCATACATACAATGGACATAGTAACATCACAACATAACATTCATTTGTTACATACAAAGTGATACACACATTTCTTCAAAACATGTTAAAACATCATGATACAATTCAACTCACTCTACATCAATTCAGTCATACCACATATCAACACACCCACATATCACAATATGCCACAATGCTCCAACACCCTGTCATCTACATTAGAATTTTTTTTTGCACATTCCAAGCAGTAATTCACACGTGGACTCTTCATAGAATCCACACGAAGGAGAGAGAATACTCCCATCCCCAGCACATCAACATGATAACAAAAGCACACTAAGTGACATACACCTCATGTGCATTCACACTATCACAATTACGACATAGACCACATCACTCTTAAAACACATTACTCTTCTAGTTTTTTATCACCATCATGAAACACCATCACCATCATACAACCCGTCATGAAACACCATCACTATCCTACAAAATCATCACAACTCCAATCCATCCTAGAGGTTCAAGAGCATGAACCTCCGCTCTGATACCATATGTAGTGCCCACATTTTACACACCCAAACACAACAGTAAAATACCAGGATATTTTTTTTTTGACTTCCATTACTCAATGAAAAATGCCATAAGGACTCCAAGTAGAACAACTCAACAACATATACAACACCTACATCAGTCACCAAATCACATAGACACATGCAGACGACATCGACATGTCGATACCACACTCTTCCCAACAAACGAATACTAGCAAAGACCCAACCACAAGAAACGTGACTTTAGGAACGATGAACCCACGACATATCGTTACTTTAAATGTATTTTAGTTACAGCTAACTTTCCAAGATCCTTATTAGGTAAGCATGATTTTCTCCCTTTTTCCACCTACATGTCCTGAAAATTCGTTTCACAAATCACTTATTGGTCAACCATTTAATTTGCTCTTTACCCTTATGACAGATCTTCATAACTTACATAATTATTTTCCATATTTTAGATTTTGTACAAAATTCTAACTATCCCATTCTTATGTTAAGATTAGGCTTCTCTAACATTTATTTTTGGCTTGTAGTTTTACCCTTACAACTCAAGCGAAAGTGACTTAGTGTCCAAAACGCAATAAAAAGGATTTGACGGAGATTTAGATTCAGGGTAGCCTTTCACTAGAAATATTTCTCGATTCACACTATATTTATTTCCCTAACATTGTTATTATAGTTTAGTAATTTGTTGAATTCCAAATTTGATTTTTATATGTATATCTTTTGTTTTCTCGACGTTTGATCACACCATTTGACAATTCATATTCTTTGCAACGCATGAATTTTTTTATTTAAGTTATAAGCACTTCTAAAATTGACCTTAATCCTAATCTCCAATCTCGTGTGCAGCATTTATATAGGTATGCTCTTACATCACACTAAGGTCTCGTTCTTAGCATTGTCTTAAAACAAAAAAGTTACGAAAGTATTTGACTGACACATCTAAAGATGCACATGGTTAAGCATGATTCCAGTTTCCCCCAAGGCTTTAATCTGTATTATAGGTGTGATTAAGGTTAACATGTATTTACCCTATAATCCTTTCGTGAAAGATCACCTCGCTAAATTTTCACAAGCCTGAGGTTTGAAATTTATCTATGAGGGACAATAGGGTGCACTTAACGGGAATGCTACGACCTAGAAAAACTATATCAAGAGTCTTCATTTAGGTCATTTGGATCCAGCAGGGATTCCATTCAATGATGAAGTTAATTTCTAAATCTACATGTTGTAAGGCCTAGAAATACCAAAAGGATACAAGGGAGTAATATCTCTACCTGACTCCACAGAATCTAGGGTTGCACCGCTTAGTCGTTCCTTCAAACAAGGACTCGTAAGGTGACTTCTAAGACGGTCTTCAACACTCAGCCTGGTGTCAGACCTGAAGAGAGGACATTCTTCTCGCGATTACCAAAACTAGAAGAAAACCACATACTTTGAATAAGGTTGGACCATGTCATTCCTAAAATATGGGTTCACGAAAATGTCGCTAAACCTAATGACTATTACGGAAAACTCTAGCTAGGGGTTTTATTTACCTAAGCTAGGAGGTCTCATCGAGTGTAGAAGTTTAAGTTCATTCTACAGTCTTAAATTTCCTATATGGTACAAAGGGATCACACATGCATGCAAAGTATGCACGAATATTTTATTAAGGGTTGAGTGTTCCCATTAAAACTCTTTATTGTGTTTGCAATGTAAGAAGGTAACCCAATAATTAATTTAATCATTTATTGAAATACTAAGAAGGTACTATAGTATATTAACTTCAATTTCAAATTTACTTTATATAAATCAAACCCCTTTTTTTTGCCATACACAACTAAGAATCAAATTGAACCAGATCATCAAATGCACATTTCCTAAGTTATCCCTAAAACTAGCATATCATGCATGTTAACAAATCTCAATTATAAATTATCTCGGTAGCAAAAGACTACATTAGACAATATATTCATTTTACAATGACCTATAGAAATTACATTAGTAATAATTAAATTACACATTGCGTTTTTGATCGTCATTCTTCCATCCTACAAAACCCACGTGAGCAAGATATCAGCGATAAATTCGCTGGCATGACATCCACCCTAATCAATCATAATTTTCATTCTTTAGTTTATTCTCCATTTACATATGAAAATAATTACAATTTGAAATCGAAATAAAATGAGTGTAGAAACATATAATCCATTGCATTTCATTTTTCTTCATTTTATAAACCCAGGAGAGAGAAAGAGAAAGGAAGAGAGAGAAAACATTGTTTTGTTGAAAGTTCTAATACACACAACAAGTTTCATTATAGTGTTTTAAACAGTTATTTACGTGTGTTTAAAAATTTCCAGGAGTGATTTGGTAACCTTACGAGGTCCCGCAGCTTTTTATTCTTACATTTTCTCACTAGCTACAAAACGATTCAAAATGGGCTCAGAGGCTAAGAAATTGCTTCCAAATGTTATCTTCTGATGAGCACGCACTCCATGATTAACTTCCTACGTGTCCCCAGATATACCAGGAGAATTCATAGCAACTGACAGAATTGAAAAAGAGTGCATGGTTTGCGTTTGGCAGCTAGTTGTCCGGGGCCACTGGTCATAGTTCACCCAGTTGTAAAGATGACAAAAGTTGGCTCAAGTGGCCCAAAAAATCACGTCCAAAACTGACGTTCGATAGATGCGCACACAACGAGACATCTTCCTACTAGTTCCCCTATATAAGGAGAATTTGTCAGAGTCGACGGGACGGATAACTAGAAAACCATATTTTCAAACGGCAACAAGTTTTCTGGAGTGACAAGGAGAAATTGGTCCAGTTTGACCTCGTTAAACTGTGATCAGAGGCTTACAAAATGGCTTTGCCAAACTATCCCGACAAGTTCTCTTTCCTATGCTGAATGTTCCATGCACTTGTCTAGTATAAATGCTAGAGGTTTGCGAAGATGGAACGTGATTTCTCTTTCCGGGTTTCAAATGGTGGTCCCAAACGAAAGCCAACTTTCTAGTTTTAACAACTCTCTACTGTTGTAAACTGGTGTAACAGGGCTCCTATAAGAGCGTCAATAGGATGTCAATGATCATTTCGGGTCAAACCAAAAATCAAGGGGACTCCTCGTATACCAAGGTACACGAATGAAACTTCACATTGCGTTTCCAGAGTTGCGAAGGGTACTTAGTGAGTCTCCGAAAAATGCAAAATTTAACTATTTTAAGCAGGAAGAAGGTCAACTTAATCAATGGAGAGTCAAATTTGTCTGGTCGATAAAACGATACTGGAGCGATCAAAAGGGTAAGATTTTTCTAGATCACCTCAAAGCGAGGGTGAACAGTTCTTGGTTTAAAGTAGGCGAGTTATAATGGCTCTGAGAGTTGTGACACGACACTTTATTGTTTTGCAATGAGTTGAAGAGACATTTTAACTGTATTTAAAAATCCCAATAATTTAAAATTCTATTTAGCTGCAAAAGAGAAACAAAACACGATAATTATGAGAGGTAAGGGAAGAAGGACCATGCCTGGAGAACGAAGTCAGTCGAAGCCGCAGGATTTGGTTCAACATCTTGCTCGGGCACTTCACCAACCGGTTCACAAGCCTGGATCTAACCTCCACCACGTCACACCAACTTCCGATCACTTGAATTTTTCCAACAGCATAAGTGGTTGCTTGAAAGTTTTTGAGCTTTTTAACATACCCACTTCGTACAAATCCTGTTAATCGATGATGCAGTGTATGAGGTGCCCCAAACTAGTTAGAATGCATACAAACAACAAGTCCACCACACGACAATCTTGCTCCAAAATTTGCATCTGGGCATAAGGAGTTAGGACACTTTCAAAGGTTATGAAATTTGGCTTTCACCCACCATAGTAGGTTATGAGCATGCATATCTCCATGAATGAATCTAAGCTCAATCGATCCTTATGAGCACCAACTTGTTTGTACATCCACAACTTACAAAAAGAACTAACAAACTATTCTGAGAAAAACTGTATGCATTCAGTATATAATACCACGTTCCTTTCTAGCAGGCCGCATTTTTTTTATCAGGCGTTTTAGTCAAACAGCTCTCATGCCTTGTGTTTATTTCCACATTTTGTATGCACTTTTACCAGTCCATATACTGATTTAAAGCTCCCGTTTAGGCACACACACAGGGAGAATACAACTAAGGTTGCGGAATATGGTTTTGCATCTGCTTGAAAGTTTCCAAGGCCTTTTCAACAAACTCATGTTTTTTCCACAAATCCCTGTTCCAAAGCTTCCATGTTTGCACATTGGTCTGATAGGGCACTTACAACTATATTAATACTGGTAAAATCCCCCTCCCTTTTTGGTGCAACTTAGGAGGAGCTGGCATAAAGAACAAAACAAAATAAAACCAAAAAAAGTAGATTTCCAATGTGTTTTGTTGGATGTCCATATGCTGTCCCAGGCAAGGATTTTGGCACAAATCAGGCGAGTGCAACTTCAACATCTGACAATATTCCTCTCTCCAATGCTTTCAGAGAATTCCATCTGTAGTAAAAGGGTTTTCCCCCATTTTTGCGCTGGATGGGGAGAGAAGAAATAAAAATGGCAGAAAAAACAAATTTCCATTATGCTTTGATGGATGTGCGCACCTTGCTCCAAATCTCCCACATTTTACACAGACTGGAGGCTTGTTTTTTGCATGGTGAAATAGTGTGACTGTATCTTAAGGAAACGCCCCCATGTTTCCTACACACAGCCACCCTCAAACTCCCCATGAAGCTTCCTCCGTTCTTTCATCTGGTCAAACATGGAGAGTAGCGGCCCCAAAACAAGTTTGAACGCCCCCAAAGGATTGCAAATCAACAACATCTAACAAAAATTCCTGTCTTTTATGCTTTTGCAAGGTGTCCACGCGAGAGGATGGCGCGGGATGGGAGGATGTTGGTGTAGGCTAGGAGGCTGGGAGGAGGCCGCACTCCATGAGAAAGCATTTGGCGTGGGGTTGTCCTGTCGCCGCCCATTCCAATAGCAAAAACCCAAAACCCTAACTAGCCCCAAAAGAAACACGAGCCTCATTTTTTTAATTTATATTTAATTCTTTTGTTTTATTTACTTATTTTATTTATTATTTATTATTTATTGTAAATGGAGGCATTATAATTTAACTTCAATGCCACCTCTTGTTGTCTTGACTAGTGAGGAGGTAAAAAACATGAAAGACATTCATAAGCATGCATCTTATGGAAAAGCAATAGAAACTATGGTGGATGAGATGTTGATTTCTAGCCTGAATTTCATGGAGGAAGCATATATAGCATATGATAACATTTGTTCAATCGAACACAGATTCACCTCAACTATTACAGGTCTAGAAAAAGATCTCAAGTTGTGGACAAAGTGCATACAAGATTTCAGACAAATGATCAATACTGATGAGAAAAAATATCATTGCCAATAGAATTTTTTATGACTCAAAGAATAATCTTTCAAAGAAATGGGTGTACAGTGTGGATTGGAAAATAAAGGTCCTAGAAGAGGTAATAGATGAATTGAAGAACATGTTCCAAAAGGGTGAGGGCTTTAAAGCTTGTGTATTGGATCAATTTTGATATCTTCATTTCTAGTTCCTTAAAGAAGACTATGTGAGTAGAAACACAATGCAAGACATCGAGGCAAAATTCAAAGCCCTGATCAAATATTTTTTTTTTCAAATCTGATATCATAACCAATGAGAAGATGAGGGAAGTTTGTGTATTGCAAACTGTTGTTATTGAAGAAAAAAGGCTTTTCACAAAATGTAGACTTTTGGAAAGACATGGAAGGTTTCTTGAATAGTTGGGAAAATTCTACTGCAAACACCACTATTCCTTAAGGCATGGAAATTGGTGGAGCATTTATGAAGTTCAGGAGCCATATTCTCAAAGTAAATACTGTATAAGGCTTTTCATCAAATTTCCCTTCAACTAGTTCATAATCCTTTATTTTATAAAATTATATTTCAAATTTGGTCACCTTTTATTGTAACACTATAGTTTTTAATTGAATCCAACTTAATGATATAAATACATTATATTAAGTATCAATGTTTGATTTAAAAAAGGAAACTGAAGGGAATCTAGTTGTAACCACCCTGATGGCTATAAAAAGGAACTCCATATCATTGTTAAGGGGGTTGGATTTTGATGATTGGAATGTAATACTCATAACTTTGATCAATACAGAAGAAATAATTTTTCCCTTTTTTCTTTTGTCTCTCTCATATTCTTTCTATTTTGTTCCTTAATCTGCATATGTGTTTTTGATATGTTCAAATAAGAAACTTTGTGTTCATCTTTTTAAATGTCGTGTGAAGAATTTTGTGTCTGAAACATTCATATCTCATGGGGCTATTTGGATGTGTACAAATTCATGTAATTCTTAAAGCTTCATGCATGCATTAAAAGGATATTACTCTGTTATCTATCTATCTGAAAGTGATGCCTTCTTCTCTTCTTACTCATTACAACAACTGGTGATCTTGAGTAACCAAGGGGAACATTCATGTTCTTGATAGATAAAAAGTGAACTGTGAAGTCCCTTTTACTCTGTCTTACCATCCAAGTATATTGTTTCTTCCAACTATTAATTACATTCCTTCTATCTTCTGTATTGAGAACATTATAGATATGAAGACATTCACAACATCAAAATCCTCATTCAAATGTTAGTAGTTTGTATATTTGTAAATAAGTAGTTTTTTCCTATTTGTGTGCGTGGAATAAGGGAACCTCTTCCATAAAGAGAAGGGAATTCTATTCCCTAAATTGTTGCTTTAATAAAAGATAAAATTTTTCTCAACCAACAATTTTTTGGCACCCACTGTGGGGCATATTTTGTGCACCCCACAAAAAAATATTCATATATGCCAACAAAAATAACACACTAGTAAAGAGGAGATACACATGAGGTCAAAGAGCATAAGGTATTAAAGATCCTGATTTTAGTTTGCTGGGAGATAGGAACATGGCTTTCACCTGACTCCAAAAAGAAGAGCTAGAGGGAAAAGTTTCACAAGCGCTCCTCCTACAAGGAATAGAATTTTTTCATCTTCAACAAAAAGTGTTATCCAAACTCAATCCGAGTGCCAATGCTTCGGCCTTGGTATTAGCTATAATTACAATAACTTTGCAAACAATTTTTCCTAGAATAGTTATTACACCTCTTCCCTGGGGTCAACGAGCTGGGCCTTTGGCTCTCCCTTAACCCCTATATGATTTTCCAAAAGGGAATAGGAAAATTTCCCCCAAATTCTGAGGTGATGGGAAAGTGCATCTAGATAATCACATTGCTGCATTTATTGTGGCTTGTGGAGTGCTCGGATATTGAGCATGAATGTCTCTGTCATGGATTTTTTTGGAGACACTACAGGACAACAATGCGGATTGGTTTTATCATCTCACAGCTGGCATCATTACCAACTAGGATACTATGAAAAACCAATTTGAAAATAGGTTAAATCCTATGGAGGATGTGCATGCCATTTTGGATCAAATTTCTCAAATTAAAAATGAGCCTTATGAACGTATGTGAGAGTTTGTGTAAAAATTTAACAAATTGGGTGAATAAAATTCCAGTAGCCATGCATCATGTGGATCAAATTCAGAATTGTTTTTTCCTAAAGGTAGAAATACCAGAGGTAAAACTATGCATTCAGAAGGGTCAATCTCGGGCACCTTAGATGATGATCAACGTTTGGCCATAAACATGGAAGATAATTTGATAATGTCAGGTAAATTGTGGAAGGAACCACCCAAATCTGAGATCCCTACTTCTGCTACCACAAGTTCTGATAAATTAGTTTAGAAGCTAGAAAACGATATGATTTCCATTAAGAAGAAAGTGGCCTAAAATTATCCTTATAAGGATATTATGAGAAGTAATTTTCAACCTCGAAATCGGTCTACCTCCTACTTAGCCTAAGTTGGAAATTGAAGCACCACCTCTCAAGGTTCCAGTCAATGTAACATGTGAAGTCAAAGAACCTGAAGATGAAGTAGAAGCTAAGGAATTGTAGAATATAGAAGAAGAACCTAACAAAGTTCCAAAAGAAGTGAATGATTATCAAGTCAATTTCCTTACCACATAAGGAGTTGATGATGACAAGGATGATTATGATGAAGTGGGTGGCAGATGTGAAAAATGAAACATATGCTATCATGACAAGAGAAAAAATGAACAAGAAGGAAGTAGTCCAACCTGCAAATAAATATAAAGAAGTTACGATCACTATTCTAGTTGTGCAAGGAGAGGATCCCTTATTCCTACCACTGCCACTCAAAAGGTAAGTAATACTAACACTCTTACTTCTTCATCTTATACACCTAAGGCTAATGTACCTTCAACTCATGTGTCCAAAAATTCTTCATTTACAATTTTTGATAAGCCTCAGACTTACACTTCTTAAGGCTTATATGCCCCATAAACCTTAGGACCCTTTGATATAATTGATCATATCAAAAAGACTAAAATCCAAATTTCTAAAGTTGAATTCTACCAAACTCACCCGGAGGCCTTTTCTCAAGTTGCCAAGTTTTTCAAGTCCAAACCAAGCCAATCATCCACCAATACTAAAGGCCTATTACTCACTCCTACCTCTTCACCTCCACAAAATTTTATGGCTTTACCAGTATCCACAACTGAAAAAATTGAGCTCTTTTATGTCACACTGCTCATAGTTCATAATCTTAGAAATTGTGTCATTTACTCAGGTGTATATGATAATATGATGCATGCTAAATTCTCTCATGCCCTTAGCCTCACACTGATGTGAACATTCAATTCATGTTATTCTATGGAGAGCAAGGAGGTGTCTGTTGTTCAAAGGATCAAAGATTCCCAAGTAGCTTTTGTTACCTTCCCGTAGAAAAGGGTCAAAGATACAATTTTAGTTGTAGAAATCCCATAATCTTATGGTATGCTGTCGAGTAGGAAATTTCATAGAGAAGTGGGAGGATAAATTTAGATGGATTGGTTGCATTCCCTCATTCTAGTTAAAGGAAAAATGAAGAAATTGTTGCTCGAGAGGTAGGAAAAGTATATTGTACAAAAAACTGATGATTCTAAAGAAAAAATTCTCTATGAGAAAATTGGCCATGGTAACTATATGATCATGTCTGAGGATGATGTAAAGGCTCCTAAAGGGGTGATCAACAATCCTAATGGTGTTTGGATATTGGAATTTGATGATAGTTGTTCTTCAGCTGGATCTAGAGCTGGTGTAGTTGAAGCTCTTATTCTTATCCTGACAACGATAAGAGAAATGGGGATCAAAAATATTTTTTCTCAAGAGGATGCTGATCTCATTATCAAGTAGGTAAGAGGGGTATTCCAAGTAAAAAATGGAAGGCCGAAGAATTACAAAAATCTGGTATAGGATTAGATCGAATTGTTATATGCCTTTTCTATCGAATCTATGCCTAGATAAAAAATACTAGATTTGATGCTTTAGCTATGTTTGGATCTCTGCTAATCCTTCACTTGGAATTTTCCCAAGATAAGATCACGATCGAGATGATATATAGACCGAGTGTTCCAGATAATGTGAACCATTGATAAGTGTTTAATGATGATCAACACCTGATATCCTTCCTTGAGCTCCAAGATTATTTCACTAAGCTATATTTCGAAGGAAGTGAAGTTCATCATGAGTCATTTTCATCTTCTATGTCTAAAGAAAGAGTGGAGGAAGAATATGATAAATATGGCTGCATAAGATTGAAATGTAATAAGATACCTAGGGTATTGGTAAGCTTAGAAGATTTATTTGACAAAAATGATAGATATATCAGATCCAAGTTATCACATGACGTCCATCAATCAGTTGAATATGAAAAAAGAAATATAGGGAGTTGTAGACACAAATTTATGCACTTTAGACAATATTTATCCTAGTCTTATACTACTATTTAGAAGGTTCTCACTTGTATAGAGTACTAATTAATCCCACCTTTTGGCCATCCTTTTCTTATGTTTTATTTCATCTTTCTTGCATGTTTTCCAACACTTATTATCCCATTTCATAACTTCCCCAAAATTATATCCCTAAATCAAGGTGCCCTAGGTTGTACTGGGGCACCCCAAGGTGCCTTTGTCCCACCTAGGGTGCCCCAGTCTATGTAAATCCCCTTTCACTCCTTTTTGGGTCACTTCTAGTTTTTGGTCATCTTTATCGTTTTCCTAATCAACCTTGTCGGGATTAATTATGAAATCAAACTTGAGAACCATATAAATATAAAGTTATAAAACCATAATGAGGGTCCTAGGTCTTTATATCATATCACTACTATCACTCCATATAGAGTTGCATCCATTGCATCACTTGCATCCACATAGTGCCATGCATTCAAGCTAGGAGATGCATCACACACACTGCATAGGGGGAGGGATTCCATTCTATTCCATTGCACACATGTTATTTAAATTTTGTATAGTTTCCATTTCTCATCTCCATTGTAAAGTGTGACTGACACGAGAACATTCCTAGGGAACGACATGCACACACACACTAGAACTACATTCAGGTCTGAATTATAGTTCAACACTCAGTTTATTAAGACCAATAGTTTGGCGGATGAGGTCAATCCGACCCATTCATTTACATATTCCATTTTTCAAGGGTTTGATTCCATTCTCATTGCATAAAAGGTCATTACACAGTTCACTTGATGAATCCCGTGTGACAAACATGAAGCATTCAGAACTAACTTGCCATTCCATACCAGTTGTAGGTTTTGAGCATTTGAAGTGTTTAGAATTCCTCCATTGTAGACCAGGTTGCCATAGTATACTCCTAAGTGCCCCAATTATTCTCAGATCCATGCTAGATCTGCCATTTTGTAGGGTCTTTGATTATTTTTTTGCACTTTCTGATTTTATTCCATTCAGATCTGCAACAACCTGTGACAGTCACAATAAATCAGCTAAACTATTTCTTCCCCTTCTCTTGCACATTTAGGGCTTCATTTCACTTAGAGTAATTTACTTGTATTCATTTCATACTGATATAGTCTTTTTATTAAAGAGATTTAGTCCTCCTAATTTGGATTAACATTAATACCCTAAGTATCCTTACCAAAGGCTACCTTATATTTCCTCATTTTTATTAATCATTTTGGTGAACCCGACATCTTTCTCGCTTAGGATCCTTATTATTCTTATATCATGGGTAAATATTCTTTATCTACTTTACTTAAGAGATTCCCACTTGTTAGGCTATTTTCCAACAATGCATAGACACCAAGTATTTTGATGATAATATGCCACCACATGAATTAAGTGCTATCCTTCATTTTTTACTTGTCGACCTTGATCTTGACAACCCTCCATCTAAATAACCTATCTTAGAGTCGATTCATGCCTTACATGCCAAATTTTCTATCATGGAATCCACAATCACATCCCTTAGATCTAAAGGTCAACCGCATAAGGATACTTCTCAATCGTGTACATCCTCCATCCAATCTATGGAATCAACAATCACATATCCATTAGATCTAAACTCCAACAATTTAAAGATGCTTCTAAATCATATACATCCTCTATTAAATATATGGAATCCACCATCACATCCCTTAGATCATGAAATTCAAAAACTTAAGGATGCTTCTCAATCACATGTTTGTTCTTCTTCGACATCTCTTATTCAATCTATGTATACTACATGTTATATAGTTGAACCTCAAGTCACATTCCATCACCAAAACCTCTCATACTTGATCACAAAGCTCAACCATATGAAATTCTATCCCAACTTCTTAGTTTTCAATTGATTCTTCTACCACCTACTCATTTTTATCATTCCTTATCAGAAAGTAAAATACTAAAATTTTCCATATTGCCATTATCACCAATCAATGGGCATAGTGATCACAATTGCTATGCTTTACGATGTAGAATCAAATATCTTGAGTGTCAGGGATTTATCTCATTCAATGGAAAACATCCTATTACACACCTACTTACAAATACTACATCTAAATGGTCTCCAAAAGCTGCTCCTTCTACATCTAAGGACCCCCACCCTACCGATTCTCATACGCATTCTTCGATTAGTCAAGAGTCACCTAAGAAACCACCTACAATGTCATCAAGTCAACATAAGAAACAACCTCTCCAAATTATTTCACCATATCCTCCTCCTCAGTTACCTCTATCATTATACAATCAAAGCAATCCATCATTTCTTACAGTTTTCTCTAATTCATGTCCTCTTACTAAGTCACATGTTGTATTACCAAGTCAAAATGAGAAACCAACCACAATACCAAGTCCTACACAAAAATAAATGCCTAAAGTTAAGCTTTTCATTCTAGCATCCGCTATAAATCCTACATGTGTTGACGATTAGGACTCTAATGAAATTTATTATGAGGAAGAACCATGTGATGGTCATGCTTCTCCTTCACATCCTATTACTTTTGTTAAGGTAAATAATCTATATATTGATCCACTTTGTGTCTTTTTATTTGACCTTCATCACGTACATACTTGGGGGGCATCACCACTACACAATCCCCCTTCCTCATATTAGCGTAGCTATACCTCTACCCTTTGCATTATATTTTTCATATAGGGATCATTCTTACACATTCTAGCACCCTTTCTACCCGATGATGCACTCTTGTGCTTTGGTTCACACTTGACTATTGAGGGATTACCATTACACTGAACCCCACACACTGCATGCTAGGTTATACACATTTATGTCTTATCATCTTTTCTATAATACCCTACATCATATATTATCCTCTACATACTCCATCTACTATTCATTTATATATCATTTATCTCAGAAATACTACATTATTCATCATTATCCATGAGGTTAGCTTTATCATTCCATCACCACATTCTATATTTATACTAGACTACATTATCTATGGGCCTAGCTATCCATTTCATCACTACATATTATATCCCCACCTATATCCACCTCTTGCATCATATTATTCTTACATGATACACTAGTTTCCATTATATACATGTCTAGTTCCCTATGCCATCCTTACATTTTATATTTCTATATATACCTATAAGTACATTCCATACATTACATGTGTTACATAAATTACATTTCATTGTTTACACCGCACATTTACATCCTATACTCATCACTTGGTCATTTATACTACGTTGTTTCCTGCACACTACACTCACCACCCTATGATGCACTCTAGTTCCTTGGTCCATACTCGAATGCCAAGGGTTTACTAATCAAATGGATTCCTTACATTCACCATGCAACCTCTCTCCTATCCAACCTTTCTTGCATTCATGGAATACACCTTAGGTTAAATAGTCACCCCGTCTTCATATATTGTAGTGGTATACGCTTTAGGCTAAATCACCACCCTCATTTTTGTCATCTTTTAGTAGCATACACATTAGGGTGCATCATCACTCCTTTCTTGACTATCCCATCATGACATATTATTTAGGATAAATCATCACTCCTGCGTTCATCCTTCCATGTTTTAGTGATATACGCTTAGGGCTAGATCATCACTCCTCCATTCAACAAGTCATGGTATATGCTTAGGCTATAGGGTCCATGCACATATTTTCATATATCTCATCCCCATCCATTCATTCTATAGTGATATATGCTTAGGGCTAGAGCATCAATCCTACATTCAACAAGTCATGATATACGCTTTGACTATAGGGTTCACGCACATTTATCCACATGTCACATTTCATCTATGCTATACATACAAACTCATCACAGTACGCTAGATACAACTTACACTACTCGACCATTTCCTGATGACACACTCTCATTTATGGTTCATTCTTGACTGGTGAGGGGGATTCCAAAATAATACTCACTACAGATACATTCCATCCACTCGGGGGATATGTTTCTCCTATCATTCCATCTTTCATTCCATTCCATCCATCCACAACATACTGCATTATCTTGGTAGCATTTATTCTTACTTGCCAGTGTTTTGTATGATCGATTTATTACACATGTTAGATTACTTTCTTATATGTAATTATCATACACACATGTCCATTCACCTCATTTTTTTAGTGTGATCGCAGATACATGACTCTACACGTAGCATGGATGCTCGCCTTCTACCCTTCCTATACCGGTCATTGGGGGAATCCACTTTCATCTTATCTACGTGTTATTGTTTCATTTTGTACTTAGCATCTTATACTTCTTGCTTATAAAAACTTCAACATATTTATTATCACTTTGACATCCTAATGGGTGTTCTATGTGCAACACTTGTTTTAGAGGATTACATGTTTCCATGACTACTTATTTGTTTTTACTTATTTGATATGTTTGCTATTGTCCGCGGGATTTTTATTTTGCTTGTGTACACTTGTCTATTGTTTGTGACCCTAATGGACTACAGTGTCTTGTGAAATCATGAGTGATGTCCCATGTTTGAAACCCACTCCATGTCCAGTTTGTTTGTTTCCATTGTGTGTTTACACTCCTGTGCATTGGTAGTCCATTACATTGTTTGAGTCTTGATTCCATTCCTTATCCTATTGCATCCATGTCCATTCCATTCCACTAACAATATTTTTTGATAGCCATTCCCTTGTGTGCATGCCATTGGTATCTACCAAGCACTTTACCATTCCATTCCTATAAGGCAATGTTCCATAGGTCCAGAGTGTGGTTGGTTTCTCTTTTGGGGCTGCATTCTCTTTTTTTGTGACATCACATGTGCCATTCCAAAGAGGGAGGCATCAGGTTGAGGGTTTTCTATTAACACAATGTCCTTTACACTGGTTCATTATAATGTAATTCCATGCCCTTTGCATTGTGGGTTTACATATCCATTCCAGTGAGTCCAGACCATTCTACGAACTCCATAAATAGCGGCCTTAATAAGACATGGTGTCGTTCAAAAATTTTACGAAGTGGTTACAAGCTTGGGGGTTACAATAGGTGTGCCTCTTTACACTTCTCCATTCCAGTGGTGTCAGATCACCCAAAAAACCAGGACCGTATCCATATCTCATTCACATTTTAGTAGAAGTAGTTAGAGTTGGAGGATTCAATGCAACTCCTCCATTACACTTCCTTCCAGTCAAGGTGGTGTGAGATCGCCCAAAAAAATCACAATAATACATGATATCCTTCTACATTCCTTTTTCTCGACATGGATCGGGTGCACATGTTCTGTTTACATTTTTCTAGCGTCGGTTGATTCCATTTGTGTACTTTCCATATTTCCATTTCCATGCATATTTTATACAATGTTTTTACATACATACATATTTGACTACTTGGTCGTTTTCTCCTTACAAGTCCGCTATATGAGAAACAAGAATTCAAATTGGGGGAAACGATTCCAACGATGACGATGAAAATGACAATGACAACAATAAAAATAACACACCACTATAGGCATTTCCCTTTACTAACCATGTAGGTACACTACATAGTAGCAACTACACATGCATTCAGCCCTAGGTTCACTCTCATCACTTTTTTATGCACATTTTTCATCTTTCCAATCCACACTCCTCCACATTTTTCTTTTTGTCATTTCACACTTAAGTCTAGTCCATCGACACATCTTATTCTATACTCTACATGGATATCAAGTACGCATATCTATCTACTTTATGTTATCGAGCTTTTTTCTCACCAACATAAAGTGGGGGGAAAATGTAGACACAAAATTATGCACTTTAGACAATATTTAGCTTGGTCTTATACTACTATTTAGAAGGTTCTTAATTGTATAAAGTACTAATTAATCCCACCTTTGGCCATATTTTTATTATGTTTTATTTTGTCTTTCCCACATGCTTTCAAACACTTATCAACCCATTTCATAACTTCCTTGACATTCTATCCTTGAATCAGGGTGCTCCAAGCTATACTAGGGCACCCTGAGGCTCCATTGGTCCCACCTAGGGTGCCCCAATCCATGTAAATCCCCTTTTGCTCCTTTTTGGATCACTTCTAATTGTTGGTCATATTTATCTTTTTCCTAGTTGGCCTTGTTGGGATTAATTACGAAATTTAACTTGAGAACCCTATAAATATAAAGTTATAAGACCATAATGAGGGTCCTAGGTTTGTACATCATATCACTACTATCACTCCATCTAGATTTGTATCCATTGCATCACTTATATCCACATAGTGCCTTGAATTCAAGCTAGGATACCTACATCACACACACTGCATAGGGGAGGGATTCCATTCTATTCCATACACACATGCTATTTACATTTCTATAGTTACTATTACTCACTACTTCACAAAGTGCAACTGACATGAGAGCACCTAGGGAACGACATGCACACACACACACACTAGAACTACATCCAAATTTGAAATGTAGTGTGGTGCTCAGTAATAAGACCACTAGTTTGGTGGCTGAGGTTGGTCTGACCCATTCATTTGCATCTTTTAGTTTTCTATGGTTTGATACTTATCTTTGCATTGTAGGTCATTACAAAGTTCACTCGACAAATCCAATGCAATAGATATGAAGCATTCAGAACTAACTTGAAACCATACCAGTTGTGATTTTTGAGCATTTGCAGTGTTCAGAGCACCCAGATTGCAGACTAGGGTGCCTTGGGGCGCCCCAGTACACTCACAGGCACCCCAGTCATCTTAGATCTACCAAATTTACCTTTTGTAGGGTCCCTTAGTGTTCTTCTACACTTTCTGATTTCATTTCCAGATCTGCGGTAACCTGCAATAATCACATTAAATCAACTAAGCTATTTCTTCCCCTTCTCTTACAGATTTAGGGCTTTATTTCACTTCATTTCATATTGATATAGTATTTTTATTACAATGTTTCAGTCCTCCTAATTTAAATTAAAATTAATATCCTAAGTATCCTTACCAAATGCTACCTTAGATTTCCTCATTTTTGTTAATCAAGAGTGAAGAAAATCCTAAATTGGTCAATAGTGGCAAATGTTTTATTAAGAATGAAAAGAAGAAAATGATTAAATTTTTGAGAAAATATATCAATGTGTTGTCTTATTCATATGGTGATCTAAAATATTTCAAGCTAAGGGAAATGCAACACTATATTCCTTTGAAACCAGGGATCAAACTATTCCACCAAAATCAAAGACAATATAATCACAAAATTGCAAATATAATTCATTAAGAGATTCCGAAGCTGCTGAATGCCAAAAATAATCATTCCTATTCACTATTCAGCTTAGGTAGCCAATATTGTGCATGTAAGGAAAAATATTGTATAAAAATGGATTTGTGTGGATTTTAGGAACTTAAATTAGGCCTCTCTTAAGGATAATTATCCACTCAATATGATGGACCAAATCTTATAAGTTGTCATTGGTTCGGAAATGTTATCCTTGCTTGATGGTTTCTTAGGGTATAACCAGATCAAAGTTGATATTCAAGATCAACATAAGACAACCTTTACAACCCCCTAGGGCACTTTTTCTTATAGAAGAATGTCATTTGGTCTCCTCAATGTTGGTGTGAATTTTCTAAGGGTAATGAATTTGGCCTTTGGTAATTTAAAATGAAACTGCATTGTGATTTATCTCAATGATTTGGCTGTCTTTTCTAAAAAAAGAGAGGATAATTTTTTACACCTTGAAGTTTTCCTTCATAAGTGAAAAGAACAAGGGATCTCTTTAAATCCGAAGAAATATATCTTTGGTGTCACAGAAGGAAAACTTCTCAGGCACATTGTTTCCAAGGACATGACCAAGATTGATCTAGAGAGGTTCCGAGCTATTAAAAAAATTCCACTTCTAACAAGAAAGAAAGGTGTGCATTCTTTCTTTTGAAAAATCAATTTTCTAAGAAGATTCATTCCTAATGTTGCAGAACTAACAAGGAGCATAGCTTAAATGATGAATGAGAAGCAATATTTTTGTTGGACTTATGAAGGTAAAAATTATTTTGAAAACATCAAGAAGACTATCACCAATACTCATGTTCTTTCCTATCCTAATTTTGAGGACTTCATAATCTATTGATAAGCCACCAAGCATACTCTGATAGCCATTTTGGTACATAAGAATCCTGGAGGTTGCAAACTCACTATATCTTTCATGAGTTATGTCTTGAAGGCTCATGAGTTTAAATATACACAAATGGAGAAACATGATTTTGTTGTAGTAAAGGAAGTTAAGCATTTCTATTTCTATATCCTCAATTCTCACCCAATTATCTTTGTGCCTAATACAACTGTCAAGTGAATCCTTATGCAACAAGAGCTTTGGTCAAAAAGAGTAAATTGGGTGGCAAAGGTCCAATAATATGACTTGGATATCAAGCCAACTAAGTTATTTTGAGGTAGAGGTCTCTGTGAATTAATTTCCAATAGTGCACAGAGTGAGCCATCTAAGGAAGAAGGTGTTAGTATCCCAACTTTCCTTTTCTTGAGTTCAAAAGATGAATGGTATGCTGGCATCACTCACTTTATAACTTATGGGGAGTGTCTAACACACCTGAATGCTAAAGAAAAGAGAGTTGTTAAATTGTAATATGCACAATATGTACTCTGGGAAAATTCATTGTTCAAGAGAGGAATCGATTGAAGATTTTTGAGATGTGTAGACAGAGAACAACATAAAATGTTGTCGAGATTTTTCCATGATCAGGCCTAGGGAGGTCATTTTTCATCTGTTGTAACAACTCACAAGATTATCTATGCAGGCTAATATTGTCCAAAATTGTTCAAGGATGTAACAAAATGGGTCACAAAATGTGAAACATGTCAAACCTTTTTAGGTAGACCCAAATTGGCCACCTTGACTCTCAAACTAATGGCAATTGAGGAGCCATTCCAACAATGAGGGTCACATTCTATAGGCACTCTCAATCCTAATTCCATTGCAGGAAAAACACATGTCTTGATAGCTATTGAATACTTCACCAAGTGGGTGGAAGCCATTCCAGTCAAAAGAATCACTTCTAAAGTAGTGTGCAATTTTACTAAGGAGAACATTCTGGTCAGATTTGGAGTCCCAAACAAAAATTTTACTAACAATGCCCCAAATTTATCTTCTTATGAGCTTATAGATTTCTCCTATGGTTATGGAATCTCCATAGAACACTCTTCTAATTAACATCCTCAAGGGAATGGTCAAGCAGAATCAAATCATTTTTTTTAGCAACAATCATTAGAAGGCTTGTGGATGAATCACAAAGAAATTGGCACAAAAATATTTGTGATGCACTTTGGGAAGACAAGATTACACCCAAAAGAGTAATTGGGATGTCACCATTTCAGGTTATATATGGAATAGAGGCTCAATTACAAGTAACGGTGGAGTTGTCAGCATTGTAATTGATGAAAGCCATTGAGGATGAAAACTTCACTAGCTCCATGGAAAAGAGAATTGTGTACCTATAAAAGTTGAATGAAGACAGACTACAGGTGGTGGATAGAATTATTTCACACTAGTAGAAGGTGAAGCAACTCTTTGACAAGAAATCTAGATATAGAGACTTCTACGTTAGAGATATTGTCTTACTCTAGGATAAGTAACATGAACCTTGAGGAATTCATGGTAAGTTTGATTCTCTCTGGCTTGGTCCTTTCAAAATTAGACATTTTTCTGGTGAGAACTCTTTTTACTTGAGCTATATGGATGGAAATTCCCTTCCATTTACATATAATGGCCAATATTTGAATTTTTTTCAGTTCTAGATGAACAAGCAGTCCTTTGTATAGTCTTATAAATATTCCTTGTATAGTTCTTGTTTTTGGTTTGTGTTGTTCTTCCCTTGTCTTTTTATCTTCTGTATTGTCTTGTTCTAGACTCTATTGCCCAATGGATAAAGCACCTATCATTAATCGAATATTATAAGGTCCTTTGATCTACCTTATTATCATGAGTGTGTCAAGTCAGTTCAATCCCTAGAAAGCGCCAACTGTTGAAACTTACCCAAAAATATGTACATTTTTGGAAAATTTTCAAAATTTTGAGTAAGTCATCTCTTGTTATTTCTTTTTTTACCTTTATGAAGTATTAAGGAAAGGAAAATGTCCTCAACAGTTAGTCATTTTTTTTAATTTAAAATTTTGAGTTTCGGGACCTTTTCCTTTGTGTTGTCGGTGTTTTAGGTTTTGGTGTCCCATATGTCCCATGTCCCTCTTGGATCCCCACTCCATGTTTCCCCACCTTTTCCATAATGAACTGGTATTTCTTTGTTTTTTAGAAGCTTCAAAATTTTCATGAACTCACAGTCCTTATGCTCCATGGATGTTAACTCTCCGCATCCCCACAGTACCCACAAGCTTTTTTGACCCACAACCCTTCCTTAAAAATTTCCTAAGTATTCTTTGTGTTGCATATTTTTCGGCTTGGAAGATAACTTGTGTCCCAATGTCCTATGGACCTCCTGTGTGATTTTCACATAACTTACCTGATTTCCATTAGACATCGGTGTATTGCAGATTTTTTGGCTTTCTTTTTCCTTGATGTCCCAAGTGCAGTCTAGTCCTCGTTTCTCTACAGACCCACCTTCACCGCATTGTGATGGTTTCTCCTTATATTTTGGGTATTTTGGGTTTCTATGTCCCTTATGTCCTATGCTATCTTGGGCCTCCAGTTCCTCATATCTCCACCATACCCACACTCTAAAGCATGTTAGCTCCCATATTAATAAGGTAATTAAAACCCTCATTTACTGTAGTTCAACCTACTTAGCCCAAATGGGGTAACATAAAAAGGGGTGAAATTAGCCATTTTACCACTAGAAATTATAGTCAAGCTTCGCATTCTATTCCTGCACACTCCTAAACCATTTTTAGCCATGATAGTGATGTTCCTTGGCAATGTTTAAAATTTCAAAATACATTGCACTCCTAGGAAGGTCTCCATTTGTTCTGCAATCGAATTTGGTGTTTTCAAAAGATCTATGTGATAATTTAAAGCTAATTTTGTCTGGTTCCCTACTACATCACCATCATCACAAAGTATCTCTACAAGTTTACCTTTCCCACTTGAGCATCTATTTCTTAGCCCATTTTCCATCATCAAAATCTATTTCAAAGGCCATGAACATCTATCCTCTATTGAGACTTCCATACCTAATATAGGAGACAATGATGTGCAACATCTCAACTTCAAAAATTTTTGGGCATGGATCAACAATGATAATCCTACTCGTATGGCTCAACTTATCAAAGATTGTGGTATGTCTCATGCTAGAGGCTTTCCAATTTCTGTCTAATGTGTAGATATTGTCTTGGCTTGTGGTTCCTATTTCGATCCAAGTACAAAGGAAATAAAATATTCTCAAGGCTAGGTAATTTCCAAATTTTATGTTAGATGTATTAACATTAATTTTGGGATCCATATTATAGAAGGCTCAAATGCTCTTATCCTAGATCAAGCTTAGAATTTGTTTGATCAAGAGAGTGAGATATACAAGCATATGGTGGCCAAGTCTTGGTTTAAATTCATAAAGAAAGGAGCATCCAAGTTGCCCAAAGCCATGTACAGAGTTGATTTCAAGGAAGAAATTTAAGACATCATCACCCTCCTAGCTAGAATAATGGGTTTTCCTTCAACTAATGAGTTTCATTTTTAGATGTGTCCATACTTTAATATTATCTGTGAAGGAAAGAAAAATTTAAATTGGGGTGAAATCATTTGTGACAACCTCAATGAGTAAATAGCTAATGTGTAGAGGACCAAAAATTTTCACATGACCTCTTTCCTGATGTATACTATTGCATCATACATAATATGGTTAGGTCTTACTCCCGATGACGATAAAAAGGATGCTCATGTGTATGAATACTATCCACAGTTGACTTTGAAAAACATCAATCATCATTTTAGAAGATTCAATCATGCATTCACTATGTACATTATTAGAATTATAGAGGGAAACACAGATGAAAGGTTCTCTACTAAAGCCAAACAATTGATCTCTGTATATGGCATCTACTTGATTCAATTTAGAAAGTTTTCCTACATTAGGATAACAAGTTTTTAAGGGGAACCTCTTAAACTCCCAATGTTTTGTAGTGACAAAAATTCCCTTGTTGAAATTTGTAGGCAACCTGATATGTTACATAGAACCTACAGAGACAAGAAGATAACTGACATTCATTTCCCCATTACCTTGGGTAATTACTGTTATCACCAAATCACTGCACCCTTCGAATGGTCAGAATGTGGAGAGGACATTTGGTATGATTGGGTAACATGGGATCACCTCTCAAGGTATGGGACTTGGGCTTGAGGTGAACCTTTAGAGAAGGCCGACTTTGTCTTCCTAAACTAACTGTTGTACTACTCCTAGTGTAATAATGGTTATCTAGACCTATGCTAACATTTTCATGGGTTTTAGGGAAAGATATTTGTAAGAAATGAAACCATACTATGGATGGTGATGCACCAAATAAAGGGTGTTGCTAGACTCAGAAAGGGTTTATTTGAAGAGGGTGTTATGCACCACAAGACAACTTCACCTACTGCAACTTAGAGAGGGTAAAATAATACCACATACTAGGAAGCATGTGTTGCCTTTGTTAAACTCAATCAGACAAAAAATTTTATCAGTATTCTAGTGAAGAAGGATGAACTTGATAAGGGTGGAAAAGCACCGCAACTCAACTACATGTAATAATCCACCTTTTGATAAGCACAAAACTCTAAGAACATGTAATAGAAACTTGAATTTGCACAGTGTAATTGTAAGCATGAGAAAGGCACAAAGAAGTATAGAAGGATGAAAGGACCAAGAGTTCTCACAAAACACACACTTTTATTACTTCAACAACATGCACAACGCATCATACATTTAGAAGAGGCAATGGTTTCCATCACAGTCTTGAAAGAGAGGCTTGAAATTTCCCTCAACATACAAGAACAACTTGCAGAAGAAGTAGGACTCTTGAAAGATATGCACTTATCTCAGATGTCTAACTTGCCCAACCTGTTGGAATGAGTTTCCAACTTACATTTATAGAAAAAAATGTGAGAGATAAGAAGAAAAGTAATAAATTCCTTCCTAAATTGAAGGTACATGATGGTTCATTTATTACAAAGTTAGTTGAACCACTTGAGAAGCTTCCATCATGTGTCGTTAATGGCCCGTTGACTTAATCTTCTCAATTAATTAAAGGAATATTTAAATTAAATATTTTAACAATAATAATAAATATTATTTTTAAAAATATTTAAATAAAAATATTAATTTAATGAATAATGAGTTGGACCCCCTACGACCGGTTTCCATTGAAGGGAGGGGAGTCCATGAGAAAATATCAAAATAGACCAACTCAGTGGTTAGCTTGCTGAGACAACTCACCGAGTTAGTATTGAGCTCCTTCATCAAGCTTTCTCTCCACCACCACAACCAAGTTATGACTCCCCACATAGGTGTTGAGTTCCTAAGACATGAGTTCTTCTCATATTCTAACGATCTCCTTCATGGTGCATGATTCTTGACTCAGCGAGCTCCTCTTCTATCACATTGAGCTACGTATCACTTGACACATACATTAACTCAATGGATGAGCTGAGCTTCACCCACTTGTATAGAATGAGATCCTTTTTTATTACATCAAGCTGGTGAACTTTCTGTAGGATTGGTTGGCAGATCATCCCAAGTAGGGCTATAATTTATGAGCTCACTCTACGATGTCGAGTTCCTTTGCATCACCACATCAAAACGTTTTTGGATCCTTACCTTAACGTTTCCATTCTCCACGAGGATTTTTATTTGGGGAATCTCATCAATTTCATGTCCCCGCTTCAAAAAAATTTATTCATTGAGTCCTTTATGATTTTTTCTTCGAGCTAGGCTTAACTTGACTCGACGTCCCAATCTTGATCTCAACTCAGTTCAACGTCGAGTCCTTAACACACCAACATGTCCTTGTCACCTCAAAGTTCATCCATGCCTAAACTATTATGATTGGCTCGACTGAGCCTAGAATTTCAACTCCAAAATGAGCTCCCTGGCTTCACATGGTTCTTCGTGACAACTCGTAACTCAACCTTACGAGCTTAAAATGCTTCCACAACCAAGCTCTAATTAAAACACCATGGACTCACCATATTGAAACATTGATCCACATGGCTCACTTGTCAAGCTCTTTGTTCTTAATTATTTTTTGGCTGAGTGATTCGGCTTTGACTCAGACCATCCCAAGTCATCATGTCAACCGAGATCCTTTTAGATTCATCACATGCCAACTACATTTCTCGATGATTAAAAAATATTTTCCTATGGCTTGACATCGAGAAAATCACTTGGTCCTACATGTATTGTCTTAGCTTGAAAGCCTAAGGCTCGTCTTGTGGTTATGCTGAGTTAACTCCTATCATGAAATGAGTTTGTGATCTGTGAGCCTAACAACCGGCTCGGTCAAGTGACTCTAATGTTTCTTCCTAGCGCCAGTGTAGCTCACTCTCCATGCGAGTTTATCTTCCAATTGAATCTAATCTACACTCTCTACAATCTCCTTCGTATGGCTTGAATCCACAAGCTCTACTTGCAAGCTTGCCACCAAGTGAATCATCTCCTATGTAAACTCGCCATCTTGAAACTTGATGCCAAATGACTCGTGCATGGTTGGCATTCCTCCTTTGTAACACATTCGAGCTCCACATGCCGAACTCTATTACCACAATGCTTAACATTTTAATCAGTCCTACATCTTCAACATCATGCCATGATCCTCCTCCTTACATGGTGATTCACTTGCCATGACTCAATCATCAACCGCCTCCTTCAATTTTGCCAACGTGCTCTGATCCTCCTCCTTACATAGCGATTCAGGATGAAATTTTCTCATGCAAAGTTACTGGCTTGTTGTTCCTAGGTGTTATCTCCACCATGTCCACAAAGGTTTGAAACTCCCCCACTGAGTTACTCACTATCTCCAAAACATGTCGACACTACTTCACCAAACCAAGATGACTCGTCGTGAAAGTTCTTTTGCATCACCCACTTCTTGCCACATCTCCTCAATGGACCTGACATCCTTTGTGTAATGCATCCCAAAAATACCCTGGCATAATTGTCTTGTCTTTCCACATGGCTGCGAGCCTCAAAAAATCCACGAGCACGGAATTTTCACCTTGGTTTGCCAACTCAAACTTGGCCTCAACTTGGATTTTTCCCACAAAGTTGTTGTGGTCTTAGCTCAGCATTTTGAGCTCACCATGTGCAATGAACTCATATCCACGAGCCATGTATCAGTTGATTCTTTCACAATCCCCAACTCAGCTCACCAAGTTTACGCACGATCCACTAAGTTGGTTTCGAGCTTACTTGAGCTCATCTTTCCATGGCATATCGTGGTGAATCCATAGAGCTCTATCTTTATGCATAGAATTGTTTGTTCTTATGACTGACCTAAGCTCGGTTCTAATATTTTATTTTATTGAGTTCCATATACAAGTATATCTACTGCGCTGAACCCTATCCTCCAAGTTCATCTTCTGACTCACTCTGGAAAGTTTCTCAAATCAATGCATACCTCCTATACATTCTGGCCTACCTCAATCTCACCCTTTGCATTTAAACATGCCTCAACGAGCTTTCAAACGATTCGATCATGACCTCTTCATTCACATTCCACAAATATCGAACAAAAATCCATCTTTGTTTACTTTTCACACCCTTAAAAATTGGAAATGGGCTCATCTCCCTTACAAAATATGTTCCTCCCTTGAGCTTCTTGGCTCTACAACAAACTCCACCTAGTTAATTTGCATCATACCATTATTCACTGGCCTTGAATCAAATCAAAGTATAAATTTCTAACTCTGAGTTAACTTCCTCTACAAAATTCTCCTTACGCCTTCCTCAATCATGGCATGATCCTACATCAGACCATGACTTTCCCATTCTATGCATCTAGCTAGATCCTGCCCAGCCTGTTTATGCTCACAAGTTAACCTCACCTCCATCATACTAAGTTAATTTGATATCTTCCTTTACATCACCTTGAGCTCAATAAATTATTTCTTCTTGTGATATCCTTCCATGTGGATCAATGATGATAGCCTCAACCTTGTATCAACCAGAAAATGAGCTATATCTATCTCCCTCTTGAAAATTGTGACCCAATTGAGCCCAACGAGCTTGATCTTGACTTCTCTTTCTTCATGACCCAGCCTAGCTCATTTGAGCGAGCTTGAAGCCTATGCTAAACTTCAACTACTATCAAACTGAGCCCCATTTTCTAATGTGATGAGATTATCAAGCTTGGTCTTGGAAATCCTACATTCTTGCCTCCTTGAGCAGCTTGGCCTTTCATATTTGACCCCTTCTTGTGAGATTTGGTGAATCAAACTAATCTCTGATCTCGTGCTAGGTGAAATATGAAATGCCTTGATAACTTAAACCTTACCAAGCCTACTTCATATTTCCATTCATCGAGCTTCCTTAACACTGAGAGTCACTAATTTGACATGGTCGATATTCCATTATGCATCTCCTCTTGAGCTTGAGCTCGAGTCATTTCAACTGAGTTCTATAATGTTGTGAACGACTTGGTTTAACAATTTCTCTGAACTACCATTTCATTGTCTATGGGACCCGGTCCCTTGCTCGACATTTGAGTTATTTTCTAGGCTAGGTAAACCTAGACTTGTCGAACCATTCATGATCTTGGTGAGATGCTAAGAAAACTCGATCATCCTCCAATATCAACCTAGCTCACGTTGCTACTTACGAGCCCTCCCCTCGATAACTTGTCAACTTGGTGAGTTGATTTCTAGGCATTGAATCAGTCTCCAAAATGATTTGGAACTCATTATCTCACCCTCATACACCATTTAGATTAACTAAGCTATTTTTAGGGAAACCCTTATAATGCATCATGAGCTCATTAAGTTGTTTTGACTTCAAAATGATTATTTTCCCTGAATTAGACCATTTAGGATTTAATCTTGAAACCAGAGGGTCATGGAAACTTGACAAGACCCTAAAAAAAATGACTTAATAAAATTGTCCATTCTCTCTTGATATTCACTAGAAGTGGTTCCTAAAAACAATTTCCTTGTCCTAAACAAATCTTAAGCCTATAAGACCCGAAAAAGGGAAAAATGATCTAGGATGATCCCAAACTATCCCAAAAGTCTAGAAATGTTCTCAAAGCATGAAAAATTTCATATAGGTCCCAACTTCTCCCGTAAATCCCTTCCTGGTCCTAGGTTCCAATTGCCCCACGTTGTCCAATTTTTGTCCCAGGGGAAAAAATTGGATAACAATTACACCTGTAGGATTTCCCTTGATGCACAAAACATCGAGAGCACTGTTTCTTCCTTCAATTTTTATTTCCTTCAGAAGAGGTCTTTCTTTGATCTCAAATGTTTCATTTTTGACAACTTAAAAATGTCTTTATATCATCTTCCTAATCTAGAAGATTACTGTGAAAATTTCTCAGATGACTATGAAGTCAGAGGAAGGTAGTATGGTAGACTCTCCTTGTAGCAAATCAAATATTTTGGAATCTACAAAGTACAAAAGGATTTGTATGATGATGATGAGGATTTGTAATCTCTAGAATACAATAAGTCTATCAGTCATACCCCTCTTCCCACTATTGAATGGTTCCAAAAAGAGAAAGAGGACCCACAAGAAATCATAAATCAAGTCATAGTAAGAACAAATGTCTAGTTTAATAGAAAAATGGTAGCATATGAGATGGGCGGTTTGCAATATCCTTCTCAGGAAACATCCACATCTCATAGAGAGAATATCACTCTAGTTCCTGAAGTATGTACTCATTCATCCGTTTCCCCTCTCGAATCAAAAACTCTAGTATACTCTAAGAAAGGGAAGGCTGAAAAGGTCAAAAAGGTAGAGGAAGTAATTGAAGAAAAAAGAAAGGAACCTCTTTCTCCCAACCAGACATAGACAACCCATGTAGATGAGAAAATTATTGATATTTTAGAGGAGGGGAAGGGATTAGAAATTCAAGAAGAAGAAGAGGAAATTAATCATGAAGGAGGAAGCACTGAAAAGGAAGATGAAGTGGAAGATAAAAAAGAGAAGGAAAAGTCAGAAGCTAGAACAGTGAGCATTCCAGATACTCCTGTCAATGAGATACTTGCTTATAGTATTGAGACATCTACTGTAGAAGTATAAACTACACAAAATATTGGCTCACTTGCATTGGGTCCTCTTTTCCCTCCTCCTTCCAGTACCAATTTGACTTATGTGTAACCTTTTGTTGAGATCAGGAAAAGGAAATATTCATCTCAAGTTGTGGCCCTCGAATTTGATGTTGTAACTTCCCTATTGGGCATAACTCCTGTCCCATATACCAAGAAATCTAAAACAACTTCAAGATTGGTGTCTAATCCTAAAGGCCAAATTTTTTTGGAGATTGGTAGGCCTAGAATTGAGAGGGATGAGAAATATTTGACTTTGAATGAACTATAATTGACAAGGATACCATTGGGTGAGTCTACTCCTGAGAGTGAAGTTCACATCTTAAAGGAGACTGTGTCAAAAGTGATTGAAAGAGTTAAGAAAGGTAAAAACACATAAGAACAACTGGAAGAGCAATTGAAAATCCTTTTTGACTTCATCGGGTCTCTATTAGCAAGTGACAAGGTGTTAGATCCAGCTCCTCTAACTTCAATTCCACCTCATCTTGTCTTGACTAATGAGGAGGTACAAAACATCAAATACATTCATAAGCAGGCATCTTATGGAAAATAAATAGAAGTTATGGTGGATGAGATGTTTATTTCTAGACTGAATTTCATGGAGGAAGCATACAAAACATATGATAACATTTGTTCAATCCAAAAAAGATTCACCTCAACTATTGCAAGTCTAGAAAAAGAGCTCAAGTTGTGGATAGAGTGTCTATAAGATCTTAGATAAATGAGCAATACTGATGATAAAATTCTCATTTCCAATAGGATATTTGATGAACCAAAGAATAATCTTTCCAAGAAATGGGTGTACAATGTGGACTAGAAAATAAAGGTCCTAGAAGAGGTAATAGATGAATTGAAGAACATGTTCCAAAAGGGTGAGGCCTTCAAAGCTTGTATATTATATGAATTTTGCAATCTTTGTTACCAGTTATTTAAAGAAGACTCTATGAGTAGAAAAAAATGTAAGACATCAAGGAAGAAATTAAAGCACTCATCAAAGATTTTTTTTTCAAATCTAATATCATAACCAATGAGAAGATGAGGGATTTTTTTACACTGCAAACTATTGTTATTGATGAAAACAAAGGCTTTTCACAAAATGTAGAATTTTGGAAAGACATGGAAGGTTGCTTGAACATTTGGGAAAATGCTACTATAAACACCATTATTCCTCAAGGCATGGAAATTATTGCAGCACTTGTAAAGTTCAGGAACTAGATTCTCAAAGTAAAGACTGTATTGACCTCTTCATTAAATGTCCCTTTAAGTAGTTCATAAGCATTTATTCTATAAGAGTATATTTCAAAGTTGGTCACCTTTTATTGTAACAATGTAGTTTTTAATTGAGACCAACTTAATGATATAAACACTTTGCATTAAGTATTAATTTTTTATTAAAAGAAAGGAATCCGAAAGGAATCTAGTTGTAACTGCCATGATGGCTATAAAAAGTAACTCCATATCATTATGAAGGGGTTAGATTTTGATGATTAGAATTTAATACTTAGAACTCTAATCATTACAAAAGAAAGAAATTTTCCCTCTTTTCTCTTCTATCTCTCATATTATTTCTGTTATGTTCCTTAATCTGCATATATGTTTTTGCTATGTGCAAATAAGAAACTTTGTGTTCAACCTTTTGAATGTGGTGTGAAGAAATTTGTGTCTAAAACATTTATATCTCACGGGTTATTTGGATGTGTGAAAATTCATGTAATTATTAAAGCTTCATGTATGCATTAATAGGATATTACTTTGTTATCTATCTATCTGAAGGTGTTCCCTTATCTTCTTACTCATTGCAATAGTTGATGGCCTTGGGTAACCAAGGGGAACATTCATTTTCTTGATAGACAAAAAATGAACTTTGAAGTCCCTTTTAGTCTCTCTTACCATCCAAGGCTATTGTTTCTTTTGACTATTCATTACATTCATTCTATCTTCTGTATTGAGAACATTATGTATATGAAGACATTCACAACATCAAAATCCTCATTCAAATGTTAATAGTTTGTATATTTGTAAATAAGTAGTTTTTCCTATTTGTGTGCATGGAATAAGGAAACCTCTGCTATAAAGAGGAGGGAATGCTATCCCCTAAATTGTTGTTTGAATCAAAGATACAATTTTCTCAACCAAAAAATCTAATTACCTATATTAGATTAATTATTACATCACCTCTCCACCTCACCTTAGACCCATTCCAATCCCGTTTAATAACTAAGACTGAGCCATCACTCCCCCTAACCTACTAAGAGTTATTATAAACCTAATATTAATTGCGAACTTCCTGTCCCATAAATTCCCCATGTGATTTAATGAGAATCAAGACTCCTAACCCATAACCATTCTTGACTCACACCAAAAATGGAGAGAAAAGGTTATTTTTAGCAAATAAGTCTATTTCTCCCTAACTGACACCGGTGCCGATCAAGAAATTGCCATCGGTTCCTTTAAATAAGAATTTTCAACTCATTGCCCAAATTCTTATTTTGGTTGGCATTATTTGATCACACATGTTTGACATTCAATCGACACCCTAATGATTAACTAATATTTAGAGCATCAAACTCTCCACCAGTAACCAATATACGACTAAATAGGATTGAACCATTTATACGGATAAGAACTCAACCTTCACTTCCATGGCACAGGATCTCGACTCATCTCTTCTATACAAACCCACCAACCACCACCTTCTACCAATCTCTAGATCCTTGATAAGTATTCCTAACCAATTTATTGATTTAATTAGATTTGGTTTTAGATCTTTGATCTTTTTCTAATCACCTCTTATCTCTCCCAAATACCTTTCGTAGTTCATTCACTTGATGCCTTACCAACCTAAACCAATCTTCTCTTTTAGCCACCCCTTTTACCCATGTTGATTCTTCACCTAAATTACTACACCCTATCTAAGACCTTCCAATACTTTGTGTAATCACAAAGAGCCCAAATCAACCTCCTTTCTACCTTTGAAATCCAATTTCCCATACTGTGATCAGTTACCCAATTGATCTCGGCTTTAGCTAGTAACCGACATCGGTCTTTGTTTCTAGAATTTTCCCCACAGACCAATGAGCTCATTCCTCCACCCAAAACTCTTCAAACCCCCCCAAGACTCTTCCCAAACCTTCTTTCTACCCTCTGTCACACCTATAAACACTGAAAATAGACCATTCTCCTAGATTTAATCTTCTATTAGTCATTTAGATTAGATTTAGACTATTGTGTTGTGTGAGGTACCCAAATCATATAAATATAGTAAGAATTTATATTTCATGATATTTATCAACATTAATTTGTATTAAGACATGGATTGAAAACCTTCAAGGAAGAACCCCGCTTCCCAGATCTAGCTCATGCTAAGCAATCTATTGACCTATGCTATTAACTCTATTTTTTGGTCTTGCTTTGCTTCTCAGGTAGTCATTTCCAGAAAAAATGAGTTCTCTACAATCGGATTCATCTTCAACAATGGTGCACAACCTCTTCACAACCTCTAGGTATTCCTCACGTACCTTACCTTTACCTTTTAAATCATTTTTTCATACAGTCATCCTATGTGGTGAAACAACCTCCTTGGAGCATTACTATTCCATTATCATTAAAAATTAACTTCGAATGAAATAATAATATGGAATAATATGAGCCTTTAGTCATGGGATTTATAACCACTATTCTCCTAGGCATTCACATCTTAGACATCTATGGAGATTAATAACTTTTTATCAGTTAAGTGAAAGGAGAATATCAGTGTAAAAATGAAATTTTACAAAATATAAAGCCACCATTGAATTTCTCCTTTATGCTTTTGATCACTATACTATCCAAATAATTTCATGATCCTCTAACAAATTTGTAGATACAATGGCCTATTTAGGATCCCTCATCCCATTAGAAACTGAAGAATCAAAAGAAAATACTAAAGTATATGTCATTGTTTAATGGTTAGATCACCCTTCACATTAAAATGAGATCCTATTAATATCATTGATGATAATCCAACTGACTTATGGTATTTAGGAATCAAAAAATCCATCTGAATTATCATGTAATGTTAAACGATCATTTCTTCAACGTGTAACTTGTTTTGTCATTATTAGCGGTATCCAATACAAATGTAGTTTTGATGGTATCATGTTAAGGTGCCTTAAATCACATGAGTCAACTAAAGAAATCAAAGAAGTCCATGATGGAGTTTGTGGAGGAAATTTCAGTGGAAATTCCATTTCCAAATGTGTCATACTGTTAGAATACTACTGGCCTACTATCACAAAGGATTGTTGTGAATATGTCAAGAAATATGTTAAATGTCAACTTCATTCAGATCTTATCCATATCCCTAGTCAAACATTACAACCCACTCAGTACTTATGGTCTCTCTTAGTGGAGGTTAGATCTTATTGGTGTTATTAATCTTAAATTATGTAAGCAACATCACTCTATTATCAAAACTACTGAATACTTTACTAAATGGGTTGTAGTTATCCCTTTAACACCCACTAAATCAGGACCTATTATCAATTTCATATATCAATATATCATATGCCACATAAAATTATCAAAGACAATGGAAAATCCTTTAAAAATAAATAAGTTAAGAAAATATGTGATGCATTTAGCATCAAGATTAGCTTTTCATCATCATATTATCCCCATCCAAATGGATAGCCTGAAGCCTCAAATAAAACACTTAATAAAGCCCTTATGAAAACAATAAATGATGCAAGAAGGAATTGGCATCTCCAAATCCCATTTTCCCTCTGGGCCTATCAAAATAACATCTGCACTCCTATGGGAGTTACACCCTATTCAATTGTCTATGGTTATGAAGTTTTCTTACCACTTGAAGTTCAAATTCCATCACTTTTTGTATCACTTGAGGACTTCATCCCCGACGAAGAATATCGACAAAACTGTCTAGCACAACTTGAACTGTTAGATGAAAAACATCTATTGGCCCTTGAACATCATCAGGTTTATCAAGAATGTATTAAGTGATTAAATAAAAAATATATCAAAGAACACAACTTTAAAATTAGTGATCTTGTGCTTACAAAAAATCAAAATATCACTCAATTAGAATGGAGTAAACGTGGAAATTTTTCCCCTAATTTGATCAGTCCATACATCATCACTCACGAATATGGGATAGGATTGTATCATCTCACTTCCCTTGATAGTGAAGCTACAAAGGAACCTATGGATGCCTTCCACTTATGGCCATTTAACTATTAAATGATTGATCATCATGACAATAGTTATATTTAAAAGATTTTCACTTCATCATAGTATCCATCTTGTCATAGTAATGATTTGAAAGCATGTGTTTATTCATCATTATCCTAGACACACCTTAAAGATGAACACCACGACTCTGTTAGTCACATCTTTCACTTTGGAAAAGTTCCTCTTCTGTGGGAACCCCTTAATCATTCCACTCACCTACCATGTAAAAGGCATGACAGGGGGCATACATGTGTAGGCCATATATGCATCTTCTCCCCTCTTTGAAATGGCCTCTTAGGGATTTTACCTTGGCTAAAAATATATGTATTGAAATCATTTGGATGCATTTCTCAAAATTCAAAATAAATTATATACCAATCCTTAGAAGGACAATTATTTGTAAAAATCAAAAGTAAAAAGTAGACTAATCTCTTGAAGGATAACTACCAGTCAAAATTATAGATCGATCCCTCGAAGTATGGCTATTTTGTAAAAGTCAAAAATAAAAATGTAGACCATACCCTTGAAGGATGAATACCCATGAAAAAGGCTTCCCACATTGATCAACCTTTAAAACAAATACACCAATATAAAAAGCATCAAGGAAATTTTCCCGCATCAATCAAATTTCCCATGATAGAAAACATCTCACATTGATGAGTTTTATTTAAAATAAAATATGTAAAGCCAAGGAATTTCCCTATGAGCCCATTGAAAAGGAGAGAATTTTTCTTATCTTGACCTACACATGTTCAAACCCCTTTCACGTCAAACAAAGGAACATTCATTTAATCCCACATTCTATTAAGATTTGTGTAAAATAACCATTCATGATCTCATTCGATATTCATTAAGGCTTGTTAACCATTTTTTACACCCTTGTAAAATGAAATAACCTAAAGGTCTAGGAATTGGTAGTTAATGGAAAATGGTTGCAAATAGGGTAGCTCGTGGTGAGCCACGATGAAGGTATGAGCCATTGGTAATAGCAAATAGGAAAATGTTACTGACTGACAATGTATGGATGTTACCGGCTGGTAACAAGTATGGTATTACCAGCCAACAACATAAAGACGTTACAGGTCAGTAAAAAAATGGTATTACAGACCGGTAAACAAGGTGTCGATGCCAACCGACAGTAGTGCAGATCCTTGATATCACGACATATGTATGGCTATTACTAGCTGATAACACGTATAGTTGTTACCAGAAAGTAACAAAATAATGTTGCTAACTGGAAGTAACAGGACCACGACCGCCCGATAGCGCCATGATGCATGTATGGTCGTTATCGATTAGTAACAAAAATGATGTTATCGGCTGGTAATATAAACTAGCCTGACAAAAATATGTACAATAGTTACAGACTGAAAACATGGAAACCATTACCAGACAACAACAACTTTTGGGTTCTTCTGGTTCGACTTGTTCTTGGATGACTACAGGAATCTTGAAGATGGACCTCATATTAGGTGAGGTAGGTGGGTGAAAAGATATCTTAACTACTAGTTTTAATGAAGTATGGCATTTATGTATTTTTCTACTAGGAAAGTACCCTTGGGAAGTGGATTTTTATGGCTGCCCATACCTCTTTTCAAAGAATTTAATGGAGGTTGTTGGTTGGTGAAGAAAATTCAAGGATTTCTCTCTATATAATGTAAAATACACCTCATTTTTTAGGGAGATACATTCTAGAATGTAAAGGAACTCTGTAAAAATTGTTCCAGTAGTTTCGTGAGCAACAAGCCTCGAATTTATGCATTCTGTAAAGGATTTTTTCCTTGTGCTTATATTGTAATGGATTGTACATCCTTTTAAGAAATAAAATTGGTTTTTTTTTTTCTTTTATCAACCTAGCTTGAGTTGTATTGTGTTCTTTTCCTTCCATTATACTTTCAAGTATATTGTGCATATCATGTTCTTTTGCAGGATCAAAATTTGTTGTGCTCCACGAGGATGGAGATGTGAATGTTGTTTTGAATTGTGGCACTTTTTTCTACCCTCTCCCACTTTGTTCTCTCACCATTTTCACTCACTTAGAATCTATCCACTCCCTTGTTATTGGTGTTATCTCCTTCCTTATTTTAGGAATTTGATTTTATGCATCTCTCTCTCTTCTCGGGTCCCTTGGAATTCTAGGTTAGTGTTAGAATAGTTACATTTCCCTTCTAGGAGTAGCTTTTAGAGTTAGGAATAGGTAGAGGAACCAACCTTGTTTGGAGGTTTGTCTCAATCGCAAGGGTCCCATACCTTGAGATAATCCTATGTTAGTCAAAAGTAGGGTTTTGTAATGTGCAAATCCTAGCGTGCTAAATTTTTGACATAACAAGGCTATTAGTGCAAGTGTGTTCAAGATTTCAAAACCCATCGCTTATGTATCAAATCCATCACGGGGAAATCATTTCATTTTACTTAGTCATATTTTTGATACAGTTCATTTCAAATCATATTTTAAATTCATTTGATTAATTCAACATTTTATCAAACATATTCATAAACCATAATATCACAACTAATGTATCCATCAAAATCCATCTAACACTAATACATTAAAATTAAAAACATACATTAAACATATATTAACACATGAAATTCAAACAACATAAGTCATAAACCTCATCATCATCATCATATAAATCAAGCCCATATACATCATGATCATCGTCATATAAATGTCATACAAAAATGGGCTTCTATGAGCCGTACATCAAAATATATCATAGCAATGTCATACAAAAATGGGTTTCTATGAGTCGTAAATCAAATACATAAAAAATGTCATCAACTAGTAAACTGATAACCTCTGAGGGACTGACTAGGAGGGTTTGTACTGTCCTCTCCTCCTTAATCACCAGCACTACCAACAGCTCCAACATCTCCACCAGTTCCTCTCTCGCTATAACCTCCTCACTCTAGTCTTTAAGGTGGGTGACCCACACTCAGTGCACTGACACTAGAGCCTACCACCATAGCGGCCAAATGATCAACATAAAATACCACGTCTATAAAATCACGAGTCACCATATCAATGTAGTATTGTAACTCAGCTCATAATGAATGATAATGTGCCATAGAAACCATCCTAGGTACCACAAGTGCTCTCCTTGATCCGCTAGTCTGTGGTCTCAATCCGTTAGCTTCTGAGCTCTATTCACTAGCATTTCTTCTAGCTTGTGATCTCTGTCAACTGACTTGTGTCATCTCTACTAAATTTTCACCAGAAACAGAAGGCCTGGTAATCTCCAAGACCTTCCTCAGGGCCTCTCTCTGCTCATGATATTTTTCCCCATCTGCAATGGCCTAAGCCAATTGAATCATGAGTCTATCTCTCTCAGTAATCACACTATCCCACTCAACAATAAATGTATCCCAAATTCCTAAGAGGTCATCCCTCTCTCTCCTAGATGCATATCTCTCCCCCTCTACTACGGCCTTCTCAGCCACCACCACTGTAATAGATATAGCCAAATCATTATCACCATCCCCCTCACTATCATCATTTGAACCCTAAACTTCCTCCTATGTGGTGCTCCCCCCTCTACCCAAGCATCTACCCATCCGACTCTCTGTACTACTCTCTGGGCTACTCAAGTCCTATGAAAAATCCTCAAATATCAAGTCCACCATGCTGTATACTCAGGAGTCATCCCCGCATCATCAAGTGGGATAATCTCTCCATCCGCATTAGGGCCCATAGCCCCCTGCTAATCCACAATAATCTCGGGCTCTATCACCACTTCCCTTAGAGTCTCTGTATCTCCATCCTCTCTTCTATATTATATAGGCTCCATGAGTACTCCCTATACCAATCCAAACTATTTCCTGATATAATTAAAACAAAGTAACTTGTGGTCACCCAGTTGGTGAGCCTGAAGCCAAATAGCCTATTGTAAACCTATAAAATCATGGGAAAACTTAGGCCAAATAGTCAAATCTAGGTAAGGCATCCATAATAAATTTACCATCTTTAATCCAAATAATAACTCTCGATAATATCTTATCCTCCTCTTCAACCCACGATCCAAGTCCTTCCTCCATCTCATAAAGCCAATATTCCCATCATCAATCCCCCATGGCAACCCCACTGGTCGAGCAACATAAATGTCCTCGAAGGCCCTAACATGTAATAAGAACCCAATATCAATACCATACCACTTGTGGTCCTTCTAGGCCCATAACTCTCTAAATTTCTATGCAAGTAGGGTAGGACCCCACTCAAAAACTATACAATGCTCCATCATCTCAGCCACAACACCATTCATCATCCATGGGAAATGACCACTTCTAGAATTTGGAAATGCATAAGAAATAATGGCCATCATCATCATGGTCATTCGGGTACAACCATCTCTCTTAGCTGAATATAGTTTGTCATAAGAAAAAGCCCCTAACTTGTATTTGACATCCTCTAGATCATCTCCATATAATCTAGTCATCACATCAGCCCTCTCCACCTTAGTAATAATATATACACCCTCTACCTAGATAGGCAGTCTCGGGATACAGTGTACATCCTCTAGATTAATCATAATCTCCCCAGTAGGTAACAAAAAAGTATAGGTGGAAGGATTCCACCAATCTAACAAATCCAACATCAAAATCCTACATCTGTGTATCTGTCAATAATGTATCATGGCACCAAAACCAATAAACTCAATATCCTCCAAATCATCATCTGTCATATCAGCCCTGACCTCATCTAAAATTAGTGGTATACAATCACAAATAGTCAACTGAGAATCTACCTGCAAACATAAAATATATAAAAAAATATTAGTATTGTCACAAAAAATATCATACACAACATATCAAAACTTCTTTACATCAACATCAACATCATCACCCAAAAAAATACCAATAACATCTAAAACATCAAGTAGTTGCGATGGCACATTGTTGTCCGAAACCAAAATTCTCTTTTTGTGAACAAAAAGTGACTATACAAAATTATTTAGACATCAACATTGACATCATCATAAAATATAAGCAATATCAACATCAACTACACTAGCATCAATACATTCAACACCAATGACTAGATTGGAACCAAAAACATCATACAAAGCTAGAAACATCCCTTAAAAAATCATGTCAATAATAAAAAATGCAAACTGTCCATATTACAAGTGAATCACCGACAATTCACTTCAATTGCCGACGATTGCATGAATCACCAGTGATTCCTGCTATTCAAAACTAGGGCATCCATATGCCTGCAAAATGGAAAAAAACCCTAAAAACTATAAAAATCAACAAAACAGGTTAAATCACCTACCTAAACCATTGTGGGCTTCCGATGTCTGCTAGAAGACACCATTTCTTCCAAATATTCACTCATTTGTTGACAAACATTTTTTTCACACGTTTTTTACTCGCCCAAACCATTTTTGTCCATAGTAAAAATAAGCCAAATAAACTCGCAATTGACTATTTATAGCCTACATTTTAGCTTGACATAAATCACCATTGATTACCTCAATCATTGGTGATTGCTTTATAATCGTGGGTGATTTACCCCCTTTTTAGCATTTATGCCCATTTTTGCCCCAAAACATGTCAATCATTACTTTTTCACAAATGTGTTTCACTTTCAACAGATTCTATTACTTGAAACATTAAATAAAACAAATGAAAGATTTGAATTTTTCATTTTTTTATGGGATGTGTGCCCTTCAAGGTTCACTTTAAGAGACCTCTTAGAAATCAGAGGTGGAAAATCCCTGGCAAATATCCCCAGAATTGGTTTCAATGGAAAGGTAATTTTTTTGGGGTTTGTGTGTAAATTGTTTGCTTGAAATAAGCTTTCATTTTCAATTCATGTGACAGAAAGGCTCTAGATGCGTAACAGGAGATTTTTTGTTGTGTGACAATAAACCTCCTGTCATGCATCAGTAAAGTTGTTGTCATGTGACAAAAAACTTGTTGTCATGCAACAACGCGCAATAATAAGGTTTTGTCATGTGACATCAAGTTTGTTGTTGCATGACAACAACCTTGTTGACGTGTGACAAACATTTTTCTATCGCTCGACAACAAATCTTCTATCATGCATCTACACCCTCTTCCCTTCTGTCATGCATCAACAAACTCTCCTTATCATGCATCAACAAAATCTCCTTGTCGCGCATTAAAAAACACTCTGTCGTGCATCTACAACCTCTTCCCTCCTGTCTCACATCAACAAACTTCCTTATCACACATCAACAAACTCTTTTTCAGGTGTCTACAACCTCTACCCTCCTATCGTGCATCAACAAAATATCCTTTTTGTGCATCAAAAAACTCTCCTTATCACACATTAACAAAATCTTTATCGTGTATGTGCAGCCTCCACCCTCATGTCATGTGTCAAAAAACTCTCCTTGTCGCATGTCAACAAACTCTCCTTATCACATGTCAAAAAACTCTCTTTGTCACGCATCTGTAGCCTCCGTCCTCCTGTCACGCATTAACAAACTTTCTTGTCACACATCAACAAAATCTTTTTTTCACACATAAAAAAACTCTTTGTTGCTTGTCTGCAACCTCCACCCTCCTGTCATGTGTCAAAAAACTCTCCTTGTCATGCGTTAACAAACTCTCCTTATCACACATCAACAAACTCTCTATTGCGCATCTGCATCCTCCACCCTCTTGTCGCGTGTCAACAAAATCTCCTTGTCATGTGTCAACAAACTCTCTTTCATGTGTCTGCAGCTTCCACCCTCCCGTCACACGTCAAAAAACTTCCTTATCGTGCATAAAAAACTCTCCTTGTCGCATGTCAACAAACTCTTTATCACAAGTATGTAGCCTCTGACCTCCTATCATGCGGCAACAAACTCTCCTTGTACCGCATTAAAAAACTCTCCGTTTCATGTGTCATTGGAACTTTATTTTCATGTGTCTGAGAAAAATACTTGTTGCCTGACTGTAAATCTAATGAATATCTATAAAACTACACTTTGTGTACTGACCTTTGTGGCTTTGCAAGTTTACTGTACTTGATAATAGATATGCCCCTAGGTGGTATGAGTGAGCTAGTAGTGTTCTACCTGATGAATAATCTAGGATTATGTAGGGGATATTTTCAAGGGTAGGAAAAACCGACTCCTTAAAAAATTAAACTATAATTTTTTAGGCGAAAAGGTCACTGAACCACGTCAACAAATTTACCTTTTAAAATTTTTCACAAATGGAATGTTTTCCATATTACGAATATTCGCCACTAAAAAACCCTGGTGCCCTTTAGCACCCATCACTTGACTTTCCCCATCTATTTATCCTACATTATTGAATTATACGTCTATAGGTGTCAAACCCCTTAGTTCCCATATCATTAGATTCCTCAGGAGCAAATCTTGTTTCGGTATCCCTTGGACTAGGAAAACTTTTACAAAACACATCATATATAAATGTTGGTGTTCCTTGTATTGTGTTGCAGTTGGATCACCCATTCAAACCAAATTTTCTTTTTTTTTTGTCTAACTCTTTGACATTAAAACCACCATACAAAAAGGGGAAAAGGTAGACACCAAAAATATACACTCCATCATCATGGTCCAAATCATTAATTAAACATACCAATATTTAATACAAATGCACCCTCTTTTTAATTAATCATATGACATCTCACAAAAACACCCTTTATTTATATTCAATTAATCAATCAATTTAATACATGTCCCAAGCAACATATTACATCCCCACTTTTTAACATTTCATAACATATACACTATTAATCAAATGAATATGTCCACATATGAAAAATCATTATTTTCTTAAATAATATCTAATTATCTATCATAACCTAATCATTTGCCTAACTATCCAAATATTCCCTAAATACCATTTTAAACATATCCTTTTCCCTTATCCCAACAAACCTATCATTATCATCTATAAATATATTAAAAATTATTTATAAGCCTAGACAAATCATGACATAATCTAGCTAAATTTAGCCCATTCTATCATCACCTGCCAACTCAACACATTTTGAACTACTTAACAACTCCATCCTCGAAATTCAAAAAAAATATTTCAAATTAGCAAATTGTTCCAAGAATTTACTAAAAAAAACCCAAACAGACCGAAATCACTAGCGATTCGGGTAATCATCGATGATTACTTAAGAAAATTTTGCAGTCTCTTTTCGGGACTATCCTCTTACATTTTCAAGTCTAATTTTTATATTACAGTTCATTAGTGTTATTCTGCATCAACATGAATGCATTACCATCTATAGCTCTCATTCAAAATCATCGAACATCTTGGGATTCATTTTAAAGCTTGTGCATCATCCAGCTGTAAACTTTATCAAGTTCTTGCATCACTCTCAATCAAGGTTAGATATCATTTTATAATTTTGTTTCTACATTCAAGTTTTTTTTTTCTAATAATTTTTTATATCATATTAGCCTTTGAAAGACCAAAATTTTTAATCAGTTAGTTAAATCCTTCATTTTATTAGTATGTTATCATTTACCTGTAATTGCCAATGATTACTAGAATCACTTGTGATTCTTGCCTATTTGTGTTTTTATTACAGCTTTATCAAACTCCGTCTAATAATTTATATTCATCCTATTACATCTCTTTTATTGCTAACATTTTATCAATAATGGATTCTATTAGATGGTAATAGGGGGCCCAAGTCATGAAATAACCAGTATCCATTCTCTGCCTATTATTCATTATCCATTGCATTGGGAGCGGTATGACATTCTACATGACCTTGATTTGTGTGTTATCAATTCCACCCCTTTAGATCATTTTAAAACCATATTTGAATCTACTTAGCAAATCCGTGAAGCTACATAGGAATTTTGGGAAGATCATTTTGAGGTCGTGTGCATCAGAGATGATTTATCTTGGTTTGAATATCAATACAAAGCTGAGTTAGAAGAGTCAATCCCTGAGTCTGAATTTGAAGACCTAACTGATTCTGAGCACTTAGATTCTGATTCTGAGTACCAACACGACACGAAAGAAGAAGATCCAGAATACATTTTATATTTTTTAAAGGAATATTACACTAAAAACAAGAATTTATATTCCTCTGAAGAAGAAGACCCGAAGTCCATTGAAGAAGACAATTCTCCTTCCTCTGAGAATTCAGATACTAATTTAGATTTCGATTTCGAACCATAGATTCATATTTATCATTTATTATCATTTATCATATTTATATTTGTAATTACGAAAAATTTGTCAAAATATTTATTATTACCATTGATCATATAGCACTTATTGTTTTTCTACCCACTTGATTGTAAAAGAGGATTGACACTCTTCTCAGGAAGTCCTTCGATTTCCGTAGGCTGGATTTTTTGAGGAAATATGCCTCATATTTTATTAATCATATTTTGTTTAGTTTTTTTGATTTTTAGGTGTTCTCACAGGAAAGGATCTTGCATCATTTTATATAAAGAGTGCAAATTCAACATACACAATCAATATCCAAGGGTATCTCTAAACCCCATCATACTGAGGTTAGGTAAGTCTTATTTTCTTGTTTATTCAATTAAGTTGAAGAGGTAGGATTTATTCTATACAATTGAAATTAAAATAGTTGTTGGGATATTTTGTATATGTTAAAACCTTCTAACTACTGAAAATTATCTTTTGAAACCAATCATAGGATGAATATAAGTTATCCAAAATCATACATACATGTTTCCTTAGTTTTATAAAATCAACAATGTATATGGATCTTTCTTGAGCATGTTTCAGTAAGTTGTTGATTTCCTTCAGTATTGATAAAATACCACATAATATTAATAATGTCTCTGTATCATTCAAGTGATATAGTAGGTATTTTGCATTTTCAACTTCTATATGATTCTTGAACATATACCCTGCTAATAACCTATATTCCTCAAAAATTATGAAAGCTGGATCATACAACGATATCCATCTTGTGTCAACATCTTTCAATTTTTTTTACCATTTGTAATTACATCAAAAAAATTCTAAAACTCCATAAATATTTTAGGATTGCTTGACATGTATGAATGAAAATCATGTATAAGCTCTTCCACTTTAGCAACATTTTCAAAATTACTTACGATCTTGTAAGAGATATTCATTTTGTGAGCCATGAAGTGAATATGTATCATGTACGACAAAAAATTTGTTTGAAGGTGAATACAAATCCAAATTTTGTGACCTTGCATCACATATGCCCCATCAGATCTAACACAAATCAGCTTTGAGGATATTGAATGATCATCCATACCAGCTATTTCTTTCAAAATTTTAATCACTAGTTTGCAAAGGTTCTTAGAATTACAATGCTCCATCATTTTTTTCATTACTGGTAGATTATTTTCCCTCAAATGGTTATTTAAATTGTAATTATAGACATACATGCACACCCATGATGTATTGTTTAGTGTTTTGACCTCATCAATTAACAATGAGATGAAGTTCACATTTTTTTACTTTCTCTCCCAAATCAGTGATTTCAATTTCTACCATACACTTAGCCATTTCCCAAGCACTAGTATCTGACCAGTATAATGTCGGAATGTTTGTAAACCCATTAGATTGAAATAATATCTTATAATCAATGAAATCTGAAATAGGTCCTCCATTTTTTAAAATGTGAAATATTGTTCGGAATTGTATAAGTTTTGCGTGAAGACTTGCATCTGCATCTTTTACAAATTATGCCTTTATTGTTCCACTTTTTTCGAAAAGGTATTGAAAATGTTTAAGATGATTATCATATTTTAATGCATATCTCATATGTAAACAATCTTCCATGGTTTTTCATCTATTTTTTTTTATCACAGTTCCATCTTATTACTTTTTTGACTCATATACTTTCCCACAATGCTTCTCTATTGTGTCTAACTTCAAATGTATTTTTTGTTCTTCACCTAGTTTCCAACTACATATAGTACATATACATTTGGAAGGAGTATCACTAGTGTTTTCTATCTCAAAAGGTTTGATAAACTGATATTTAGTTGACCATTCCAATTGATAAGTCCTTCCTAGTCCATTTCCCACTCTTACATTTTTTATGTTTGTTTCTAGAATATTTATCTAAAGTTTGAGTTTGATGGAAATTAGGATTATAAATAGTATCAATTTGAATTGAATTACTCTTCCGATTACAAATTTCATCTGGTATAAAGTCAGTGGTAGGTTTTTTTGTATTTGAAATAAATTGAGTTGCTTACTGCATCTTCCAGTAAATCAACATATAAAGTAACATTAGCATAATAAGAGTCAAAATTACCGGTTGGCATTGGTGTTACTGTGGGATGTATGAAATATTTTGAAATTTCCATGTCGTATTTTATTTTTCCTTGACCTCTTTTCTCATTTGCACCAAGGGACATCATATGGGTGATTTTGAAGTCTACACATATGACAAAAATATAAAATTTTAAAATAAAATATGTAAAAAATAAATTCAAGACATTGTAAAAAAAAATCTCATGCTACATGATAACATGGTAACATGGCTTTGGACCATCGCATGAATGTATAATTATATGCCACCAAACAATAACTCAAATGCAGGCTACCATCCAATAACTCAAATACAGGTTACCGTCTGGTAATTCAAATACATGTTACTGTCTGGTAACTCAAATACATGTTACTGTCTAGTATCTTAAATAAATGTTACCATTTGGTAACTTAGATACATGTTACCATCTAGTAACATCAATCATGGGTTACCATCTAGTAACAGTTCTACGAAAAACCATGACTGTTCAAACTTCTTTGTTGGCCTTTTTCGCGTATTCGTTTATATTTTTGGATTATTATTTCAAATTTTTCACAAGCTTGTTCACTTTTACCCTCGGATTTGACTCCACATATTAAAACTAATGATTTTTTAAATTACTCTATATTACTACATTATGGAAACTGCATCTTATATATAATAATAAATTATAATATAAAGGCAAATATACCAACATTGGTAGGCCCATAGTGGAAACACTAAGAAAAAATTAGGGTCAAATTTTTTAGGACCCATAAAATTTTAGCGAACGTGCTACCATATGGTAGTAAAAAATTCACCAATTTTAAAATTCCAAAATATGAATATTATCCACTAAAATGAACCCTGGTTTGTGGAGCACAAGAGTGTTGATGGGTGATAAGTGTCACCCATCAGTGAGACAAATTTATAACTTAGACATGTGGTTTAATCAATTCTCTCCACATGTTGGAGATCAGTGGGAGAATGAGTTTGGATAGTCAACTAGATGAGGGACACATTGATAATTTTCATATGACATCGATTGATGACTGATCAATATGGAAGATGTTAGAGTTGGCATAGTGTTGAAGGTACAAAAGCATTTATGGGAAATAAATGTCACCCATCATTGAGTCTAGTGTATAAAAGACACAAAGATTAAAGTCACATGGAGCTTAGAAGCATTATGTATCACTACGTGGCACACATCGGTGCCTCTTGTGTATGGATGACCAACCTCAAAGTTTAAATACCTATGGATAACATGAATTATAATGGCATCTATTTGGCACACATAAGTGAAAATTGAGGCTCAAATATAGTGACAATTTGAAAAGATTAAATTTTATGAGTTATCTTAGTGTTAAATCAAGTTCAGGGATGTCAAGGATAAAAATGACAGTGGTCTAGATATTTTCTCATATATTTTGACTGGAGCATCCATTTAACTCGAGACTTATTTTATGAAAAGTGTAATTCAGAGGGTTATACATAAATACCCAATTTGGAGATAATGGTTGAGTGATTGGTAGTATTTTAGCGACCAAGTTTTAGGCATTTTCACTCTTTAATTTAGTATGTTTATGCCGAAATAATCTCCCTTTATTTGAAAAGATGTTATTTTAAATGGATACCCCATTTTTGGTCCCACCAAGTGTAGAGGAGGAGTTAGATGATTTTTCTATCAATATTAATATGTTAAAACACATATTGGTCTATTTTGGATAAGGGGAAACTTTAAATTCAAATGTTCTTTTAATCTATAGGGATTGTATTTATCAAATTAAGTTCTTGAAAATGTATACACTCAAATTTGGTAATCTATCCTTTGACATTATTGGTCTTGACACTGTAAACTATACACCCTCCCCACTCTTTCTTAGCACACTCTAATATCCTTTTAGTAACTTGTTTATCTTTGCATAAATATTTTTCATCAGTTTCCAAGACTTAATTACACAAAAAATACTTAGAAACATATATCTCCAGCTCCATCAAGTTAAAACCAAATTTTCCCTCCCGGGTCAAAAAAATTAGCTTTGGTCAATTTGTTTAAATCTACAAGACAATGCTAGTATATGGTTTTGGAATGACACATTGTGCACTAAAAATTTCAATTACATCATCTTCATGTGGACTAATATTCCCTCTTGGTCAACTTCATGACATAATAACCATCAGAAGCCTATATAAGCAAGTCAATCATACCTCATTTAGGGCTCTAGCACATTAAGATCTCCTAATATTAAAACAAGCACAAAAGGAACTCCAAGCTCCCAAAACTATGAAAAAACTCATGCACATCCATTAGTATAATAATCTCTACATGTATGAAGCATCCTACTAGGTCCAAGTGTCTCCATCTTCTCTCTATAAGAAATCAAAGTGACCCTCTCCAAGTTTATGAGAAAGTGTGAAACTTAAACAAGGTATTAGTAAAGCATGTTTCTCAAATTTTGATTGCACTATGGTAGATATCACATGATAGGATAATGACCTATGGTTTGATCCCTCTTCAGAGTAGTGATGACATTTACAGTACAAAGGGGTGCCCACAACCCACCTAACATTTTTTACACGAACTCCATATTTCACTATGAGAGTTTGAGGGATTAATCAGAGTTATAGAGCTATTCCGGAAGAGAGTGAAGAAGACTGACACACAACATGTAATGATTAATTCCCTTAGAACATTTTTCATTTCACTAGATTAGCTACATTGGACATTTTATTTATCTCCTAGGATATTTTATAGGGATTATTATATTTTCTAGTTTGAAATTTGGATAGTATTGATTTGACACTCTATGACACAATCTTTTTGTATTTTTGAATGATATTGATGTGTCTATATATATATGTGTGTGTATATTGATCGTGCTGACTTTTGTGATGCAAGTATTTTAGCATTTCTGTTGTTATAATTAGTTGTGGATGTGTTTATATGATGATGATGATATTTCTAACACTTGAACCTTTTGTGAAATACTCAAAATTGTTCAATTATGGATATAGATGTTAGTTGTAATGATGGTTTGTTATAAAATTGACTCATTGAATTTACAATGTTAATTAAATGTGTGAATGCATAGTTTTTCAATATTTTCTTAGATGGATCTAATGTGTGTGTGTGTAGTGCGCAATGAAAAACATGTTCAACTAAACAAAATTAACAAACACATGGGGGACCAAGGGACCAACACACGAAGGATGATGGGCGTAAACCCATGGAAACCTTGAGCAACATTATTTGGGGTTATACAAGTGGATAATTCATTTGATTTTGTGGGTTGTTTGAATTATTTCACTATATCATATATATATTGATCGTGCTGACTTTTTTGATGCACGTATTTTAGCATTTCTGTTGTTATAATTAGTTATGGATGTGTTTATATGATGATGATGATATTTCTAACACTTGAACCTTTTGTGAAATACTCAAAATTGTGCTCAATTATGGATATAGATGTTAGTTGTAATGATGGTTTGTTATAAAATTGACTCATTGAATTTACAATGTTAATTAAATGTGTGAATGCATAGTTTTTCAATATTTCCTTAGATGGATCTAATGTGTGTGTGTAGTGCGCAATGACAAACAGGTTCGACTAAACAAAATTAACAAACACATGGGGGACCAAGGGACCAACACACAAAGGATGATGGGCGTAAACCCATGGAAACCTTGAGCAACATTATTTGGGGTTATACAAGTGGATAATTCATTTGATTTTGTGGGTTGTTTGAATTATTTCACTATATATATATATATATATATATATATATATATATATATATATATATATATATATATGTATAGATTGATCATGTTGACTTTTTTGATGCACGTATTTTAGCATTTCTATTGTTATAATTAGTTATGGATGTGTTTATATGATGATGATGATATTTCTAACACTTGAACCTTTTGTGAAATACTCAAAATTGTACTCAATTATGGATATAGATGTTAGTTGTAATGATGGTTTGTTATAAAATTGACTCATTGAATTTACAATGTTAATTAAATGTGTGAATGCATAGTTTTTCAATATTTTCTTAGATGGATCTAATGTGTGTGTGTAGTGCGCAATGACAAACATGTTCAACTAAACAAAATTAACAAACACATGGGGGACCAAGGGACCAACACACAAAGGATGATGGGCGTAAACCCATGGAAACCTTGAGCAACATTATTTGGGGTTATACAAGTGGATAATTCATTTGATTTTGTGGGTTGTTTGAATTATTTCACTTTTCTTATATTGTGAGACCCATTTACAAATTAACCATTAATTTTGTGAATTATAATTTATTAAAATTATCTCTTTTCACATGTCTTGATTTTATACTAGGTTAGGACACTTTTTGGGAAGATGGAAATCATTTTTATTTGTCTCTAAACTCAAGAAAATACTAAGGGGTCGGATTTGAGATTTTGACAAAATTTTGAAAAACCAAAGGACCACCAAATATTGCTCCCACCATTCAAAATGAGCCAAAGACCCAAACCCATCATGGGGTAGTGTGTTTTAGGAATTTTGATCTTGATTTTGACCTTTTATTATTCCTTTTATTGATATTTTTTTTCACTTGGTTCTTTGTGATTGGATTTGGTAAGTTTGAAGGAGTGATAGATGGAACTTGAATTTTCTTGCTTGAATAACTTTTTTGGAGAATTTATTACCTTGGATATTGTTGTGTACTCATTGGTTGAGGTGGAGGGAGTACATATAGTTTGATATCCATGTGGAGTCAACTCATCCTCCCTTTTGTAAAATATATAACTATAGGAGTGTGCTTGGGAAAAGGGGTTACACACACAATTTCATTATTGGGAGATCTTTGGGCTTGGAGGAGAGAGATTGGAGAAGTTATGGAAATTGGAAAAGGATCAAGTGAAAAATTAGAAATGGCTCCAAGGTAGGGTCTTAAGAATTATTTGATAATTGCAATATTGATTGTATTATCTTGTATTCAGGTGAAATGAAATTGTGTTTTGGCTTATTATGTTTATTTTTAATCTTGTTGTATTATGTTTGTGATTGGCGAGGGTAGAAGGCCATAGGATGGGTGTTAGAGGGGACATTAAAATTTGGTTTGGTGGAGGGAAAATGAATTAGGAATATTGCTTATGAATTTTGTTGTGTTATGTTGATTATTTTTGGAGGGAGATGGGGTAGTTGGAATTAGGGCCTTTGGTGAAGTGATAGAGAGTGGTTGTTGGAGGTATAATATGTAATGGAGGAATAAGGAAGGATTTTTTTATGGAGGTTCAAGGCCTAATTTCACTTCCCATGTGGAGAGAAAAGGAGACCAAATTTCAACCCCCCCTCTCCCACTTGGCTTGCATCAAGCCTTTGTGTTTGTTGTGTGCTTGCTTAATTGTGATCTTTTAGGGCCTATTGGAGCAAGGCCATTCTTATGGTCCTTAAGGGGTTTTTATTCTTGTATGATTCATGTGTTGGGGCTCGGGGGTCAATTAGGAAGTGATCCCTTACCCATTGGTAATGGTTGGGCAGAGAGTGTTGTTTGGGCCCCTTTTTGTATGTTTGGGCAGCTAGCTGAAGACTTCTTGAATCCTTAGAGAAAATATTATTATCCCTGTTGGTGGTGGCTTGTTCTAAGTTTTGTAATCTTTGAAATAGGGATGTTATAGTGAGGCAATGTTATGTAAACAATTGTTTTCAATTTTGAGATGGAGTCTTGTTATAGTTTTGTAAAGGGAAGGTTGTATTGAAAATATTGTTGTAATTATCATGAAGTGGAACCAGTGTTATATTTAACAATGCTAATACCATTCTATTCAGCAATGTAATGATTTATTATTGTAAGTTGATTTTAGAAAATTATATATTTGATAATAGGTATTTGGAAAAAATTGGAATGGTTATGGTGTTGTTAAATTAGTTATTGAGATTCAATCTTGTAGCTGGTACATCCCACCTAGTATGTGTGCACTTTCATGGTGAAGTGAACACATACTAGGTGTGATACACATAGATATGGCCGTCCTTTCATGCATAAATCAAAAACTCCATTTACTTACTATTATTGTATCATAGAAATTTTTTGATATTGTTGTTATTATAGTCACTTGACATATTAGGAAAATAAAAAAATAGCTTTAATGAATGTAAATAAATTTACAGATTGATAATTTTACATGCTGCTATAATGTCATTTTAAATGTATACTAGTTCATGGTTAAAAGAAAAAGTTTATTTATTTTATACATCAATTTTTTTGTAGTGTTCAAATGATAATTTAGATGCATTGTATAATTAAGTATTTTTGGAACTATAGCAATGTAAAAAAATATAAACTTTATCATTTCATTGATTTGTAACAGAAAATTAAAAAATATCATATTGTAATGCCCTCATTTTTTTTCTGGAATTCATGTATTATATATATACAAAATAAACCATAAAAATGTTAATATGGGGCCTTGCCCCACCTTGCACCACATCCTATGTTGTTGTTGATCCCGAAAAAACGTTTTCACGCGGGTGAACACCGAGGCTACAAGCCACCAGCAACTTCGAATGATAAAGGGCTTAGGACCTTAGATGTAGATATGGATTCTGGATACATGTGCAAAGAAAATAGATCTGCAATATGGAAACAGATAAGATTAGATAAAGATATACGGGGCTGCCTGGAAAGCAGATATGGGAAGTGTTAAATTCCTCGATGGCTGTCAACCCCCGTGTTCACAAGAAAATAGTGAATATCCAGCGATAAGATGACATGCCAAAACTACAGAGATTTGCAATATGTTGAATAAACAATATAAATATGATACCAAGCCAATGTTTCGATATAACAACAAATTGATTATTAGAGTGACAATATGAGACCGATAGAGATTCTCCTCCAAATACTCCACAACATGATTCAAAGCTTCAAAAACAAATATTATGAATCTAAGCCTGAGAATTTCAAGAATTTTCCACCCTCTTCTCTCAAATATGGGGGAGAAACCCATATTTATAATTTGAATTTGGATTAAAATAGAGGATTAACGAATAACCATAATTTGCAAAATAAATCCTGATTAAGAGGACATGATGAAGAGTTGATTTGATGGTGGGGTTCATGATGTGATAAAAGGAAGAGGTGTGATGTGGAGCGGGGGACATTTTTAGGTGTAATAGTGAAGTCATGTGCTCACTTTACACTATTGATTTGTTGGATTTGTTGTCAAATAGGGAGATTTTTGAATTATTGACTTCATGGGTAGGGTTAATAATTTAATAATTTGAGGGAATTGAATTTTTAGGTGGGAATTGATTTTTAGGTGAGAAGTGATTTTGACTTAAGTGGGGAACATGTGGGGTTGTTGATTTGTATATATATATTTGAATTATTTAATTATTAAATAGGATGATATGACTTATTTAAAAAAAAAATTATTTAACAAAATATAGTTTTGGCATGTAATAAGAGATTAATTAAGTTATAAGATTAATTAACTGAATATGAATTTTCTGTGGGAAACAAGTTTTGAGTAAGCCTGCTGAAGGAGACCAAAACACGGGGTGATACCAAAATTTGGTGTCTACATTTGTCCCTTTTTGTTGAGTGGTTTGCGATAGCAAGCCACGAGACAAAAACAAAAAGGGTTAGATGAAAGATGTGTCCAAGGATACATGAAGACATGACCAAAGGTAAGATGCCTCAGGTAAAAAGGTATCGCAATAAATAAAAAAATATGGTGGTGGCGCCAATATCACATCGGTAGAGGACAATTATGGTCTCAACATAGACAAATGACAACATTCTACAAACCAGTGAGTAGGTGAAGACCAATGTAGTAAGGATTTAAACCAAGATGATCAATGGGTCATAGGAAAACATCAAAATATGTGCAACTAAATACAAAAGGTATGCGCAATCCTTTGTTTGCAAGGAATCGTGTAAAAAATCATGCATCCAAAAATGGACAAGAATGAAGATAATGATGCCCCAACACAGGGCACGAGAAGGATAAGAATTGAGTTATATGTATTGACCAGAACAAGGATGAAAAGGTGCCCCAACATAATACATAGATAGAATAATCATAAATGTGAATAAGATGAGTAGATATGATAGAAAGGTGAGATAAAATTCCTTAAAAGGGTAATAAATATGATGGCAATCATCTTTCATAGGAAAGATGGTATAAGTGTTAGCAAATTAGAAGGTGAAGAAGACAAAGAAGTCTTGTTTCTTCGACAAGTATGATAAAGATACTTTTTTGACAAAACAAAAGCAGAGAAAATATATGTATGGAAGAGAACAAGATTAGATAGGTGATGGCCATTATGGTATCTTCCAAGAAAAAAATGTCAAAATAAGATGGGAAGAGATTCTTAGAAATGGATATGATGATGTCCCTACGAGAGGACTGACAAAGATAAAAGATGTGACAGGGTCCTCAAAAATAAAAGAGGTCAATGTGGCAAAGAGAAGAACAAGAACAGTAATGAAAGGAATAGATGGCGATACATAAATGAAGAAACATTGGAATTGACTGTGAATACCAGATGTAAGGGATGTTGAGAAAGAGGAAAGGGAATAGACGTGAGGATTGGTTGATTATGAGAAGAGCAAGAAAGATTGAATCTGAAGGTGACATGGATATGGAATTGAGGGACGGATATGGAGGATGAGAAAATAAGGAATGAAAGGGGAGGAAGAAGATAAAAAATAAGGATTATATAAAAGGGGGAAATGAAGAAGGACAAACAAAGAGAAGATAAGAAAAGAACAGAGCAGAGGATGAAATTATGAAAAAGGGAGAGAGTTATTCAAGACGAAAGGTGTGATGAAGGTTGGAGCAGAGGAAAATATAGAGGTAATGGAAAATGAAAGAGATGATAGAGTAAAGAAAATTGAGGGAAACATATCATAATGAGGAAATCCAAGGTAAAGAATATGGAACTGACCACATGGAAATACATGTGGAAGATGAGATGATAAAGGAAATGGGATAACGCTAAAGAGTCAGGTTTTTGATGGGGAAGTAAGGAGGAAGGGTGCGGTAAAATGGGAAAAAGGATGATGCAGAGGAAGTGAAATAAGACAAAGATAAAAAAGGAGGATAAGACAACAAAGAAATTTATGCAGAAGGAAGGGAACCAAGAATGAAGATATTTGGTAAAGAGTGAGAATCATAAGGAACATAAAGAGAAAATTGATGGAAGGAATGACATCGATTGGACAAGAAATGGAGATGCATGAGATGAGGATATGTTGATGACGAGAAAATAGAGAGAAGGTGTATGATGAAGATAGTGAAGAAATTGTCAAGGAAGAATGGAATATAGAGAGGTGGCGATGAAAAAGAAAGAAAGGGATAGGAAAGGCAATTCTAGTGAATGGATGTTAGGAGAAATCCACCGATAATGATCAGTAGGAAAAGGTGAGATAAAAGATAAGACAAGGCAGAAAGTAAATGAAAAATAAGAGGGGAAACACCAATGAAGGGATGTTAGGAGAATTCCTCTGATAATGATCAGAGGACACCGAGGAAGGAAGGAATGAAGGTAGAATGGAGGAGGTCAAAGAAAAGGATTCAGGATGTGCAGAATGGAGATGAGTGATTTTTAGGAGAATTTCACCGATAATTTTAGCACGGAAATGAAAGAAGATGATGAAATAATGTTAGAGAGAGACCAATGACAATGATGGGTAAATATGGGGGTAGATATGTGGGATAAATCTAGAAGATGGAGTGGAAAGAGTAAAGAAAGGAGGGATAAAGATGTGTAGGAAGATGAAGATGAGGAGAGGATGTAGTGGATGAGAATGAATGCGAGAGAAATGAAGAAACAAGACATGAAATGAATGGAGAAGCAATGGTTAAGTAAGATTACCCAGATACAGATGATGGAGATGAAAAAGGGACCAGTAGGAAGTGGTGTTTGTGAGAATGAAAGAGGAGGTAAGAGGATGTGATGATGTGGAATGCCTAGAAAATGTAGATGGAGGGAATGTGGGGTAGTGGGGGAGTGCAGGATGACAAATCATGCTTAAGAGGGACTCTTAAGTAAGATCGCCATGCCGCAGGAGGATTTAAGTAAGATCACCAAACCGGATAGTGATGATATGGAAGGAGAAAGACAACATTGTATTGGATGCAGATGTGGAAGGGTTGGTTGGAATGGATGAGTATGATGAGAGGTGGAAGACAAAAGATGAGGAAGAGATGATGGGAGATGGAAGGATTAGACAGAAAACCATTCTTAAGAGAAACTCTTAAGTAAGATTGCCCTACGATGGAGATGGTTAAGTAGGATCGCCAAACTGAAGAAGAAGAAGAATGATGAAAATACTGAGCAGTGTATACCAAAATGGAACAAGAGATGAAAGGAGGTGATATTAAAGTGATAACAAGGAAACAGAGGAGTGTGACATGAATGGATGGAGGAACATATGTAGTGTAGATGGAGAGTGTAATGGAAATCCTTAACTGGGATGCCCACGTGGTGGTGGTGATTATGCAATAGTGTTAAGAGGAAAAGGAGGAGTGGAAAGACATTTGTGGTGGTGATTGTCATTTGTTGAAAGAGGAAATGGTGGAGAAGCTTCTATAGTGGGAGGATCCAAGGAAGAAGATATACCTTAACTAAGGTTCTCTAGCTATATGGATGGTTAAGCAAGATTGTCAAACTGAAAGTGGAAGAGTAAAAGAGAAACTCAAGAGGAAAGACAAGTAAGATATCTGGCGTCATGTAAGGGGACAGAAAGGTGAGAAGGATGATGTGGAGACAAATGGTGATGAGTGGACATGGAGAGTGAGGAGTAATGGATCAAAGATGATGTTGAACATGTTGAGAGATAAGGAGCTATAGGATAACGAATTTTCCTTGAGAAGGAACCTCAAGTAGGATTCGCAAACTGCCATGGAAATCAAGTAGAATTCACAAACCGAAAAGTGTATTTGCAAATGAATTCATGGAGATGATGGATAGATATAGAATTCATAGTGTGAAATTTTATATGATTTTTATAAAAGTATGATTTGGATGAGATGAATGGAACATAGCTGTAGCAAGGGCATACAGGGAAACTATGTTTCGAACTGGATTGGATATAAATAAGAAAGGGTTACCACTCAAGGCATTGCACTTAATGCCAATAGCAGGTGTTAATACATAACCATCGATAGTTAGTTATACCAAAAGATCATGAGGGAAATATGGATGAAAGATGCTCATAATCCTAATGTTGACATGACAAAGGGATCAAAGATGTGACTTGTACATGGGAAGAGGGATCTCCAAAGGTGGTGTTCCTTAAGTCTATGCCCCAGCTCTGGGAAAAGGGAAAGAAAAATAGCAGAAAGTTGATCAATGTGGGAAGCTTTAGGAAAATGTTGATAAAAGAAGGTTGATCAATGCGGAAAACCTTCCAGATGCCATAATAACAGAGTAGCCATCCTTCGAGGGTATGGTCTACTTTATACATAATATAGATGACAAGAATAATATGATAGCCTTCCTTCAAGGGATTGGTCTATTTCTTTTGATTTTTCTTGGATTTTGATTTGTATACTTTTTTTTTCTTTTGTTTTGCATGAACAAGTTGTCCTTCGAGGGATCAATCTATTTTTGATAACTTTGATTTTGCCTTTTACATACATGAATTTGAGCTTCACATGGGGAGAGATGGGAATAGCTAAGTAAACCACTTAAGAGGGGATAAGGAATGTACTACAGAGACACCCTAGACCCTTCGCATGGCTACTGTAGGAGAATGAGAAGGTGACATGGATGTAATGGTTACGGGATCACATCAAAATAGTGAAGGCGGACCACATAATTCAGATTATTATAATGACAAATGGAAGGGGCTAAAGATGATAGAACAATCTAAGGATGTAACTAAGTTCTCATTGGTAAATATGCTAACAGTAGATTGGTCGCAAGTGCAATGCATTAAGAGGTTCCATCTCTGGTTTACCACCACGAGAGGGAAGACAATGTAGTTGCAATAAGATGAGATGATAGCTAAGTAGGAAACAAAAACTATGTCCTGAAGGAAACAAACATATGACCACAATGGTGGATTTAGATGAAAATAAATGATGCCCTAAGAGAGACATAAACATAGAAGGACAATCATGGCCTCAAAGGAGGGATTTATGAAATAAACAGTGTCCCAAAAGAGACACAAATATAGCCACAATGGTGGACTTCGAGAAAAAGGGATCCCTCAATGGAGAGACAAACATGGCCTCAAAGGAGGGCTTTAATGAAAAAGATGATACCCCAAAAGGAGTCATAAGCATAAAAGAACAAATATAGCCTCAAAGGAGGACTTATGAAATAAACAGTGTCCCAAAGGAGACACAAATATAGCCACAATGGTGGAATTTGAAATAGATGGTCCCTTAATGGAAGGATAAAGATGGCCTCAAAGGAGGATTTAGAATGAGATGAGGATCCCTTGGATATAATTAATTTAGATTGGATGGATGTGAAGAAAGTAAACTAAACAATGTCAAAGAGTGAAGTCCCCTAGTGACAAGGGATTTGTACAGATGATGTGTTCAAGGGTGAGGGAAGGTTATTCCCCCAATAAGTTAAATGTGAAGGAGGTAAAGGATGTCGAAAGAGCTTAGATGAGATTGTTTTAGATTTGGATGGGGTAAACGATTGGAGACCACAAGTGTGCTTAGTAAGATAAGTGGTATTAATGAACAATGGAGGACCTTCCTTAGGAGGAATGACATGTACTGGAGGGATGTTAAGGGATGATGTGGATGGAGGGATCATGGGAGATCCGACCAGATGGGATATGGATTGGATTCAAGGTAGATGGAGAAGAAACTTTCCCCTAAATGAGGAAGTCATCTTTCTCAATAAGGTTGTGGATGATTGACCGAAAGGCCTTACAATGTTCGATGTCATGACTTGGGGTACGATGATAAGTGCAACTACAATTAGGATTGAACCATGATGGCTTGGGACCATAGGGATTAAAGGCTTTAATAGGAGGAATTTTGATGGCAGATGCTCGAGTTAAATGTCGAAAGATATCTGCGTATGACCCCATTGAAGTGTCATGGGGAAGGTAACTCTTGTGGGTTTTGATAGGATGTCTCAGCTTGGAGTTAGGAGAAAACGTAGATGTAGATTGGATGTGTGAATTTTATGTTTTGGAGGACAAATCAAATTTGGTTGAAGGATGATATTGTTTGGATGTGGATTGATTATTGCAAGATGTCGTAGATGGAAAACCTGATTCTGACATGGATGTTGTGGCATTAGATTGTTGAGAAGAGGGAAAACCTGAATATTTCGTGGATGCACAGGGGACTGTCAGGGATGTTTGCCCCGAGCCTTAGACTTCAACCAAGAAGATTTACCTCTAGTAAGGATGACAATAATTTCAACTGGAGGATCTGATAGTGGTGGTGTGGTTATTAATGGAGAAACTATCCTAAAACAAGATGAAGATGTTAATGAAGAGATAGGTGTTTGTATGATGCGATTAATGATATCTATGTGGATTGGATGAGAAGAGTTGATTTTTTAGAGGGAGGAGGTAAAGCATTTTATTTGATTTAGGTAGATGTGTTGGTACCATAGGTGATTCTAGGGGTATATTTGATAGGGTTACAGATTGAGAGGATTGGATTGGTGTGATAGAAGGATTAGGTAAAGAGTATTGGGGTAGAATGGGTGACGTGGCCATGGGCAAAGGTTTCCAAGGTAGAGATAGGTGGATTTTTTGGTATAATAGGTATAGGGGTTGCTGGGATAGATAAAGTTGTAGGCACTTTTGGAATATGTGGAGATGTGAGTGATGTGATAACCGATGGAGTAGACCTTATTGGTAAGGGTAATGTAGCAAATGTAGGGGCATTTTCAGGCATAGAAGTAGGGACTGGTTGTTTCATAAAAGTTTTCAAGGGGTAAGAATGATATGTTTGCTAAAGGGATTGATGTTGAAGATGGGGTTGCAAGGGTGCATTTGTAGAACTGATTTTAGTTGGGATGGTTATGAGTAATGTCGGTGTAGTAAAAGGTGTATTTGATCACAGATATGGGTGAAGAAATAGATGGTAGAGATGTAGGGATATGTGTGGATATGAGTGGGGCTGAAATGGGTGCTAAGGATGAATCTAATGTGATAGATTGGGGTGTGTTTGAAGCAGTGGAAATGGATGATATAGTTAAATTTGATGTGGATGTGGCAAGGACAGGAGTAGGTGCAGGTTCAAGACAAGTAGTAAAAGTTGATGTAGGTGTGACAGGCTCTAAATAAGAGGTGGGAATGATGTTCATGGTGGGAACATGTGAAGTTGGTGATGAGATGAGATCTTGATTGGAAGTGTCAACCATACAAGGCTTGATAGTTGAGATGTAAAGGGGGTGAATGTAATTTGTTGGTAGTTGATTAGTTTGTGCAGTGAAGGTATCAATTTGGATATCCCCTTGATTTACAAGTTGTTGGACATGATCTTTGAAGGAACAACATATCTCAATGTCGTGACCTTTGATTTGATGATATTTACAAAAGTGGGCCTCGTGATACCAAATAGGCTTGGCTTGTGAGTTGTCTACGGGTCATATGGGAGGCAGTTGGATAGATTTTACGCTCATCAACTTATCAAATATATAACTGTATGATTCTCCTAAAGGAGTGTAGTTGATTGTTGATTGAGGGGATTGTTGTTGAGACCATGTGCTTGGTGTAGATGGGGATGAGGGTTCAATGACCACAGTGTTGGCCACAACCTTGAACTTGTCATTATGTGTGAATGGTTTAGTGGATTCAAATTTTTATTTAATTAAACTTAATTTAAGATGACCCTGCTCAATCGAACGGGTTTCAAGCTTGTGAGCCATTGTGAAAGATTCATCAAAGGTTTGGAATGATTGGATCTGCAAATTGGATGATATATTTTTGGCACATGAACGTGAGAATAAGTCAATGAGCTCAGTTTGCGGGATAGTGAAGGATAGATGGTTTATAACATCATGCCATTGTGAGACGAAGTTGGTGATGGGATTGTTTTCATTTTGTCGAATGGTATATAGATCAGTGATAGTGGTTTTGCGTGTGATATTGATAGAAAAGTGTTCTAAGAACAATGTGCAAGTTGAGTGAAAGAGAATAAGGAATGTCATGGGATATTGTTGTACCAGTCAAACGCGGGACCAGAAAGAGACATGGGGAAAGTATGAAGAAGTAAATCATGATCATGCGTAATAAGACAACATGCGTGTTTAAACACGAGGAGATGTTGTTGGGGATCTTCTTTATTATTGAACTTATTAAATGCAGAGAATTTTGCAATGAGGAGGGTAGGTTTAATTGAGGACCGATAGATGAATGGGTTCATTACAAATGTGTTCATAGGATAAGGTGTTCTTGGGTGGTATGGTAAGAATTTCTAAACTTGATAACTAATTCATTAAGGCATGAATTGAATTAGTCAAGGTATTATAAGGTTGAGATTGGATCAGCTATGTGGTTTGAAAGGTAGTTTGATAAGGCGAATAATGTGTTGGTGGGTGTGTGGGTGTTTGGGGGAAGTGTATGATAAGGTGGTTGATAATTTTGTGGATAGGATGTTTGCATAATGGTTTGGGAAGACAGATTGATTAATTTGTGGATATGTAAATATTTCAGGGAGTTGCTTGATAGGGACTAACATGTGTCACAGGTTGGGATTGTTGCATAGGTTGATGTTGAGTGATAGGGGCATGATGATAAGTGGGAATATGTGTGTTAAGAGTTTGAGATTTGGATAGGATTATTAATGGAATTATCAAAATGTGATGTGGGTGGAATGCGATCCACCAATTTTGGAGATTGGGAGGATTAATAGATTGTAGGAGATTTCTGAAGTAAGAAGTCGTAAATGGGGTTAGGAGGAGATTTGAGTATATCTTGAGGAGCAGGAGATGGTGGTGTAATTGATTTAGGAAGACTGGCTTGATGAGAGATATGAGGGTTGGTATCAAGGTGGGGAGAATTTTGTATGACATGGTTCTCATGAGGTGAAACCATGGAGACTTGAGGTTGGGTGACTGATGACGTGGCTTTACCGTTTAGAATTTTGTTGGGTGAGATCGTCAGAGGATGTAACTTTATTGGATAGAAGCAGATTTTTGTTTTTTCTTGATTTGGGAGAGGTGACAATAGGTGTGAAATAGAGAAACATATATTTATGTATGTTGTTGACAAAAAAATCAAGCATAATATTTTTTAGCTTCATGATTAATTTAAAGGATGTGAACAGAAAAGAAAAATAAGTAATGAAGATGCCTAAAGGAGTCTAAGGCTGGTTTTAGGCAGTTATGGATTGGGAGATGTCTGATACGGTTGTCAATTGGGTGTTTAGGTCCCAATTAGTTAACCAGGTGAGAGGAATGTTTTGATGTGTTAATTATATTTGTGAAAGTCTCAGGCAGTGTGTGATAAGTGAAATGCAGAGGGTTAAATTTTTTACTAATCTATGTGATCAGGCAGGATGCAGAAGGTTCGTTTTAAACCAAAATGAAATGTGATGTTTGATGTATACAGACATTCAGGAGAGAGAAAGTTTGATGTAGAAAAGAGAAAATAGAGAAAAATGAGAAATACCTCGAGAATCAATTTTCTTGGTTATTTAAGTGTCTGTGATAGTGATGTATTTTGAAAGTGTCAGTTAGTGGCCCGAAATGCCCAGGTACCCTAAAATGGCACCGTTTATAATCTCGAACAGGGTTGGTGAAAGGAGATTGGTGGCGTGTTTGATTTGAATATTGGTCTTTGAAGCGTTATTATTTTTTTGTTTTGTTTTTTTTTACCGCAAGGTTATAGACGTTACCCTGCAAAAAGAAGATAATTGTCATTAGTTGATGTGATTCAAGAAAAGTTTCATAAATATTTCATTTACAAATAAGTATTTTTATAAAACAAGAATAAAATAAATTAATCTAAAGGATTAATAAATATTGGAATTTGACGTTAATATTAGAATAAAATAACTTATCGATTATAAAATAAAACCATTAAATAGCGATGAAATAGATTATAGAATATAAAATTATGAAAATATGTGACAAAAATTATTCATAATGGGGGGATGTTAAATTACAAACTACATTAGGATAGGGTAAAATGAAAAAAATATATCATGTGTGCGTTTCATTTATTAGTTTATGTGAACTATATATAAGAATAACCATACGCAAACAAGATAGACTTAAGATGATAGATGTTTTGAAAACGATAAAAGTTTTGTTTATTGATAGAAAATGCTTAAATTTTCGTCAAAATGATGTAAAGGACAATGTGACCCTGCTTGTAATGTGGGGCGGTTGTATTTAGGTGGAAGAAAATAATCCAAAAGGTGGAGAAAGGAGATTTTTTAGAATGGGAAGGTGGAATTTTACATGGAAAATCCAGACTTATACAATGAGGATGAGGATGTGGATGTGGCTCTTCACATGATGGATGAGAATCACAAAAAATCTAAAACAAGAAATGTCTAATTGGCCACGGTGCTACACGCACTATTTATTGTGTTGTAGAGAATTGTAGACCAATTGCTAGAATGAGATTGTACAATTATTAAATTTTAGTGGGATTGTTTATCAAATGTGCCATGTATTCTAAAGAACTGTAAGTCAATTGCTATACACAAAACTTACGTGAATTTGAAACTATCTAAACTACTCCCTTAACTGTGCTAGAAACTGTTGAAAGCATTAAACGACATAGGCATTGCTCTACACATGGACATGACTCTTTACATGTACGATGAGATAATGATAATCACAGAAAATCTAAATGGGAAATATATAGTTGGCTATGAGCACTATTTTCGGGAGAAATTGTAAGCCAATTTTTATAAAGAGACTGTAATTTTACTAAAAGGCATCGTTAATAAGACTATGCACGAAGCTTGCGTGAATTTGAAACTACGTTATAACAAGTATATAACTCTTATGAGTCTTTTCGATATATGGTTAGAATTTGAAATTAATTGTTATAATGAAATTGTGCAATCGCTAGGTTTTACGTCCATTCGCTAGAAAAAAATTGTAAGCCATTGTTAACAAATGTATTCTAAAGAGTTATAGAGGATCTGAGAAAACTGCCTATATGTAGTAATATAACACAAAGCTATACGTTTAATTACTCCATATGCAGGTGATCTACTTTTCCATTGTTTTCAAACTAGGTCTAAAATTTCAAATTATCTTTTCCTGGAAAACCAAAATTTAGTCCAATGAATTAGCTCTCTATCAAATGACTGTGTAGAGGAGGAATCCAAGTGGAGGCATTGGGAAGATTTCTCCGGAGTGTGGAGAGTTGGGATAGGAGAGGTTGAAAGGAAATAAGGTCATAGAGATGGAGATGGTAGCTCGGGAAGGTTACAGTGGATGACAGCTCGGCGGGGAGCAATATGTGGGAGTTTATTGGTTGGGTTTGGAGGAGCTAAGATATGAGGAGGAGAGACGGGACGGGTATGGTGAGTCTAAGGAATGGAGGGAGATGATGTGTGGGTGGAAGGAAGGGAGATGGGTGGAGAGGAGAGAATGACGTGGGGAGAATGTTCGACGGGGAGAGAGATGCTATGAGGACAGGTGTGGATAGTTGAAGGTGAAGATGGATTATTGGGATGTGGGGGCAGTAGATCAGGAGTAGGGATATAGGATCTCATTGTTGGAAGTTGGGAGAGGTGTGAGTTGGGTCGTGGAAGAGAGAGGTGAGGTAAATGGGAGAAGGTTAGGTCTTAGGACAATAATAAAAAAATTGTATTTTAAATTATATATTTATATAAAAAAAGTATTTTTATAAATCATTCATTTATATAATTATAAAAATAAAATTTATACTAATTACGAACAACGAAATAACAAGCCCGTTGAAAGCAAGAAAACCACTTACCTCCAAGATGACATAGACCATTGAATGTACGTAACGTACCAAACTAATGGAGACAATCTTAAAACCCTGCAAACAAGTGAGTCGAAAAATGAAACATTTGCAAAAGATATCATGTGACGACAGCTAGGAAAATAATAAATTACACAATCAAACTTGAAAACACAGCCAAATGATAAGTTTAATTTTTGGATTCATTTCCCATTAAGAATACATAAAGACACTTTGATGTTTGCAACTCAGTACCAGGATGGTTAAACACAAGAGAGAAATTACTTTGAAGACAACATGAACCTCTGCTACCGATGAAGATAACACCAAACCTACACGAGGAAAATAAAGGAACAAAGCAAACAAAAATACCAGATCTTGGATCTGGTCCCACTGGGCGTGCCAAATGTTGATCTGGAAAACTCATTCTCGCGCGGGTGAACACCGAGACTACAAGCCACCAACAACTTTGAATGATAGAGGGCTTAGGACCTCAGATGCAGATATGGATTATGGATACGGGTGCAAGAGAAAATAGATCTGTGAGAAAGAAGATAGATCTGCAAGATGGAAACAAATAAGATTAGATAACGATATACGGGGGTTCCTGACAAAGAAGATCCGGGAAGTGTTAACTTCCTCAGTGGCTGTCAACCCCCGTGTTCACAAGAAAATAATGAATATCCAGATAAGATGACATGCCAAAACTACAGAGATTTGCAATATGTTGAATAAAAAATATAAATATGATACCAAGCCAATGTTTTGATATAACAACAAATTGATCATTAGAGTGACAATATGAGACCGATAGAGCTTCACCTCCAAATACTCCACAACATGATTCAAAACTTCACAAACAAATATTATGAATTTAACCTTGATAATTTCAAGAATTTTCCACCCTCTTCTCTCAAATATGGGGGAGAAACCCATATTTATAATTTGAATTTGGATTAAAATAGAGGATTAACAAATAACCATAATTTGCAAAATAAATCCTTATTAAGAGGACATGATGAAGAGTTGATTTGATGGTGGGGTTCATGATGTGAGAAACGGAAGAGGTGTGATGTGGAGTGGGGACATGGTTAGGTGTAATAGTGAAGTCATGTGCTCACTTTACACTATTGATTTGTTGGATTTGTTGTCGGATAGGGAGATTTTTGAATTATTGACTTCATGGGTGGGGTTAATAATTTAATAATTTGAGGGAATTGAATTTTTAGGTGGGAATTGATTTTTAGGTGAGAAGTGATTTTGACTTAAGTGGGGAACATGTGGGGTTTGTTGATTTGTATATATATTTTTGAATTATTTAATTATTAAATAGGATGATATGACTTATTAAAAAAATAAATTATTTAACATAATATAGTTTTGGCATGTAATAAGAGATCCAATTAAGTTATAAGATTAATTAATTGAATATGAATTGTCGGTGGGAAACGAGATTTGAGTAAGCCTATGAAGGAGACCAAAACACGAGGTGATACCAATAATTTCATGTGCTCTTGAGTGATGCTTTTGTTGGGTTTCACGGCTATGTCAACATCCCCGTGATCTTGTTGAATGTTGTTCTAGCAGAGTTCACTTTGAATGATCTGTGGACTTTCATAGTTGGCATCTTAAACTTGAATATGTATATGTATTGAGACATATGTGAGATAATAGCTCCCATGTACCTGCGAAACTATTAACTTCCTACCTCCAGCCATAGAGTTTCATTTCTTTTTGGAATTCAAATGTCCCACCATTTCTGCCTTATTATGCGCCTTTAAAAAATCCCATCACCTCTATGCTGTGGTGGTCTATTTATTCCCCCTCTCCCCTATCTGACATATCTCATTGCTGCCCACATCCTTACTTAGAAACCATTTTCCTTTGTTCCATAGACTTAGAGAGTCTGCATCAACACTAATCTTTAAGACAGTTTGTGAAACACTTAGCCAGTTAGTGTCTCCACATCTTTTGACCTGTGGCTACAACTTAAACTCTTTACAAACACACCATGTGGATCTTAATGGCTTATCCAAACTTAAAACAATCAAATGGCTCCCATTGAAGAAAACTCATATCTTATAATATTTTTTCGTGAGGTACTATCTATTAATTCTCCATATTCCATGGAAGACTATTTCCTTTATAAATAATGGATTTCACATGCAAAATACGTGACACACTATCCTTACAATCGGTCCTCCATGAATTTATACCTTAGATATATTACATTGCTATCTAAGACAATATGAGTTATCAATAATATATAAGCTAATCTATTCCACGGGTTACGAAAAATTTCAGAACACACATTAGGTGTACTGTATAATCCGTGGATATTTTATGTAACTTCCAGTGTTCAGTGATATAACGTTATCATAACAAAATTTATCTTAGTCCATAATAGTTGGATATTTGGAGTTATCAAAATAGCCCAAGGGTATATGTTGGCGAGAAAATTTTTCGAGTGGACAAACTTGGTGGAATTCTTGCCAATAATCTTGGAATCTGAGTCCCTCTACTTAAATGGTACAACTTCTGTATATGCATGCACGAGTAAAAGGTGATTTTTATCTGGGTTAGCCATGCGGCCGAGGATGTAACATGAGGCACTCCATTGACCTTGCGGAAAAAGCTATTACAATTGCTATTTGTAAGAGAGGACTTTGTCTAGGAGAGCGGTAAAGGGGGTGAGAATTTTAGATAAGAGGAAACTAATGCTACAAGTAGAAAATCAGAGTCTTGCGTACAATCAGTTAGAATTTTCATCACATGCACTTAAAATTAAGAAGAAAACAACTCTACAAATTATAACAACACCGATACCAAATAGCATTTAATGAGCTCAAAGTATCAATAAATCTCCTTAATCAAAAGATGGATAAAACTCCTTCTTCTTGTATTTGATGCTTAAACACAAATTTTACATAGTATGAGAATAGAGGAAATTTGAGAATAGGGGGAATGGAAGAAATTTTATATCTCTTTGATTCTCTTCACAAGGATATCTCTCTCATGAATTCACAAAAAACAGCTCAAAAGTATATGAAGATTTAAGAAGAAGCTCAAATGAGGAGATTATTACAATTTATGGAAGAGGAAGGAAACTCTTCAGCTTTCCAGTGACTTTTCATATGCCATATTTTTGACTTTAGACTTGTTCATATTCCTATTCAAATATTTAAGTCCCTTTTATAAAAACAAGGTGACTTAAATTTTACATTGTGTTTCTAAAGTCACTTAGAGATATATCAAAAAGTGCAAATCCCAATGCAAAATTAGAACATTAAAGAGAGATGGTGTTAAGGGAGGAAAGAAGAGAGAGAGAGAGAGAGGAGGAGGAAGAAGATAGGAAAAAGGAGGAAGAATTATCATGCAGAAGAATGAGCTGCTTCCATCGGACTTGATCTCACTTCCCTGACCGGTCTCCATCTCACGCTACTAAGAAGATATACGTTTCTAAAAATTCCTTACTGAAAGGAGCCGCTGAAGGTTCCACTTTGTCAGCGTGAGGAATAGTGTACACAACTTAGGAGTCTCTGTGTCCACCCATTAGACACACCATTGATATCTTTGCACTTTCCGAACCATGATGGGTGTTTCTCTACAATGAGTGTAATGGAAGCCCGAATCTCCGAGAGGAACTCCCAGGGTATCCTTATTGAAAGATAATGGATTGCTTGCACCTTTTTTTAACATAGTTCCTTGAATGGACTCAATCAAATCATTGAATAGTTGTGTCTTCGTCGCATTGCAGGTCACTCCAAGTTTTTGAATTTGGTGATTAATACTATCCTGCAACTTGTACGCTTATTCCTCTTTTTCACTCTAACTCAGCAGATGGCTCTAATTGATTGCTTCAAATCTGATTTCACTAAGGCTCTTGCCCATATGCATGTGACAAGTCTTCTGAAGGGGTGATTTACAAAAATATTCTTGTTAATCAACTCCTGATGAATGAGCATTTCTCATTTCAGTCACCACTGGACCTAGAGGATCCCAGTAGTCCCTTTCTTTCTCCAAGTCTTCTTTGAGTACCCGCATCTTGTTTGTTGTCACACACATGTAGGAAAATATTTTGAATACCTCTTGGAGCACCGAATTCCTCTTTTCTAAAATTGAATCGATCCATTAATTGTTTGCTCGCCCCTGCATTGTGAACTCGTGTGTCATCTTAATAGATTTTGGATCAAAGTTGCTGATGGCTGAAATTTTTTCAATGGGGATGGTCATGGAATTTGGTTCAACTAGATGTTACATGTAGGATGACAGAGTACACACTTGTTCCTTTAATTCATAAATATTTTTCTTATATTCCTTATTCCTTGCCACCATGCAAGTAGAAGATTGTTGATACATGTGTAAATTCCCTTCATGGGGAACTGATCCCAGTTGGATCATGTTCATCTCATAGTCGACCGATGTCATCTCATTTACTAGCTTAATCACCTTTGGTTAGGCTACCTAAATGTAATGATTACCTGTTTCCTCACTGTAGAACTACAAGACCATGTGGGAAAACTTCATTTTCTTTTCTTTAGATAGTGATATAATTACTGATAGGTCAGGGGTTACCACTTGTTGAATAGTTTAGGTGTCAAGGGAAATTGTTTCCTGCATCCAAGAGAACATCTCATCAAACTCAGGTTCTATGACAGGTGTATCATCAGTTCCCTTTTCTGTAAGAGGAGGAAAATCTTGGATGAGGGAGGTATGAATGCCAACAAGAGGTGAGACCTCTTATAGTGGTTCGAAGATTGGGTCTTGAACCATACCTTATCCTTCCATTTGTGCTTCTTCCACTGGATCTTCTTCCTGCATTGCTGTGATCAAGTCTTTCTCTTGCAGTGATGCAAATGAGTCTTTTTCTTCCCTGGATTTCTTTGGTAACTTTTTGTGAGGAGAAGTCTCCATTTCTTTGGCCTTTCTTTTCTAACTTACTCCATATTTTTTAGAATTGGAAGTCACCTCTACAACTTTTGAAGATTATTGGTGATAGGCTTTCTTATATCTTTGAGGAATACCATGTCACTAGATGATCATGGTTATCTTCTTATGAAACCAATTCCTCGTTATCCTCAACACCTTCTCATTTAGATCCTTTATATCCCCTGATTCATGAACATACCAATTGACATGAGGAAATGGAGACATTTTGAATGCCACATATTCAAGGTCATACATTTTAATCCCATCATTGTGAAACATATCTTCATACCAAGAGAACTTGAATTTATTCATCTCATTGACTATCATCCTCATATGGTCCTTTTCATGCACTTCAAATTCATCAACACAATTGGCCCAATAATCCTTGACTTGTGGCTCATGTTGCAAGTATGAGACATAGAAAAAGTTGGGATCATCTCATATGTCAAAATTAGGCCTAGCCATGTAGGAATGCAAAGTCAAATGAGTGAAGGAGGCCTCCATATGAGATGCATAATTTGAGCTCTTACACATGAATAATCTGAGAGAGATAGGAAATGAGATAAAAAAATTCTTCCTACTCCTAAGCTTGTTATTCAACTGGATGATCTACCTGCAATTCTTATAGAGCTTGAATAGTACGATTTGGTTGCTAAGGTACTTGGTAAACCTTAGTAGAGATTGGTTGAAGCCAGCAACTCACAGGTAGGAGAAAGTTGATAATTGGATGAAATAAGAGACATACTTCTTGATTAGGGATGCCACCTATTAAGAAATCCTAGCCTCCAAATTACCTTCTAAGATTTGGACCATGTACATTGTGAACAAATCGTTCACATGAGAAAAATGCCTATGGTTTTCTTCCATTACCAATTACAAAAGTTTCTCGTGTGTGGGCACCTTGGCAAAAATTCTTTTCATGAGATCCAATCCTTTGAAAGATCTTGATCTAGCGAGTAGATAGAGCAAGTAAGAAGTCATGTGAAACTTATTCATCATGGGTACTTGGAGGAGTTGTAGATGGAAATTTTCACTGATGATCTACCCACAATCAATTCTATACTTTCCTTCTATTACCGTCAAGATGAAAAGGCCCATCCAGTATTGGAAGTCTTTTTTGTTTTCCTCGCCCATAACTCTACCAAGGAGAGTGATGGCATCTGAATATCCTTCATGAAACTCACACCTTGGGAAGGTTTTTGGGCATCCTTGAGGGCTTTCTCCCCATTTCAACCACAAACAAAGTGTAACTCCTTGCACATATGCATCCATCATTTCCTAGCTGTGCAAGGCTCTGTCCTTTGAGATGATGACAATAATAGTTGATATCGGGATTTGTAGAGAGAGTGAGATGGTTCTAGGACCGATGACCACCATTTTTGTACCATTTTTGGCTTGGATCATTTGTGTTTTAGAATCATAGTGGTGAGAGAAAACTAGGACCAACTCAAATCTTTGCATAGACACATGGTTACCTACAGCTACAAATAATCCACTTGTGAATACCTAATCCTCATTCTTCCCTCATTCCCTTGCTGCCATGTGATTCCTTAGGTCATTTAGGTATATGTATGAGACATCACTATCTTCTATCTCATACTCGCAGGTGAAAATTTGTGACGGATTCTGTCCCGTCCACTTAGGTTACATGATTTCATAGGAAAAAACAACTTATTATTCTTAATGTGTATGAAAAGCTAGCTTCCTGAAACCTCAATTGGATGTTGCAACTCAGATTTCCTTTTCTCCCTGCATTTCTCTCACCTTCTGGATCAAATTTCTATTTTTGGAAGGTGCTCATGGGACTACTTATTATTTTTAGTAAGTGTCCATTTTAGACCAAGATACCCATTTTGATGAATTTTCAACTATAGTACATCCTCTGTGTTCAACATCTCCTTCGTAAGTTCTTCTATTGACGAATTTCCCAAATTAGTAGTCATCTATGTAGAAGACCTACTATTTTAAGAAAGTGGGCTTTTGGAGGTCAGATTTATGCGGAATGAAGTTTTTCGATATGGGTTTTTGCCCAATATTGACCCTCTGAAATTTCATGTTTACCCGATCAATAGTTTAGCAATTTTTGAACTTTTAAATTTTTAACCTGACAACGCTTATGAACACGGCAGCCATTGATGGACCTCAAAAATTATAGTTCTAGTTTTCTCCTCCATTCATGATGAAAATTACGTTTTTGATATGGGTTTTCTCTTCTTATCTCACTGGTGAAATTTCTCTTCGATCCGGTTGCCGGTTTGACAGGAAATTCAGCTTTTTTCTTCATAGAGCCAGAAGTGAACTTTTTCACTATGAGCACTTCTTGTTGTGAACATGAGGTTTGAAGGTGAGTCTTTTAATTTCCTTCAAGAGGGAATAACTCAGTAATAGATGGTTCATTGTTTCGTGTACCGGTTTTCAAGATCTCTTCTAATCTTCATTCTATAGCAATGGAGTTTTTAGGCTTCTTCTTATTTGTTCTTCATTTTTCTTCTCGGTTTGATCAATATTTCTTATGTGACCAGTGTATTATCACAGATTAGAGGATTTAAGTTATTTGAGTGATTTGGTTGAATTTTCATAAATGGTGGGGAGGGTGATGAGAAGTTGCAGAGCAAGCTATGCACGAAGAAGTTATAAGTTAGAAGCGGGAAGTAGTAGGGATTTTGTTGATCAGATAAAACACTTAACAGAACTCACACACAGAGTCCATGTGGAAAAATAGGATGGGATTGAGGGAAATAAGGAATAGGAAGGCATCGCGCGTGAAGGTGCAGAGTCAAACTTTTGGGACTTAGCGGATTTTGTAGATCAAGTCTATTTTCAGAGGCTGGCGTACGGAACACACAAAGTGATGTCGAGACTTGCGCGCCATGCTTTGTCTATATTTTGAGGATACTATCAAAGCACTCTTTCATGGAAGTAATCCAAGAATAGATTCATCACTCTATTTAATTATAAGTGATCTATAGATAGCATACTTGCATGTATGCCTATAATTGTAAACGACGCGTGGCTATTATTAGCGTGCAACCTATTTTTGGCATAGTTAGCGGTGAAGGGAAAGTTCCCCACCCTATATATATTAGATGAATCACCTAGTTGATAGACCATGTTGAAGGGTTAGAGATTCATGAGTGCATGAAAATGGATAATTATAGCAAATCCATGCGTGCATGACTATTATTATAGCAAGCCTCTATATTGTTGTCATGTTTAATATATGAAGAATGTTGGCCGAACCAAAGTGTCTTATATGTGTTATCATTGCATGCTATTGATTTCTTGATGATTTATACTTAAATGCATGCCTTTATAGATCTAGTTTGGTATAACTGTGTAATGATGGATTAGTTTTTGACTATATGTCCTTATTGCTTCACCATGCTACCATCCTACTACAATAACCCTAAAGAGGGACCTGGTACCTTGGCGCGCTTCGGGTGAGTGCTCAGCCTATGTTGAGTGAAGTGCCAGCACGACTAGGTGTTTATCTGAGAATTCGAGGATACATCAGATTTTAAGAATTCAAAATAAAGATGAGCAGGGATGAGGTGTATTTTCATGTCCCTCATGTCCCTTAAGTATTAAGGAATGATAGTGACATCAAATTACATGTGGCACCTCACAATGACAAGTAGCAGTGATCCGAAGGTAGGGGATTCAAGCAAAAAAATGACTTTAAACCATTAAGGGCTTAGAGATGGTCATGTGAAGAACCATGAGGATTCCTAGCGGTAGCACAATAGAGGGAAGAGAGGCAGACGAAGTATGATGAGGCACGTGAGAGGGAATTATGGAAGAAGCAAGAAGTTGCAGAACAGATGGCGTTGTTGAGAGAGATGGCTCGTGAAGGATTTGAGGCTCATGAGGAAGAAGAAGAGCTATAGCATCAGGAACTCCCCCATCTAGGAAATCATGACATAGAACCCTCTTTGGCCTCACATAGAAGCATGCCAACAGATATGACCTGGGCCACAGGCGCGCATCTAAGCCAACCTATTGACCTAGCCCTTGCGCTTGGTTTTCCTGTATCTAGTACAATAGGTAAATAAAGTTTTCATTTAGGAAGTGAAAGAGTAGAAACAAGTCAGATAGCAAGTACATAAATGGCAGCACAAACAACTTCATTATTATTTGGGGGTATGTTTTCAAGCTCATCATTTGCACAGAATATGAGCGCGCTGAGTGTGGGATTCACCTTTGGAATTGGTGCTAATTCACAGACTGTAGGGGTCCAGTATAGTACCACTACCAGGTTTATAGGGGAGCACATCTACGGGCCCTATTCCAACTTTAGGAGGAGGATTGGGAAGTATGTGTAGTTCTAGTTCTGGTGGTTCAGGTGGTTTTGGAGGTAGAGGAAACCAAGGAGGTTCTAGGTCGGGTGGTCAAGGCCCACAACAACCCCAAAACATTTATATGGAGATGTATCTTTGTCTCCCTGAGTACAGAGGTATTGAGGATGTTGATGAACATATTCATATGTGTGAAATATTGTGGCACGTGAAAGGTATCATGGCTTCTGAGTGCAAGGAAAGTCAATTTGCTACTACGTTACAGGTGCGAGCGCACAACTGGTATAGGAAGTTTGATCCCAATCAAAATTATATTTATTATGCAGCATTGAAATATACTTTCCTAAAAGAGTTCCATATCCTAGAGTTTGAGAAGAAGAGTATAAGTGCACTTAAGGATATAAAGCAAGGCACTATTGAAAGTGTACGTGAGTATGATGCCCATTTTAAAACACTTCTATCCAAACTCTCCTATGACATACATGTAATTCAGCATGCACAATGGTTTTTTGTGGGATTGATTGCTCCATTTCGAAGAGAATTGTCACATAAGACTTATACCAACCCGTGTAAAGAATTGGAAGCATCTCTATGCACTGAGGCAGTTGGGAATATTGACACTGGAGTTAGTCCATTCTTGGAGGCTCAAATAACAGCTATGGTGAAACAGTTAGAGAAATTATCAGCAAACTTAGGTCATGATATGTGCTCAGGAATCTGGTGTACAGATTGTGAAGTAGGAGGCCACGCCAAGGATAGTTTCCCTCACAAATTTATACGTTAACTGCTGTTAAATTGTGATATTTACAATTTGAATCATGATACTAGTCACTTCCCCCTACTACAATGCATGATCAGGAAGAATGTATCCTCTTTTTGTAAAATTTAAAGGTCCACGACCCATGATACTGAATATTGTAGATTGATTGGCCAGATCCATGATGCCATTGATATTGTGGTACGACAGGCGAGTGTGGCTGATAATTCTAAAGGAAAGAATGAGCATCAGGATAGGGATTATAATCAAGTGCGCTATAACAGGAATGACAGAATATTTAAAGGAGGTCATGGAAGAGTACGGGGATATCGAGGCGGATATGGAGGATGAGGCCGAGGTGACAAAAGAGGTGAATTCCCTTAAGGAACTTGCTATACATGTGGCTCACCTGACCATTATAGGCATGAATACCCGTAGAATATTTCCTGTTCATTTTGTGGAAAGGGGTATAGTTATGAAGAGTGTATGGACTTGTATGAGAATCTCATTAAGTAGCACAAGCAAGAAAACAAAGGCACATGGATGGTTAGAATCCAGTGTGTGGTAGAGAATCCGTGGATGCCCAAGTTAACACCAAAACCTGAGGCAGTAATAGTCAAGATAACCACACAAGCTGAGGCGACACGTGCGAAAGAGGTATTGTAACAGAAGCTGACAATCACTAGGGATGAGATTTTATATGCTAGGTATCCAGATCCAACTCATCAGAAAGAAGTCTATCAGGAAACTATGGAGGTCCTTAGATGCCTTCAAGGTGAAATACATTGTTTGAAAGAGTAGTCTTGGAAGTCGGAGCACAAGGATACAAAAAATGCCCTGTCTGATATTGATGACATCAGAGAGGTATGTAGAATGTTGCGCCAGGAGAATATTATTCCTTTATTGGGAAATTGGTTGAAGGGGAATACTCCACACATGGGAATTGAGACTAGAAGACAAATACTCCATGCAAATCTCCCCCCAATAGCATTGACTACGACAAGGAGATCACTTTGAATGTTGGTGTGGATGGTTTGTTGTTGAGAAATATTTTGATTGAAATAGGTGTGGAAGTGAATGTACTTACATTAGATGCATGGGTACAAATGGGGAGACCTCCATTGTAGCCATCATCTAATGTATTGTTCATGGCAAACAGAATAAAAGTTACTCCCATAGGAGTTTTGAAGGATGCATCTATCACTATATAAGGGGCCAAGTCCACAGGAGAATTCAAAGTGTTAGCACTTGCGGAAGCAGATAGCTTCCCAGCTTTGCTTGGGCACCCTTGGTGTTATGCAAACAATGCTAATTTGAGGTTTAACAAGGGGTATATCAGCTTCGAGAACAAGGAGGAAAGGGTCATAATACTGTCGACAGATGGGAAATCCATACCATATGTGGAACCTTTGAGTGAAGAGGACTTGAATAGAATTTATATACACCCTATTCGGGACCTAGAGGTCAATGAGCCATCTAAGGAAGGAATCCTTCATTGGGAATATTCTCAGTCAATCAGCGATACTACCAGTATTGCTTGTGCTAATTGGGCTCATGGTACTTATGAACTAGTGGGGCGTGAAGTTAAGCATGTGGTTGCTTGTAAAAATGGTTTTCACTTTGTCCAATGTATAGGTCACTCAGTACCCTGATATATTGGATCTAAAGATCTGGCTGGATTCTTGTAGGCCATGGAGGTAAAATGGGCTGGCCAGATTAAAAGATGAGATATGTTGTCATATACTTTACACGGGACAATAGTGCGTTGGTGGGTGGTTCACAGGGATAATATCTTGGAATGGGGAGAGATTGGGACCGCCTTATTAACCAGGTTTTCAAGAAGTAATGCACCTATAAATATTTTCCCTTATCATGGTGATCAACCTATTCAACATCATATCCAGCAGTGTGAGTGACTATGGAAAATAGGATAGGAAGCATTACCACCCTCACTTTGGGTGCATCAGTTTTATTCTACTCTACAAGGTTGCGCACGTGTTTTATTCTACACTGGCAATTGGCTGAATTTGACTGCAGGGACGATCCAATCTTTTGACTTCCTCTCATCTACAGCACCAGTGAAAAATTATTTAAGATTTATCAAGTGCTTAACCATGGGAGACAGTGGGAAAGTGGAAGAACTTATTTAGGAATTATTTGGTGAGACAAAGACAGGGGTGCGTTTTGAGGAAGAAGTAAATGATACCATACTACTTGAGTGCACTTCTCTAGAAAAAGACAAGGGGAATTTTGTTTACATAATTGATGATGAGGAAGTTGAGCACTTGGAAGTTGATCATTCACATGGAGCATGTGAAGTGTTAAACAGTGCGAATGTAGATACGCATGCATATCATGAACCTATGAAGACAACAAAGGTAAATATTGGCACAAAAGCTAAACCTAAGGAAGTGATAATTGGGGATTACTGGTCAGAGTCAGAAGTGGCAAAGATCATAGAGTTACTTCGAGACTATGAGGACTTATTCCCAAGAGGATACCATGAAATTAAAGGTGTGCATAAATCACTTGGAGAAATGAAGATGAAGCTTAAGGAAGGTGCATGCCCTGTTAGGAAGAGACCTTATCAAATGAATCCCAATTTGTGCGAGAAAGTAAAGGAGGAAGTTGACAAGATGTTGAAATTTGGGATCATTCGACCATTGAATGAGTCAGAATGGGTCATTCCTAGGGTAATAAGTATCAAAAAGGATGGTAGGATTCAAATTTTTGTTGATTATGTTAAATGCAGCATGTGCTATAGATCCTTTCCCTACGCCATTCACAGAGGAAATATTAGGAGTGGCAGGGTGTGAGATAGATTCATTTACAGATGGGTTCTCAGGGTATCATCAGGTTAGGATTGCTCTAGAAGATCAAGAAAAGACCACCTTCACTACTGAATGGGGAAGCTTTTCCTATACTGTGACGCCCTTTGGATTGAAGAATGCACTTGCTGTATTCTCAAGCATAGTGGTGTAAGTCGTCAAGGATTTTAATCACAACTTCTTACAGGTCTATCTTGATGATTGAACCGTTTATGGGCTAATTAAGGATCATTATGACAATTTGTGCTTAATGTTTGAAAGATGTAGAAAGTTGAGTATCTCGTTGAATATAAAGAAGTGCATATTTTCTACTCCCTTTGGCATACTTTTAGGACACATAATCTAGAAGGAAGGGTTGCTGGTCGATCCAGCTAAAGTTGCAGTCATTTTAGGCTTGAAAGCACCCGCCAGTCAGAGTGAGGTGCGCAAATTTTTGGGTCATACAGGGTATTACAGGAAGTTTATAAAAGGGTATGCCAAAGTTTTTGCACCCTTGGAAGAATTACTCAAGGGGAAAGGTACATTCTATTGGGGGGAGTTGCAGCAGCGCACATTTGAGATACTGAAGAAGAAACTTACTACCACGCCTATCTTGCGCTTTCCTTCATGAGATAAACCTTTTCATGTTCATGTGGAAACTTCTGGCACAGCAATTGGTGTTGTCTTAGCTCAACCTGGAGAAAGTATAATTGATCATCCCATTTGTTTTGCTAGTAGGAACTTGACCCCTGCAAAATAAAATTATACCACTACAGAGTGCGAGACTTTGTCCATAATATATGCCTTGCACAAGTTTCGACAGTATCTGTTGGCCACACCTTTTTTGTTTTATACAGATCATATGGCATTGAATTATTTGGTGAACAATCCCATCTTATAGGGGTGCATATGTAGATGGATACTCTTATTTCAAGAGTTTGACTTTACAGTTGTGGTAAAACCAGGGAAAAGTAATTCTGGACCGGATCACTTGTCTAGAGTTCAATTAGGTGAAGAAGCAAAAACAATATAAGAGACCATACCTGATGCACAGTTGTATAGGTTACAATGTGCGCTAATAGAATTATAGGACATTGTTTTCTTCCTAAGGATGGGGATGACACCAAAAGGCATGAGGTCCTTGGAGAAAAAGTAACTTGCTATATGCGCGGCACCATTCATGTTAATCAGTGGTGACTTATACAAGTTAGGAAGAGATGAGGTGTTGCGCCGTTGTGTATTAGAACATGAACGGAAGGTTATAATGGAGGAAGCCCATGGTGGTATTGCAGGTGGCCACTATGTAGGTGATGCTACATCGTGAAAGATCCTACTTTTTGGTTTGTGGTGGGGAACATTGTATAAGGATTATAAGGAGTATTGTAAGGCATGTGACCATTGTCAGCATCTAGGTCGACCAGGAAAGAGGGATGAGATGCCTTTATGACCAATTACAAGTGTAGAACCCTTTGAGAAATGGACGATAGACTTTGTAGGGCCTATTTCACCAGCTCCGCGTAGGATTAGATCATGCTATATCATTACTTGTATATATTATCTTACGAGATGGGAAAAATTAGCACCTATGAAGGACTGTACAGTGGATACAATAGTAAGATTCTTATGGGAAAATGTTGTTACCATGTATGGCTGTCCTTTAAGTTTAAGCAGTGATAAGGGCACCCATTTTTTAAATGAGACAATCTGAATTCTATTAGATGAGTTTATGGTTGCCCACCACAAAACTACACCTTATCACCCTTAGGAAAATGGAATTGTTGAGGATTTCAAAAAGATTTTGAGCCACACATTGACCAATATTTTTGATGTGGGATGAAAATATTGGGATTAAAAAGTATCTGCTATTCTTTGGGCCTACCAAAAAACATATAAGATATTGAAGAAAGCCACACCTTTTCAGTTGGTGTTTGGCGCGGAAGTTGTTCTTCCTATAGAATTTATGTTACCTTCTTTACGCATTGTGCGTGTTAGAGGTCTAGGTGATGAGAAAGATTTGGAAGAATGGATTGAGAACATGGTTTAACTGGATGAGCATCGGGCCATAGCACGTTGGATTCAGAAACAGGAGAAAGCGCACCAGAAAGCATGGCATGATAGGCATATTAGGGATAAGAAACTTGCGGTAGGAAAAATGGTACTTCTATATGACTCTAAGTTTTTGTGCCATCTAGGGAAGCTCAAGGTGCATTGGTTGGGGCCGTATGTTATAACTCACATACTTGAGTCAGGTTCCTACCAGTTAGAAGCAATTGACGAAACACGGCTGCCCAGTTACTTTAACAGGAGTAGGTTGAAGCCCTACTATAAATAAGTCTTCTTGGTGTTTGTAATAAGGTAGTGTTGCCAGATAGATTAGGTTTCCCTTTCTACATTTCTTTAATGTGTTTCTTTCATCATCGTTATGCTTTGTCAATTTAGTTCTTGTTTTTGTCTAATAAGCGCGCTTGCGCGTATGAAGCTAACTATAATATGAAGCATGTTGATGCACAGAGGACTGCACATACTTTTCATATGGGGTGGATTGTTGGTGACTCCCAGGTATAATGCTATGAAGATTAGAAGGTATAATGTTGTGGATGTTGAGGAAGTAAGCTGCTAAAGGTGATTTATAAAGGATTGCTTCTCAAAAGTAACCAAGGATGGAGATGAATGAAGGAAAAGTATAACGCGAGGTAAGTGGAAGCCATGATAACTACTAGGAGAAGGTGCAGTGATGAGGTACTCAGGCGCTAGAGCGTACGCTGAAGAGAAGTCTATGACCAGAAGGTAGGAAGGTGCACTAGAAGGTTATAGCTATGGCGTAAAGATGTACTGCATGGAAATGAAAAAATTGAGCAATAAATGAGAAATATTTGGTAGGTGGAGGAGCAATTAATGCATCAAAAATTGAAAATCTATATAAGGACTGGATGCGAATTCATTTCTACCCTTGCAACTATGATAATTTGACGAAGAGCTAAGTGTGAAGAGTTGAGTAAGCAATTCAAGGTGTGAAGAGGGTGAAACCAGGTGTGAAAGGTAGATCTGTGTATTGGAGAAGCTTGTATCCCCATAGGAGAAGGGTTTGAACGAATTAGATTGACAGAGCAGAGCTAGGGCACGTGATTTTGTGATTATAAGTCAGGGCATGATTGAATCAGGTTAGGGTTTGAAGTAAACCATTATAGAGTTACAGAAGAAGGTGTAGAAATAAAACAAAAAGGGAAGAATAGCTCCAAATAAGGAAGCAACAACATCAAAAGGAAAGAATAATGTACTAATGGAAGAGGAGGAAGAGATGAATCCTAAGAGAAATTCTTCAGAGATGTAGTACTCTGAAGAAGTAATTGTGGGCCAGAAATGGGATTCCCACATACAAAAGAGAAAAATAAGTAAGTACAACCACCGAACCAAGGACAATCAGAAGAAGTTGGATGATTTACTTAACTCCCAAATGGACAGGTGAACTGTTGATGGGATGTTGATCTATGATGACATAGGGGATAAGTTACTGAAAATTATTGGTGTTTACCAATTATATGAGCTCCCATACTTTGAGAAATATGCACCATTATACAGGTGGCTGATGAGCCGAGTCCATGAGGACTTCTTCTATTTTGTAGGGTAAAGGGTAAGACTAACACCCATTTTAATTGCCATGGTAATAGGTTTAAAGGCGACGGGTGAGGACATCAAAAATGACATAACTGACAAGGTTTCCATATTGGAAACACACAAAGCACTGGGATACCAGAAAGGACCGTGTAGAATGGACATAGACAAATTACATTATTGTCCGGTAGTAAAAGCAACAACGCACCTGGTTATGAAATTGAATGACCTAGATCATTGGTCCCAAGTAAATTCAATGTGGCTGCATGTGGCAAAGCGTATGTCAGAAGGGGTTATTTACAAAAATTTTGGATTTATTGTAGAAAAAATAGTAGAGGAAGCATGCACAGGAAGTAAGATAAGTTTTGGTTTTGTCTTACTTTCTTTAGTATTCATGGAGATTGGAGTACCAAATGGCCCAAAAGGAAATATATGGGAATACCTCATGAATAACAAGTCTCCAGCTGAAATATTCAGCAAGTATCTATGCAAGGGGTCTATGAAAAATGAGGTAAAGGAGAGAGCAGAGATGTGGTATGATAGGATCCACGTGGCTTTTGAAGATGAGTGGCACATACCAAAGGAGTTGCCCTCGATATTGGGGAAGCAAGCTCAGTTTGTTGTTTACTAGCACTTTTCTATTGCACATTTTCTGATGGTGGATGGATCATGGAGCCCCTGATGCAAACTACCGTACATGTTCACAACGTGGTATTTTCAAGCTTCTATTCATCGGTTCACTGATACAAGGAGGTTAGTATTTAATGCAGACAAGGTGGATTGTGAATACCACACCTTGCAAAAGAAGTATGGATATCCGGGGAAGAATGCTTACAACAAGAGTATTATCTCATAGATTTTGAATATCAAACCAAAAACACTTATTGTTAGGGATATCGGGGCCGCACTCATATATCTCCAACTTAAACCAAAGATGGAAAATAATAAGTATGTAGAGACCGAGTTCGCGCTCCCAGGACCACCAAAGGGGAAGCATACTATGGAAAACATCCCAAAACCTAGGCCTTATAAACCCATGTAGGATGACGAGGAAGAGGAAAAAGAGCATGAGGATAGTGGTTGTTTGGTGTGCATGAGGAAGCAACCATCTGGCGGATAGGAGGAGGACTGCATGAAAAATTCACAAGGAGAAGAAAATAATGAGGTAGTGCAGGGTGACCAAAGGTTCAGAAAGGTGTTCAATCGCACAAAGTCGCAAGGAGAAGCCCAACAGACAATAAGGAAGTCACCATGACTCTCACTGGTAAAGGAACTTGAGGAGAAGATGAGAATAAGAAATCTCAAGCTAGATGAAGAAGTGGAAGAGTCTGAGGAGAAAGTGCTTCCATCTCCAATCCATCATAGGGTAGGAGAGGAGCCTCAGAATGAGGAGGAAAAACTAAATGGAGAGGAAGAAAGGGAGCAATCAAAAGCTACACAAGGAAAGGATGAGGATGCAGCCAATATTCCTAACCTTGATGATGTCATTCCAAAAGGGCCAAGGTCCCGTCGGACAAGTGAGGACGTAAGGGTACAAATAATGGGGTATGCAGAAGACCAGGAGAAGATTGTTCGTGCTCGGTTCCAGAGCACCATTACGTAAAAATATTTATTCGGATGGGAACTTATGGACGAGAAAAAGGTGACATTACAAACATGAAAGCAACTTTCATGGTCGATGCATACGCATATGGATGAACCGAATTTTGATGTCTATGAAGAATCATGTGTGTCTAGATGGTTGAAGAAGGCACCAGAAGCCCGACACATGAAAATTAAACCAACTGTTATGACGGATGAGCAGGTTATAAATGCCTTAGTGAAAGTATCTACTGAGGTAGCTAGAAGAAACATTGACAAATCTTCTACAATTAAAGCACTGAAAAAGGAGCTAAAATCGAAGAATGTGGAAATAGTGCATTTAGTGTAGGAGAGGTATCTGAGCAAAAGGAAATACGAGACTTTTGTTAGTATGGCAGAGGAAATTGGAGATGATATACTAAAGGTACACCCACATTTAGAATCATAGGTACCAAAAGAATTTCCTTCTGTGATGCACTATGTAGGAACAATGACAAAATTAGTGTTGGAGGATGAAAAGGTGTGTATACCAGAGCAGCCCAAGGACCCAGCAGAAGAGGAAGAAAAAGCATAGGCTGCAGTAACAAGGAAAATTTCTATATATGAGGGCCTACTACAAGCACTCCTAGAGGAGCTGAAGAAAGCTGATCATGCCTTAATGATATACACAGCTCCATATGCGCTTATAAGGGTAAAAACACTGGCAGAAGACAATGAGGTACAAAAGGCCATGAAGGATGAAACACTAGGCCACACTGAACGACTAACTATTGTAAAGTAGAAGTGTGATGCATTGGCCATGGCACAGGCACTGCATAAAGAGAGGATGGATGAACTTGGAAAATCATTGCTCAGAAGATGGATGTGCTGGAAGGGATGCATACATCTATGTCAAGCATAATGCTTGTAATCTAGAATGAGCAAGGAAAACTAACTCAGGATGAACTAGAATCTATCATTGTGGATGTTCCAGAGAAAGCAGAAAAGGCATTAACGGAGTAGGAGAATTTAGAAATAGGCATAAAGGAGGAGTATCCAGAGATGAAACTTCAGAAAGAAATGGAGGATCTTGAAGCCTGCATAATTCTTTGATTCTTTAATTCTTTTCTATTCTTTGTGTAAGATTCATTCAGAATTCTGTATTTCAACTATTCTTTACTTAGTTATGGACATCACCATTTTCAGGGTGACAATGAGATTAGTGTGGGGTAATGTTGATAAGATAAAACACTTAGTAGAACTCACACACAGAGTCCACATGGAAAAATAGGATGGGATCAAAGGCGCGAAGGAATAAGAAGGCATCGCGCGCGTAGGTGCAGATTCAAAATTTTGGGACTTAGCCGATTTTGTAGATCAAGTCTATTTTTTAGAAGCTGGCATGTGGAACACAAAAACTGATTCCAAGACTTGCGCGCCACACTTTGTCTATATTTTGAGGATCATATCGAGGCACTCTTGCATGGAAGTAATCCAAGAATATATTCATCACTCTAGTTAACTGTAAGTGATCTATAGATAGCATAATTTTATGTATGGCTATAATTATAAACAATGCATCGATATTATTATCATGTGACCTATTTTTGGCATAGTTAGCGATGAAGGGAAAGTTCCCCACCCTATATATATTAGATGAATCACCTAGTTGATAGACCGTGTTGAAGGGTTAGAGATTCATGAGTGCATGAGACTAGATAATTGTAACAGATCCATGCGTGCATGACTATTATTGTATCAAGCCTCTATATTGTTGTCATGTTTAATATATGAATAATGTTGGCCGAACCAAAGTGTCTTATATGTGTTATCATTGCATGCTATTGATTTCTTGATGATTTATACTTAAATGCATGCCTTTATAGATATGGTTTGGTATAACTGTGTAATGATGGATTAGTTTCTAACTATATGTCCTTATCACTTCACCATGCCACCATCCTGCTACAACAACCCTAAAGATAGACCTTGTACCTTGGCGCACTTTGGGTGAGTGCTCAGCCTATGCTGAGTGATGTGCTAGTGCGACTAGGTGTTATCTAAGAATTCTAGCCTGCATCAGATTTTAAGAATTCAAAATAAAGATGAGAAAGGATGAGGTGTATTTTCATGTCCCTCATGTCCCTTAAGTATTAAGGAATGATAGTGACATCAAATTACATGCGGTACCTCACAATGACAAGTGGCAGCGATCCGACGGTAGGGGATTCAAGAAAAAAAATGACTTTAAACCACTGAGGGGCTTATAGATGGTCATGTGAAGAACCATGAGGATTCCTAAGGGATGGGTGAATTTTCTTGTCCATGATGTCCCTTGGCATAAATGTACATGAGGTACATCAAATTTCATGGTGTGCCTCGCGATGAAGGCTCCACTAGCTCCCAGGGGCTGGAAATTTGCTCTTGAAGGGGTCACATGGGTGACTTGGAGTCTCCTTGGGGGATAGGAAAATTTTATTATCCATGATTTCCCCCAACACAAAGGTACATGAGGGACATAAAATTACACAGCGTGCCAGAATTCACCACTTGTCACGATCTGAGTGAGCGAGGGAATGAGCCCGACAAGCACCTGAGAGTTGAATTATAGGTCCAAGAGGTCATATGAGGATCCAAAGGGATTATAGGGGATGGGAAAATTTTTATGTCCCTCATGTATCTTTTCATAAGGGACTTGAGGGACTTAAGGGACATGAAAGTGTGTCATGCTCCTAGATTTGACACATGTCTTGTTAAAAAATTGGCTAACTCCCGAACTCGCTCCTAGAGGGCAACTTGAAATGAAAATATCTTAAGCTCCCAATGGAAATTTTTGATGAAATTTTATATGATCATAACTGAAAATGTCCTTTTGAATCTAATGGTGGGGTTATGAGGTCTTGATTCCTTCATTTTATCATTGAAAAATTGGATTTTTGATCTAGTACTCCATTTGTGCATGAGAAAAACTATTTGCAGACCCATTGTGCCAAAGTGTTGTGAAAAAAATAATTTCACTGTAATGCAGGGATTGGAATTCCCTTTCCAATGATGTATTTTTTTCTCCTAACTCTATCCAGAGCTCCCAGAATCACCTTCCAAAGCTTAGTAGTTTTATTGGCCTGTGCACTACCTAGGCCTGTGAACCCTAATTTGGGTGAAACTACCCCAACTTCTCTAAATCCTTCCTGAATATTCCTAAATACTTATATGATGTTTCAAGGCATTTCATTCACTTATGTGTCCATTTTTTCTTCTCTGTTCCACTCCAAGGGTTGCTCCAGTCCTAGGAAGGCCAGTGATAGCCCTTCCCACAATTACCTGAAGTTTTTTTTTTTTTAATGAACTCCTAAAATCACCTAGGGGGTTAAATTAAGTTTCCTAAATCACCTAGGGGACTGAGTTAACATCAATTGGGAGGTCACTGGACTGACTAGGTAGATCTGGGATGTATTGGAAGGGTAAAAATTGTAATTTTTGACATAGGGGTATAGTTTTCATGCTTGGAAATTGTCAATTTCCTTGTTACACATTTGTATGACAACATCTAGCTCTATCTTGGGGACATGACATGGACTGAGCGCAATGAAGAAATGACACAGAGAATCCAAAATATCAACTTTAGACCATATAATCCATTGACCAATGCCTTATCCGTTGGGCCTTATGGAGTCATGTACAATTTACAAGAGAGATATAACAATAAGAACACACACAAAATGATGGAAAGGAAACACACGACACATAACAGGAAGGGAAACACACCTAGTAATCACCTATGGTACAAGGTGGGGGACAACCCACTTTCACTGATGATATAATTTTATGTATTTCCCACTACGAGGAAGTTCCAACAATGTTCCTTCTAGATTTGAGAGTAGAAAAATGTTCTCACCACAAGCTTCATGAACCTGGAATGGTCTGAGACATAAAAATCAAACTTTCCATGGATTCCTTTTGGTTCCCTCCTTTTTTCCATAAGTAGGAAGAGGTCTCCAACTTTGAATTCTCTAGTTTTGGCCTTCTTGTCAAATATCTTCTTCACTTTCAGTTGGTTCTCTCTGATATGGTCCACCACTCAAGTTTTTTTTTTATTCTAGCTTCTCAATAAAAAGGATCCTCTTGTCAATGGAATCCTTGTATTGTCCTTCTTTTATTCCCTAGAGTAACTTGAGAGCTGAAATCTCAACCGTGATGTGAATTTCCACTTTGACTCCTTACATTAGTTATATTGGTGACATACTATTACCTTCTTGGGAGTGATCATGTCCGCTGAAAATTCATCATATAACTTCTTGTGCCAATTGCTTTGGTTTTCATCCATGAGCTTGTCGATAATAGTCACTATGTTCTTGTTTCTTGATTTTTCCTATCCATTTCCTTGTGGATAATAGTGTGATGAATGAGACAAAGAGATTCCGTAGCTGTAACAAAACTCAGTTAACTCCCTCAAAGAGAAGTAAGTAACATTGTTTGCTACAATCTTTTGTGGTACCCTGAAACATAATATGATATTTTCTTTGATGGAATTGCATACCATTTCAGTTTTATCTTATTTGGACGGAATGGCCTCCACCAAATTTTTGAAGTAATATGTTGCTATGAGCATGTAGGTATTCCCCGTGCTTGAGTGAGGATTCATAATACTGATGAAATCTATCCCCATTGTTGAAATGGTTCTTCTGTGATAACTGACTTGAGTGGGAGTGCTGCAAGTTGTGGTCTCTCAATAAATTGCTTACATGCTTCACATTTGGAAACCCATTCTTGATCTTCTGCGAAGAGGGTGGGAAAATAATACCTACCTCGGAGAATCTTATGTGTAATGGCCATCACTGAAAATTTCCCTCCACACGCTTGATCATGGTATGCTTTAAGTAACTTTTCTTGGTGTTCTTTGTCTATGCACCTAAGAAAGCATCCATCAAGGCATCTTTGTAAAGTGCATGGTTCTAGATTACAAACTTTTTTGCCTTCATCTTGAGTTTTCTTCTTTATTGGTAATCGAGATGAGGAGGGAATTCTCCATAGGTCAAGTAACAGGAAATGTCTGTGTACCATTCATCATCAGTGGTTATGAAGAGAACCATGTGGATTATCTTCAAAAAAAGTTGAGAAAACAAAGTTATCTTTGCCATATTAGTATTTGAGAGATTCATCTTCAGAAATCAATCTACACAGACCATTTCCTTGTACTAAATTGGAGGGTTGGATTTCCAAATCATACTCTTGATTCTTTACAACTTGGTTTCCTCTTTTAGCTCCAAGATCTTGTTGCGTCAAGATGGACTTGATTGTAGTGCTAGGGACCATCACCATAGTATGAGAGTTGAGTATGTAGAATATGAAATTTTTTATAGCCTTGACTACAGCATAGACATGTTTCTCAAATTGGTTGTAGTTTAGTTCATGCTTCTTTAATGGGTAGCTCATGAAAGCAATGGGTACCTCCACACCTTCATCATTATTTTGGATAATAATGGAGGAAAGTGTGTGTTCCGATGCATAACAAAACATGATGAAGTATTTTTTGAAATCCGGAGACACTAGAGTCGGAGCTTTGGCGATGGCTTTCTTGATTTCTTCAAAATCTGATTTTCCTTCATTATTCCACTTGAATTTTAATTGAGGTTTCATCATGGTGGTGATGTGCTTCATCAATTCTACAAACTCTAGAACGAAGTGACATAGAAAATTTACCTTTCCGAAAAAGGAGTGGAATCCTTTCTTGCTTGTGGGAAGAGATAGTTCTTAAATGACCTTCACTCTTTCTAGTTCAATGTGCACTCCATACTTATTCACAATGTGCCCCAACAAATCACCTTCAGTGACTCCAAAAATTCACTTTTTTGGGTTTAAAGATATGTCATGCTTTCTACATTTTGTGAGTACCTGTTCTAGATGGTGAATATGGTCTCCCCTCTTTTTTGAGAAAACTATGAGATAATCTAGGTATATGAAAATACAATTCTTAAAGTCTTTAAACACTAGGTCCATCTCCCTTTTGAATGTAGCTCATGCATTGTTCAAACCAAAAGGTATTCTGTTGTATACTAAAGTGCCCTAGGGTATTTTGAAAGTGGTCTTGGTTTGATCCTCCTCTGCCACCTTGATTTGGTTATACCTAAAGAATCCATCGAGAAATGATAGCATTTTCGATCTGGTGACCATTTTTAAAATGTGATCCATGACTGGGAGGGGGTAATTGTCTTTCAATGATGCCTGGTTCAAGTTACAGAAATCTACACATATCCTTATTTCACCATTCTTCTTCCACACTAAAACAATGTTGGCCACCCATGTTGAATGATGGATAGGAAAAATTATCCTCACATTGAGCATCTTCATCACTTCCTCCTTGATGGTATTATCAATTTTTGGGTTGTATGGCCTTTTTTTTCTTGAATGGCTTGGCATCTGGCTTCAAGGGGATTGAGTGATGCATTTCCCTTGATTAGAAGGATTTGAGCTCATCATAAGAGTAGGCCAAAACATCTGAATATTTTTTTAACAACGAAACAAACCTTCTCTTCTCCTCAGGAGAACAACATTTTCTAATGTTGACCATTCTCGGGCTCTCTGAGGTACCAATGTTTTCTTTATCAAAATCAGTTGGGAACTTTGAATATTTCTTTGATTTCTCTTGAATGAATCTATCGTTCTTATCAAATAGGTCTTTCAAGGAAACTAGGCCTTTAGGAATCTTGTTCCCTTTCAATTTGATCACTCCCTCTTCGTCAACTCCTTCAATTTCTTCTTTCTCCTCTTTGGCTACTACTTCTCAGTGTGGATTCTCACTTCCCTCAAAGAAGAGATTTTTGAAATTGTCTCTTTGCTCCAAGAATGCCAGAAGCTAATTATCATCATGGAATACTTGCCAATGATTTGCATTATCTGGCACACTAGGCCTGAACACCATTTCAATGGTCACTTTGTCCTTGCCAAAATAAGGATGAGGTGTCACTAGGGAAGCTGACACTGCAAGGGAATCAAATTTTTCATTCTTCTCTCTCAGGATAAAATCAATGGAAAATGCATCAAAAGACTCAATGCAATCCCATACTCTATTTTCTATAATGACGGAGTCTTAGATTTTTCACTTGATATTGCTATCAGACTTGCTTTACTATCACCTCTACATCATCTTGACATTTCAGCTTCTTGATTCCCATATATTTTTATATTCCCATGCCCAAGAGGATAGATTCATATTCTGTCGTGTTATTTGTATTATCAAATTGTAGCTTGTAGGAAAATGGGTACAATTCACTAGAAGGAGAGTACAACACCAAACCCACTCCTGAACCTGCACTAGAGTGACTACCATCAAATTCCATTGTCTAGACTTGGTCTTCTTCCTCCTCCATAAGAAGTGGCAAGTTCTCATCTTTTTCTGATGTGAGGAAGTAGTTTCCTAGCCCGTTGTCCTGAAATAGGATGTTTTCCCTCGGATCATCAGAATTTCATACTGTATACTTCATCTTTCCTGACCGGTAGCAATTTATTCATTTCACCTTTCACTTGGGATAGTTGTACAATGACCAATCCATTTTGATTTCTCTTCCCAAATCTCTACAGAAGATTTGGCTCAGTAGCATCCCAAAGGATGCTAGAATGTCTACCACTAGAATGGTGACAGAAGCACCTTCTTTTGTAGAAAATCAGCTAGTGCTACCTGTGCATCTTTGATTCTTCCTACCAATGGCACTTTTTTGGATTCCATTGAATAACATGAGCCATTTTCTTGGGTCAAGGTGAGGCCTAGGGAATTTGCAACTTTACAGGCATCACATTTTCTGAGGCTTCGGAATCAATGATGCAATTGTTGAGTTGGAAACCTTTGATGAGGAGTGACAGGTAAAAAGGTTCAACTTTGTTGGTTTTAGAGGCACTGAGGGCTAGACATATTTTTTGAAGGTGGCATGGATGGTGTGGGGAGTATTCCTTTGGAATTTGAGCTTGATACTATAGGATTACCTCCACAGACTACATCAATGAACCTATCAAGTTGAGTAGGGTGCATCTGTAAATATTCAAGTTCTGTGATTTGGACTTTGGTTTTGCTTGTGTGCTCCACAAAGTCAAATGGGGTTATGGTTGGCAAGGAAGTGGTTATGAGAATGAAATAAGGTTTACATGGTGAAGGTTTTTCTACTTTTGGGGTTGGATTTTCTTTTACAGGTGTATCAACTAGCTTGGAAGGAGATGGGGATGCAGATTTTGATGGTACTTTAGGTGATTTCATGTGAATAACATTCGAAGAAGAATTATTTTTAGTATTTTTAGGACTAGGAGAAGGACTAGATGACTTACTTGGTATGGCAGCATGGTTCTTGCTAACCAGTGGGTCTAGTTTTTCTTTAGCCAACTCCATGAAGGTGGTAGTGGTGATCCTCTACTGATGATTTTGTTTTGAGGAATTTCTACAGAAGGATCTTCTTTCTTCTTCTTTTCTTTTACCACAGAACCATTGAGGATGAGGCTTCCTTTATGGGATTATACACAAGTGAATACCATGCATGAGAAGCTTGGGGCATCTTCATCATCATCATTCATCTCCATCAATGTACTCAATTAGGCCATTGTGAGTGTCTCCATCAACTTCTTCAACCTCGAGATAGTTCTCATCATCTCCCACATCATCTTCCTTAGGTTCTTCTATTTCCACTTCTTCTTCTGGCTCCTCAGTGTCACAAGCGGCATTGAATGGTGGTGCTTCAAGAGTGAATCTGATGAGGAGGTGGAATAAATTCTTGGTCTATTAGGAGGATTTAGCTTCCTTGGAGCATTCTGCATTGTGATTTGAGATAGTTGTTTCTTTACAACAATCAAGTCATTGGCCATTTTTTGGAACATTAGGTCTATGTGGTAACTGGAGCCCAAACTCTGACCCTTTTTATTTCCATTCAGACCTTTTACCTTTCTAGACAAGATCAGATCATCTTCCATCTCGATTGTGAAGTCCTGTGCTTCCTTCAAATCTCTAGGTTGGGATCTTCTGAGGAAGAAACCAACTTCTAGTGGTAAGAAACTGATGAAGAATCTCTTCAAATTATTTTCAGGAGGCACAACATCTTCTAGAATTCTTCTTATCATTCTGTTATATTTGGTGATGAAATATCACATTATATTCGGAAGCTTCTTTCTTCATTTGTACCAATTGAACCAAAAGGTCTTGAAAATCTTCTGTGGATTTGAACCTATGTTCAAATGCACTTCTTATATCTTCCTAGTAGGTGAAAAACCTTGGAGGAAACATGTAGAACCATTATGCAGCCTTCTCTTGAAGTGATTCTACAAAAATTTAGACTGACACATCTTCATACTCAATGCCCAACACATTGCAAGCAGTGATAAACACTGCTACATGTTCCTTAGGAAGTTGAGAACCATCCCTCTGAACTTTGGAAAAAAATTCTTGAGCCTTTTGGTAGCTCATGGAGAGGTTGAGCAAGGGAAAGTGGATCGGTGTTTCCACCCCATGGTACATTTGGCCTACCTTCTTCATGGTCACGATCCCCCATTCCATTCCTGGCTCTAGCTTCCAACCTTTCTAAGGTTGTGCTTCTGCTACTACTCTTTCTTTTGCTTCAGCTTGAAGTCTTTCAATTTCTTCAATCTGAGCTCTTATTTCTACTTCTACTCTTTCTTCTCTTTCTCTAGCTTATTCTTTAGTCTCTATGTCAGTAAAATCTTCAAGGTTCTCATTGATGTATGGAAATTCAAATGTCCAAAGGATTGGCAACACTTGGCTCCCAATGTGATAGTTCTTGATGAAAGGGAGACCTATGAATTCTAAGAAACTCTTGTCTTCTTTGAAGCTCTTCAAAAGTGGGATCGGTTTTTCATTCCTTTCCTTTATTGTCGGGTGTATCTTCTATCCGCCAACTTGGAGATTTATGCTCTTCTTTGTAGTGCCTGAATTTTTCTTCATCTTTCCAATTCAACAGTGTGTTCTTCTTCAATGTCAAGTACTCTTGTGGTGATGAAGTAGTGATTGACACTTTTCCTATTATGCCAAATAGCTTCTCGCAAATCTGAAGCAATATCCTCTTAAATGTGGAAGAGTAATTCAGGTCTTTCAATAGGAGGATTGCCTAGAATAGCCATGGTTTACAGACATGAGGCTTGGATAGCTATTCAAATTTCAGAAATTTAATTTTTTGAATTTTTGATTTTTTTTATATTTTCAAGGTCATTTTTTTAGGTGCAGATGCTGTAAAATCTACCCCATGGTGGGTGCCAAAAAATGTTGGCGAGAAAATTTTTCGGGGACAAATTGGTGGATTTCTTGCCAACACTCTGGGAGTCTAAGTCCCTCTACTTAACCGGTGCAGTTTCGTATATGCATGCGTGAGTAAAAAGTGAGTTTTATCTTGGTGGCCTTTCAGCTGGGGATCCAACAGGGGCACTCCACTGACCCTATGGAAAAATCTTATAGATATTTGTAAGGGAATAATTTTCTAGGAGAGCGGGAAAGGGAGTGAGAATATTAGACAAGGGAAACTAATGTTGCAAGTAGAAAATCAGAGACTTGCATACAATAGTTAGAAATCACATCACATGCACTAAAATTAAGAAGAAAACAAATCTGCATAACAACAACAAGACCAAATAGCATTTAATGAGCACAAAGTATCACTAAACTCCTTAGTCAAAAAAGGCTAAAATTCCTTCTTCTTGTATTGATGCTCAAGTAATAAATTGTACATAGCATAGAAATGGAAGACATTTTAGAGTAGGGAAAATGGAAGAAATTTTCTATCTCTTTGTTCTCTTCACAAGGATATCTCTCTCATGAATTCACAAAAAACAACTCAAAAGTATATGAAGATCTAAGAAGAAGCTCAAATGAGGAGCTTGCTACAATTTATAGAAGAGAAGGAAACTCTTCATCTTCCCGATGACTTTTCAAATACCATATTCTGACTTTAGACTGTTCATATTCCAATTAAAATATTTAAGTCCCTTTTATAAAAACAAGGTGACTTAAAGTTTACATTATGTTTCTAAAGTCACTTAAAGATATATCAAAAAGTGCAAACCCCAACACAAAATTATAACATTGAAAGAGAGAGAGTGTTGGGTGAGAAGAGAAGAGAGAGAAAAAGAAAGAAGGAGGAAGAAGGAAGAATTATTATGCAGAAGAATGAGCCACTGCGGTGGATTTGATCTCGCTCCCTAACTAGTTTCCATCTTGCACTCCTGAGAAGATCTCTGTCCCTCCAAATTCCTTACTAAAATGAGTTGTTGCAGGTTCCACTTTGTCAACATGAGGAATATGAATACTGCTTAGGGTCTCTGTCCATCCATCAGACACACTGTTGATATCTTTGCACTTCCCAAACCATGATGGATGTTTCTCTATGATAAGTGCAATGGCAGCCCAAATCTCTAAGAGGAATTCCAGGGTGTCCTTAGTGAAGGAAAATGGGTTACTTTCCCTTTTCTTGACATGTTCCTCGAATGGACCAATTATCTCATCAACAGTTGTGTCTTCCCCATTACAGGTACTCCAAGTTTCTGAATTTGATGATTTATACTATCATGTAACTTGTACACTTGTCCCTCTTTTTCCTCTAGTTCAGTGATGGCCCAATTGACTACTTCAAATCTGATTTCCAAAGACCTCACCCATACATGTGACAAGTCTTCTGAAAGAGTTTCAAAAATATTCCTGTTGATCAACTCCTGACGATGAGTGTTTCTCATTTCATTCACTACTAGACCCAGAGGATCCCAGTAGTCCCTTTCTTTCTCCAAGTCTTCTTTGAGTGCCCACATCCTATTTTGTTGTCGCACACATGTAGGAAAAGATTTTGAACCACTTCTTGGATCATTGACTTCCCCTTTTCTGAAATTGAATCGATCCATTCATTATTCACTCACCCCTGCATTGTGAACTCATGCATCCTCTTGATAGATTCTGGATTGAAGTTGCTGATGGGTGTAACTTCTTCAATGGGGATGGTCATGGAATTTGGATCAACTAGATGTTGCACGTAGGATGATAGAGTTTGCACACCTGTTCCTTTAGTTCATCAATATTCTTCTTATATTCCTTATTCCTTGCCACCATGCGAGACAGAAGATTGTTGATACATGTGCAAATCCCCTTCATGAGTTGTCAAGTCCCAGTTGGATCGTGCTCATCTCATAGTCAGTCTGGTGTCATCTCATCCACTGGCTTGATCACCTTCAGTTGAGCTACCTCGATGTACTGATTACCTGTTTCCCCACTGTAGAACCACGAGGCCATGTGGGAAAACTTATTTTTCTTTTCTTTAGCCAGTGAGACAATTGTTGATAGGTCAGGGGCTGCCACTTGTTGAATAGTGTGGGTATCAAGGGTAAATTGTTTCCTGCATCCAAGGGAACATCTCATCAGACTCAGGTTCTATGACAGGTGCATCATCATTCCCTATTTTGGAAGAGAAGGAAAATCTTGGATGAGGGAGGTATGAGTGTTAACAATAGGTGAGGCCTCTTATGGTGGTTCAAAGACTAGGTCTTGAACCATGTGTTCTCCTTCCATTTGTGCTTTGCCAGTGGATCTTCTTCCTACACTGTGATCAATTATTCCTCTTGCAGTGTTGAAAATGAGATCTTCTTCCATCCTAGCTCTCTTTGGTGACTTCCCATGAGGAGAAGTCTCCATTCTATGTGGATTTCTGTTTGGAACTTGCTCCAAAGTGCTTTGAACTTGAAGTCAACTTCCACGACTTTTGATGATGACTAATGAGAAGCTTGTTTTCTGCCCTACTGAGCATACCTCGTGACTGGATGATCATGGTTTTCTTATTCTAAAACCAATTCCTCATTCTTCTCACTACCTTCTTAGTTCACTCCTTTATATCACCTGATTCACGAACGTACCAGTTGACTTGAGGAAATGGAGACATTTTGACTGCCATGTATTTAGGATCATACATCTCTATCCCATCATCTTGTAAAATGTATTCATACCAAGAGAACTTGAATTTCTTCATCTCATTGAACTATCATCCTCATATGGTCCTTTTCACGTACTTCAAATTCATTAGCACAATTGGCCCAATAATCCTCAACTTATGGCTCGTGTTGTAAGTACTGGGATGTAGAAATATTTGGGATCATCTCAGATGTCAAAATTAGGCCTGAAATGTAGGAATGCAAATTCAAATGAGTGAAGGCAACCTCCAGATGAGATGCATCATTTGAGCTCTTGCACGTGAATACTCCAAGAGATATAGGAAATGAGATCAACTTCTTCTTCCTACTCCTGAGCCTTGTTGTTCACCTGAATGATCTACCTGTAGAGCTCAAATAGTATGATTTGGTCACTAAGGTACTTGGGAAACCTTAGCAGAGATTGGTCAAAGCTATGTAACTCATAGGTAGGAGAAGGTTGAGAATTGGATGAAATAAGAGCCATACTTCTTGATCAAGGATGCCTGCTTGTGGCGACATCCTAGCCTCCAAATCACCTTCCAAGATTCAGACCACATACATTATGAACACATCGTTCACGAGTGAAATGCCTATGGATTTCCTCCATTACCAATTGTATGGAAGTTTCTCATGTGTGGGAACCTTGGAAGAAATGTTTTACATGAGAGCCAATCCTTTGAAATATCTTGAGCTAGCAAGTAGATAGACCAAGTAAGAAGTCATGTGAAACTTCTTCATCATGGGTACCTTGGAGTAATTGTAGATGGATATTGTCACTGATGATCTTCCCCCCAGTCAATTATTCTTCTTTCCTTCTATCACCATTAAGATGAAAAGGCCTATCCAATCTTAGAAGTCTCTTGTGTTTATCTTGCCCATAACTTGTACTGAGGAGAGTGATGGCATCTAAATATCCTTCATCAAAACTCACACCTTGAAAGGTTCTTGGGCATCCTTGAGGGATTTTCTCCCTGTCTTCAACCATGAACCAAGTGCAAACCCTTACACATATGCATCCATCATTTCCCAGTCATGTAAGGCCATGTCCTTTGAGATGACGACCATACTAGGTGATTTTCAGGATTTGTAGAGAGAGTGAGATGGTTCTAGGACTGATGACTGCCATCGATTGTACCATTTTTGGCTCAGATTGTTCATGTTTTAGGATCATAGTGGTGAGATAAATCCAAGACCAACTCAAAGATTTGCATAAACATGGGGTGTCCTGCAGCTGTGAATAAGCCACTTGTGAATACCTGATCCTTCAATCTTCCCTCATTCCTTGGTTTTCATCATGAGCCCTTAGGTCATTTAGGTTTATGTATGAGATGTCACTGTCTTCTATCTCATACTCGCAGGTAAAAGGTTGTGTCATGTCGGATTTTGTCCCATCCACTTATGCTTCATGATTTCCTTAGAAAAAATAACTTACTATTTTTAGTAAGTATGAAAAATTAGCTTCCTGGAACCTCAACTGGATTTACATAACTTGGATTTCCCTTTTCTCCCTGCATTTCTCTCACCTTCTAGATCAACTTTCTATTTTTTATAGGTGCTCATGTGGAGACCACTTAATATTTTTAGTAAGTGTCAAATTTGGACCAAGATGCCATTTTGATGAATTTTTAACTGCAGTACATCCTCTGTGTTCATTGTCTCCTTTGCAGGTTCTTCTAGTTGATGAATTTCCCAAAATAATAATCCTCTATGTAGAAGACCTGCTATTTTTAGAAATTGGGCTTCTAGTGATCAGAATTATCATGGAACAAAGTTATTCGTAATATGGGTTTTTTCCCAATATCACCCCTCTGAAATTTTTATGTTTACCCGATCAGTAGTTTAGGATATTTTAAACTTTTAAATTTTTGACCTGGTAACACTTCTGAACACGAAAACCATTAACGGACCTTGAAAATTACAGGTCTTGTTTTTTTCCTCCATTCACAATGAAAATTAGTTTTTGATATGGTTTTCTCTTCTTATCTCACTGGTGAAATTTCTCTTCGATCTGGTTGCCGGTTTGACGAGAAACTGAGTTTTTTTCTTCGTTGTGCAAAGAAATAAGATTTATTTTGCATATGGGTGAACACTTCTGTGCCATGAAAGGATGAGTTTTGAAGTGTGGATTTTGATGGTTTTTGAGAACTAATGAACTGTAGAAAAAATGGTTATTTTTTGCTCACATGTAGTGGTTTGCAAGATCTCTTCAAATTTCTATTTCACGGCCATGATGGATTTCTTCATGTTTCTTCTTCTTGTTCTTCGTTTCTTCTTCTTCGTTTGATCAATCCTTCTTCTGAGACCTTGTAATATCATGGCTAAGTGGAGGATATTCCTTGATTCTATGAGGGAGCTAGTTCAAGCTTAGTAATGGATTGGTGGTGGGAATTTGATGAGAAGTTTCAGAGTGAAGTTGTGAAGAGTAAGAAGTTAGAAGTTAGAAGCAGGAAGCATAGGAAGGATTTTAAAAATTCAAAATTTCAAAATTGACCAAGAGATGATGTGCAATTTCATGTCCTTCATGTCCCTTAAGTATTAAGGGATGTAGAGGGACATAAAATTTACATCCAAACCTCATGATGACAAGTGGAAGAGATCCAATGGCTATGGGGATTTGAGAAAAAAAGTAGCTTTAAAACACTGGGGGGATTGAGAAATTGGTCGCATGAGGAACCATGAGGATTCCTGGGGGCTGGGTGAAATTTTATTGTCCTTGATGTCCCCCAACACAAATTTACATGAGGGAAAAAAATTACATGGTTACACCTCATGATGATAATGTGGCAGCAGATCTGATAGTGGCAAGGGGATGAAGGCTCCACTAGCTCTCGGGGGCTGGAAATTTTCTCTTGAAGGGGTCACATGGGTGACCAAGAGTCTCCTTGTGGGATGGGAAAATTTTATTATCCCTTATGTCCCACTAACACAAAGGGACATGAGGGACATCAAATTTCATAGTGCGCCAATCAAGCCGCCACTTGTCACGATCTGAGTGAGTGAGGGAATGAGCCTGACAAGCACCTAGGAGTTGAATTGGTGGTCCAAGAGGTCATATGAGGATCTAGAGGGCTTATATGGGATGGGTGAATTTTTTTTCCCTAATGTCCCTTTTCTTGAGGGATGTAAGGGACATGAAATTTGCCTAGACTCCTAGAGCTGACACGTGTCCTGTTCAAAATTTGGCTAACTCTCGAACTCGCTCTTAGAGGGAAACTTGAAATGGTACGATATCTCGAGCTCCTGATGGAATGGTCTTGATGAAATTTTATATTACCTTGTGACTGAAAATGGCCTTTCTGAAACCAATTGTGTGGTGATTCAAAGCTCTTGATTCCTCCATTTGGTCCCTAAAAAATGGATATTTTTGATTTGGTCCTCTACATGTGCATCAGAAAAACCTACTTACAGACCTATTACACCAAAGTGGTGTGAAAAAACTAATTTCACCATATTGTAGGGCTTAGTAATTTCCCTTTCCAATGATGTATTTTTTGGATCTCCTAACTCCATCTAGAGCTCCCTGAATCACCTTTTGAAGCTCAACATCTCTTTTGACCTTGTGCACTACTCTTAACTCCATCTAGAGCTCCTGGAATCACTTCCCAAAGCTCAACAACTCTTTTGACCTTATGCACTAAGACTTGTGATCTGTAATTTTGGTGAAACTACCCCAAATTCTCTAAATCTTTCTTGAATATTTCTAAATCACTTCCATGGTGTTCCTGAAGCCTTTGATTCACCTTCCATGTCTAGTTTGGATTATTTTTTCCACTCCATGGGGTTGCTCCAGTCCTAGGAAGGCCAGTGCTAGTACTTCCCATAACTCCCCTGAAGTTAGAATTTTTCAATGAACTCCTAAAATCACCTAGGGAACTGAGTTAACATAAAATGGGAGGTAACTGGACTGATTAGGTAGACTCGGGGTGTCTTAGAAGGGTAAAACTTGTATTTTTTGACATAGGGGTATAGCTTTCATGCTTGGAAATTGTCAATTTCCTTGTTGCACATTTGCATGACAACAATATAATATAATATGTATTATATGTATCATATAATAATTAGGTTTATAGGGTACTATATAATCCTATTTTTTACATATAGTGTTAGAAGTAATGTATAATCTATTTTGGAGCCATCAAATAAAATTAGAATGAGACAAAGAATGTTAGTATGACCCTTACACAAGGATGACATGCTTAAATTGAGAAATGGTTAAGGACTACTTAGCATTGACTGGACCGTTATGGTCAATGGTCATGGGTAGATTTCATAGAAAGTTTGGAATTAGGTGCTCCTTGAAACTTGGTTCTATAAAGCTAGGATATTAATATCCTCATAGCTTGAAATAAGTTGATAACAAATGAAGTGTCGCGTAGTGTCTCACATTGTATAGCCGATGGGATTTAATCCCACATTCTATACATGAACAATTTATGACACACGATAAAATAATTCATGGATTTTGGATTGGGAATTTTATGGGTTGTGACACAATGACAATAATATCTAAGCAGATAAGGCACATAGAAATTTGCAGACTCAGAATCCAAGCGGATCCAAGACAAGTGTCAGTATAGAAGGATCAAGACTGTACAAATGGTTTCAACCTAGTTGTAAGGTTTTAACAAGGTATAGTTTCAAGTGTCAGTCTCAATAACAAAGCAATTCCAATCTCATATCATCATGTTCTTACACTCAGATCACTCAAAGTCTCCTTAATCCTCATAGAATCAACTAAGTGCAATTTCTCCTTTTAATTTTGATAGTTGCTAGCTGAATAGTCAATTTATAAAGCATTATTAGAATTTGGGAACTCGATTAATGTTGGAAGTTAATTAAATTATAATATCCTCCTATTGCATTACTTCATCCTTTTATGAATGCTAATTAGAAACACACTAAATCTTAAAAAGGGATGAAATAGGAAATTCACAAATATTGAAATCATTTGGTGAACACAACCCCTAATCAAACATCATAGCCCTAACCCCTAGTGACTCTATAATTTTATTATTTGATTGTGGTATTCAATATATCTTATGCATCATAGCCCATGCTGCTATTTTTCAAGTCTCATTGTATCATTTAATTCAAAAATACCCAACATGTAGAGATACTCTCACAAACCTAGTGCACACAATCAAGTTCCCTAATAATACGTCATCTTCCCATGTGAATTCAATTTTGAGTCGTATTTCAAATCCTTCTAATAGCCATGATGACACATTTCATAGGGATATATCAAATTCTATTCAAGGCTTACATCATGATTTTAAAGATAAATTTCAAGCCATGAATACTATGATTATGTCTCTTAAGGATAAGATACAACATCTCAATACTCCTTCCAATGCACATATTAATTCTCTTTTTATGTACCATGACATTTCTAAGGTCAAATCTATTCACTATGATACACGTGTATACTACATGTGTTCATACAAGTGAGGGTAATGTCCTACATAGAGATAATAATGTGTATGTTCCATGAAATCAACCTCTTTGATTTTCCTAGAATGTTACACAATGTGATATCCTCTTTGATTTACTCGATAGTCACTTAATCACTTTGTTACCTACTCGTTATTATCTATACTATTTTCTTAAAAGAATAAAAGGCCAACCATTTTATAATTATCATGGAATTAACGAACATCATGAAAATTATTTCTATGCTTTACAATGAATAATCGAACAGTCCGAGTGTAAGATATTTATTTCATTTACTACACCTTCATCTCCAAATTTCAAATCTCAATGGAAACCAAAAGATATAGCTCATATCTCTAATGATCATACTACGATACTTAATGATACACCTCTGGACACACAACGGGAGACACTCATCACACAAAGGATTTACACACAATACCACCTTTGGTAGATCCACTGTAAGCCCATAAAGTAAATAATATATGTGGGAAACAATGGAAACAAGTGGTTATGTAGTCTCATCTCCTTTTGATTTGAAAGAGGCATATATTTCCTCCCATCCATTCTTCTGGTTATCAATATTTACCCTTTCTTAGTACTATCCACATAATTTATAAAAACCTTATCAATTTCATTATCCACGTTGTTGGATAATACAAAATCACATTCCTATAACATTTTTCATGTTATAATCATAGAAATTTCAATGTCCATCTAGGGGAGGGAAAAACAATCTTGGAGATTGATGTCATGAGGTCAGAATAAAAGGAAGAGGAGATAAAATGGATGGTAACATACCCCAAACCTATATTATTTGGGTCAGGTGTCATAATTGGGGAACTCATAGACTCAATAGTTATATCTTCCACCATGAAAATTTCAACAACCTCATCAGTTTGATGGGGATCCACTTGTGGGGGGTGTAATATTATATATTTTACATAAGGAATTAGGGATAGATATTCAAAAAATAGGAGAAATACTTCCTAAGATGTCCATATTTTTTACATAGGATGAAAGTAGTAATACCATCCATAACAGAAACTAAAAATGAGATATCATAACCATGATCAATTAAAACTAGGGTTTCAATTAGAGAGGTTTTTATCTTAGGGGAGAATAAAAACCTAAAAATCATAAGAGGTAGATATGTCCTTGATTCCTCAACTTGTATAAATTCACTAAAAGGATTAAGAATGTGGGGGAAAACTTTTCATTATTGGACAATCCCATTATAAATTTCAACCCACTGCAGGGATGTCTATAACATGAGTTTTTCCCAATTTATTTTAGGTGACCAAGCTATGGGTCTAAAAAGGCCCACATTCCAAAATGATCTTGAAATAAACCATATTTTCATATTTGAATTTTTTAATAAGAAAATAAAGAAACAAGTTTAAATCACATATAAAATAAGATTTCCCACCCAAAGAGATCCAATCTAATCATCAAAAAACTTTCTAAATGGAAATTTTCGTTTGTTTGAACACACAAAACAACCACCAAATTTTTTTATATTTAAAATCTAATTTTACAGTGCATTTAACATGGATTCATTTGGATCTAGGGTAAGTGAGAGGTTTTTATGAGAAGGTTTACCTATTGAGAATTTTCCCACCATACAAGCTCCATTTTACCCTTCTCAGTCTCAATGGTTAAGGATGTCGAATGCTTCCTCGACCAGAATATACATAAAATTATCATTCTATTTTTTCCCCCCTCCTCTTGTTGACATCATTTAGAAGAATGGTTCTTAACATTAGGGCCTCCATTATCATCACCTAAATTATGTTGGGTAGAGGAAGAACACCCAATGATATACCCAATACGTAAGAATCAAATTATAATTCCTCAATCTTTAGTTCATTTTCTCATCAAAGAGTCCCCAAAAGAACGACATAGCTAAAAAATGAAAGGACTAAATTACACACACATGACTATACATTCAACTAAAAAAAAACCAAAGTAAAAAAAAAAAAAAAAAAACACAACCCAACAAATAAAGGACATAAAGAAAAAATCATGTAATGTGCAAAAAAATAAAAATCAAGAAACCAATTATCGCCAATAAAAAATAAGGGAATATTGAAGGTTCTCTCATGAAAGATTAATATTCACCTCAATTAGTTCATATCTTTAATCCTTCCTCTCAGCCCTCAAATATCAAACCTCTTTCAACTGATCTAAATTAAACAAACCTTACTTTTCATATTACAATTTAGTTAAATCAATTTATTTTTTGAACACATTAACCTGGTGATTTTTACCTCACCCATAGGGTTCTATTTTATTTCCATGATAACACAATTTATCCTATTAGGGTTTTCATTTCTCTTATTCCAATCTATCATGTCTCTCCTAACTAATTGTGAAACCTTTGTGGAGGGTTATTTCTTCCCAAATCTTATGTAAACACAAGAACAACTAGAAGGATTACAAAATACCCAAGTGTGAAATACCCCCACCTATCATATATTATTAAGTTCATGAGGAATATAATGACCCGTCTAGTTGGGATGCATATTTTATTAATGAATCCCCTAATGACATAGAGATCATCCCACCTAGGATTTCAAATATAAATCATGTTATGGGTATAGATTTAATTAGTCATAATATTTTCTATAAAAAATAATGACAATTTTCTTAGTACAAATAATGAAAATTTTCTTTCTAGCCATTTTTTTGTACAAAAAATAGTTTTTCTTATACTTTTAAAATCATATTTTGTTAGATCAAAATAATATTTTTTTAAATATATAAATGTATCTTGTCATAGTGATAATTTTTTGAGATCATGTGTTAGCAATCCATTTATCCCTTAAAGGAATTCCATTAATCCTCCTAGGTGTACCCCACCATATGATACATATTCACAACTAGTTAATATCCCAATAGAAAAATCACAATCTATAATTAAAACAATAGGTGAATTATAAGATGAAGTTAAAATCCTATGCTTATCCTCTAATTCATTTACAAGTTAGGTTGAAAATAACTATATTACTAATAAACCAATAGTTTGAAACACTTACAATGCAACATTACCATCTAGATGTTATCTAGGAAATTTTATCTTATTCATAAGAAAATAAGACTCTTATTTAACACATTTACCATTTTTATAGACGCCTACAATTATATGCACACAATGATAGGATATTTCTTAAATATTTCCCACATAGTCTCACCAATTTTATATTAGTATGTTTCTTTGGTTTAACTAGTGGTTCCATTGATAGCTATCACGTACTAAAAGATTTATTCATCAACCATTTTGAGTTACATATTGTTTCCTATCATTATTTTGATCATTTTGAATGAATAAAACAAAATCCAGATGATTCTATCCATGCCTATTTCATAGGATTCACATATTAAGTATGCCAATCAATGGTCAATCCAAGTTATAAGGAGAAACATCAAGTTTTTTCCAAGTTTTGGTAACTCTTTTTCCCACATCATTTCTTAGCCAATCAAGTGATTATAATGCTCAATTATTAGACATAATAATATTTTATTACTTGAATGTTTTTGAGTGGAAATCATAAGCTATTTAAGGCCCTTACATCTGAGACTCTTGATGAATGTTTGCATGTGAATCCACACATGTAAGGGAATCATCCTTGACTACATTTTCTTATAATTTTATTTCAACAACTTCAAGTAATTCACTTATGATGAAGATCAATATTCACCTAAGAAGAGGAATAATCATGATATTATTATCTACTATGACATTGATATATCTACCAGTATATTACACATGTTTTTAATAAGAGGCTCATTGCACTACCAAGAAATTGATATAGATTGCAACATCATTTGATATATAATTGAGGATGCAAATTTTGAAAATATCAATGCATTAATGGGCATGACATAAATAAGTTTTGGAATTTACATGATCATATATGCTATTTGACTTATGAGCACATGTTATATAAAAGGAAGAGAAAAAAATATATAAAGAACAAGGCATTACAAAAGCACACATAAGTTTATAAGAAAGTATATAATCCACCTAAGTAAAATGAAGCAATTAAAGAACCACCTCTAATAAAAGAGGAACCATTGGTCAAAGTATTATACATGATGAAACAAATTGATCCATTTTACAAATAAGTGCAAATTAATAGTGAAAGTCATAAAAATGTTATAATTGACAAGAGTAATTGCACAACACATATAACATGGATCTAATTAAGAAACTAGGTTGTGATCAACATGAGATACAACATTCCATACCATCCAATTCAATGGGACATAAATATGTAAGTCAAATTACAAGACCCAAATTTACATATACTACATTTCAAGTATTAAATAATAATGCTAATTTTAATACCATCTTGGGAAAACATTAGTTAATATAAATATAATTAACGAAAAATAAAAACAATGAGAAAATTAATTTGATCTATGATGACAAAATGGTTTACCCTAAATGAGATTGATATTCATGCAATGTTACTCTTCCCACAAAAGGCGAAGCTTCACAACCACAAAAAATTCAAAGAAAGTAATTTCTATTACCTCTAAGAAATATAAACCAAATCAAGAAACATCTATAATGATTTAGAAAGATAAACCAATGAATATTCCCATTTCACAAGAGAAATAAATGCCTATTTATAAAGATAAACTAAAGAAATATATTCCTATCACAGTTGAGAAATTTTAAGTAGACCAAGTACTACTTCCCTTAGCTGAGCAAGATTGTCCAATTATAACAGAAAAATTAGAATAATTTTTTTTCCTGAACTGGAAGAGCTCCTTGCTCAAGACAGTCAGGGGCAAGCACAGTCTTCGGGAATCACCCCTCAACTTCATATTATGACTCTGATCTTGCACACAACAGTGAAACCTGATCTCTGTTACCTCCTTGCTGAGTAACATACATCATCTGTTGTATGTAATTAGAGATACCGACCCCACCATGCAGGTGGGAGTCTCCAGGGAATGCTCCTAGTGAACACCATTTTTCTTGCACCTAGCCTTTAGGAGGACTTTCGGCTAATCTCCCTAGTCCTTAAGGACAGGGGCCAAGTGAAAGAGAAACTCTTCCAGCTGTGTGCCTGACGGGAAGGCATTGCCCTACACAATCGTGCGTTGGCTAATAGAGTGATCCAAACTAATGCAAATGGATGAAATAACAAACCCTCTATAAAATTTTATTGAAAAATTCACACATGATTGAACATAAATAATGAAGATCAAGAAATTGATGCTTCACATAATCAAGAGTTAATCGTTGTTCCAAACAAAGAAACAACTACATAAGTAACTGTTAGTGTAAAATCGCAGCACCCATGAATGCCTGCAACTAGATGGGTTGATACTATTAGTGTGATTGCATAACATAGAGCATCTCTCAAAGTGTGGGACCTTGCGAGTTGAGATATCTCTTCGGATTAAGTCTAGTTCATATTCCTCTATTCAAGTGCACACAAATATATTGCAGAGGATCTATTCTAAATCTACTCTATTTTACCAAGGAGACAAGGTCAAAGAGATGCAAGAAAATAAACTAAGATAACGAGGTGATGCACCAAAGGAATGTTAGACCATCATTTTACATTTTAACACATACCACGAAATGCAATACAAACACTATGCACATATGACCAAATTGCAATAAGAGATCAGAGAGACAATAACGAATACATGAGAGGGTCAGGAAACATCCACAAACATATATATTATTTCTCAGGAGTTGATACAGTATATTGCAATGGCCAAGAAGAAAAACTTGCATTACAACCCAAATGAGAGGTTAGAAAAGCTCCACAAGTCCTTCTTTGAACAAAAGAAGATGAGAGGGTGCAAAACAGAAATGTCCAACCTTTTTCAATGAGTCCTAACCCTTCCTTTATAGATTCGGCGCAAAGGGGAGAAAGAGAGAGAAGTTGAAAAAAACTAGTTTGGAGTTCAACTACTATCATCAATGCCTCCTAAAAATCAACCCCAACTTTGTCGTGTCTACAACAATTACTTGTTCGGTGCCTCAAAGGAGGAGGAACGACATATCAGATCAAATGCGATCTAGTTTTTGGGGGAAATGGATCCTGTATTAATAGCACGAAGATGTTTCTCCATTTTAACCCACTTAGCTTCTCTAAAATTAAACTTTTAGATCTCCATGGTGTAGATAAGGCCGATATCTTTCCAACGGTGCCATATTTGTCAAATTTCGAGCACTGAGTCAAAAGATATTCCCATTTGAAATTTGAATCGGGTCCATACAAAATGGCGGGAACCAGCTACAAAAATGGACCCCCCTTTTGAAATGGACACGTGGAGGGCTAGCACATGTCTGAGGGATGCCTTTGTATTTTTCTTTTAAATTTACACCGTGTTGACACATGGCTTCTTCCGCAGCTTGCTCAGTTTCTTCATGTTTTTGCTAAGTCCTTTTGTTTGGTGGGGTCATATATCTGACCGGGGACACACGAAGGCCTGACACTTGTTTGGAAACTTTCCCCCAATTTTACTCTTGAATTAGTGTCTTGCTAACACTTGACACCCTCCACTAGCCTATCTATGCTTTGACTATTCAACCCCGACCCTATCCGCCTCTTTGGACTTGGGACACGTGGAAGATCTGTGCTCATTTAGAAACCTGTTTAGGATTTTATCCTTAAAGAAGTGTCAGGTCAACACGTGGAAGCTTCCACAGACTCTTGGAATTTTCAATGGTTGTTCCTACATTTTTTGGGCCTTGAATATGTGGTGAGATGGTGCTCATTTGGGAATCACCTTTTGGGTCGTGCCTTGAAATTGAGCTGATGCAACACATGGAGCCATCCACAGACTCTCTATACTTAGTCAATTTTGGTACCACTCTGTCTCATTTTTAACTTGGCCTACGTGGTGAGCCCGCACTCACTTGGACCTCTGCTTTTGGATTTACCTTTGAAGATGTGCTGAGCTAATGCGTGGAAATTTCCGCTAGCAGCTTTATACTTAGTAGTCTACCCGCCCGGTCCCATTTTTAAATTTTAGTTGTTGACTCTGCACCTCTTTGAACCTAGGACATGTGGGATTTTAGCATTTGTTTGATTCTACCCTTTTGGATTTGATCTTTGGAGGTGTGCCATTTGGACACTTGGCAGCGTCCGCTAGCTCCTCCATATTTAGTCATTTTTTGGGGCTCGTTCTGAATCATTTTAGAGCCCAACGAATTTGATCCTTCGCTATTTCTTTTCCTTTGAGCCCCTACTTTCTTTAACATTGTCTTCTCCTCCCCTTACTCTTATTTTAATTTTAGATCCCGCCTGCAATCTGCGTGCTATAATTGAAGCATGGGTTTTCTCAACAAAACTATTTCTTGAATTTCTTCCTGCACGGGGTTGTTTGAACTTTTACAGGCCCTGTCACTCCATTCTAAAGTCCCTATGTAACCTATTTGCGGGATTTGAACATGATTTATATGGTTTCTACTGCGCGGGGTCATGGCTGATCAATTTTGTTAGGGAACAAAATAGTGATAACAGTAACTCCAATGCAACTTTAAAAAATTATTAAAAGAGGTTAGTTATATGAGTATTTACCATCATGCCAATGTATTGAATTAGAATTACACATATCCTGAGGACCCAAAAGTGACAATAAATAGAAACTATACTTTTAATGTCTATATCATTTATGATTCAAATGCATCATAATTTTTTTTTAAATGTGTAATAAATTACAAGCACATTACAAAACATTTAAGAAATGAAACATCATCAATTATTAATCACTAATCATTACCAATTTGTAATGAATTTTTTTCATCACATATCAATCACATCATAAATATCATGAAGTAAATGCAAGAATTTAAAACATAAATGAAGTGATATAAAATAATATGAACTAGTAAACCATATATCATATATCAACCTAGTAAAGAGATGGAAGAAAATTTTCCACTAAGGTTCATGTTCATCTAATGAATATACATCAAGGTTCCTATCTATAGGAAGATCCCTACATGTAAAATGACTCAACTCAGCTTGAGAGTATAAACATGGTCAAACCTACCTCTCTCTCTCTTAAAATATACAATAAGTATTGTATCTTGGAATTATCCTATTGAAGACACACTAGCTAATCAAATAATACAACACCAATTCATCATCAGGTAGTGGGGGTGGAGGATATTCTAACTCTACGAGTCAAATACACAATCTACTTAGCTCCTTATTTACTTTTTAATTATGGATAGCCTCATAGAAATAAGCCTAAGGTGTTTCCACAAAAACATAAAACAAGGGGGGAAACTCCCCCACATCCCCCATCTCTCTCTAACCACCCACCCTTATTTATTTTAGTGACATTACAAGTGACCCTAGTAATGAATCCTTGATCATCAACATCTAAAAATGAGTAATTTTACTAAATAATATAACCACCAATTAACATATAAATACATTTATATAATAATGAATAATAAATAAAAAATACTAATCATAATAGTGAAAAAGTACATATCCATACTTGGATAGTTCTTAAGAGGAATGATGATGATTGGAATATCTAAACCTACAAGTGTATCTTCATTAGGGAAAATACCCTATACAACTATCTCCAAAATGAATAAATAATACCATCAACTCATCATCGACCACTATGTGTATGTGATTGTGCACCCTTCCTCATCAACATCGACGATTTCTATATCCTTATACCACTCCTTATCATCTATATTAATCATCTTTGTGGCTATAGGAGTTGATCAATCTCTTGGTCACTGCACACACCATTCATTCCATATTGAATCCCCCAAATATATAGGCACATCATATATCACATAAAAAAATCAAGTCACCTACTCATACTAGAAAAAATCCATAACCTTCAGTATTACATCCTAGATCCTATCAGTTAGTAATATTCCAATATGCATATGACATAACTGAATTCGATGCTCTACCCAATCCCAATGGCCTTTATATGATAATATAAGAAATTTTTAGGATAAAAATAATCTAAAAACATCAAACATTTCATAATTATCCATCCAATCAGTCATAAGGAATCTATCCACCACTCTATGTATCACTAATCTTGAGTCTACTCTACATGGGGCACCATTAATCTAAGTACTAGAATGTACTTGTAGGATTTTAAATACCAAAATGTACTCGTAGGTCCATATATTTGATAATGAATTGATTTTAAGGAGACATCCATAATCCTCCATACAAAATTCATACATATCCTTATATAGGTGGGCTACCATGTAACACCTTTATGAAAAATATGTACCCCTCCTTAATCCCCTCTATAAAGGTTCAGATATTATATTAGATGGTGATACCAATTGTATCTGTTTCTATAAATACACAAAGTAATATACAAATAAATTTCCTCAATGAAAGAACACTTGACCAAACAATATCTCCAAGTAATAAGGAATACTCTCATCGTCTATGTCAACGATCCTAGTCTATGCCTATAAAATAAAAATGTGGCACCTGATAATATACATGACTCCTAATTATGACATAAATAATAGCAATAGGAAACCATAGAATAAACCACACATCCTCTATAATGATAATGATCTTACCAGTAAGCATTCAAAAGGTGTAATTTTCTGGATTCCAATGCTTACAAAAATTTCAAAGAAAATGTATATCGTGGGGGATCTTCCTTGAATTATTTACAGACCCTAAGTTAACTATATCAATAATATCCCAAAAGCATTTTTTTCATATAATGACCATCCTAAAAATATCTTGAATGAACATATTCCTAAAAAAATAACACATAAACAAAGTATTATATCCTTAAACATAAGAAACAAATGATAAAAAAGCATCTAATAGACATACATTAAGAAATTAGAATTAAAATTAGTAATAAGGAAAAAAAATGTCCACCATAGACATACATGGGGGAAAAATCCATCTACCATTAGGTAAAATTCATCCACATTTTTAAAAACCAAACTAAATATATGTTATGTAAAGTACACAATAATAATGAGGATGTGAGGGTTTGTAATAGATAGATTATTATGATCTAATTAAATTCTAACATTAATCATTCACAAATAAAATAATGCTTTCATACATGTAACGCCTAATAAACAATAAGTTCTTGCTCAAATAAAGAGAGAGAGAGAGAGAGATAGAATAGAATGTAAAGGACAAATAAGGATGATATAGATGTGTATGATAGTGGGATAGGGTGATTAAGAATTGTAAATGCTTCAGTGAAAGATATGGAGCTGTAAATCCAATAGGGGAAGGACCATACAACTATTGTATACTTGATTCCTAAATTGTGTTTTCATAACCTGGAACTACATGGTATTATAAACCTTGACAGTATGAATATGTAATTTTATATGTGCTTCATTTTCCTGGTAATGATATTCATTGTATGTCACTCTTACTGGCATAACTTAAAGATGACCTGTAATCACCTATAATAAATTAGAAACCCTAACAACCTATAGAACCCTTCATCAAATAATTATCAAACCAAAAGGGAAAAAAATGTTTATGTGGTGAGTTTGGACTATCCTTGGTATCCAGACTCATAACTATTAAACCAATATAGGTGTTACACTACATTCCCTCATTGTGGGATTAAGTCTCATGTAGGTATCTTAGGTGTTTATGTAAGTGTGAATATATGTCCAACCCTTAGATGCACCCTCATGTATCTTGAAAATGAGATAGAGGGATAAATACCTATCATAAAATGTACAAAACACATTATTAGTGAGATATGGCACACCTCATATCTGTGACCTAACCCTTTGTTGATTGAAACCGTTGTCCAATGTTTAGAATGAATTTTATCTTGCTAAAACATGGATCTATGATTTACATGATTAGAAATGAAGGAAGGTATACTATTTGAATTGGTTGAGTGCTTCATATTTATAGTAAGGACTACTCTATATGATACATAACTTATTCAGGTATATTTTGGGACCCTTTCTATGCTTTTGGAAGGATATTTGTAATAATAGTTTGCAAGAGTTCTAGGTGAGCTATAAAGTGACGTTGAATTATTTTTTATCATTCCTTGAGTGAGATACTCTAATAAGGTGGACCCTAGTAATATGAAATGACCCAAATAATATTTTAAAATTGAAATCAAAGCCATTGAATGTGTATGGGTAGGACCATACAAGTTAGCTAATGTTGTGTCTTACATCCTGACCCTTCCCTACATTTTCGAACCAAAGAGATGAAAACCAAAAAAACATTTTGTGTCATGGATGTAAAAGAGTTAATAAATTTGATCGAATAATATTCTTATAATTTATCATAGAGTGTAAAGATAAGCAAGTTGTAAAAGATCTATAGAGATGAGGAGATTGGATTCTGAAAGTGAGTATTTGTCTTAATAAGGGAACATGGTCAAACTTGGCATTGCACATGGAAAAGTTAACAAATTTTAGTGTTTACACACACTTATTTAAAAAATTTACCATACAAATGAATTCATTCATGCTGATTTCATTATATTCTATGTTTTTACGTCCTATCACAACAAAAATCTGAAAATTTGAAAAAATTAACACTTACAAATATGAACAGCCTGCCACTGGCTAGAGAGTGAAACATGAAGATTATTTTCCTTGTCACACTATGACTATAAATTATCAAAGCTTGAATCTTAAATTAACTACAAGACAAATTAATTTATAGATATAAAATTTCACCCCTATTTATTTTGAAAATGAGATTACTACCAAAATTAGAGCTTACACCCAATGTTATTGATCAGCCATGCAAAAATAATATCTTGATTTCCCATTATCTATTTTATATATTTTTAGTGTTGTTGGGGATATGATATCTTAATCTTATAAATCATCACTATTTCATATGCCTCTAGATTAATTTTCTATTTCACCATATTTATGGCATTTTTTACACTATACCAATTATTGACCGTACAAACTAGAATGATATCTTTCACCTGATATAATAATAATCACCATGGTTTCAGGCCTTGGTTTCACGTGATGATTACATTCTACTTTAATCATTGGCTATATACAATTTCTATTTCACATTATATCACTACAACATTGACTCTAGGCCATTAGCCATCCTATTTAGTACATGATCATTATTTGATATGATGCCTATGTTTCTTATTTACTATACAATAATTATTTTAATTGAAAAGTGTTTCGATTAATGATTGTAATTCAATTTGACACCTTCTCATATATCAGGACAACACTATTATTATCCCTTAGCTCTATATTTTATCATTTATATCCATGAACCTTGTATTTGTTTAGATCCTACATGATTATCATTCAAATTAACACATAGATCATTGCAACTAGGTTATCCTTTAGTTGTAGTCTTTATTATCTTTGACTCTATAGATTCATAGTATACATTGATATTTATCAAATAGTTATCAAATAACACAACATTGATTCACATGTTTAATTATACAATGTCCCTAAGCCTTTAAGGTGCAATCTTTGGCATACACAATATCATTAATATCAATCACAATCACATGCCAATGTGTTTTATAAATAAATTGACCCAAATATTATTATTTTCCACACCCTTAGTTTTTGAAACATTGTATATATATTTAAAATACATATGATTATTATCACAAACACAAATTACAACTCATTTTTGAATATAATTCCTAGGAAACCTATGCATGGGGAAAATATGTAATTTTGGCTCTATAAATCATGATAATGAACTCACATTTACATGGGGGAAATGAGTTGACGATGCAATAAAAGCTTACTCACACATTGGCTCATACACTTACATCATGACTACATATATTGGCTACCTAAAATTTGGTAACTATTCAAGAATTTAAGCACAATTTATTCTTATCATATGAATAATTTAAAAATATATCATGCAATATCACCACATTTATGACACCATTCCAACATGGTATATCTTTATTTATTATTTTAAATCACACAAATATTACAAATATCCTACTATTACACATGAAACACACCAATTTTTATTTTAAGGTGGGTAACATACTTACAACATCTCATACTATTAGGAAATGTTTATATGAACATTAGATTATAATGTGTGTGGTGTGACAAGTTGTAATAAAAATAACATTATGTGAGTTGTAATAGTTAGTTTATATTATGTGATTGATTTGTGAGAAAAAGTCACATAGATAGACTTGTGAGTTATATTAGGAGTGTGAGAAAATCAAAGAATCTCGTTAGTGATATATGGAGAGATAATATGGATAGACTTGTTAACTATATTGTGGGATTTGAGATATATGTTGACTCTTATAATCAAGAAGCTCAATATTTATATATGTATTTCCACATATTGTAATAACTATCTTGGATGAATGAATTAGAGTTTATTGTGCATTTCATATTGTAAGATCATACCAAAAGTTAGCATTTAGTATAAAAATGTTGTGTGTTCCTGAGAAAAATTGTGTTTCAATTGAAAAGGGGAAATTCAATCTTTCTGGTTTCCCTATGCATGGTATTTTCTAGGATATTAGTTTTATATTGAATTATTCATGAATATTAAGGATTTCTTTGCATATATTAATATTTTTTGTAATAGTTAAATTTTTTTGGTAAAAGATATGTTGGATTTAGTATGATGAGATTTTTTGTTGAGTGCATATGATCTCAAGTATATTCAAGGATTAGTAAATGTTTATCACATATGTGAATTTATGATAATCCTAATATGTACCTACTCCAGATGTTTGTCTCTCTTTTTTGGTAGATTATTTTAGTGCAAAGTGGAAAGAGTCTTCTATCTATATTAATTTTTGTTAGCATCCACATTCAAGCTTGTTATCAATAAGCATTCAATTGTATGATGATCGTGCATGAATACCTACATCCATATCATTCATCCATCATTATCTCATATTCATCCTTGTTTAAAATTTTTACTCTAGGACTTCATCTTAATGTGTTTGAGGTCATTACTTCTAAAATAAACATGTGGAAATTGATATTATGTCATCTAGTGCATCTGCATGCTCCTATTGATAATTAGTTAGTGTATATTTTGATAACATCGATTATGTCATTTGATTATCCACGTAATCAAACATCAAATATTTTCTTATAATTGGGATAAAAAAAATTACTCTATCAGTCCTCAACAACACTTATCTCACTCAACAACTCAATCAAATTCTTAGTTGTTAAATAGTGACTTGATGGGATAAATCAAAGGAATTTGTCTCAATACTCCATATATTGTGTGTAAATATCTTGCAATTTTTTCATACATGTCCATTCTATAATTGTATATTATGATTTCCTTCACACAAATTTGTTTTCTTGGTATTCATACCAATTTATGTCCACTTGCAAGCTCCTATTTCACCATACAATCAACGGTATGTGAATTAAATCATATAGTTTACACCCTTTATTTATGTTCGATAGCATGTTTACTTCTATATATTTGTCTCCAATGTTTATCCAACATCATGTCAAGACACTTGCAAGCTACCTTCCAAGTCATCAATCCTCAAAGTCAATAAGAATATATAGCATGTTTAAGTATTTTTCATAAAAGGGCATGAATGTTATAAGTGTTATTTTAGGTTCATGTTATAAAAAGTAATTATATATAACTTTTTAAATAGTCAAGTAAATTAAATTAATTATCAACCTATCAAAAAAATTAGTTTTTATCTGATGCAGGAGCATCACTATAAAGGCTTCAATTTTGAAATTTTTCTCAAGGGTTGAATTAGGTTTTAGTGATTTAAATAGGTGTTATTAGCCTCTCCATGGTATTTTAACACCTTCCTACTGTGATCGATAAGCAATTCCAAGTTTCCCTCCAAAAGACACAATTTGAAATTTAAATGTGAAACGTGTGCTTGAAAGTTGTAATATGGGAAAATGATATCATTAATGGTTACAACAAGTCATTTTGAGACCTATGAGATTTAAAAAAGTTAGGAACACTCTTTTTTAATAAACCATGAGTTCAACTCATCCCTAACCTTAGTGACTTAGGTAAAACTTGAAAAATCACCTTTGGTCAAGAATATAAAAAAGAGAAATTTGATTTATAAAGTATTTATTCAGGTAGAGGAAGTTTTGGGAGAGGGAGTGCACGTGAAAAATATCTTGAGATGGATTATGGAGTCTACAACTTGAATTTATGGAGGATATATCAGACTTCCTTAAATGAAATACTCCTTGTTATGCAGAGTTCTTGATTGTTTTTAGTTGATAAACAATATCATTTTGTTGATTGCATCTAATCCCACTAGTTTGCAAAGGGAAAATGTTAATTTGAATGTGCTAGTCTATTTCTAGGATAAAAATTTTAATATGTGAAAGGATTGGTTTAGTGATTCAACTTATATAATGGTTTGATAAGAATCTAATAGTGCGTCGGGTTGAAGGTATGATTTAAAGTTTCAAGAATGAATTGTAACTAATTGAATGTTAATGAATATGAATGAAGACATTTGATACATCTGTGATCCTTGATAGAGGTAGAGAAAGAATAATATGAACTTCAGAAGTTAATAAGAAGCTCTAAAGAAAAATACATAATAGGGTTTGAACTCAGAAATAAAAGGGATATTTGACCATTTATAAGCATTGGATCTTGTTTTCCTTAGTGTAAAAAGTATGAAGGAGGTGTAGTGAATTTTTCTACTTATTATTGGCTCATGGAAAGGTGATCAAGAGGTTTTTAAGTGTTAAATACATCCATTTTAATGCATACTTCCACAGTACCTAGTTGAGGGTTACAAGCATTTGTTACTTGTAAAAAAAAATCATCCTTCTTTCTTGAAGTTTATTTTTCTTGTAATTTTATAAATATTTATATGGGTTTACATGAGAAACAAGGATACTAAGGCATGAAGGAAACATTAAACAAAATAGGATACAATGAGTTACAAACTATGCATGACAGGTAAAGGGTTTGACATACTTCTTTTAGTTCAAAAACATGGAATCTTACTATTGCATACTTTTATGAAATATGGAATGCTACAAAGATGACTAAGCGGGAGTAGTTTGAATCATCATAAACCTATGTTACTCTCTTACATACTATAGAATTTGTTTTAATGAAAGAAGGAGACATTATATGAAGGATATGTTGGTAACCAAATTGATTCTCCTGTGAGGGCTGAGCAGCATCACAAAACTTACAGGATGCTTAGAGACATAAAAATCATGATATAAGTCATTTTATAGATAGGGAGGCGATTCATGTGACTCTTTTTCACTCAGGTTTTGGAGAAATGGATAACACCTTATTAAGGGTTTGATCTATCCTCATTACTTTAGGTTGTACCTTCAACTAGGATGAGAGGACCCGTTATGTAACCCATATTGGTGCAGGATATCAAGAGATCCTCCTTTGCACAATCTTCATGAAAACATTGAGAAAATATGTTCAATACAACACAATCTAACTCTCACTAGTTTTCACACTAGAGAGTGGAGATGTATCCTGGATAAGGTTCGGGTTACTAAAGACAATAATTGAAACCAAATTGTTTCTACATATTTTGGCAGTGGAATTTGTTAAATCTTTGTGTATACACAATACAAACAGGGGTAGTTCATGTAGGATTTATCATTTGATAAGTTTTTGATGGGAAGTTAAGCAAGATAAAGTTGATTATACCAGATATTTGAGAATCTTTACAAATATTAGAACACTCACAGACAAAATGCTTCAAAATATCCAAAATATTCCTTCAACCAGAAGGTGTGTATCAATGAAGGCCCAGAGATGCATGATTTCATACACTCTTCAATAATTCATCACAAAGGCTCGTGTTAAAGACTCAATTAAATATTGGAAATACTTGATTCATCACGCCTAAGATATACTCATAGACTAACAAACAATCTTTATCAACACAATGAAAGTAAAGTGATTTTAAATTGTTTATTTCATTACAAGATGAAAGCTCTTCTCACAATGAAATTGGAAATGCCACAATACTACCACAAGGATAAGATCTTGTGCGATTCAGAGGGATTTTAACATAAGATTGCAACAGGAACATGAAAAACTATTTGAAAACATTCTAAAATAAAGGCAAACACAATTATGCTCATGATCAACACAAATTCATTCAAGGTTCATTAGATTCATCAGTAGGGGAAAGTTTCTTCAAAAATCTCAGAGATTTTCAATGGTTGTACACTTGCAACCATCTTGACATGATTAAATCTACAAACGTAGGAAAATAAAACAGGTTTCTTAGACGGTCTCTCAGGAAAATGATTTTCTCAAACTTTCTAAAAAAAATTAACCCCCCTTTTGCAAGAATATTTTCTTTGCATTTATATAATTTCACTTGCTCACTCATCCTATTTCCCCCCTAAAAAACACAAATCTTTAAAGAAGAATATTCATTTCTATTTTTTCCAGGTGGAAAAGTTGTGAGCCATTCACATTTCCTACTTTCATCAGATATTATTGGGGCACCATGTCATAACTTTTTATAGTCCTTTGAATCTTTATTTTATTTGGTGAATAAATGGCCATTTTTTCATGGTTTTAGAGTGTCTCCAGATGGTTTGATTTTACAGGTAATCACATATTTCTTTTTGAGAATCCTTTTTGGAGAAAACATATTTATTTTTGTGCCTGTCTGGACTGATAATTTCTGCATGGTTTTGGTCATATCAAGCCAATAATCATCTTTCTCCATAATGCCAATTTATCTCACATGTATTTCTCCCATGTAGATATCTCATTTAAATTTTAGAGGCTACTTCACCATGATTACACTCAGATCGACTGGTATGCCTCAAATTTCCTATAAAAGTGCACCATTTCACTTCCCCAATTCATATTTTCTTTTTTGAATATAGGCATTTTTTGGGCTTCCCCTTTGTTTATCTACATCGTGAGTCTGAGTTGTCCAAGTATAAAGAGGAACCAACGGAAGCCTCAACGTGTCTCTTTAGTGCAACTACAAAGGTGAAGTCCAGAGGTAGGTCCCCAAACGAGAGTGGGCCCTCCATGTGTCTAGGATCTAGTAAGGCTGCACCAACCGTTGAAAAGTCTCATTATAAAGAGGAGCTAGTGGAAGCTTCCACGTGTCTCTCCAAAGGTCAATATTAGAGGCACATCCCCAAATGAGCACAGGCCCTCCACGTGTCCCAGACCCAATAAATTTTCCTCGGCCATTGAAAATTCTCAGTATAAAGAGGAGCCAGCACAAGCTTCCACGTGTCTCTTCAGCACAAATCCAAAGGTAAGATCTAGAGGTGTGTCCCCAAAAGAGCATGGGCCCTCCACGTTTCTAGGGTCCAACAAAGTTGCACCAGCCATTGAAAATTCTAAGCATGGGAAGATCCAGCGGAAACCTCCATGTGTCTCTTCGGCACAACTCCAAAGGTCAAAACTAGAGGCGGATCCTCAAATGAGTGCAAGCCCTCCACGTGTCATTTTGTGGGTCTTAGGAATTTACCTTATACTTTTACACCCTTCACCATAATTCATCAAAATATCAAATAGAACTACCACACTGCATCCAATTAGAAAATACCACGTATCCATAGATGTTGGGACATGATTTACAAAGGAGGCACAATCGTGGAAGATGCCCAACAACAAAAATTTTCCCCGGCAGAGAGAAGACTGTAAATAATACCAAGACTCAATGTGATCGATGACCCAAGGAAAGGACTTGATAATGACACCCTGGTGAAGGAAAAGAACTATGCATCCACACGAGTAGATGGAAAGTGCATCAAACCAGGTGGGCTGAAAATTTTAAACAAAAAAGGGGTGAGATTACAATTGATCACCAACAGGATACAAGAATAATAACACTTGCATGCTAGTATCTAAGTTGAATGGAGGATTTTGAGGAAAAATTAATAAAGGAGAGAATAGGAGAATGATTAAATAAATTCCTTAATCTTTCCCAAGATATTTGAGACCTTATATTGGAAAGAAAAGGGAAGATTGGCAACATTCTAAGTTTAGAATGATAGAGTTGTGAGTTAAAAATGAAGTCTAAAACCTCCTGGTAAGTGAGATTATAAGAATTTTGTGATAGTGAAATCTAAATGAGGAATGTGGATAATATGAATAAAACCCTATGGAAGTAAATTATAATATTTGAAGAGCTTTAATTTTTAAGACAGACCTTATTTTTCCTACACTATCCTGATAAAGCCCTAACCTAGGGTTTCTTACAAATTTGGTCATATCTTGAAATTGAACCATGGAAATTTTCTAAAATTGTGTGGAGAAGAGGTTTGAAGTGTATTCTAGATAATCCTAAAGTTTTGAGCCTTTAAGTGCTTTTACGGACCCTTAAAAGTTTGACAGTCCTCTGTACCCTGCTCTAGGTTAGTAAAGACAATGAAGAGTAAAGGACAAGTAAGGAAAATATAAGAAAAAGAGAAGTAAGGTGGAATAAGTGAATGAAGGTGTTTTCTGGTGGATTCTAAACATGTGGAAAGGACCTTGAATAGGTTGGAAGAGTGAGTAACAGAGTTAAGTAGACTGTGGATGTCTTGAGAAAATTGAAAGACCAAGAAACTAGCTAGTTGTTTCAAATGGTGACTGGGATAGGTGGTAATGAAAATAGGTAAGATATGGGAATAATATTAGCTGGAATAATATTAAAGGAAAACAAGAATTATAACAAGAATCATAGAACAAGAAGAAGAGTGGAATAGAGCAAAGAAGGGTGATAGAGTATAAGAACTAGTGTATTTACTTAAGGAGCGAAATTGCTAAGTGAATAGTGAGAAGTTGGTAATTGACACCAATGAAGATGAGAGGCATGAATAAATTGTGCTAGTCAAAATAAATTTGTTTACAGTGTTTTGAATTAATGACAAGCAAGCAAAACCTTAAGAGCTACTTAAACCCTAGGCAAACCGAATGACATGGCAAGAATAGCCAAAGAGTGAGCTGGGAAAATTGTATCAAGAGTTGAAGAATGGAACTTTACCTAAAGCTAATATACAATAATGAGTGCTAGAAAAGGTATGTTACTTTTCTTGATTGTTTATCAGTTGTCTTGTACATACTGATTTGTCAATTTAAAAGGCTAATTCCTAGTTTGAACAAAAATGGTGAAAAGAGGATACAAAGAAATGGGTAAGTGGTGAAACCTTGAAAAATTATAGTAATTTAAAGGGCATAAAATGGGGGTTTTAAAAATTTACTAGTCAAGCTTCATTCTTCATATTTGATCATTTTCAAAGAAAAGTGCTAATTGGTAGGGCTACTAGCCTAAAAAGACGTGAAAAAGGAAAGTAGAGAGAAATGAATGATTGGAACTTTGAAAAAATCATGGTCATGATGAATTGGCATGTTAAAGCATGATTAAAATGTTTCTAACTTGTGTAACCAAGCATGATGAATTGGCACTGTTTTCATACAATCTTGATATTGGAGCTAGTTTGGCATCTTGAGAAACTAGTGGTTAATTTTCTACTAAGTTATTAATTTTGAGTCTAAGAATGAGAAGTTATTTAGTGGATTAAGGGATACATCATTTAGTATCATAGTGGGCATAAGGAAGAGAATAAGGATTTGAATTTATTTTTTTCCAAGAATACATTGTTTGGTTACACAAGTTAGATATAAAGGAAGGCCCGAAGCCATGAAGACAAAGAATGTCAAGCAAGGGTCAAAAATGGAGAGATAGATATTAGAGCTGAGAAGTGGTGTGTAGAGGTTGGAAGCCATATAACAGATGTCTTTATAGGTAAGAAATCAGTTAATAAGTCAAACAAGAAGTGGGTTAATTGGATGGAGGTTGAGAATGAGAATGAAGTGTCTAATCAAGTCACTTAAGAAGCAAGATATAAAAACAAAAGAAAACAAATAATTGGGATTATATGGAGATATAATAAGAAGATTTTTGTTATGTGAGAAACATGAGGAAGAGAAGAGAATTCTCACATTGGAGAACATAGTGAAAGAAGAAGAATGGAGAAGAAGGGAAGTGCAAAATGAAATGCTTAGTGAAGAAGGGTGGATAACGAGGATAGTGCCCAAGAAAGAGGCACTCATTAAGACATTTTGGTGTATATTTTTATCATCTAATTCTATGTTTGCATGTTTATATACATGTTACAAGGCTTTGTGATCAAAATCAAGAAAAAGACAATGAAAATTACAAATGACAAGCCAAGAATAGAATCCTTTGAGTCAAATAAATATGAAGAAAGAAAAGAGTGGGTTATGGGAGCTTCTGAGGAAAAGAATGAGGTATTTGATCATATTAATGAAGAGGGGGGAGAAACTACATAGTTTTATGATGCTTTGGAAAGCATTCAAGAGAGATAAGACAAGAAAAAAAGGAAAAATAAGAAGATGGATGTTAAAAAGGAAAATCCAAAGGACATGGTTTCAAAATTGGTTCATGATCAGGTATGGAAAGATGGAAATTATGAATTTATATATACATGTGTTGGTGAATTCTTCGATATACAAGGAAGTACAAGGAAAGAATATGTTAGTTATTCAAAATCTGAATTTAACCATGGGTATATTATGCCTAGATTACTTAGAAAATCAGTTGTTTGTGAACAAGAGGAAAAATTAAAGAAAGAGGTAATGGGGATGTATAATAAAATGGAAAACAAGAGGGAAAAGATGGGAAAATGTTAAATTTCAGTTTGAAGAAAGAATGCAATGGATGTGATCAAGAAGTGAAGAGTGAAGAAGGTTTGTATAGGTACAAACCAACCTATAAACCAAGAACGGAAATTAAAACTATAGGGGTATATCAACATAAAGATACAAGAAAGAAAATATGGAGAGTAAAAGAGAAAAGAAGAACAAAGAATCCTCATAGGAGCTTGGAAAGAGAAGAAAGTGAATGAAAAATAAGATAATCATGATGATTTGAATGTTTAGGTTAAGCAACAAAATAATGAACCATTTAAAGGTGGAAATGAGTTTTTTATGACTATTAACAAGCATGAGGAAGACCATGTGAATGAAATTCAAGAAGAATAAGATAAAAAAATGAGGAGATATGAAGATGAAATGAAGGTAGAAGAAGTACAAGATGAGTTAAGTGAATTAGCATGTAATTTTAAAGAAGTAGAAGACCAAATGGGTCCTAAATTTGATGAAGCAAGTGAAGAGGTGAATGAGTACTTATTGTATGAGGAAATACAAAGTATTTAGGAGATATTCATGACAACTACTAGTCCAAATCAGTCAAAGTGGAATAATAGCAATCAAGGAAATGAAGAAGAAATGTAAGGGAAACAAATGGAAAACTTTGATAATAGGAATCCTAATGAAGATGAAGGAACACTTCAAGTTCAAGAACAAGAAAAACAAGATAAATATGAAGGAAATCAGTCTAGAATAACATGGTTGAAAGAAGATTATCAGAAATGGCATGAAAATTACAAGGAAAGGAAGAAATAAATCCAAAATGAAACAAGTTTGTCTTATCTTTTTACAACTAATATTGCTCCTAGTTTTCTTTATGTAGGTAAGAGTCAAAGAATGATCAAAGAAGATAAAAAAGACAAGAAAATGAAGGAAATGCACATTTGAGTTATAAAGAACAAGATAATGGAGACAATGAAAAATAATTGAAGCAAGATGAATACATAGAAAACAAAATCAAAGCAAGAAAAGAAATTTCAAGTAAGAAAAATATTGTGAAAGCTGATGGTGCATAAAAGTTGTTGTCACCTCCCCAAGAGTTGTGGATTTTTCCTCTCCATTTTAAAGATTTTTATAGGGTAGGTGACTACTAAATTCCCTTATGAAGGTCTCCTAAGAAAGAGATATTTTCAAATAGTTAGTGATTTTTAGAAATTTTGATTTTTAAGGCTTTTTCAGTGTTTTGCGGGTTTTTCGGCTTTTTCTCTCCCTCATGTCCCAAGTGCCTCTAGGCCATTTGTTTCTTGATTTTTCACTTTTCTAATTGGTCTTGTTTTTCCTTCATTTTCAGTCTTTTCAGATTTTTGGAGGAATGGTGTCCCGATGTCCCAAGGGCGGTTTGTGTCAAATAATTATGACTTATCTAATTTTAACGAGCTGCGGTGTTTTGGCTTTTCTTGTCCCGTGTGTCCCAAGTGCTCCCTAGCTACCATTTCCCCAAAATTCCACCTTTTCTAATTTCCATTCACTACGGCTATTTCAGCTCTACGCATCCTAGTTATCCCTTAGGGCAATTGTGCAATTTGTTTCCCCTTTTACCGCAAATTGGCTATTTCGGCTCCACGTGTCCCAAATGTCCTGATCTCCCATGGGAAAGTTGTGCACTTTCATTCCACCTTACCCTATTTTCATTATTTTAACGTCCACATTGAGTATTAATTACCTCATTTATTTCACCCCACTTGCCTTCTTGAGTTTAAATGCGTATAAATACTCGAGTAATTAATCATTTTCACCACCTTGCTTGCATTTGCTAAAGACCATTCGAGCTCCCTTTTCTTCACCATTTGTAGTCATGGTCGACCCTTGATCTATTTTTTTCAAATTTTGTAGGTATTAGAGAAGCTATGAACCATCAAGGTATTGATCAGATAACCAAGGAAATTACTCTCACAAAGATCTTCTACTCCTACCGTAAAATGAAGATCAGTTATAAGGGGCATGAGCACTTGTCTTCCTTAGAGACATCTATACCAAACATAGGGGATAGTGAGGCTTAACACCTAGAATTGGATGATTTTTGGGCTTGAATTAATTTTCAAAACCCTACTCCTATGGCTTAGTTGATCAAAGATAGTGGGATCATAGAGGCATGGAGATTTCCAATTTCCATTTAATTTGATGATACGGTTCTCACTTGTAGTTCTTGTTTCAACCCGGATACAAAGGAAATTTTTAACCCTCAAGGACAAGCAGTGGCCCGAATTGATGAAGATTTTATTCACACTACTCTCATAATTCCCATAGTTGAAAATTTGAATACTCTTACCAGGGACCAGGCACAAGCTCTTTTTGATCAAGACATTGAAAAGTACAAAAACATAGTTTTCAAGTCTTGATTCAAGAACCTTAAGAAAGAAGCCTCAATGCTTCCCAAGACAATGTTTATAGTTTATTTCCATGAATAATTATCATGCATCATCACTCTTTTGGCCAGGATAATGGGAATTACCTCCACCAATGAGTTTCATTATTAGATGTGTCCCTATATCAATATTATATGCAAGAAAAAGTAGAACTTGGATTCAATAGGGATAATTTGTAACAACCTGACTGAGCAATTAGAAGAGGTTTAAAGAACTCAAAATTTCCATATGATCTCTTACCTAATGTATACCATTTCCACCTATAGAGATTGGCTAGGTTTCTCCTTCGTGGAAGACAAGAAAGATGCTCCCATCGATGTATATCATCCACAACTAACTTTGAAGGTCAACAATCATAATTTTAGGAGAGTGAATGATGCATTCACTATGTACATTTTCATATTTTTGGAAGGAGATACTGCTAAAAGATTTTATGATGAGGTGAAGCAATTGATCAATTTCTATGGTAGCTTTTTCACCCAATTCAGGAAGTTTTCATATATAAGATTGGCTGGATTTGAGGGAAAACCCCTAAAAATTCCCATGTACTACGGTGATAAGATGTCTTTGGTGGAGATATGTAGACAATTGGATAAGTTACATAGAAATTTTAGGGACAAGAAGATTACAGGTATTCAGTTCCCAATCACATTGGGTAACTACACTTGCAGGACTGCCCTAGATGCTAAGAATGTTGACAAAAAAATTTCTCCTTTCACTCTCCACTATTATAAACCCAGATCTTTCTTTGATATTAAAGAGTTCATTTCCTCTAATTTCATAATGGGTTATCAACATCTTCCTAATATTGAAGACTACTGGGCATACTGTTATGATGATTATGAGGCTCAGAGAAGGTACTGTGGAAGATTGTCTTTGCAGAAAATTGTGGATTTTGATATATATATTTTTCCTGAAGAGTTTGAGGATGATGATGAAGAACTGCAGTCTCTCGAGTATGAAATAAGAATCAAGCACACTCCTATTGAAAAAATTAATTGGTTTGTCAAGGAGAGAGATGACTTATAAGAACTCATCAATCCTGTCTAAGAACTAGACTTTGGTTTGATAGAAAAATTAAGATGTTCAAGGAAAGGAAATCCAGGTCTACTTCTCAAGATATTTCTACTCCTCAGAAATAAATACCTGTATCAGCTCTTGAGATACATGAACAATCTATTTCTTCTCCTCCAGAATCTTCAAATTTGGTGTACACAAAGAAGGGAAAAGCTAAGAAGGATGATAAAGTAGGAGATGTCATTTGAGAGAGTGAGAAACTATCCTTAAGCCTAGGAAAACTAAGATAGTACCTGATGAGGAATCTATTGTGGACCTTGGTGATGATGATAGTGAGGAGCAAGAGTAGGAAAATCATGAAGAAAATGTCCTTGAAGAAAATAGTGGGAAGGAGGATCAATCAAAGGAAATAGTTTCTGAATCTGTATCTATTAAGTAAGCTCTTACCACTCAAACCAATAATTCTATGTTAGAAGTATCCATTTTTCAAACCCTAACTGCCATGAGTGCATATTCACTTGGGCATATTTCTCCTTCCACTTCTATTTCTTAATTTTCCTAGGTGTAACTATTTCTGGAAATTAAGAAAAGAAAGGCTACTCTAAAGTATTGTTGCTCCTAATTTTGATGCAATGGTATATATTCTAGGTACTACTCCTCCCCCTCCAGCAAAAAAGGATAAAGTCACATCTAGATTGTCTTCAAATTCCCAAGGCCAACAATTCAGGGAAATTATAAAACCCAAGTTAGAAAAGATAAAAAAGACCTATCAATGGGTGATCTGGAATTGACAAGAATTACTCTTGGTGAATCGACACTTGAAAGTGAGGTGCATAATTTGAGGGATACTATGTCTAAATTTATTGAAAGATTTGAAAAAGAGAAGTAGACACAAGAACAGTTAGAAGAGGAGAATCAAATTTTGTAAAGTTTCATTAAATCCCTATTAGTAGAAGATAAGGTACTTGATCCAACTCCCCTAGCTTCTATCCCACCTCATGCCATCATGTCCAATGATGAGGTTCAAGCCATCAAATACATTCATAAGCATATTACTTATGGGAAGGAAATGGAGGCTATGGTTGATGACTTGATAATCACGGGTCTGAATTTTATTAAAGAGGCATTCAAGGAATATGAGAAAATTACTAAGATTCAATTAAAATTCACTACAATGCTCATTGGGTTGGATAGGGAGTTGAAATTGTGGAGTGAGTGAATTCAGGATCTTAGAGTGATGAGTGAGACAGATGTACAAATCCTTCTAGAAAATAAGGTTTTTTGAAAATGCAAAGACGAATCTGTCCAAACAGTCGGTTTTCAACATTGACTGGAAAATAAAGCTTCTGGAAGAGGCCATTGGAGAACTTAGAAATATGTTGCAAAAAGGAGAATATTTTAAGGCATGTGTTATTTATGCCTTCATGGATATTCACTGGAAAATATGCAAAGAGAATTCAAATGATAAATTCACTATTCAAGAGATCAAATCTCAGTTCAAGGCTTTTGTTAAAGAAAATTTGTTCAAGCAGGACACCATGTCCAAGGAGAAAATGAAATAAATTTTCGCACTACAAGATTCTATCACGGATGCCAATAAAGAGTTCTTGGAAAATGTAGAGTTTAGAAAAGAAATGGAGAAGTGTTTGGGAAGTTGGACTCATGCAACCACTAACACAACAATTCCCAAAGGAATGGACATAGTTGAAGCATTGAAAATATTCAAGCTTCAATTTCTTAAGATAAAGGGTACTTCAAGCACTTCTACTGGTATCTTGGCTCCTTAATTCATATTCTCCTTTCTCATTAAAAATATCTAATTAAGGTGAATTTATCTCTTTAGTCATGTGCTATGAAAATAAGAGATAAATTGAGTTTGTAATATTTAATTAGATACTAGCTTTTGAAATTAAAAGAAAGGAATCTGAAAAGGCTCTTTGTAACTGCTTCTTAGGTTATTTAAAGAAATTTTATTGTCATTTTAAGGGATCAATATTTTGATATCTTGATGTAAAATAACATTGAACTATTCAATACATAAGAAGTTCTCACCCTCTCTCATGCTTTATCTCTTTCTATTCCTTATCTAATCCATATAAAGCTATGTGTATTTAAGAAAGAACTTTGTGTCTTTCAGTTGATATGTGTATTTGGAACTTTGTGTCTAATACATGCATGTCCGGTGTTTTTATATGCATAGTTTAAATATTGTTATTTTATCAAGCATCAATAATATATTACTTTGTTATATATATGTCTGAAAGTGCTCTTCTCTCTTCAGTTTTTGAATATCAGTCCTGAATTTTCCTCTTTCTTCTGTATTGAAAATATATTTAGGAAGACATATAAAATATCAAAATCTCCACCAAAATGTTGAACAAGTGTTTATATTGTAAATAATTTTTTCTTTTCTCTGTTGTGCCTAATAAGGGAACCTCTCCCATAAAGAGGAGGGACTGTTGTTCCCTAACTGTTTCTTGTTTTCAAAAGATCAAATTCTACAACCAACACAAGAAAAGAAAGGATGAATAATATGGAAAGCAAGAGTGAGATTGGAAGAAGAGAAAGAAGACTTAAACCTCCATGGGGGGTTTAAATTTTTCCTACCAGGGGAGTATGATGCAAGAGCATCATTGTAAAGCTTCAATTTTTCAATTTTGTGTCAAGGAAGGGTTGAATGAGGTTGTAGTCATTTATATAGGTGTTATTATCCTCCCCACGGTATTTTAAGACCTTCCTAATGTGATATATAACCAATTCCAAGTTTCCCTCCTAACGAGAAAATTTGAAATTTGAATGTGAAAATTTTACTTGAAAGTTTTAATATGGGAAAATGATGTCATTAAGGGTTATAAGAGGTCATTTTGAGACCTAGGAGAGTGAAAAAAGTTAGGAACACTCTTATGTAAGAAACCATGAGTTCAACTCATCCCTAAACTTAGTGAGTTAGGTAAAACTTGAAAAACCACCTTTGGTCAAGCATATGAAAACAAAAATTCAAGTTATGAAGTATTTATTTGGGTAGAGTAAGATTTGAAAGACGAAGTGCATGTGAAAAATATCCTGAGATGGCTTATGGATTTTGGAAGTTGATTGTATGAAGGATATATTAGACTTCCTTAAATGAAATACTCCTTATTTTGCATAGTTATTGATTGTTTTTGGTTGATAAACAATATCATTTTGTTGATTACATCTAATCTCACTAGTTTGTAGAGGGAAAATGTTAATTTTAATGTGCTAATGTATTTCTAGGTGAACAAAGTTAGTATGTCAAAGGATTGGTTTAGTGATTCAACTTACATAATGGCTTGGTAAGAATCTAACAGTGTGTAGGGTTGAAGGTATGATTTAAATTTTCAAGAATGAATTGTAACTAATTGAATGTTAATGACTATGCATGAAGATATTTGATACTTCTTTGATTTTTGACAGAGGTAGAGAAAGAAGAAAATGAACTTCAGAAGTTAATAATAAGCTCTCAGGAAAAATATAGAGTAGGATTTGAACTCAAAAATAAAAGGTATATTTGACCATTTATAAGCATGGGATCTTGTTTTCCATGGTTTAAAAAGTATGAAGGAGGTATAGTGAATTTGTATACTTAGTATTGGCTCATGGAAAGGTGATTAAGAGGATTTAAAGTGTTAAATACATTCATTTCAATGTACACTTCCATAGTACCCAGTTGAGGGTTACAAGGATTTGTTCCTTGTCAAAAAAATAATACTTCTTCCTTGAAGTTTATATTTATTATAATTTGATAAAAAATTGTATGGGTTTGCATGAGAAATAGAGAGCCTAAGGCATGAAGGAAGCATTAAGCAAAAGAGTATATAATGAGTTACAAAATATGCATGACAGGTAAATGGTTTGGCATACTTCTTTTGGTTGAAAAATGTGGAATATTACTATTGCATACTATTATGAAATATGGAATTCTACAAGGATGATTAAGTGGGAGTAGTTTGAATCATCAGAAACCTAGGTTACTCTCTTACATACTGTAGACTTTGTTTTAATGAAAAAAGGAGACTATGTATGCAGGATACAAGAACACTTGAACTTGCATGTTAGTATCTAAGTTGAATGGAGGGTTTTGAGGAAAACTTCATAAAGAATATGATAGGATAATTATTAAATAATTTCCTTAATCTTTCCCAATATATTTGATACCTTATATTGGAAAAAAATAGAATATTGACAACCTTCTGAGTTTAGAATGACATAGTTTTGAGTTAAAAATAAAGTCTAAAACCTCCTGGTAAGTGAGATTATAAGCCTTTTGTTATAGTGAAATCTAAATGAGGAATATGGATAATATGAATAAAAACATGTGGAAGTAAATTAGGATATTCAAAGAGCTTTAATTTTTAAGATAGGCCTTATGTTGCTTGCATTTTCCTAGGAAATCCCTAACCTAGGGTTTCTTGAAAATTTGGTCATATCTTGAAATTGAACCATGAAACTTTTATAAAATTTTATGGAGAAGAGGTTTGAAGGGTATTCTAGCTAATCCTAAATTTTTGAGCCTTTAAGTTCTTGTAGGAACCCTTAAAATTTTGACAGTCCTTTGTACCCCACTCTAGGTTAGTAAAGATAGTGAAGAGTAAAGGAAAAGTAAGTAAAATATAAGAAAAAGATAATTAAGGTGGAAGAAGTGAATGAATATGTTTTTTGGTGGATTCTAAACATGTGGAAAGGACCTTTAATAGGTTGTAAGAATGAGTAACAGAGTTAAGTAGACTGTGGATGTCTTGAGAAAATTGAAAGGCCAAGAAACTAGCTAGTTGCTTCAAATGGTGAATGGGAAATGTGGTAATGAAAATAGGTAAGAGATGGGAATAAGATGAGGTGGAACAATATTAGATGAAGCCAAGAATTATAACAAGATTCATAGAATAAGAAGAAGAGGTGGAACATAGTAAAGAAGGGTGAGAGAGCACAATAACTAGTATATTTACTTAAGGAGAAAATTTTCTAAGTGACTAGTGGGAAGATGGTAATTGACACCAATGAATATGATAGACATTAATAAAGTGTTCTAGTCCAAATAAAGGTGTTTACAGTGGTTTGAAATAATGACAAGCAAGTAAAATCTTAAGAGCTACTTAAACCCTAGGCAAGAATAGCCAAAAAGTGAGCTAGGAAAATTGGATTGAGAGTTGAATAATAGAACTTTACATAAATATAATATAGCCTAATAAGTGCTAGAAAAGTTATGTGACTTTTCTTGAATGTTTACTGGTTTTCTTATACATGCTGATTTGTCAATTTAGAAGGCTAATTGCTAGTTTGAACAAAACTGGTGAAGCGATGATACAAAGAAATGGGTAAGTGGTGAAACCTTGAAACTTTGTAGTCATTTAAAGGGAATAAAAGGGGGTTTTAAAAATTTACTAATCAAGCTTCATTCTTCATATATGGTCATTTTCAAAGAAAAGTGCTAATTGGTGGGGCTACTAGCCTAGGAAGAAGTCAAAAAGGAAAGTAGATAGAAATGAAGGATTGGAACTTTGCAAAAATCATGGTCATGATTAATTAGCATGTTAAAGAATGATTAAAATGTTTCTAACCCTGAGTGCAATGTTTTCATACAATTATGATATTGGAGCTAGTTTGGCCTCTTGAGAAACTAGTGGTTAAGTTGCTACTAAGTGATTAATTTTGAGTCTAAGAATGAGAAGTTGATTAGTGGATTAAGGGATACATCATTTGGTTTTAGAGAGGGCATAAGGAAGAGAATAAGTATTTTAAAAAGTGTTTCTCCAAGAATACATTTCTTGGTTACACAAGTTAGATTCAAATGAAGGCCTAAAGCCATAAAGACAAAGAATGTGAAGTGAGGGTCAGAAATGGAGAAAGAGATATCAGAGCTGAGAAGTGGTTTGTAGAGGTTGGAATCCTTAGAACAGATGTGGTTACAGGTAAGTAATCAGTTAAGAAGTAAAATAAGAAGTGGACTAAGTGGATCGAGGTTGAAAAGGAGAATGAAGTGGCCAATCAAGTCACTTATTAAGAAAGCTAGAAAAAGAAAAGAAAACAAAGAAATGAGAGTATATGGAGATATAATAATAAGATATTTGTTATGTGAGAAACATGAGGAAGAGAAGAGAATTATCATAGTGGAGAACATGGTGAAATAAGAACAATAAAGAAGAAGGGAAGTGAAAAATGAAATGCCTAGTGAATAAGGGTGGATAAGGAGGATAGTGCCCAAGAAAGAGGCACTCGTTGAGACATTTTGGTCTATATTTTTATGTTCTAATGCTATGTTTTCATGTGTGTATACAGGTTTGAATTATTTTGTGATGAAAATCAAGAAAAAGACAATGAAAATTACAAATGACAAGCCAAGAATAGACTCATTTAAGTCAAATAAATATGAAGAAAGAAAAGAGCATGTTATGGGAGCTTCTGAGGAAAATAATGAGGTATTTCAACATACTAATGAAGATGGAGGAGAAACTACAAATTTTTACGATGCTTTAGAAATCATTCAAGAGAGATAAGACAAGAAAAAGAGGCAAAATAAGAAGATGGATGACAAAAAGGAGAATCCAAAGGAAATGGTTTCAAAATTAGTTCATGATCAGGTATGAAAAGATGGAAATTATGAATTTATTTATACATGTCATGGTGAATTCTTCGATATACAAGGAAGTACAAGGAAAGAATATGTTAGTTATTCAAAATCTGAATTTAACCATGGGTATATTATGCCTAGATTCCTTAGAAAATCAGTTGTTTGTGAACAAGAGGAAAAATTAAAGAAAGAGGTAATGGGGATGTATAATAAAATGGAAAACAAGAGGGAAAAGATGGGAAAATGTTAAATTTCAGTTTGAAGAAAGCATGTAATGGATGTGATCAAGAAGTGAAGAATGAAGAAGGTATGTATAGGTACAAACCAGACTATGAAATAAGAAAGGAAATTGAAACTACAGAGGTATATCAACATAAAGAGACAAGAAATCAAATATGGGGACTCAAAGAGAGAAAATAAGAAGAAATAAGCCTCATAGGAGCTTGGCAAGAGAAGCAAGTGAATGCAAATCAAGGTAAATCATGATGATTTGAATGTTTGGGTTAAGCAAAAAAAAGAATGAACCATTTAAAGGTGAAAATGAGTTGTTCATGAATATTAACACGCATGAGGAAGACCATGTGAATAAAATTCAAGAAAAATAAGATAGCAAAATGAGGAAAGATGAAGATGAAATGAAGGTAAAGGAAGTACAATATGAGTTTATTGAATTAGCATATAATTTTAAAGAAGTGTAAGACCAAATGGGTCCTAAATTTGATGAAGCAAGTGAAGAGGAGAATGAGTACTTTTTGGATGAGGAAATAAAAAGACTTGAGGAGCTATTCATGAGAACTACAGGTTCAAATCAATCAAAGGATGATAATATCAATCAAGGAAAGGAAGACAAAATGCAAGGGAATTTAGTGGTAAACTTTGATAATAGGAATCCTAATGAAGATTAAGGAACAATACAAGTTCAAGAACAAGAAAAACAAGAGAAATGTGAAGGAAATCAGTCTAGAATAACATGGTTGAAAGAAGATGATCAGAAATGGCATGAAAATTACAAGGAAAGGAAGAAAGAAATTCAAAATGAGGCAAGTTTGTCTTATCTTTTTATAACTAATATTGCTCTTAGTTGTGTTTATGCAAGTAAGAGCCAAATAATGATCAAAGAAGATAAAAAAGAAAAGAAAATGAAGGAAATGCATAGTTGAGTTATGAAGAACAAGAGACTGAATAAAATGAGGAAGAATTGAAGCAAGATGAAGACACAGAAAGAAAAATCAGAGAGAAGAAAATTCAAGCAAGAAAAAGATTGAGGTAGCTGAAGGTGCATACAAGAAAAGTAAAGATGAAGAATATGGCAAGCAAGAGAGAGATTGGAAGAAGAGAAAGAAGACTTGAACATCCATGAGGGTTTAATTTTTTCCTACCAAGGGAATATGATGTAGGAGCATCACTTTAAAGGCTTAAATTTTGTAATTTTTTGTCAAGGAAGCGTTAAATGAGGTTGTAGTGGTTTAGATAGGTGTTATTAGCCTCCCCATGGTATTTTAAGATCTTCCTAATGTGATAGATAAGAAATTCCAAGTTTCCCTCCAAAAGAGATAATTTGAAATTTGAATGTGAAAGGTGTGCTTGAAAATTTTAATATGGGAAAATGATGTCATTAAGGGTTATAAGAGGTCAATTTGAGACCTAGGAGAGTTAAGAAAGTTAGGAAAACTCTTGTGTAAGAAACCATGAGTTTTAACTCATCCCTAAACTTAGTGAGTTAGGTAAAACTTGAAAAACCACCTTTGGTCAAGCATATGAAAAGAGAAATTCAAGCTATGAAGTATTTATTTGGGTAGAGTAAGATTTGAAAGATGAAGTGCACGTGAAAAAGAGCTTGAGATGGCTTATGGAGTCTGGAAGTTGATTGTATGAAGGATATATTAGACTTCCTTAAATGAAATACTCCTTATTGTGCATAGTTATTGATTGTTTTTGGTTAATAAATAATATCATTTTGCTGATTGCATCTAATCTCACTATTCTGCAAAGAGAAAATATTAATTTGAACGTGCTAGTGTATTTCTAGGATAACAAATTTAATATGTCAAAGGATTAGTTCAGTGATTTAACTTACATAATGGTTTGATAAGAATCTAATATTGTGCAAGGTTGAAGGTATGATTTTAACTAATTGAATGTTAATGAATATTCATGAAGAAATTTGAGACCTTTGCGATGCTTGACAGAGGTAGAGAAAGAAGAAAATGAACTTCAAAAGTTAATAAGAAGATCTCATGCAAAATACAAAGTAGGGTTTGAACTCAGAAATAAAAGGGATATTTGACCATTTATAAGCATGGGATATTTTTTTCCTTGGTATAAAAAGTATGAAGGAGGTGTAGTGAATGTTTCTACTTATTATTATCTCATGGAAAGGTTATCAAGAGGTTTTAAAGTGTTAAATACAGTCATTTTAATATACACTACCACAGTACCCAATTGAGGGTTACAAGAATTTGTTCCTTGTAAAAAAATCATCCTTCTTCCTTGAAGTTTATTATTCTTGTAATTTGATAAAGATTGTTATGGGTTTGCATAAGAAACAGAGATCTTAAGGCATGAAGGAAGCATTATAAAAATAGGAGACAATAAGTTACAAACTATGCATGATAGGAAAAGGGTTTGACATACTTCTTTAGGTTGAAAAAAATGGAATATTACTATTGCATACTGTTATGAAATATGGAATGCTACAAGGACGACTAAGTGGGAGTAGTTTGAACCCTTAGAAACCTATGCTACTCTCTTACATACTATAGACTTTGTTATAGTGAAAAAAGGAGATCGTGTATGAAGGATACAAGAACACTAGAACTTACATGATAGTATATAAGTTTAATGGAGGGTTTTGAGGAAAAATTCATAAATGAGAGGATAGGAGAATTATTAAATAAATTCCTTAATATTTCCCAAGATCTTTGAGACCTTATATTGGAAATAAAATGGAAGATTGACAACATTATGAGTTTAGAATGATAGAGCTCTAAGTTAAAAATGAAGTCTAAAACCTCATGGTAAGTGAGATTATAAGCCTTTTTTATAGTGAAATATAAATGAGGAATGTGGAGAATATGGATACAGACCTGTGGAAGTAAATTAGGAGATTTGAAGAGCCTTAGTTTTTAAGATAGACCTTATTTTGCTTACATTGTCCTAAAAAATCCCTGACCTAGGGTTTTTTGCAAATTTGGTCATATCTTGAAATTGAACCTTGGAAAATTTATACTTTTTTATGGAGAATAGGTTTGAATGGTATTCTAGATAATCCTAAAGTTTGAAGCCTTTAATTTCTTGTACGGAACCTTAAAAGTTTAACAAATCTTTTTACTCTACTGTAGGTTGGTAAAGATAGTGAAGAGTAGAGGACAAGTAAGTAAAATATAAGAAAAAGAGAAGTAAGGTGGAGGAAGTGAATGAAGTTTTTTTTTGTGGATTCTAAACATGTGGAAAGGACCTTGCATAGGTTGTAAGAGTTAGTAACAAAGTTAATTAGACTATGGATGTCTTGATAAAATTGAAAGACCAAGAAACTAGCTAGTTGCTTCAAATGGTGAATGGGATATGTGGTAATGAAAATAGGCAAGAGATGGGAATAAGATGAGGTGGAAAAATATTAAATGAATCCAAAAATTATAAGAAGATTAAGAGAACAAGAAGAAGATGTGGAACAGACTAAAGAAGGGTGAGAGAGCACAAGAACTAGTATATTTACTTAAGGAGAAAAATTGTTAAGTGACTAGTGGGAAGTTGGTAATTGACACCAATGAAGATGAAAGGCATGAATAAAGTGTGCTAGTCCAAATAAAGGTGTTTACAGTGGTTTTAAATAGTGAAAAGCAAGTAAACCCTTAAGAGCTACTTAAACCCTAAGCAAACCTAATGAGCTAGGGAAGAATAGCCAAAGAGTGAGCTGGGAAAATTGGATCAAGATTTGACGAATGGAACTTTCCCTAAATATAATATAGCCTAATGAGTGCTAGAAAAGGTATGTGAATTTTCTTGAATATTTACCAGTTATCTTGTACATGCTAATTTGTCAATTTACAAGGCTAATTGCTTGTTTGAACAGAAATGGTGAAAAGAGGATACAAATAAATTGGTACGTGGTGAAACCTTGAAACTTTATGATCATTTAAAGGGCATAAAAGGGGTTTTGAAAATTTTACTAGTCAAGCTTCATTCTTCATGTTTGTTCATTTTCAAATAAAATTGTTAATTGGTAGGGCTAATAGCCTAGGAAGAAGTAAAAAAGGAAATTAGAGTGAAATGAAGGATTAGAACTTTGCAAAAAGTGTGGTCATGATGAATTGGCATGTTTAAGCATGATTAAAATGTTTTTAACTCTGAGTGCACTATTTTCATACAATCTTGATATTAGATCTAGTTTGGCCTCTTGAGAAACTAGTGGTTGAGTTGCTACTAAGTGATTACTTTTGAGTCTAAGAATGAGAATTTTATTAGTGGATTAAGGGCTACATCAATATCACCAATAGTCATTGTTAAAAAAAGTTGTTGTCAAAAGCTTTTATTATGAAAAGTTTCAAAAATGCTTGTTTTTTAACGGATGTATCTTTGGTGTAACCTAAACTCCATCTTGTAGGGGGGAGTATTTTCTCCTATAAATATACATATGAACCTCATGATCAAATCTCGCTGAGTTAGAAGGATCTTGTTGGAGGATGGAGGAAACAAAGGAAGAAGGTCAAACAATGACCTCTCATCATCCACTAACAACAATGATGTTTTAGATTTAGTGGTTTTTATTTTCAATATGTTCATGCTTTCCCTTTTTTGGGATAACCTAGTAGATTGTGTCTCAATAATCCATTTATTATGTTGAAAATTTTAAGTACACATCTATTCTACAACAATATATAATGATTTCCTTTACTCACATTTGTAGTCTTGGTCTTCATACTAGTCAATGTCCACTTGCAAGCTCCTATATCACCATGTAATCAATGTTATGTGCATGCATTCCTACAGTCTACACCCTTTATTTATGTTATATAACACATTTAATTTTATAAAAATTTCTCCAACATGTATCCAACATTGTGTTAAAAAACTTTTCAGCTACCTTCCAAGTCATCAATCCTCAACAACAATAAGTGTAGACACTAAATAATGTACTTGGGTACATTTATAGGTCCTAATCATATACCACTATTCATATTATTCCTAAGAGAGAAAAGTAGTAATTAACATATATATTTAGCCTTTTTTCTTTCTTTCTTGATTTCTCTATGGTCTTGCACACCTCATTTCCTAGTCTGACTTTCACTATTTTATATTTCTTAGCTCTTGACACCAGTGCCCAGCTAGGACACTAACACCCAAGCACCCTTGTCCCATCTAGGTGCCCCAAACATATTTGTATATTACTCATTTGTTTTGGGCCTCTTTAATCTTTTAGGCCTCTTGTTTTCTTTGTAGGAGGCCTTTTAGAGGTTAATTACTAAATTCAACCAAGGGAATCATATAAATTCAAATCTATGCGATCATAATAAAAGACCAAATTCTAAGCATCTCTTACTATCACCTAAGGTTACATCCAAAGGAATTTAAAAAGCACCACAGAATCCATCTAGCTTAATTTAAGGGACAAGGGACTACATTTTTTTCATACACACATAGGAGGGAAAGTTCATTTTTCCATCCACACATCTATTTACATTGCTATATCTAGTTATTACTCGCTACTAAATGCATATTTCACAAGAGATACCTAGGGCACAATTATTCACACACACACATGTAGAACTACATGGAGTCTAAAATGTAGTGCAATGCCCAGATTACAAGTTCCCTCAGTCGAGTGACCGTTAGGGTCATTCTGACTCCCCATTTACAACTTTTTTATTTTTTAGGATTTGATGTGTCTATGGTTTTTTAGGATATTAAATATTTTGCAGGTTATATGAAATTATGTGATTAACCAAAAACATACAAGAGACTAACAACGAAATTTAGTTAACATCTTCTGGCATTGTAAAATTCAATTTCTAAGGTTTTACGTAGTCACAGGCACCTACACAAGGTATCTGACGCCCAGGAGCCCCTGACCCAGTCCAAATGCCCTAGTCCCAACATTTATGAAACTCACACAATTTTATGGGTTTTTTTACAAATTTTTCCTCCATTTTATCAGTTTCCCATTTCAGCATGGTCCAAGATTAATTGTGAAATCAGCTGAGTCTATTACTCCCTCTCTTGCACCTAGGGTTCCATATTTTTCTATCTTATTTCTTAGGTTAGCTATGTACTTTATTTCATTATCATTTCGTTGTGACTATGCAATTATATTTTAACATAAAGTCAATATTGATTAAATCAATAAGCATGTATAGTGTGTTTAAGTATTTTTTATAGTTTATTTTATGTAAAAGGGCATCAATGTTATAAGTCTTGTTTTAGGTTCATGTTCTAAAAAGTAATTTTACATTAATTTTTATATAGTCAAATAGATAGAATTATTTATCAGTTTATAAAAAATTCAATTTATATCATCAATAGTCATTGTTAATATCAAGTTATTGTTAAACGTTTTAATGTAAAAAGTGTCAGAAAAAAAGTTGCTTGATTTTTCAGTGGATGTATTTTTGACATAACCTAACATCCATCTTGTGGGGGAAGTAATTTCTCCTAAAAATATATGTAGTTGAAACTCATGATAAAATATGGATGAGTTAGTAGTGACTTATTGGAGGATGGAGAAAATGGAGGAAGGAGGCCAAACACCGACCTCTCGTTAGCCACTAGTGACAGAGCCACTTCATATTTAGTGGCTTGTATTTTTTATGTTTGTTTTTTCATTGTGTTATTTACATATTCAAAGTTCCTATTTTTTATTTTTCTGAATAAACCTCCTCTTATGCAAGAAATAAGCATATTCAAATAATCTAGCTATTGGGGGGAAGGGGAATATTTCAAGGTAAACTCAATATGGATTATTGTACAAATAGTTTTGAGCTCTAGGAATATAAGAGAGATTCAAAATTAAATTCTCCGCAACCTAAATTAATTCATCTCATGGGAGATTAAAAATATTGGGTTTAAGAACCTCAATGGAATTTGGTTCACAAATACTCCTTTTTGATATTAAAGATAGAAATTGATGGAATTATACCTGGTCTAAGAAGTATTTTTCATGGAGAAAAATTTACATGATTTTTTTTCTCTTTTCCTATGTTCACAATGGGGGGATGTTAGGAAATTTTATAATGAACATTATATTATAATATGGTGTGGTATGATGATTTATAACAACAAATCATATTAGGTGAGTGATTTGCGAGAACAAATCATGTAGATATACTTGTGAGTTATATTATGAGTGTGAGAGAATTAGGGAATATTGTTATTGATATGTGGAGAGATACTAGAGATAGACTTCTTAAGTATATTGTGAGATTTGAGATATACATTGACTGTTAGAATAAAGGAGCTCATTATCTTTGTATGTATTTCCACATATTGTAAGAATTATTCTAGATGATTGAATTGGAGTTTATTGTGTGCTTCATATTATAAGCATAGAATAAAGTTATCACAAATCATCCCAAAAGAGGGGGTATATATATATATATTACTCAGGGAAAAATTTAATACACCCCCCACCCAAAACTGGTAGATTACTTAGTGAATATGTGAAAGAGGATTTTGAAATCATGGAGAATAAGAACAAAACAAGTTTCAAATAGTTGGATAATTATTTCATAATGCTAAAGTCTGGTAGCATTTCTGGAGGCAACCAGTCAGTAACATTTCTAAATGCTACAAGCTGGGAGTATGTTGAATGTTACTAGATGGTAGCATGTTGAATGCTACTGGTTGGTAGCATTTAGCATGCTATCGTCTGGTAGCATTTAGCATGTTATTGTGCTAGACAATGCACACTACATGGTCCCCTATTCTACAAATAAACCAAATGAACTATTTTTGTCAATTTTAGCAATCACTCTCACCAAAAAATCGAAAGAAAATGAGAAAAAATATTTTCTCCTCCGCTACTCACCATACAATTACATAGTCAAATCCAAGGACCAATAATCCATCTTATTCAAATCTGTCTACAGAGTCAAATCCAATACCATGGGTTGAACAAGGAAGTAGAGTAACAAAACCAAAAATAACTCATTCCCAAATTCACATACAAGAGCTTGGTGTTTCCTCAACTCCCAAGGATAGTGGAGGATGCAAATTATTTTTCTACCTAAATTGAACAGAGCAATTTTACCTGCCTCATCTGCAGTCCACAATTTAAAATAGAATACAAGTTACTTAACTACCTTGTATCTAATTTAAATAGTGAGAATTATAGTTTTCAAGTACAACTCACATCGCACACACTTTTATTTGGAACATCCCCTAAAGATATTCAACATTTGACAAGATTCTGTATAAAACTATGGATCATGTCACAATGAATAACTTGAATGATGAACATGTCAAGTAATTGGAGTCTAAATTTGACCTAACAATTAATCTATCAGCAGAAAATCCTTCCAAAAGGGGAATTTTACTTTAGGATGTCACACACTTGTTTCTATAAGCCACTATGGAATTTTTCTTGAGTAGGATTGTTTTATAGGGAAAATATATTGACATTATTCATTAGGCCTTAGTTTACATTATATGTACCCTGATCAGTCACCAATATGACTGGTGCACCTAATTATCTACCAAGATAAGGAATGACATCAATAATGGTATTTTGAAAGAGTATATTGTAATTACAATAGGTAATTACATATTTTCATTATATTTTGAGACTTTTCACAATTTATGTAACACCCCTATTTAGAATGCATGCCACAAAAAGCTGAATAAAGTTTCCTTGTCCATATAAAGACAGGGTTCAGATTAGTTTAAACTTTACCTTTCTTTAATTCAAATTAATTTTTTACATTAAGAATTCTCCTATTTTGTTATAGTGTTACATTAAATATTTATATTCTATTTATTTTTAATAGAACATTGAGGTTGTAGATGCTGCCTGAAGAAGCGCTGCTATAAGAGGACTCTTACCATATGAGGGCACCAAAGATAGTATTGAGGACATTCTTGTTATCCAAAATAAGCCCATGCTTATTTTGGTTAACTTGCCTTCATTCTTCCCTCCTTTTTCTGTAGGAAGACTTTTTACAAATTTAAAGCACATAAAAGTTCCTCGAGATGGATTCATCAGATAGGATTTTTCTTCCCCTTTCCAGAAAGTTAAATAAGTCCTCCTAACTCCTTGTATTTTTTGAGTTATGGCTTGTTGGAGTTTACAATGAAAATTTGCCTTAAGCGGGTCCGCGGAGCTAAGGAAGAAATTTTTCCAAAGGAGATTGCAGGTCAGTGGAAAGCAGAAGAATTTTGATACTTAGTATTTTTGGCTAAGAGGGCACAAAGGTAATTTTTGGCCCGCAAGCCTGTAAAGGCGTAAAGGAAGAAAATTTGCCTAAGGCCCGAGAAGGACACGTGACCACATATTAAGCAAAGCGAGAAGGCAGAGGATCGGAGGGAATTTGAAACTTAACCCTTTTTCATTCCAAAGGGAAAAAGTCACAAGGTGACCCACACTTCCACCAGAGACCAAAATTCCAAAGTCAAAGCAGGAAGCGGGGTTGCGAGTTGCGGGAGGTATTTTAAACTTTAACGACCTCGATTTTGTGCTTTTAGCGTAAAAGTGATCTTTGGACCTGCGAAGCCTTTTCACACCATGTGGTACTTTTCCCCTGATGGGGCTGTGGGGTTTTTTGAGACTTTTTGTAAATTTTGCAAAAGGGGGAAAAAGAAAAGGTTGAGCTCGCGGACTTGTTTTTCACCATTTTTTCCCTAATTTGGCCACAAAATTTCAAAAGGTCATATCTTTCGATCCAGTGGTCAAAATTCATCAAATTTGGTACCATTGGAAAGCTATCAATGCCCTATATGCCATGGAAGCTTTAACTTTTCCCCTTTTTGGGAAAAGTTAGAGGGATAAAATTGAAGAAAAGTCTCTAGTATGGGAACAAATATAGAACCGACCCCCAACCACCAAAATTGATGAAGCATGGCATCCATTTCTTCTCCAGCATGGTCAAATGCATCGAGAAATGGATTTTTGAGGGTGACCTTTCTGTTTTAATGGTCTAGCACTCCTTGGGTGTATCACCATTCTGTTTTTCCTTAGTTTTGTTTCCATTTCCATGTTTTCTCTCAACCCTATCTCCTTGGTAGTTTTAGAGTAGAAATTTTGAATAAAAACCTCTACAAAAATTGTATGCACACACCTAAACAAAGGAGTAAGAACCAACTTTCAGTTGAGAGTTTTCTCACCTTGCAAGGTCCCACACCTTGGAGAAAACTCAATTTTGTGCAATCACACTAAATGACCCAATTATGGACTGCAGATCTGAAGGTCATTTATGGGGTGCTGTAGATTTGTACTAACATTTTTGGCATGCCCAGTGGGACTTTATATGTCTTCATCTTCATTGCAACAAGTTGATGTGCAATTGTTGTAAGTTTCTTGCTTGAAAGAGCCTTGATTTACACATTTGGCAACTCCAAAAGGATATAATCAACTGGTTTCAACAGTCCAAGCTTGAAGATTCATGAGAAGGATCCAAAAAAGGTCAAGGACTAGAGAAGAGGGATTGTTTAACTTTCTGCAATTATCCCTAGAAAGAGGAGAAAGAGGAAGAAGGATTCAAAGGTCTCCATCTCCACCAAACAAAACTCTATCAACTCCTCCACCTAGTAGACCTTTCATCCAATCAACAAGGGTTCTCAAGACAATCAAAATGGCACAACCCAATCCTTATGTCAACTTTACTGGTAGCAGCCCACTTGCTCTCAATGCACAAAACCCAGTTCCAACTACAGCATTGAAGAACATCCCATACTTTACTGGAGAAAATAAGACCACTCCTAGTGATCATGTCCAAGACATTGCTAATGTTTTTGTAATCCATGAGATTGTTGAGATGGATATTGTTGTCAAATTGTTGGCATCTTCATTCAAAGTGAAGTCCTTGCAATGGTTCAGGAGCCTTGAGGTAGGATCTATCCAAAATTGGAACCAGTTGTGCATATCCCACCATAACCAATTTGGAGAGAAAGGGAACAACTTGTCTCTATTAGAGCAACTGACAACTATCAAGAGAGCTCCCAGTGAGCAGCTAACAGACTTCAATTTCAGATTTCAAAGAACATGGGATAGAATCCCATTGGTAGTGAGGCCAATAGCTAAAGGTTGTTTCTTATACTTTCTCAAGGCTTTAAATTCTGACATTTCTATGTTGATCTAATCCATGGGAGGTGTAACTATAACTGCAACTTACAACATCACCATTAGGGCTGAGAATTGTTTGATCCAAGATGGTAAACTTGCACCTAGGCCTCCTATGCCCTTATATCTAGAGTTGGGAAGCCCAAGTACTAGTCAAGCACCTACTTTAGCTCCTATTCCCACTCTTAGAAATCAAAGTTCAAATGAAACTTCTACTTCATCCTCTAGTTCCTCAAATGAGCTTCAATAAATTATGAAACAATTGAAAAATTTGGGCAATGAGCTGGTTATGCTCAAGAGGCAACAAGCTCAAAGTTTTATGCCTTCTTATCAGCCTTAAACTCAGCCTAATAGACAACCATATCAGCCTAATAGGCCACCCAACCCAGCTACAAATCAAAATCAAGTAAGGCCTCCTGTCAATAGACCATTTCAGCCCTATAACCCCAATGTTGCATCTACCTCTAAAGCCTTAATACCAGTGTAAAATAATATAGCTCAATAGTATGATTGGTGTTTCCCATGTAATGAACCTCACAACCAATCTATGTGCTTCAATGATTCTTTGAACCAAGCTTTTATGGTGACAAAAATTGGTGTAGAGAGTGAAGCGAGTCGAGAAACAAACCAACAATAAGGGACATCTCAACAAGATACAACTCCAAATGAGACTACACTTGTGAATTGGCAGGCTAAAGATTTTTGTGGTATGAATCAAACACCTTCTCAGAGTGTAGCAACTAACACATAGTCAAAGAAGAGGAATATTGGTGAAGGGACAGTCATTAGATCCAAGTGATTCACAACCTTCCATCACTCCACAAGGTGTTGGCAAGTAAAATGTAGTTCCAAATGTGCAAGGACAACCCAAGCCACCTTCTAGACTAGCTCAAATGCCAGTTGTTGTAGCCCATGTACAAGAAAAGAATGTGCAGACTAAAGGGCATCAAAGAGATGGTTCATCCCCATTTAACATCATTGAACAAATGAAGAAGACCAATGTGAACATATCTATGTGGGAGTCACTATCCATCCCAAGACAAAGGGATCTATTACAAGCTGCCATGAAGAATTGGTCAACCTCAAATCAGCTAGCTCATATACAAGAGAAGGTACTCACAAATGCTACTCAGCTTGAGGGGAGTCATGGAGGACAACAAGGTAAAATTTTGAAGTCCCCTCCATTCTATGTTTCATTGATCATTGGGGATAAACTAGTACATAATTGTATGATTGATTCTAGGGCAAGTAGTTCCATGATGCCCAAGAAAATAATTGATCAGTCTGGGCCTTCAATATGAAGTCATATCCAAGGGGGTGGTGCAATTAGATGGGACAGTAGTAGCAACAGTTGGGGTAATTAAATATTTGAGCCTTACTTTGCATGCATGCCCCAATGTCACTGTTTTGCAAGATGTGTCAGTGATAGATTTTCCACCACTCTTTTCCATATGTTTGTCAAGGGATTTCACAGCTAGAATTGGATGCTACCTATCTACTAATTGGTCACACATGTTGTTTAGGACAAGGTATGGAGCCAAGGCCACAATCAGGTCTAAACCTATTGCAAACTTTCACATTGAGCCTCATACTCCAAGCCAAATCAATGCCAACTGTTCAGCATTTGATCAAGAGGATTATCCAAGCACACATGAAGCTGACACCAAAGTTGGAAGTATTCTAGATTTGACTCTTGACGAATGGGCAAGAAAGGTACATGATTTTTATCCCTACAAGGAAATAGAGGAATCTAAACTAGGAGTCTATTACATGCATGAAGAAAATCAGCCTTTTCCTAGCATCACCAAGCCATACCATAAAGATGACAATGAGGTATGGCAGTTGTTCTTTGATGGATCAAGAAGTAGAAAAGGTGCAGGAGGAGGAGCTATGTTTGTTTCACCTCAAGGCATTAATTATTATTCAACTTTTAGATTTCAGTTTGCATGTTCTAACAACACTACTGAATATGAAGCTTTGATACATGGATTGCATTGGTCAAGGAAGAGAGGCATCAAAAACTTACAAGTCTTTGGTGATAGTGAGCTGATTGTTAATCAAGTTAAAGGACAGCATGTTGCTAAGAATGACCTACTCAAGAGTTATAAGAATAGGGTGTGGGATCTCATTGAGGATTTTGAGGGCTTTGGCATCAACTCCATCCCTAGGAAAGAGAACCAAGCTGTTGATAGGCTTGCCAGCAGTTGGAGAAAATTTTCATGTTGTGGAGAGTATCAAAAGAGATAAAATGTAGCCAAACATCCATGTGATTGTGAGGCCATCAGTGCCAAACAATAATGCAAGTTGGAAAGTGTTTGAGAGTGACCAACAAATCATCAATTTCTGATAAGAGGAAGCTGAGTTCTCAACCAAAAATTAGGAAAAGTTGGAACAACAGTACGGTGATCAAGTGGTACAGCTGAGAACCAACAAACTGCCAAAAGGACTTGTGACTTTAGAGTCTATCTTCAATCCTAATGATCAATTTAGGAAGGAGAAAGCAAACATCCAAGTCAAGGGAGAGGATTTAGAGCCCATCTCAGTTGGAGAAGGTAAGTCACTTCAAATTGGTAAAGTGGCAACCGAGAAAGAAAGGTATGAATTCATGCAACTTTTCCAAGAGTTCTCAGATGTATTTACTTAGAGATATGAAGACTTGAGAGGTTTCAATCCCAATCTAGCTCAGACACACAATTGAACTAGATCCAAGTGCTAAGCCCATCAGGCAAAAACAGAGACTGGTCAATCCACACATTGAGCCTCTCATGAAGAAGGAATTGAATAAGTTAATAGAGGCAAGTATCATATTCCCCATCAAGCATTCAAGTTGGGTTGCAAACTTGGTTCCAGTTAGAAAGAAGAGTGGAGAAATCAGGTTGTGTGTAGACTTTAGAGATTTGAACAGAGCATCCCTCAAGGATCACTACCCACTCCCTTCTATGGAGTAGATTTTGCAAGTTGTTTTTGGCTCTGAGAGGTTTTCATTGCTAGATGGTTATTCAGGGTATAATCAGATCATGGTAAAGGAATATGATTAGTTCAAAACAACCTTCACCACCAAATGGGGAACCTATGCATATAGAAAAATGCCATTTGGGTTGTCTAACGCCAGAGCTACTTTCCAAAGGGAAATGGATATGGAATTTAAGGGATTGATCAACAAAATAGTGCTGATATACCTAGATGATATTACTGTATTTTCTAAAAGTGCAGCATACCATCTCTTTCATTTGAGACAAGTGTTCCAAAGATTTAGAAGATTTGAGGTATCCTTGAATCCCAAAAAATACATATTCCTAGCTCATGAAGGAAAGCTCTAGGCCACATTGTTTCCAAAGAAGGGTTAACAATTGATCCAGAGAGGGTTGAAGCAATAAGAGCATTGCCATTGCCAAGTCATAAGAAGGCTCTTCAAAGTTTCTTGGGAAGAATCAATTTTGTTCAAAGGTTTGTTCCAAACTTTGTAGCCCTTGTCAAGCCAATAACTATGATGTTGAAGAAAAGTGTGGCATTCAAATGGATAGCTGAAGGTAATGCAAGTTTTGAGGAAATCAAAGAAGCTATCTCATGGGCTCCAACTCTCATTAACCCAGATTTCTCCAAAGACTTCATCCTTTATGCATTTGGCAGTGATGATACAATTTATGTAATTTTAGTACAGCATAATGAAGAAAATGCAGAGCATCCAATTTCCTTCTTTAGCCAAAGCTTGGAGGACTATGAAGTAAGGTATTCCTTCATTGAGAAGCATGTTCTTGCAGTGATTAGGAGCTTGAAGAAATTTAAGCATCTAGTTTCAAACAACAAGGTTCAATTGTTGGTTTCTCATGTGGGAGTTAAAGACTTCCTCCTCAACAAAGATCTAAATGAAAAATGTGCAGGGTGGATTACTCATGTCATAGAGTATGACATTGAGATCAAAGTCACCAAGCTGGTATGAGGAAAGGGATTGTGTGAGCAATTGGCCTTGAGTCAACCAATTAAAGCAAGCAAAGAGAAGAATGTTTTTTTGGTGTTGTAAGATAGCCAAGAACAAAGAGATGTTCAAGAAGAAAATGGTGGTGTGCTCACTCCTTGCTGGACCCAAGACATAATGCACTTCTTACAAATAGGCCTATGCCCTCCAGAGATGAACAAAGCCAAAAGAAGACACTTCAGATTGCAGGCTATTCTGTATGCACTTGTTGATGGTGTCTTGTTCAAAAAGATATCAATGGAGTGTTGCTGAGATGCATTGGGACAAATTAGATTGAGAAAATGTTAGAAGAGTTCCATGATGGATCAGTTGGGGGTCATTTTTCTCCAAGAGTGACAGCTCTCAAGATCATGAAGGTTGGTTATTATTGGCCCAAAGTGTTTAGTGATTGTTATGCATGGATCAAGAGGTGCAAGAATTGTGCATTCTTCATAGGCAAAGAGAGGTTAGCAGCACTTCCATTGCACCCAATCTTAGTTGACCATCCATTCATGCAATGGGGTTTGGACTTCATTGGAGTCATTAATCCAAACTCAAGCCAAGGGCACAAATGGATTCTAACAGCAACAGACTACTTCACCAAATGGACTGAGGTGGTGGCACTCAAAGAGGCAAATGAATCTAGCATTCTAGACTTATATGAGGGGATAGCAACCAGATTTGGTATACCTGCCACTATAATATCAGATAATGCGTTGGCATTCATAGGATCAAAGGTAACTGAATGGGCTGTTAGAAATGGGAGCTATTTGAGCACTTCATCAAATTATTACCCTCAAGGTAATGGCCAAGCTGAGTCCACAAACAAGAATCTATTAAGGATCATCAAGAGGACTCTTGATGAAAATCAGAGGACTTGGCACACTAAGTCTCAAATCAGCTCTATGGGCTGATAGGATAACTCCCAAGAGATCCACAGGTAACTCTCCATTCAGACTTGTTTATGGGAAAGAGGCAGTCTTGCCTATGTCACTTGAGTTGCCAACATTGGAACTCATGAAGCAATTGGAATTGTTGGAGTATGATCCCATGGAGGTTAGATATGTAGAATTGATGGAACTCCAAGAAATCAGAGAGCATGCAACCCAAACAATGGAAAAAGACCAAGCATTGATCAAGAGAAGCTTTGATAAGAAAGCTAAGGCTAGAACTTTCCAAGTTGGAGATTTAGTGTTGAAATGGGATGCAGACCGAGAAAATCCAGAAAGGCATTCAAAATTTGATGCCATTTGGAGTGGCCCCTACATGGTCACAAAATGCAAAAACAACAATGCCTTCCAATTGTCTACATTGGATGGTGAGGAACTGCAGATTCCAGTTAATGGAATCCATCTAAAGCATTTCTACTAGAAGGGAAACTTCTCACCTTGTACATATTAGCTTAGTTTTTTTTTCATTCCTCCAAGTGCTTATGCACATTGTTTTGTTGTAGCTTAGATTTACATTTCCTTAAGTACTTTGGCACAGGTTTTGTTGCCCCAAGGATGCATCTTTTACAAATCATGTTCCAGGTCAAAGTAATTTTCTACTCTCACAATATTCATCTTAGAGATTTTCTAATGAATTGAGAGTAACAAACAGTTGAGTTCATGACTCCATGCCCAATGGATTTCTTCAGGCAGCTGGTCACTTCATCCAACAGGCAGATGACCCCTCTGAGTCGCCAAAATTGTTATCCAAAATAAGCCCATGCTTGTTTTGGTTAACTTGCCTTCATTCTTCCCTCCTTTTGCTGCAAGAAAATTTTTACAACTTTAAAGCACTCAAAAGTTCCTGGAGATGGCTTCATCAGATAGGATTTTTCTTCCCCTTTCCAGAAAGGTAAAGAAGTCCTCCTAACTCCTTGTATTTTTTGAGTTATGGCTCAGCGGAGTTTATAGTGAAAATTTGCCTTGGCGGGTCCGTGGAGCTAATTTTGGAAGAAATTTTTCCAAAGGAGATTACGGGTCAGCGTAAAGTGGAAGACTTTTGGTACTTAGTATTTTTGGCTAAGAGGGCACAAAGGTAATTTTTCAGCCCATGAGCCCGCAAAGGTGCAAAGGAAGAAAAATTGCCTCCCCAAGGTCCGAGGAGGACACGTGGCTGCATATTAAGCAAAGCGAGAAGGTGGAGGATCGAGAGGGAATTTAGAAACTTAACCCTTTTTCATTCCAAAGGGAAAAATTCACAAGGTGACCCGTACTTCTGCCAGAGACCAAAATTAAATTCAAAGTAGGAAGCAGGGTTATGGGCTGCGGGAGGTATTTTAAAATTTAACATTTTTTGTGCTTTTAGCGCAAAGGAGATCTTTGGACCTACGAAGCCCTTTTAACACCACGTGGAAATTTTCCCCTGTGGGGCCGTAGGGTTTTTTGAGACTTTATGTAAATTTTGCAACAGGGGGAAAAAGGAAAGGTTTAGCCTACGGACCCGTTTTTCACCATTTTTTCCCTAATTTGGGCCATAGAATTTCAAAGGTCATATCTTTCGATCTAGTGGTCAGAAATTCATCAAATTTGGTACCATTGGAAATATATCAATGCCCTCTATGCCATGGAAACTTCAATTTTGAGTTTTGGGAAAATTTAGAGGGAGAAAATTGAAGAAACATCTCTTTCACAGGAAAAACTGCAGAACCAACCCCCAACCACCAAAATTGATGAAGCATGGTGTACGTTTCTTCTCCAGCATGGCCGAATGCATCAAGAAAATAGATTTGTGAGGGTGACCTTGTTTTTTTAATGAATCTTGTCAGTGGTTGGAGATGTCAAATCAATTGTCCCGCATTTTTTCATCTTTCTTCATTATGTTTGATCAATATAAAGCTAGTTTTGGCTCATTTTGTAAGGTTGGACGTTTTTGTTCTTGCAAACTCCCCTCTTCCCCTTGGCACATGAATTCGTGGAGTTTCAGGCCTCTCAGTGGGACTGCAATACATTTTTTTACCTCTTTTCCATTGTAATGCATCATATCAAAAAACTGTGAATGATATAGCTATGCTCTATGAATGAATTTTCAATCCTTTCTTGTGTTTATTGTTTTCTTCTGATCCTTCATTACATTTTGGTAATTTGTGCACGTTCTAGTGTTGTATTCTTATGATCTGTATCTATCTGCAAAGCAATAGAAGTCTATCACTTCCTTTGGTGTATCACCGTTCTGTTTTTACTTAGTTTTGTTTCCTATTTGCATGTTTTCTTTAAACTCTTGTCTCCTTGGTAGTTCTAGAGAAGAAATTTAGCATTAGAACCTCTACAAAAATTACATGCATACACCTAAAACAGAGGAGTAAGAACCAACTTTCTCTTGAGATTTTTCTCACCTTGCAAGGTCTCACACCTTGGAGAAAACTCAATGTTGTGCAATCACACTAAATGACCCAATTCTGGACTGCAGATCTGAAGGTCATTTAGGGGGTGTGTTGTAGATTTGCACTAATAATTTTATCAGAGGAATTCACCAACACCCCGTCGGGAAGATCTAGAAAAGGCATGAGGAGTTCTTTAACACCTCAACAATTTTAGACATTTGTAAATTTTTTACATTTCAATTTGTAGTAATGTTAAATATTTTTTAGAAATATTAGTATTTTACATTCTTTATAATGTACTCAGTCAATTTTACAGCCTTGTCTAGTACTGCACACCATCGTCGACTTCCTCTGATTTCCCAAAGATATGAATATGAATTTGAAGAAGTGCGGTCTCCAGAAAACATGTATCCTCTTCAAGACCAAGGTATGTTTCCAATTACCTTTTACATTTCAATATATTCTAGTTTCATTTATTTTTAAATCAAGTTACTAATTAATTCTATGGTTAATCAATATTTGGTCATCATGGTGCTACTTCTAATTTTGTTGAACAAGGGAAACAACTTGAGCCAACTGCAACAATACAACAACAGACTATACAACTAAGTAATGTTTCTTGCAAAATTAGTTATTTAAACTTCAATTATTCAATCATTATATTATTTATATGCTCTTCATTTCTGATTTTATTTACTATTGCAGTGTCTTCACCATCTCATACTCATACTATTATTGTAAGACCACATTTTCCACCACTCTTATGACCACCTCCCCAAAATATTCACACAAGGGGTAATAATATTAGATTTCCAGTTGCTAGTGTGGGTGTAGACACCTAAAATTGGTTACCCAATTTAGTGTCCCCTGAGTTCAGTTTATCCTCTTAGGTAACCTGGGGAACCTTTATATCACCACTTCTCCCTTAGGATATTACTTAGATATTTTATTTAAACATCTATCCTAAGTTTATTGTACCCCATTGTGTTTTACCCATGGATAATTAAATATTAACTATTTAATTACACTTTTTACATATATCAATATCAATTACCCATATCAATTCCTAACCTCTCATATCAATTCTATCCATCTATCCCCCTATTTTTCCTCCCCCCAAACCATGCAGCTGGATATTTCCCATATTTGAGTTGGAAGGATACACTTTCATCTCTCCAAAAATGTCCTTTTGGCCATTTCTATGATCTGTTCCCTGATCGGCGCCGACTGGTACTCAGTTGACACCGATTTTTCAGAACGGCGCCGATTGTACCTCAGTCGGCGCTGATTATAGATATAGGGCCAGAATTTAGTTCTGGTTAGACAAAGGAGAATAACTGAGAGTTTTGAGCATCAAGTCTGAGCATCATCTATCAAGTGAAAGTGAATTCTATCCAAATCAATCCCTGAGAGGAATACTGTTACTCTACTCCTACAACATCGACATCATGAGCCTCCATCGATCTCTTGGTAACTCTGCTCCTGCATATAGCTAAGGTGTAACTTTTTCAGTTTCCCTACAGCTCTTATTAGATCTAGCGGACATTGACGATCTAGCCTTCATTGTCCATTTCTTAACCTTCTTGCAATTTTCCCCTAGTCAACGCCGACTGATCGTAGTCAACGCCGATTGATCCTAATCGACGCCGATTCACCCAATTGTCACTGATCGGTCTGCAGACAGGTAAAAGAACTCAGGTAACACAAATCCAGCATTGTTTTCATAGTTTCTTGTTTTATGTTGCTTTCTGTCTACTATTTACATTCTGTTTGTCATTTTTAATCAAAAAATCTAGACATTTACTTACATCTTTTATCATGTATGGTTCTTTCTTTAATTGAAAACGTGGACTGACATCCATCGAGGGAGCTTATCGCTTCTCGGACCAGCTTTTCGGGTAACCCACCCAGATATCTTTTAACGTTGTCTTTTTTTGTCAAGTATCAGTGTCTAGCAGGTTTCTCATATCTACTTTGTAAGATTGCTCGTGTGCACCCATTTTGTCTACATTGGCTTTATTTTCCACCTACATCTTCGAATCTTGTCTTATCTATCAGGTATTGATTTTGTTTGAGTGTTTTAGGGTTTTTGTGTTTAGTTTGGTACATTAACTTGGACAGGTAATAAGCGCAAATATTCTTGATCTACAGTGGGAACAGTCCATTTTTCTACCTCCGATTTCCTCACTTTTTTTGTTGGTTGTTTACAAAGCATGGGTGGAATTGAAGTTCTAAATAAAATTGATTTGGATGAGGAATATCTTACTTTTGGAAGTAAGGAACAAGCCCATAAAAATTTCAATCCTCAATTTATGATTTAGGGTCCAACACAGGATTCCCTAGAAAGAGAAGAAAATTCCAATACACTATCTCTAACTCTGAGGGAAACACCATTAACTAATGATGAGATCAAAAAAAATTCATTAGGAAGTATTTTTGCTAATAATTTTTTAGCCACTGTTAAATAAATTGTTTTGAAAGATATTGAATCATTAAAAAATTAGAAGTTCAGGGAAAAATCATTTATCAAAGAAATTAATGCCCATTTTCATAACCACTCCCAAAGACATTTTTTATTTTATTTAGTTAAAAATTAACAATAAAATATTGAAATATTATTGAATCAGGTTGTGTTGGGTTATGTTACTATTTCGAATCCTTATCATGATAATGTCTTAGATATAATGGTGACAAAATAGAAAATTTAAATGTAGAAGCCCAGGGCTACTATAATAAATGGTCCAAAGACACGAACCTTGTTTTGATTATGAATGCAAAGAAAGAAAACGTTTTGGTAAGTTATAATAATATTTATAAAGTTAATAATAATTAATTATGGTTATTTTTTAATTTTTTTGTCTTACTATTGTTTATTTTCCAAATGCAATCCAAGTATCATAATTTGAAGAATGAGGTACATATGCTTAATGTGAACCTAAAAAATGAAAATAAAATTATGATTGGATTCATTGGGTTGAAAGAAAAGGTTGTCCATTTTGAATAAGATAAATAATGCTCTATGAAGAATTATCAAGGAGCATGGAATGGATCCAGATATTTTATTGAAGAAGAAAATTGATTCAAACCCTAGTTTAGCTTCACCAGGGAATGTATCAAATTTACAACGTGAAATACTTTTCAATATAAATGTTTTTGCAAAGGATCTGATTGAATCAATAATATTAAGTGAATATTCCATTCAAGCCAAAGGAAAGGAGGTAGCTTTTGCATAAGAGAAATGATCAAAAAATACTACTATTGATATAAATTGAGAAAAATGATTTCTTTTGTAACCTAGAAAATTTGTTGAAGAAAGTCTTTTTTGTAAGAAATGAAATCAAGAAAATGATTTCTTTTGTACAAGGAGAAATTGTTCTTTTTATTTTATTTGTATTTGATTATATAAATAAATTGGCAATTTCTACGAATATTATGTGTATTATTCTTTCCATGCTTAAGATTTATGGAAAAACTATTTTTGTGATCGTTATGATTTAGTTATTTATGCAGTGGAATTTTTATTATTTATTGTGTCCACCAATGAGTGATATGATTGGTTATTACTTTTAAAACACCTCAAGAGTCAAAACAATCATATAGTAAGTTGTACATATAATAAATAGTAGTAATTGGCTACATATTCAATAAACTATATCTCAAAAGGTTTTCCCGCTCTGCAACATTTTTGAATTTCTGTTGTGACTAGCTTCTGCTTCAATGTCAGATCTGACTATACCATCCCCTGACCCCCTCCCAACCTTGTTGATGTCTCTGCAGTCTCCTAGAAAGAATTTTTTGGCTCTTTGAAATCTTTAGTCCTTGGGAAACTACAACCTTAGCGCATTGATGGGAATTTGTCCTTACAAATCCCTTCCTCAATCACTGAAGCTACATAAGCCTCTAGGGAACTGTCGCTAATCGAAAAACTTATGGGGCCCAGGATGACCACCTTTGGAAGAGATTCACAAATGGGTACGTATTAAATAGGCTCATTGTGGTCCAGTTGATATTGTTGCTCTTTCCAATGGTTTCATGTTCTTTAATTTTTCCCATAAAGAAGATTTTTCTTGAGCTTTGCTTGGTGGCCCTTGATTCTTTGTTCGGAGATTCTTTAATGTCCATTGATGGACACCTAGATTTATTGCTTAAAATTACAACCATGACCCAAGTTCCGATCTAGGTTCACCTCCTCAAGCTCCCCTTGGAGTTTTGGCACTCTGTTTTCATTGAAGGCATTACCCTCTCCATTGGTTCTCTATTAGTTTTTGAACAAGCTACCAAATTAGGTTCAAGATTTTTCCATGCTAGATTTTTTTTTCAATGTTGTTATTATTTCACCTCTACCATCTTCCATTGAACTCCACTTTGAGTTGGGCACTTGGGTTCAACCCATTGACTATGAATACATCCCTCAGAATTTCTCCACCTACAAAAGCATTGGGCATCATGCTCAGGCTTTCCCGTCCAAGACAACTCCTAAGCCTAAAGAGCATGTCTTCTCTCCAAAGAACAAAGGAAAGTTCAATCCGAAAGTTTCAAATGAATTCAACACTTTGAACCCCTTTGATGTCCTTTCTGAGGAGGGTGTTTTCCCATCTTCCTTTTCTTCACTTCCCCTTGTTTCTGCCTCTCCTTTCTTGGACTAGTGGATGACTAATATTCATGGCTCAGCTATGTACAAGTTCACTAAGAAGCTAAGTTTTGTTTAAAAAAAAGACTCAAGAATTGGAAAATTTGGTTTTTTGGGGATATTCGTAGAAGGAAGGATTTTCTCACTTTGAAATTAGCCTATATCTCAGAGGAGATTAATTCGAAAGGAAAATCTATTCAAATCCATTAGAAATAATTATCCCTTTTAAGTGATTATCACAATACTCTTACTGAGGAAGAATTCTATTGGTGTCAGAGATCTAGAGTGATATAGCTTCCACTGGGAGATCAAAATACAAAAAAAATTCATATGACAGCTACGAAGCACAAGATCAGGGATAAAATTAAAGATATGGTCACTATGGAGGGAACTTATCTAAAAATAGATTATGTGATTTTTTTTTAATTAATCAATTACTATACAAGCCTCCTCCATAAGGAAACCTCCCATGTGAAGAGGATTGTCAAGAAATGCTTCAACACATACCCAACTTGATCACCAACAACATTAATGCCAAACTCACCCAGTCGTTATCGATGGAGGAAGTTCGGAGATCTATTTTTGAAATGGAAGGAGATAAATCTCTAGGCCCTGATGGTTTCCCTATGGAATTTTTTTAAACATATTGGCATATTGTGGAGCCTAATCTACATGCTGCTATTTTGGATTTTTAGCAAAATGACCGTCTTTTAAGGGATTGTAATAATACCTTGGTAGCCCTTGGTCCTAAATCTATGGGCTCAAATTTTATTTATAACTATAGGCCTATTAGTCTCTGCAACACTTCCTACAATATTATAACGAAAAATTTTGGCTTCCAAGCTTTAAAATGTTATGACTGGATTAATTTCAGAATAACAAAATGGGTTCATTGGTGGTAGATTGATTCAAGGTGGCATTCTTAATGTTTATGAAGCGTTGCATTCATCTTCTCTCAAAAAAATTGGCTAGTATGATTATCAAACATGATATGCAAAAAGTATTTGACATAGTTAGTTGGCCCTTCTTACTCAGGGTACATGAGAATTATGGTTTCGGGGAGAAATGGAGATCTTGGATTTACAATTGCATCTCAACCCCCAAATTCTCCATCCTCATTAATGTCATTCCTCAAGGTTATTTTCCCTCTAGTCGTGGAATCAGGAAAGGGGATCCCCTTTCACCCTTCCTGTTATTCTTATGGTGGTAACTCTCAACAAAGCTTTAGAAGCCACCAAAAGAGTTGACAATATTACTGGCATTACTACTACCTCCAAAATACCTGCAACCACTCACAGTCAATTTGATGATGACAATTTGTTGCTAGGTATCGCTTCATTTTAGGAATCTAAAGTTTTGAAATCAATTTTGGATTATTATCAATCAGCTTCTGGGCAAAATATTAATTTTAATAAGAGTAGTATCACTTTTATTAACACTCCTACCTATAAATAGCGGAAGATTGTTGACATCTTTGGCTGCATTATTATGGATCTCCTTTCCTCATATTTAGGTCTTCCCCTCTTCTTGGGAAGAAAAATCAAGAGTCTATAGAACCTGATTATTGACAGATTCAAAACGAAACTTACTGGATGGAAAGTTTCCCTTCTCATTCAGGATGGAAAGCTACAACTGGTTAAGACCACTTTCCATAATGTGTCGATATACTTTATGACTTTTATGAAAATGCATGCCTTTATTGCTTCAACTATTGAACAAATTCAAAAAAAAATTTCTTTTGTTAGGGTAAGAAGAACGAAAAAATAATTCACTTAGTCGAATGGAATGTGGTTTATAAATCGACTGCTCTTTGAGGGTTGGGCCTGTGCATAATTTCTAACATGAACTCATCCATGTTTGCAAAACTAGGTTGGGAAATTGAAACTAATGGAAAGGCTTCGTGGACATAGATGATGATCTCAAAATATATTTCCTCGATGGAATAATGTTATGCTAAAGACATCCCAAATGGTTTGACTATTTGGAACTCTAACAAAAGAACCAAAAAATTAATACAATCAGGCACCTGATGGAAAATTGGGAATGGTAAGATGATTGCTTTTTGGACTGATAGCTGGATTGGTGACAATGCCTTATCTGTTGACCCATCCTGGGATCCCATAATATCTAGGATTATTATAATATGTGGGATTTACGTTTAAAAATAAATTGATCACTCCTCCTCTTACCCACGTTGGTTCATTACTGTTTGAGAAGGGGCAAGTTGTATCTAGCTTCAAATGATTGAAAAACTAAAAGCTCTTCCTATCGACACAATATTTTCTCATTTCTTCTATAGAGGACATAAGGATTATGGAAACTTTCCACTTTTGGTTCCTTTTCTATCAAAGTTGTTTATCTTTCCTTTCCACACCACTTGGAGTGCCTTTCTCTTTCTCAAATTTGGGTGTCACAGGTTATTCCAAAAGTGGGCTTTTATACTTGGCTTGATTCCAGAGATGCCTTTCTCTCTGGTGAGAATCTAAAGTGGCAGGATTACTCCCTCCCTAATAGGTGTGTTATCTCTTTTTAGGATCTTGAAACTTTTTTTCACTTTCTCTTTCATTATAAATTTTCCTTTGCTATCTAGAGCCTCCTATTTAACATTTTTTGAGTTTCGTAGGTATTTCCTAATTCTATTTCAGAAGCTCTATGTCAATGGGTTCCTCTCTTTTGGAAAAAAATTGTTAACCTTACCTAGAAACTTCTTCTTCCTCAAACTTTATAGAACATATGGAAAGAATGATGTAGTGCCCACTTCCCTTTGACACTTTTAGATACAGATCTTGATACTATTGATCTTATTATGAACACTATTATGTTTTGTTTTAGTATGATGGATAGATTGCTAGATCATGGATTATTATTGATCTGGATTCAGTTATTATGCATGATGATTATTAGAGACATTTTTATATGTGGATGATGGTATACTGTTTGACAAGGATATGTGATGGATAATTGTTCAGACATGTGATATTGGATAATGTGAATATAACTAGCATGAGAATTAATTGATGATGATATAGTTGATTAATTAAAAATGAGAATGATAATGTTGATTTCTTGATGTTGTTGTGATTCATATGAATAGATGGTTTTGTTAGTATATTTATATCATTTTAGATGTTCTGATATGGCCATGAGGCTGAAGGAGGGATTTGCATTTTGCATGTTAAAATATCACAACAATGTCGGGGGACTGGAGACTAACCATATTGGAATTCTAGGTGAATTCAACAAGGTCACCATGGCAACTATTTTGTGTGTGTGTTGTGTTGTGTTAGGGATTCCCTGGTGGGGGGGGGGGATTTCCATTATATGTGACCATGGGTTTGTGTATTTAGTAATGTGGTTTCTTTATTAATGTTGCATGTGTTTATTTTGTGATGTGTTACCCTTTTCATTAGTTATATATGTTGTGTTAATGTTGTGAATAATCATGTGTTAAAATAAATAAATCAATATGTCATAGGAACGTAATAAATAAAGTTGTTGCTCTTAAATTTAATATTGTAAGAGTGTGTAAGAAAGGTTGTAAGAATGTGTGAGAAATATGTAAGATAGATTTGGAGTGTGAAACACTTCATCCTCTTGAGAAATTCGAATTTGTCCTTGGAGGCTATGTTTGGAGGCTTGTGGGACAAGTTAAACTTGTCCCACACCTCTTAAAATTATTCACCAACCATACCTATGGTTTGGAGGTTAAATTTAGACCTTTGTAATGCATTTTGAAATGACTAATTGTAAGTTTTAATTACAATTCTCTTACATGTTTTAAATTCAGTCCTTTTGGGGTATGGGTTATTTTGGAGTGTGTAAGTTATATTATCATTTTATTTATTATGTTTAGGTGAAAGATGTTGACTTTTTTATTAGGGTTGAGTAAGAATGATGTGGCATCCCACATGGATCCACATAATCCTCTTCTCTTCCCACTCCTTTAAAATTTGAACCCCTACTTGTTTGAGGTTATTGAAACTTTGCATAATTTCCTTGGAGTGAATGTTTTTATATTTTGGAGTCTTGATTGTGGAAGGAGATTGGATACCATTTCATGCTTGTGTGTTGTTGATTTATGGACTGTTATTGTGGCATTGGGAAGCTTGTTGATCTTGGAACAAACTCCATTATGGAGAGGTAGAAACTTGAGCCTTTTCCTTCTCTTGCATGCATGTATGAAATGGTGATTGTTGTTATGTGCGTGTTGGCTAGTTGGGTAGAATTCTTAGAACATGGTGTAGGATAAGGCTATGGGGATTTCAAATGGGGGGCATAAGGGAATGTCAATGGCATCAGTTTTATTGTGGAGGGAGTTTGGGATATGAGACCCACCATGGAAAATAAATAGCCTGCATTTCTTACTCTTGGGGGGCATAAGGGAGAAAACTTTGGGGGGGGCATAAGGTTTATGGGATATGATGTGTTATATTGGCGGTATGATTATTGGTGGATGCCCAATTCCCAATTAGGAGGCATAAGTAGCTTTCCCCACAGATCCTTGCTCTTTTTGGCTTTCTTGATGAAGCCTCAGTTTTTTTTGCACTTATTTAATGCAGTTGTGAACTACATTCTTCTTGAAATGTGTTTTGAATGTGAAAATGTTGCATGTTTGTTGTTGAAGCCCTTATTTCCATGTGTTTTATTGCATCTCTTATTTCAATATGGTTGGGGATTGGGGGCCAATGAGGAAGGATGGCTTCTGCCTTCTCATTAGATGTCTTTTTTGGGTGGACAGCGTTGCCTTTTCCCCTTATTTTTTGTGATAAGGATGTAAAGATGAAGAAACTAGCATGTTATTATTTTGGAGCAAGAGGAATATATAGTTTGAAAGTCCTTACTTTTGAACAAGTTATTGTAATCCTTCCCACTTTGGAGTGGATGAGTGATATAGCCATTTGTAATGTGAAAGATATTTGTATTAAAAATGGAAGATTGAATTGTAATGTGAAATGTAAAAAAGTCATAATCTACTCTCTGTTCTGAAAGGAAATGTGAAAATATGTTATATGCAGTGCATTCTATATTTAGAAATCAAATGGAAAAGAGAAAATTGTAAAGTTGTATTGGAAATGAATAAAGGATTGCATTAGTTCTCAAGATTGTATTGTGTATTGGATTTGATTGCTATTAAAGGATGAAATCTTTGTTGAAAAGAAGAATGCGTAGGAAGGAAGTATATTGTTTTTGCATCCTTGGAATTATATTAAAATTGAAATCAAAAATTTGTAATTTTGACATGGGAATGAATTTTTAGAATCAACAGAATGTATTAGGATATATTAGAAATAAGTTGTTACATTTAAATGATGGAATCGATAAATAGATCCTTTAAAAATTTGATCACTGGCATTGTAAATTCTAAAACTGGTAAATCTAAACAAAATGCACAGTTCAAACCTGCACTTAATAATAAACTTAAAAATGTTATGGAATACCATGCTAAGACACTAAGGAATTCAATTTGACAAAGAAAACTTAAGAAAACAACTCCACCATAGAAAATTCGAATACAATCCCTCTAACAGTCATTTTCCTGTCATTTGACAAAAAAATACAAACTTGAGTCAATTGGACAAATTAACCTTCCAAAAACACCCTAAACCCTCCCTAGATCAATTCTACATGTCAATTTGGCATGTTGAGTGAAGGAGGAGATCTAATTTAACCAAATTGAGAATTTGAAAATTGCCAGTTCACTAATTACAATCCTGTAGATCATTTTTGTAAAATTTGACCCTTAAAAACTTATCAGAAAGTAAAATTTTTGCTTCTTGTACAAATAGGGCATCGAGAGCTTTCCAAAAAGTCCTTGCTTTCCCAAAACTGAGTTTCCTAGCAAAAGTTATGGCACTTTGATGTTTTTGGGCCTTGGCGTGAAAATTTGGGAAAATTTTCCTTGGCGGGCCCACGGCCTGAAATTGTCCGTTTTTAAAATCCTTAGAAAAATTTTGAAAATTTTGGCTAGGGAAATTTTTCACCTTTTCCTCCGATGGCCCGCAACCAACTAGAAGGTGCCATGTGGCACCTTGGGGGTGATAATGGAGGAGGGATAACTTCGTCACCTTCGAAGTTTTTGCCTTTTGAAAAATTCCATAAAACTCTCCATGGCCCCACACTCCCACCCTCACCTTGGTGTGACCCCTCCACGGAGGCACAGACCCAGGCACTTAATGTTTCCCTTTCTCCCCTTCATCCCTTTTGGTGAAATTCTCTACATCTCCCCGCCACTCTACGCCCCTCCTTCTCTCTTCTCCTCGCAGCCAACTGTGGAGCCCCACGTGTCCCCAAGTAGACTCGTGGATGTGAGAGTGATGTTTGGTTTTTTCCTTTTCTTGGGTGAAACTCCCCAAATCTTTCCACCGCTCCACCCTCCCCCTTCCTTATTTCCAGCGACATCTCTGAAGCTGACACGTTTCCATCGAGGACCCGCTGAGGTGCAGGAGAAATTTTTACTTTGCATCTGCATGGAAAAAAAATGCCAAATCCACCCCGCGACCCGCCAACCCACCTAAGGGGATTTCACCCCTACATGACACGTGTCCCCCTAGGGGAAAATTTGACCTTAAAACTCCGCCTAGCCATATCTTGAGAAATATAAGGAGTTAGGAGGACTTCTTTATATCACCGGAAAGGTGAGAAAATTTCCTATCAAATGGAAATGGTTTAGGGAAATTTTTTGAAGCATTAAGTATGAGAAAATTATAGTTGAAACTCAGATCCTACTAGAGAATGGGTATGGGGGGTAAATTACTCCGTGAACCTGACTAAAACTTGTAACCCTAATATTTGAACCATGTGAACTAGATTTTGTTAATGAAAGAAAATATATATATATTTGTGTGTGTGTGTGTGTGTGTGTGTGTGTGTATGTCTCCTAGTGAAATTGAATTGTTCTGGAACCTAATAGGGTCAACTATTGTCTTGCAACCTGGTTGTGGACACTCCTAAACAAAAAAAAATTATCCCATAATTTTTCTAGCTAACCCTAGGTTGTTTCTTGGGTCTTAAATGGTTGTTTAAATGGGCACTACAGTTTGGTATCAGAGTAGTGGTTCAAAGGCTTGAACCATTTGGCACACTAGAAAACTTGAGACATGAAAACTTAAACGTAGTACACTTGTAAATCTAGAAAACCAACTTAGCAATAATATGTATTTTTAGTAAACATGGAAGTTGTATAAATGTATAAATGTAGAAAAATGAATTAACTCTCACTTTGGTATGTGCAAGAGGCTCAGACGGAGTGAGAGGAACAAAGAGAGAGAGAAAAGGGAAAAACAACAAAATCCTACACTAAAACGGTGATACACCAGAGAAGGAGAATGTTGAACATTTATCAAAACTTCCATGGAACAAAGAGAGGTGACCAATGGGGAGGATGGACAGATGCATCACAGGCCCAAGGATAGATTTCACACAGAAAATTTCCCAAAACTCCACGAACACAGCTCCAAACCTGTAATGAACATTCAAATATGCACAAATACCTGCAATGAAGAGAGGCAAGAAGAAAACAAGCAAAAACGAGCAAGGATGGACAGATGCATCACAAAACATGTTTTTATTGCTTCAGAAGTTTGCACAGAACATCATTTCAATAGTAAAAGGCAAAAACACCATTACAGAGAAGGGGAGGAGGTTTGAACTCCATTTTCAACCCTAGAGAAGAAAAGAAGGGAGGGCAGAGCTGAAAAGATGAACCACTACTTAAAAATGAGCCAAATTTGGCTTTTTACAATGCATGGGTCGAGCCCAAGAGAGAGAAAACGTGTAAAAACATGGGAGCCATTCCTCATTGAATGTAGATGAATTAAAATAGCATAGGCGTCCTTACAGACCTATGCCCTGACATTTCTGACCATACTGAAGAAGAATGTGACCCATCCTGCATTAAAACTGGTTGTTGAAACGTCACTTCTGGCCATTACCACGTGCCAGAGACGTTTTCTTGATTTTCTCTCTCCAAACTAAACTAAAATGCAAGATTGACCCTGGAATCATGCAGAGAATTTTTCCAGATTTCCATTGATATGAAGAACGTGAAAATCCGAGCTCTGGATTGAAAGATATGGCGATTTGAAGATTTTAGGGTAAAAATAGGCAAAAACGGATTTTAAATTTTTAGGGCACTGATTGGACGAGAAATTCTCTCTCCTCTGCCTCCCGTTGGTTTCCCTTTGAAAATTTTGACTTTTCTTACACTATGGAAAAAAATTCATTTTCCCCCCGCGCCCCGCCACTTGGGACACATGGCATCATTTGGTTCGTCGACAGGGGCGCGGGGAAAACCTTTACCTTTTAGTTTTTCATCCAAAACTTTTTCTAAATTTTCTAAGTCCTCCCCAAGCTCCACACTTCCCCCACCTTAGGACACGTTTCCTGTGTCTATTGGCTTGGGCCAACCCTTCAAACCTCACCCTTTGAAATTTTGGGCCCAAAAACACTTAGTCAAAAATTTTATCGCGCCTCCCCTTGTGACACGCGTCACATTCTGATTCGTTGGTGGATTTTTCAGGTCTTCACGTCCCTCACGTATTGTTGGTCCGAATGTCCCAAACTATCTGGGACAAATTTCTCCGATCCGCCTGATTCGGACTTCCCTGTCCCTCTTTGAGGTGAAGACACGTGGCACATTTCCATTCGCTCTCGGCTCTTTCGGCTCTCCTCATCCTTCGCGTACTTTTGGCCCATATGTCCTAAACGAAAGTTCTCTATTTCAGCTAAACCGGCTGGTTCGCGTCCTCCGCGTACTCTTATCCCAACTGTCCCAGACTGCCTGGGACAAATTTCTCCGAACCGCCCGAAATGGACTGACTTGCGCCAAACCGGCTGATCCACATCTTTCACGTACTCTTGTCCCAACTATCCCAACTATCCCAAGGACCGCCTGGACTAGGACTTAGCTGATTTTCATGATTTTTTCTGCCCCAAGCTTGGTTTTTTTGCAACTTTTTCACCCTTTTTTAGAACTTTCTCCTTTCTTCTTAGACAAGAGAGTTAGAAAAAAGCCGAGGGGACCCCAGAAACATGATTTTTTGCCTTGAATCAATCTATCTTGCTCGGGACCAAAGAATTTAATGCATGTTATCAAAATTACCCTGGGGGTGAATTTTGGATAACATTAACTCTCACTTTGGTATGTGCAAGAGGCTTAGACGGAGTGAAAGGAACCTTCATAGAGCCTCAAACTCACCACCACCACCACCAATGGATTAGGGTGTGGTATCCATTCTACCTCAGATTATACAGACCCTTCAGGATGTCAATGCCACTCTACATAGAGAATTAGGAGGAGGACATGCAACTAGTCATGATAGGCCCCCTTCTATCGAGGGTTAGGTATCTCCTCGACTGAGTGAGGAGCATAGAGGAGATAAATCCCATGCGGAGTCAGCCCAAGCAGATTCACCACCTAGGAGGTAGGGTGATAGAGTTCCAGAGCATAGAGAGAGGTCTCAGAGCCCTAGGCTTAGGGATGAGCATACTGAGAGACCTAGAGGCTGATAGACCACAATAGTGGATCACGTCAAGGAGATCCTGAAGTTTTGGCCCTCACATTAATCAGGTGATACAGGTGGATTTTAGGCAAAGGCCTGGCTAGTGAGCTTGAATGGTTGCTTTAAGCTTTTTCATTGTTCTAGCAACATGAAAGCTCGTGTTGTGAACCATCTACTGAGGGATGGAGTAGGAGTGTGGTGGAGGATAGAGGAGCAGAAGCTCCATATAGATTCAGAGGCAATGACCTAGGAGCTATTTGAGGAGAGATTCAGGAGTAGATATTTAACATGGAGGTTCATCCAGCAGAGGATTGACGAGTTCCATGACCTCCGACAGGCTTCTCTTTCAGGAGCAGAGTATGAGAGTATATTTCTAGATCTACTCGAGTATGTAGAGTATATGCAGGATGAGCAGGTGTAGATTCATAGGTTCATCCGGGTCTTGAATTTATATATTGGAGGTGTATTGTAGATCCACTATCTGCATACATTAGCAGAGGCCATTGAGAAGGCCTATATTGTAGAGGAGAATCGGGGTAAGACCCAGTAGGCTATAGACCGAGTTTGGACCCACATTCAACAGATGTAGGATAATAGATCAAGGGGGTCAATGCCTCTTCCTCATGGTGGCCATGGTACAACACATTCATCCTTTAGGCCATAGTAGTAACAACAGTAGTAGTCTCACCCACCCCATAGACCTCCACAGAGAGCTGATGCATAGAGAGGTCAGAGTATGGGGCCTCCTCCTAGGGGTCCCATCAGGACACAAGGTGGACCTAGAGCTCATTCAGTGGGAGATTACTAGTAGAGGCCACAGCAGACCACAGTTGGATCATCATGACCCATGCCAAAGACTTCCAAGGAACCTACTAGAGGTGCTACTCCTTGGAGAGGATCAAGAGCTTGCTTTAGATGTGGAGTTGCAGGAAATTTTTGGAGAGATTGCCCTCAGAACCCTAACAAGGGTAAGGCAAAAATTTCATATCTTACTATATGTGACATGGTACATAGCCATAGGATATATGTAGTAGTTGAGAACCTCCAGGTAGAGCATCATAGCACAATCATTGAGACCACAGGTAGCATTGGTGGTATTCCTACCTCTGTATTGTTTGACTCTGGTTCTTCTAATTCTTTTATTGCACCATATTTAGTAGAGTAATGCGGGATGGTGGCTGTTAGGTAGGGTCATTGTTGGGATGTTGAGATGGCTTCAAGAGCCAAGATCTCTATAGACTCCTTAGTTAAGGAGTGTGTTGTAGATTTGGGACCTTTCACTACTACCTCAGATCTCCGTATTCTTCCTTTGGGCTCGTATGGAGTCATTCTAGGTATGGATTGGTTATCTGCACACAGGGCTAGGATGGATTGTTATCACAAGACTATAGCTTGTTCAGATGATTTGGGAGTTGAGTCGGTGATCTTGGGGGTCAGGAGACCCATTTCTATTCACACCATCTCAGCTATGCAGCTCAAGCGGTGTGTACGACAAGGTTGTCAGATGTATGTTGTTATGGTTAGTGACAGATCAGAGGATGGATCTAGTGGACCATCGCTAGATGATCATCCCATTTTGAGAGAGTTTTCTGATGTCTTTCTAGGGGAGCTACTAGGGTTACCACCCCCACGTGAGATTGATTTTCAGATAGACCTAGCTCCTGGAGTAGAGCGTATCTCATGAGCACCTTATCGAATGACCACCCTAGAGATTTATGAGCTCAAGTTACTACTTGAGGGCCTTTTGGAGAAGGGCCTTATTTGTCCTATTGTATCCCCTTGGGGTACACCAGTGATATTTGTGAAAAAGAAGGATGGATCCTTGTGGTTGTGTATTAATTACCTCCAGTTGAATAAGGTAATGATCAAGAATCGTTATCCTCTTCCTCATATCGATGACTTGTTCAATCAGATGAAGGGAGCCATAGTTTTCTCTAAGATTGATCTCAAGTTATGGTACCATCAGTTGAGGATTTCAGAGGTAGACATTCATAAGACCACCTTCCGCACAAGATATGGGCACTATGAGTTCTCAGTGGTGCCTTTTGGTTTGAATAATGCCTCCGCAGTGTTCATGAATTTGATGAATGGGGTATTCAAGACCTTCTTAGACTAATTCGTGCTCATCTTCCTTGATGAAATTTTGATATACTCACGTACATGTGAGGAGCACAAGGGTAACCTTCGCTAGGTTCTTCAGTGTCTTCGTGAGAAGTAACTTTACGGGAGCTTGGAGAAGTGTGCTTTCTTTCAGACAGAGGTGCAGTATTTGGGTCATATCATTTCTGGGGAAGGTATCACAGTCAATCCTTCCAAGATTAGATCCATTATGGATTATAAAACACCCACTATAGTGACCAAGGTGCACAACTTCATGGGATTAACAAGATACTACTGGAGATTTGTTCAGGACTTCTCTCAGATTGTGCACCCTATCACTTCCCTTTAGAGGAAAGGGAATAATTTTTTTTGGTCAGACATATGCGAGTAGGACTTTAGGAAACTGAAGGAGTGCCTAACTTTAGCACCCATTCTTGTAGTGTTGGATCCATAGGGTGAGCTATTTGTTTGCACAGATGCTTCATTAGCAGGACTTAGAGGAGTGTTGATGCAAGATGGAAGAGTAGTAGCTTTTGATTCTCACAAACTCAAGGATCATGAGCTTAATTATCTGACCCATGATCTTGAGCTTATGGTAGTTGTGCATGCATGGGCTAGATGGAGACATTTTCTTCTTGGACAGAGATTCACACTCAGGACAGATCATTTGAGTCTTCGCCACCTCTTCATGCAACCAAATCTCAATGCTCGTCAGTTGCGTTGGATGGAGTTACTTTATGAGTATGACATGGAGATCGATCATGTGAAGGGAAGGAGAATGTGGTAGCATACACTCTTAGTACATGGAGACATGTGGATATGACCACTACAGTGAGCATAAATTTGCGGAGTAGGATTCTTCATCAACTTCCTCTTGACACCTTCTTCATTGTAGTACGAACAGAGATCGAGTCATAGATACCCCTTGAGGGGAAGTTTGATGGTTTTTCCTTAGAGGTAGATGGTCTTCTCAGGAACAGAGGCTAGATATATGTTCCTAGAGATGGATGCTTGAGGCATGAAATCTTGGTAGAGGCACATCGTGCACCTTATTCAGCCCATCCCGAGGTGAAGAAGATGCACGCTACTTTGTGACAGTTGTATCATTGGAGAGGAATTTTTCGGGATATGACTCAGTTTGTGTCATGATGTTTAGAGTGCCAGAGGGTTAAGGCTGAGCATCAGCATCCAGAAGGTCTTCTTTATCTTCATGCCATACCAGAATGGAAGTGGGACACCATTTCCATGGATTTCATTGTTGGGCTACCGATGTTGAGATATCACCACGACGCCATTATGGTCATAGTTGATAAATTAACAAAAATGGCTCACTTTTCTCTAGTGAAGACCACTTATACCGCTAGAGCAGTGGCACGAGTATATTTGGATGAGATTGTTAGGTTGCATAGGATCCCGCAGAAGATCATTTGTGACCGCAATCCTTTGTACACATCACATTTCTGGACTACCATGCAATATGTCCTCGGGATGAGGATCAACTTCAGAACAACATATCACCCTGAGATAGATGGACAGACTGAGTGATTGAATAAAATTTTAGAGGATATGCTCATGATGTATGTGATGGATCAGTAGTCTAAGTGGGAGGAGTACCTGTACTTAGTGGAATTTTCCTACAGTAATAGTTTTCAGAGTTCTATAGGCATGACTCCTTTTCAGGTGTTGTATGGTAGAGAGTGCAAAACACCTCTAAGCTGGGATAGGTTAGAGGATAGAGTATCTCTTTGACCAGATCTTTTGTAGGACCTAGAGCAGTAGGTAGTGCTGATCAAGTAGAGATATCAGGAGGTGTAGGACATACAGAAGAAGTATGTGGATCAACAAAGGATTGACCATAGATTTGATGTGGGCATGAAGGTGTTCCTTCGTGTCAGGCCATAGAAGATCCCTATCTGTTATGGAAAAGGTTCTAAGTTAGCTCCTAGATTTTTTAGACCTTTTGAGATCTTGGAGCGTATCAGCCCTTTGGCCTACCGTCTAGCATTGCCACCCATCTTGTCTCATGTACATGATGTGTTTCATGTTTCGGTTCTCAGGAGATATATTTCAGATCCTTCTCATGTGTTGGATTGGACAACATTGTAGGTGTAAGATTAGGGGTAGGTGATAGTGGAACCCATCTGTATCATAGATTGTAGGACCTTGGGTCTTTGAGGTAGAGAGATTGATTAGGTACGGGTGCAGTGTGACAGATACGATGAGACTGCAGCCACTTGGGAGGATACCATAGTATTACGAGTATAGTTTTCACATTTGTTCTAATGACTTCTAGGAGGAAGTTGAGTCTAAGGGGAGGGGGATGTAGTGACCACTTCCCTTTGACACTTTTCGATATTGATATTGATATTGTTGATCTTATTATGGACACTATTATGTTTTGTTTTAATATGATGGATATATTCTAGATCATAGATTATTATTGATTTGGATTCAATTATTATGCATGATTATTATTAGAGACATTTTTATATGTGGATGATGGTATACTGTTTGACATGGATATGTGAAGGATAATTGTTCAGACATATGATATTGGATAATGTGAATATAACTAGCATGATAATTAATTGATGATGATATAGTTGATTAATTAAACTGAGAATGATAATGTTGATTTCTTGATGTTGTTGTGATTCATATGAATAGATGGTTTTGTTAGTATATTTATATCATTTTGGATGTTCTGATATAGCCACAAGGCCGAAGGAGGTATTTATGTTTTACAGGTTAAAATATCAAAACAATGTCAGGGGACTGGAGACTAACCATATTGGAATTCTGGGTGAATTCAACAAGGTCACCATGGCAACTGTTTTGTGTGTGTGTGTGTGTGTGTGTGTGTGTGTGTGTGTGTGTGTGTGTGTGTTGTGTTGTGTTAGTGATTCCCATGGGAGGGATTTCCATTATATGTGACCATGTGTTTGTGTATTTATTAATGTGGTTTCTTTATTAATGTTGCATGTGTTTATTTTTTGATGTGTTACCCTTTTCATTAGTTATATATGTTGTGTTAATGTTGTGAATAATCATGTGTTAAAATAAATAAATCAATATGTCATAGGAATGTAATAAATAAAGTTATTGCTCTTAAATGTAATATTGTAAGAGTGTGTAATAAAGGTTGTAAGAATGTGTAAGAAATATGTAAGATATATTTGGAGTGTGAAACACTTCATCCTCTTGGGAAATTCGAATTTGTCCTTGGAAGCTATGTTTGGAGGCTTGTGGGACAAGTTAAACTTGTCCCACACCTCTTAAAATTATTCACCAACCATACCTATGGTTTGGAGGTTAAATTTAGACCTTTTTAATGCATTTTGAAATGACTAATTGTAAGTTTTAATTGCACTTCTCTTACATGTTTTAAATTCAGTTCTTTTGGGGTATGGGTTATTTTGGAGTGTGTAAGTTATATTGTCATTTTATTTATTATGTTTAGGTGAAAGATGTTGACTTTTTTCTTGGGGTTGAGGAAGATTGATGTGGCATCCCACAGATCCACATCATCCTCTTCTCTTCCCACTCCTTTAAAATTTGAACCCCTTACTTTTTTGAGGTTATTGAAACTTTGCATACTTTCCTTTGGGTGAATTTTTTGCTATTTTGGAGTCTTGCTTGAGGCAGGAGATTGGAGACCATTTCATGCTTGTATGTTGCTGATTTCTAGACTGTTATTGTGGCATTGGGAAACTTGTTAATCTTGGAATAAACTCCATTATGGAGAGGTAGGAACTTGAGCCTTTTTAAAATGCTTTCCTTCTCTTGCATGCAAGTATGAAATGGTGATTGTTGTTCTGTGTGTGTTGGCTAGTTGGGTAGATTGCTTAGGACATGGTGTAGGAGAAGGCTATGGGAATTTCAAATGTGGGGGCATAAAGGAATGCCAATGGCATCAGTTATTGTGGAGGGAGTTTGGGATTGGGATCTACCATGGAAAAGAAATAGCCTACATTTCTTACTCTTGGGGAGCATATGGGAGAAACTTTGGGGGGGCATAAGGAGGGCTTAGGAGGCAAAAGGTTTATGGGATATGATGTATTATATTGGCGGTATGATTATTGGTGGATGCCCAATTCCCAATTGGGAGGCATAAGTATCTCTCCCCATATATCCTTGCTCTTTTTGGCTTGCTTGATGAAGCCTCAGTTTTTTTTTCACTTGTTTAATGTAGTTGTGAACTACATTCTTCTTAAAATGTGTTTTGAACGTGAAAATGTTGCATGTTTATTGTGGAAGCCCTTATTGCCACGTGTTGTATAACATCTCTTATTTCAATATGGTTAGGGCTTGGGGGCCAATGAGGAAGGATGGCTTCTCCCTTCTCATTGGATTTCTTGGTTGCATGGAGAGTGTTGCCTTTCCCCCTTCCTTTTTTTGATCAGGATGTAAAGATGAAGAAACTATGATGTTGTTGTTTTGGAGCAAGAGGAATATTTAGTTTGACAATCCTCACTTTTGAACAAGTTATTGTAATCCTTCCCACTTTGGAGTGGATGAATGGTATAGCCATTTGAAATGTGAAGATATTTGTATTGAAAATGGAATATTGAATTGTAATGTGAAATGTAAAGAAGTCATAATCTACTCTTTGTTCTGAAAGGAAATGTGAAAAGATGTTATATGCAGTGCATTCTGTATTTAGAAATCAAATGGAAAAGAGAAAATTGTAAAGTTGTATTGGAAATGAATAAAGGATTGCATTAGTTCTCAAGATTGTATTGTGTATTGGATTTGATTGCTGTTAAAGGATGAAATCTCTGTTGAAAAGAAGAATACGTAGGAAGGAAGTATACTATTTTTGCATCCTTGGAATTATATTAAAATTGAAATCAAAATTTGTAATTTTGACTTGGGAATGAATTGTTAGAATCAAAATAATGTATTAGACTATATTAGAAATAAGTTGTTACATTTAAATGATGGAATTGATAAATAGATCCTTTAAAAATTTGATCATTGGCATTGTAAATTCTAAAACTGGTAAATCTAAACAAAATGCATAGTTCAAACTTGCACTTAATAATCAAATTTAAAAGGTTATGGAATACCATGCTAAGACACTAAGGAATTCAATTTGACAAAGAAAACTTAAGAAAACAACTTCACCATACAAAATTCCAATACAATCCCTCTAACAGTCACTTTCCTATCATTTGATAGAAAAATGCAAACTTGAGTCAATTGGACAAATTAACTTTCCAAAAACACCCTAAACCCTCCCTATATCAGTTCTCCATGTTTGTTTGACATGTTGAGTGAAGGAGGAGATCTAATTTAACCAAATGGAGAAGTTGAAAATTGCCAGTTCACTAATTACAAGCATACAGATCCTTTTTGAAAATTTTGACCCTTAAAAACTTATCAAAAATTCAAATTGTTATTTCCCATGCAAATAGGGCATCGAGAGCTTTCCAAAAAGTCCTTTTTTTCTCAAAACTGAGTTTCCTAGCAAAAGTTATGGCACTTCAAAGTTTTTGGGCCTTGGTGGGAAAATTTGGGAAAATTTTCCCTAGAGGGCCCGTGGCCCGAAATTTTCCATTTTAAAAATCCTTAGGAAAAATTTTGAAAATTTTGGCTCAAGAAAATTTTCACCTTTTCCTCCACCGGCCCGCAGCCAACCAGAGGGTGCCACGTGGCACCTTGGGTTGACAATGGAGGAGGGAGAACTTCATCACCTTAGAAGTTTTTGCCTTTGGAAAAATTCCATAAAACTCTCTGCGGCCCCGTACTCCCGCCCTTGCCTTGGTGTGACCCCTCCGCGGATGCACGAACCCACGCACCTAAAGTTTCCCTTTCTCCCCTTCATCCCTTTTGGTGAAATTCTCTACATCTTCCTATTGCTCTGCGTCCCTCCTCCTCTCTTCTCCCTGCAGCCAACCGTGGAGCACCACGTGTGTCCAAGCAGACCCACGGGTGGGGGAGCATTGTTTTTTTTTTTTTCTTGGGCAAAATTCCCCAAATCTTTCCATCGCTCCACCCTCCCCCTTCCTTTTTACCGGTGACGTCTCTGAGGCCGACACGTGTCCAACAAGGACCCACATAGGTGTGGGAGAAATTTTTCCTTTGCACCCACTTGGAAAAACAAATGCCAGAGCCTCCCCGCGACCTACCAACCCACCTCAGGGGATTTCACTCCTACATGACATGTGTCCCCCTAGAGGAAAATTTGACCTAAAAACTCTGACCGGCCATATCTTGAGAAATATAAGGAGTTAGGAGGACTTCTTTTTATCACCGAAAAGGTGAGAAAATTTCCTATCCAATGGGAATGGTTTGGAAAAATTTTGGAAGCATTAAGTATGAGAAAGTTACAGTTGAAACTCAGATCCTACTAGAGAATGGGTATGGCGGTAAATTACTCCCTAAACCTGACTAAAACTTATAAGCCTATTATTTAAACCATGTGAAGTAGATTTTGTTAATGAAAGATATATATATATATATATATATATATATATATATATATATATATATATATGTTCTAGTGAAATTAAATTGTTTTGGAACCTAATAGGGTCAACTGTTGTCTTACAACTTGGTTGTGGACACTCCTAAACAAAACAAAAATCATCCCATAATTTTTCTAGCTAACCCTAGGTTGTTTCTTGGGTCTTCAGTGGTTGTTTAAACGGTCACTACAAATGTATCATGCATATTTTTAAAGATCAGTACAGTAATCCCCAACAGGTCTTCACCTTGGTGGTGGCTAGCCTTCAAGAAAATTTGAATTGTTATATCTAGAAACATCATAAATGTAAAATTACTCCCAACATAGATAGGCAATGGTTGTATCAACTTCAAATCTCCCTTTAGCCCCCCAATTCATTTGCTTTAAGGGATAATACTACATGGTCCCCTCCCCCTTTAGGGTAGCTTATAGTCAACATGGATGGTGTTGCTAAAGGTAACCTAGGAAACTCAAGTGGAGGTTCCTCTATTAGGGATGAACTGGACCAACCAATGGTTGCCTCTCCTTCCTTTTCTGGTAACGAAACTAACCACAAAGCCAAACCCCTAGTTATATTAAGAGGTATGGAGCTTTCTTCTACTTTTGGCAGGATCAACATAATTTTTGAAAGTGAATCCCTAAATCTAATCAACCTTCTTAATAATAAGGGTGTTGTTAGCTGGACCATTAGCAATATTACTACAGATATTAGGATTCTCCAATCTCAATTCTGCAATGTACAATATCAACACATTTATAGGGAAGGTAATAGAGTGGTTGATCTGTTAACTAATATTGGAGTTATTAATGAGCAACAATAAACTTGGGTCAGGGATTTCCCTGAATTACTTCTAAATGCCTTTAATGGTGATTGTTTTAAGAAGTGTTAATTAGAGCAAGTATTTCTTAGTCACTACTAATATTGATTATTTGGACTTCAATATTACCTGCTCTAGTTCTTCCTCCACTGTCAGTGATGATTTCATTTACTATGATTTGCAAGTTTTTCTTAATGATTATACCCCTCACACGTGGGAAGCCAAGATCTAGAATTTTTATTTTTTAATAGTGATTTTTAATCAGAAATGGAGGTAGCCCTCTTTTTGGTTGGAGCGTGGTAGAGGGGGTTTGCAACTTTTTATTAAGGCTTGTTTTATTATTCTTTTTCACATCATATTTCTTCTCATCTATTCGGCTCTACAAAAAATCGTTGGTATTGTTGTGCAATTGGATCCTGTAAATTGTGATGATGTGAAGAAAGATGAATCAATTTACAATATTCTTGTGGAGAAGGGGGTTTCACAGTTCATTGAAGGTTGTTTGGGTACTTTGTCATGGTGTCAATTAACATTTTATCATCCTGGAAGTGGGGTAATGTGAAAGTGTTTAAAACCAAATTTGAAATTAATGTCTAGAGTATTGTTGTTATGAAAAGGCTCTATACTGAATGAGATATATATTTTAAGAGGTTCTTGAAAGTGGAAATGGCTGGCTAAGAGGAAAGAAAAGGTTACTATGTATGAATTGGGCTATAAACAAGTTTCTCTGAAGGAACTCTAGGATCACATTGCCGAGAAAGTTATGAGATACTTTACACTAGAAGGCAAGTATAAGCTCATTTTTGGTCCCCAACTCTGTTAGGAAATTATATTGTTAGTGCTCCATTAGTAAATTATAATTACGTGAAGTAATTATAATGTTATTAAATATGTTAGTAATTTGTTATATAGTTGTTAAATAAAACAACTTATAACAAATATGAGTGTGTGAGTTTGGACAACTCACGTAGATTGGTTGGAGAGTTGTTATAGCTACTTCCTATTATTTAGGAAGTCTATTTCCTATATATACAGATGTATCTATATCAAAATATATGTAATATCAAGAAGATATCTATTATTTTGCTGTGTAAATCTACTTGTTCTCTGAGATTTGGTATCAGAGTGAAATCATGTTCAATAAACCTTTATTGTTATATCAGGGGCATTTAGAATTCTGCATTGCCCTGTTAATGTGCCAGAAAGTTATGAGTGTGCAAAGTATATAATTCTACATAGAAATGAAGTAACGATGCAGAAAACGTAGTGCAATATTTTGTTGGCGAGGTTATCTTTAGTGTAGAGGATATAGTATTGGGAGGTCACGTATAAGCTGTGTGTTTTCTGGCGGGCTTGGTCTGTTGTGTTTATAGACAAAGAATTAGAAGTCTGTGTTGAAATCACTCGGCTTTGTTTACACTTGTATCGGCATAGGATTTTGTGAATTGAACGGTTTCTCTCAAACCGCCATCTATCCAAATATCTCGACTGGCGTATTTTGAAAATCGTTTCGTTTCTGAGATCTAGTTAAGGTATAATTTCAATAGAGAGCATAACTTTATTCACATCAGTTATCAAGCTTTTCAACTTGGACAGAACAATCAAGTTCTATGTGTTGTATTTATATTGATCCTGCATTTACCAAGGGCTCGGAGTCAACATTCAGAATTTACATAATCTTACATCCATTTAGAGCTGCATGAAGATATAGATGTTTGTAATGGCAATGCTAGTGAGAATTTGAAGGTGATTGAAGATGATAGTGAGAATTTGAAGGCCCGCGTGTTTTTTGGACCTCAATCTACTTGAAGCATGAAATCAACACTTGTTATGACCCATATAAGAATCTTCCTTGTTAAATGGTGACAAATATAAAGTTCTGAGAAAAATTCTACTCCTTGCCGCGTAGATCTAAGCTATTGGCTGCTACAGCGCGGGAGTTCCATAAAGAAAATATTCTGTAGAATACATTGCATTGGTTTGTAAGTTTTCATGTGGTCATATGCAGCATTTGACACCTGTCCACAGATTTTGTGTTGCATGAATGATCTAATTGATATTGGCTATGCCTATTCGAGTCCTGCCAGATTATTCTAAATGACATATGCGCAGATTCCTTGCCGTTCATCACTCAGATCTATGTCTGCTGCGATTTAGTGTGGGTCTCACGTGTCTTCCACGTCTTGGTCTACATATTTGTAATGAAACACCTCAATTCATTGATCCTCATTGTCCGCTGTTGAAGCAATCTCTGAAGTCACATTGAAACCACCTCCTACAAGTCTTCTTTGCTGGAAATTAAAATCAAAACCAACCTTATCAAATATACATGGTATGGTTTATATTTCTAGTGTCTACTTACGTTGAATCTTCTGCTAATTTGGCACATGTCCCAAGTCTCATCATTCAAATATCTAGGTTTTAACTTCACCGTTCATTAGCATTTTGTATAAGGTGTGTCAATAATCCCATTTTTGATTATTTGTTTATGTCAATGTCTAGTTGGTCAAAATAATTAAAGGCATTTATGATATTGCTTTTAATATTCAAAATTAAAATAGGTCGTAGAGTCTAGGGATTTAATAAATATTGTCAATTAGTATTTCGAGTCTTGTGTCATCAAATATTATGTCTTTAATGTCAAAATAATGGTGTCAACAAAATATGTCAGTCGGTCATCATCAAATGTTAAATGTCGTTGTCATTTTGTCGCTTGTAAGTCATGTTAATTCATGTGTCAAAATATAAATTTTTTATTATTCGTCAAAAGATTCAAAATAATCAGTGTTGTGTTGTAGTTTAGTCATTTTTTAGTCATCAAAAAGTGTCGTAAAAATTTAAAATAATAATTCAAGGATGCATTTTCGGTGTTACCCGATGTCCTGACAACTAATGATCCTTAAAAAAGAAAATTTTCTGAGCTAGTAGCATGAAACTGGAGGCAGGAGGCATCGTAGGTTGGAGGTCATTCAGCGACCTCTCATCAGTTGCCAATGATGGGGCCGCACAGATGGTTTGGTGACATTTTTATGGTGTATTTACTTTCAGTTTGTGTCATGTTCTTCTTGTCATAGTTCCAGTATCAGTGTTCCTGTTTGCAGTGTTTGTGATTGAATAAGTGGAAATTTCACATTGAGGGGGGGAACATGATCCAATGTTCCATTTCCAGTATGTCAGTGTTTTCTATGTATGTATGAGCAACAGATGTCAGCAGAATTTCCTATGTTATTCCCTAGAATGAAATGTGATGAGGGCCGATGATAGTACTTAGCACATCATGATGTGGTTGTAGGTAAACCACTTGAAAACATTCATTTGTGGTTTGTGGTAAACCAATAGAAAAACCACCATTCTTGGTTGTTGGTAATCCATTTGCAAAACCATCACTTTGTGGTTTGTGGTAAACCAATTGCAAAACCACCATTCTCGGTTTTTGGTCAACTGTTTACAAAACCATCCATGAGGTTTGTGATCATCCTGTGAAAATCACCAGATCATGAGCAGGTGCAAGTACAAAGGCAGGTTTTCCCCATGTTCACACTAAGGGGGGGAATGTTAGGAAATTATATTGTTAGTGCTCCATTAGTAAATTATAATTACATGAAGTAATTATAATGTTATTAAATATGTTAGTAATTTGTTATATAGTTGTTAAATAAAATAACTTATAACAAATATGAGTGTGTGAGTTTGGACAACTCACGTAGATTGGTTGGAGAGTTGTTATAGCTACTTCCTATTATTTAGGAAGTCTATTTCCTATATATACGGATGTATCTGTATCAAAATATATGTAATATCAAGAAGATATCTATTATTTTGCTATGTAAATATGCTTGTTCTCTGAGAAACTCTTCATTCTGGATCATTTTTGTAATGGTATAAAGGTGAAATTAGTTAATTTCTTGTACCATTCCTTAGATTTTTCCATTCAAAAGGCTCACATTGGTGAAGGTCCTTTACTTCACCAAGGTTTACTTTATTTGCTTTTTAAATTTGCTGTTGATGCTCGCTCTCTTTCCTATTTTCCTCCTATTATAGGTTCAGCTTGCCACCAAGCCCCTCTTCCTCCACCCCATCCTTATCCCCATTTCCTTCATCTCATTCATAATCCCCCACCTTCCTCTAACCTGAAATTAAAAATTACGAGCCACCATGACGCCACTTCCTCCCCCCTACTCGCTTGCCTCCCTCTTCTCCTCCCCATTTGGTTGTATATCCCTTGGTGGCATCACCCCCTCCCCCTCATGTTTCTTCATTGCTTAGTGTTACGGATTTGGTTTCTCATAGTTTAGTGGATGATTATTCAATTCCTGAGATTTTTCCAGATGCCTACCTGGATTCCCCGATCGCTTCTGTGGATGATGAAAAAATGGAGTGCTCTGATGATGATGTTATCACAGACATGATGAACATAGACGATGTCGAGGAGGTTTCTTGCTTTGATGTAGAGGCTGCCATCGAGGACCACGTTGCCACTACCACTGTGAAGAATGTTGATTTGGACCACTGAGCTAAGGCTGCAATCGAGATGATTCAAGGGGTCTTTGGTAGCATCAAAAGTACTCTCAATGTTATTAAGAAATGGAAAGAGTTTACTGATGAATCATGGGTTCATCTTCAAAATGGTTACACAAAACTGATACATGTTGCAAAAACTCTCATTGACAAATATGTTGATACTGTTATGATGGAAGAAGTTAATGATCTTAAGAAAATTATAGCTATGTAGCCCTGTGTGAGGGCCTTTTTTGTTCTTTTTGGAATGTTGGTATTTTTTGACTTTTTTCTAGTTGTAATTATGTTTTCTCATGCTTATCTTATCATTTGGGGCCTTTTGTAACAAGGATGTGGGTCCTTTCAACACTCTCACCTTTTACCATATTCCAAAAAATCATATAGTAAGCTGTAAGAGTTAAAAAATTAAATAGGAAAGACAATTGAAAAAATTAAATAATTCATAGATTTGTAAATAAAAAATAGTAACCAACAATAATGAAATTATCTTTCAATAAAGAAGAAAACATGTCAACTACATAACAATGTTATATGAAATTCCATTTCTATAAATACAATGTTATTAAATCATTAGTTAACATCAGGTAGCTGAAACATTCATGGACCTTCACTAACTCGTTCTTCGTAATTCACACTCATATCTAACATCCTAGAGGCATATTTAGTGAGAATGTCCATATCTTCTCTTCTAGTGGTTGTATTAAATACCCCTCTCATATCTATAAGAGAACTCCATATTTCTAATGCTCTTTCATATGAGAATGTGTCCACACAATGTGGTGAAACATAAAATCTCAAACAAGTCTCTAAATTTTTATCCAATCTATTTCATATTTTTGACTTAACAAATGTTAATGCAATAAAAACCATTTCATCTTCCACTAAGCCCAATATCATTTTTTGAAACAATTCATATAATTGTAAATATTCACTAGTACTTTCATGCATGATGCTACTAAGATACAAATTTTTCCATATCCGTGTAATAGCACATTTTTTTGTTAGTTCAATTAGAAAATTATATTAATCTATCATTGTGAGTGTGAAATGAGATTACTGAGATGCCAGTAATTCCTTCTGTAGAAGACCTTTAATTTTAGCACCTTGGAACTCTACAAATTTACTAAAAATTTTAATGAGAGTTTCCAGGATTTGTAAAATAAATTTCTTATGCCTTTTTTACCTCTATCAGGATTCCAAAAATTAGGATACACCATTTTCATGGCCTTGAGCATGTCATCCCTTTTAAAACATTCTTTCATATAAGGGATAATCTTTCTAAAAAAATCTTAATGTTATTCGTGTGTTATATATAGCCTTTTTCGTCTAAATTATGTGTTATAGTTACTTGTTTAAGATCTATTACTATGATATATCTACTTTTTTTCAAAGTGTGCATTGAAATCTTCATCCCATTAACAATGATACAAATTTATAGTCATTGATATTAAATTTCAAATAGCTTTTCAGATTATTTATATCTATTCAAGTTTTCCAACTACTAAAAAATGGTCCTTTAAAACTTTCTTCAGAGTTGTCTAACATATCAAGAGATAGACATACATGTTTTCTCAACCTTATGAAGTCAAAAAATATATATGGATATTTCTTGAGCATGTTTAATTAAGAAATTGATTTCCTTCAATATAGGGATAATATCACATAGTTTCAATAATATTTCCAAATATTTTAAACAATATAAAAAATAATTTTCTTTTTCAACTTTCTTATGGTATTTAAACATGAAACATGCTAAAGACGGATATTCTTTAAAAATCATGCATGCAAGATCATACATGGAAATCCATCTTGTATCAACACATTTAAGGATATTTTTACCATTAGTAACTCCAACTATAAATTTTTGAAACTCTAAAAAAAAATTTGGACTACTCACCATATAAGCGTGCACGTCAAGGATGAGCTCTTCCACTTTAGTGACATTTTCAAATGTGCCAAAAATTTGGTATGTAAGGTTCATTCTATGATCCATGCAATGAATTGGAATCATCTGTGAGGATTTTTTTGTAGGAAAACAAAATTTACACTTCTATAACCTTGCATCACTAATGCACCATCAGTACCAACACACACAAATTTAGTATAAATTAAAAAGTCATCCATCCCAGCTAAATTTCTAAAATTAGAAATAACCAATTTGTAAAGGTTTTTAGCCTTACAATTTTTAACCATTTTATTAATAGCTAACAAATGAGTTTTCCTTGAATGATTCTCAAAAGTTTAGACGTTCATAAAAACCCACGATGTGTTGGTAATTATTGTGACCTCATCAATATACAGTGAGATAAAAAAAATAGTGCTTTTTTACTTTTTCTTTCAAATATTCCATTTCAATTATTCCTAAACACTTTTCCATTTCCCAAGCACTTATCTTTGACTAATGTGATCTTAGAATTTTGAGAAACCCAATATATTGAAACAAAACCTTATAATCTACAAAATCTGAAATTGGTCTAGCATTTTTAAGAAAGTGGAATATATTAGAGAATTGTACATTTTTGGCTAGTAGATTGGTATTCATAACTTTTTGAAATTGTGCATTAATTGTTCCCCCTTTATCAACAAGTTGTCAAAATTTTTGTTCATTTTCATACTCAGTTACATGTCTTACATGCAAGTAATCTTTTGTAATTTTCCAATTATGTCTTTTTTTTTTCATGTTTTTTTGTGACTCTCACATATACTTTTCTGAAGTGTTTCTCAATTGTGTCCAACTTCAGTTGTAATCTATGGTATATTTTTAGTTTCCAACTACATATTGTACATTTATTTTGTTGGATTATCACTACCATTATATGGCTCTATATGTTCAATGAATGGATATTTAGATTCCTAGTCTACCTTGAATGACCTCCCAATTGTTTAACTAGTTTTCTTCCTTTACACAAATTTTTGTTTAGAATTTTCACCTCGAGTCTCTATTTCATGAGATTGAGAATTGGAAATATCTTGTACTAGTTGAATCTCATTATTAGGAATGTCTTCCACTGGAGGAATTTTATAATGATGGTTATCTTCCATCTCTGGCATGTCATTATCAATAATATCTTCATGTTTTGACATTTTATTCTGATTAATTATTCCATATGATGAGTGTGGTGAAATGTTATTGTGATTAATTGTTCCATGTGGTGTGTCTGGTGACATGTTATTCTCATTAATTGTTTCATGTGGGATACAATTATCAGTGGGGGTTTCTACATTCAAAAGGGAAAAGGGTTTGACTATGATCTTGAAACTTTAAATTAAACTAAAAATGCATTAAAAAAAATCTCTTACTTGTGTTTAAAGTGGATGCAAGTTGTGTGTGTGACTTTTTTGGCTTCTTGAAATAATTAAATATGCTACTTTTCCTTTTTAATTGATATGTCTTCTTGTTATTATTAACACATGCCATTTTACCTAACACCAATCCAAATGTAATTTAAGTATGCAATCATGGATGAACTAGATGTAAACTATCAAACTACCTACAAACTCGTACCACATGTTACTGGGTGGTAGCATAAATATATGTTATCGGGTGGTAGCATGAATATATTCTACTAAACACTAGCATGAATATATGTTATCATCCAGTAGCATGCATATATGCTACTAATCGATAGCATGAATATATGCTACCATCCAGTAGCATACATTCATGCTATCGTGCAGTAGCAGACATTCATGCTACCAGTTGGTAGAATATATAAATGTTATAGGTCAGTAGCATGAATGTATGCTACTAGCCAGTATCATATATTCATGCTACCAACTGGTAGCATATATGCTACCTACATCCTTATAGGAAAGTATGAAGCATATATGTTACCGAATGGTATAATATTCTATAATCAATGGAATAGTTAGAATCTACATCACATGGGGTCCTGTATAAAGTCATAAAGTAGAAATTTTTATCGATTTTCAATGCCCACACTAAAATCAGAATGGGGAGTTGATGTTTAATATCAGAATTATAATTTAAATATATGTATGTATATGAATGTATTTATGTATGTATGTATAAATATATAGGTGAATGTGGAAAATTACTCTTTCGTGGTAAAGGTGAATTTAATGTAAATAGTCAGCTATTGATTTAAATTCCTGGTGAACTGACCCAAAAAAATAACTTATACCCATAAAGTTTAGACAAAATAGCAAGCTTTTAACCCCTAAAAAGCACCAAAGCCAAAATTTAAAATCTGTAATATTTGTGAATTAATGAAGATTCACCGTTAAAATTTTCCCTGATATTACTTCTCAATCAATGATCAAATACACCTCCTAATCATAGCAGGAAATGTTCAAATAATGGATCATTTCTCATCTAGAAGTAAAAAACTATTTATGAATTTATCAAAAAAAATTAGATAAAAGGTTTTCAAATTATAAAAAGTAAATTAAAATGCTCCATCAAGAGCATGTACATATCCAAATTGAGAAAATATTTTCGATCATAAACATTTAAACTATTTGAATTGAAAAAATGTTTATAATCATAAACATTCAAATTACCCAAATTATGCAAATATTTTTTTATCATAAACATTCAAACTATTTGATTTGAGAAAATATTCCATTTTAAAGGAATTTATTTTATTCAAGTCATCTAAATAATCAATTACATTCTTTGGCTCTCTTCATTATCTAAAAACTACTAGACAAGTCATTCACTATCTTAAGACTAATATATGTATCGTTTAGTAGCTTGAAAATGATATAGGGATTTCATAGTAGTTCAATATAGAATTTTGGATTTGAGTAGCTCAATGTTCACGATTCATCTTTATATATAGGATACATGTTAATATATATACACCCTCTTTCTGTGGATTCTTATTTATTTCTCTCGCCAATAAGTAAATAAGGTGAGATCGAAAAAATCTTATAGGTGACACAAATTGTTGAGAACATAATGTATTTATATAAAAAAATGTGGCATATTCTATTGAAAATATATGTTTATTATGTCTTATATATTTATTTGTTATTTGAAAAAGTTATTATTAATTTTCTATTATAAATCTATTTATATCAAAAGAATAGAAATCTATTGTGTTTTCTTTAATATTTTAATATTGGCATATTGACTAAGAGAACGTTGGAAAACATTGGTTTAAAGATTTAAAATAAACACACAAAATATCCTTTTGGTATCCTTTTTACTTTTACTTCAAATTGATATTTTCAATTCTAGTTCAAAGTGGGGGAAATTACAAATGCCTAAAACTGGCATAAGACCTTTTTATTATGGCTTTTAGATGTTTTCATGTATATCGAGAGTTTATTAAAAAAAAGGGATTAGTTAGCACATCAAAAATTCAATCAGATTATTTTTCTTTTGTAATTATTCCTAAACACATTCCTAATCCTCATTTATATATTTTAAAACATTTTATTGTAATTTCCACATTGTGATTTTTATTTGGAGTCATTCTTCTATGTTTTGGACGTGAGTTTATCCTAGGTGGCCAAATTATACTACCTTGACTCTGTCTCAAACTTGTACAAAATAAATATCTTCATGTTGGTATTTTGTTCCTTTTAATCTGGGGTAGTTATGTGCCATAATGTTCCTAATTCAAGGTTATGGTCATTATATAAACATGTCACTTGAATTTTTTTAAAAGGGGGACTTCTTACAAGATCAATATACTTTACAAATATTAAAATATATATTTTATAATCAAGTACATAGCTTAACACTCTTGTTTATAAATTAAAAACACACCTAGTTCATGCATTACCTCTTACGACATTAGGTTTTTGGGATGAAAATTCAAATTGTATTGATTATCACATGTTATCATATACTTATTATGAGGGAGAAGTACATCAGTCTAAGGTATGTTTAGAGTATTTATATGTAGACAACTCTCAACTCAGTTAATGGTTGAGGAAGTTTTGACCATTGTAAAACTAACCCCTTTATTAAGTTTTCAATCAAAGGAAGAATAATGGGTTTCAGTAAAGAATCCCTAAATCAGTTACATGTGAGATAATAGGAATTCAAATAAAAAATATTGATCATGAGACACAAACGAATATTGTGCAAAATCTAAACTTTAGAGCATATCTATAGAGGACAAACAATTTCATATGACATTTTTTGGAATAGACAACATGGTCCTCTCTTCAATTTTAGCACCACATATTTTCAAGACAACTCAACGACACTCTATAAAACCTGATTAAATACTTCTGGATCACTGTAGTTTAATATTAGCTAGTAAATCAATGTTATCTCTTATAACCATAACCCACACTTCCTTTATCTAGATTTCTAGAGCTTGTATGAGACTGCACTATTATAATACATGTTATTAATATATACACATGTATTATTATTTTCTATATTTATAGTTCAAATTCATATTTACACATTGTAATTAGTCTAAATGAGGAAAAATCTAGTCTTCATATTATGTTAACATCAACTTAGGCTTGCACAACTCTCATAGACTTGTGTGACATCATCTAAATTTTTTCATTCCATCATAATCTCGAGCATATTTTTATACTTGCATAAAATGCATGAATCTTGTATATTTATGTGGTCACCATAAGACTATATAACCCACCATAAGATTATGTGGCCCACCATAAGCTTGTGTTATTCACATGTAACATCATGACTTAGTGTATATACGTTGTCGTAATGAAATCGATTATACTTGTCTAATTTATTGGATGTTGATTTGATTGCATTATGACTTGTCATTTAAATAAGGTAGTTGATGATGTAATAATTAATAACAAGTACACACACACATATACATGTGTATGTGTGTGTGTGTGTACACACATACACACACTTAATTTTAAGTTCGAATCATTCATATGACCACCATTGGTTAATATTTTAATAGTATGGTCATGGACTATTCGAGCTTAGGTTATATGTATTGGATAATGTTTGTTGCATTTTTGTTACGTGACATTGTATGGTTCTTTGGGAAGTTTAATTAACTTAAGAGTTTAGAAATCTTGAAGTGAGTAACATGCAAAGCTTTATGGTTTTTTATTTTTGGAAAGCCATGATGTGGCATGAGAATTTTATGAGCAAATAATGGCTATCATGTTCCTTGGGAATTGTAAGCTTTGCCAAGAAGCTATGTATGCAAGTCAACTCCAACCTTCATGACATTGTTTGTATTTGGTTCTTGGTTTATTTTAGGAGCTCTGCGTGGAGCTAGGCATGGATATTTTTATGGGATATGTTTGGAATGACTGTGCATGTAATTTATTGCTTCTATTATCACCGTATATGATGGTGCTTTTGATATTTAAGTATGTTGTTGGAATGTTTGACAGATTTTGGAGGCATTTAAATTAGTAGGTTTCAAAGGGATTTGAGGAAAATACAACCATGGGTTTATTTCTCACACTCCTTTATGTTATTATTATTAAATACCTGAACACCTTGTGGTTTTGTGATTTTTATTTTAAAACTAGAAAATTAATGCATACGGGTTTGCGAACTTGGGTTTCAAATTTGTATAGCAAATGCATTTTTTCTTGAAGAATATGTTAAATACAAGGAAAATGAAATGGATGAGAACATTTTGGTTGGTATGTTTTTTGGGTTCTTAAACCAAACACATTTTGTGGTTTTTTATGATAATAAAGTTACGGTAACTACATGTGTTATGGGTTGTGAGTTATTATTAAATTTGATGTCTAAATATGTTTTGGTTTTATTATTTATTAACTCATTTCTTGAGCTGAAAACTATTTTTCATATTCAACTCTTCTTTGAGCTTGTTTATATTAATTATTTTAAAGATCTTAAAAGAGCATGGATATTATAAATCCTTCTATAAACATGATCTATTTTGATTATTACATCGAAATGGGAGGGATTACATTTTGGGTTTTGGGCTTAATGAGAAATTGAAATATGTATTCATTTTGGGTCTAGTTGGTGAACTCTAGAAAAAGGGAAAATCTAAAAAGTAAATATGTTTACATATTTCATTTGAAATATGAAAAATGATTAGAATATATATGTGATTAATTGGGCATGAGATTATTTTTATGTAACTCTAATCACGTTTTGGATCGATCATTGGTTTTTAAGTTTGAATACTTTTTGGGGTTGGCTATTTTTAAATGTACCTCTTAAAGAGTTGTTGTTTATGTTTGGTTCAACTCATCTATGATATTTTTCATCATCATTGTATGATAGTTCTTGTCGAGCATGACTAGTTTTACCTCTTTAGGATCATATCTTGGTTTTTGTTTGAACTAGTAAATTATGTACAAGGAAATAAGTATGTTAAAAGTATCATATAGAGCATTAATGATTATTTTCTCCATCTGCATAATTTCTCTGTTAACGCAAGTTTTGGAAAGAAAATATTGAGTTAGTCAAATATAAATAAATCTTATTATTCTACATCCCTTTCCTAAAGCATAGCAATTATATTATGAGTGGAAGGTCCTTTTTTATATGTGTTGTTGTTATTATTATTTTATTGAATACATTCTATTGGAAATAGAATATGAAGTTTGGGAAAACAGAAATGAACCTATTGGTTAGGTACAATTCCTTCTATAATCTTGACTGTTAGCATGTTTCATTCAACTCGAGGATATTTGATGTAATATAAGATTTGGTTGTATTTGGCTTCACCTTTGATGTTGTTTTATCATTCTGATTGTTGAGTGCATCAAAATAAAAATATGATTGTGGTTGTTTGGAATCTTGAAAAGGAATGAAGGCTTGATTGAATAATAATTGTCTTTTATTTAGGGAAATTATGTTTTTGATCTTGGATTATTAAAATAAAAGAAAACGTTAGTATGTTTCATTATCATCTAAATGTTAAGCTTAACAAGATGGTTTCAAATAGTGAAAGTGAACATATTGTTTTATATAAATATGAAGTAACATTTTTTATATGTATATGAGATAGTATTTTTATTATAAACTAGTAAGTTTATAATTATAATGTATTGATTAGGAATAAATTTTACCATAAATTATTATGTTATTTCATTATGATTAAAACATGGAATATGAGTTTTCAAACTCATGCCAGTTCATATGAACTGACCCATCTCTATTCTCTCCTATAGTTTGCAGGAAAGGCCAACATGCTTGAAAATGATTGTTTAGATTTGATTATGATTGATTTACGTCTTACGATATTTTGATATAAATCCAGAAAGGATTATTGTAATCAATTGTTAATGCAAATGAAATTTCATTGCACCTTATAAATAGGCACTATGGACCAATGTATTATCTTTGATTAATTTGTATATCATTATTAATGAAGAATAAGGTTTATCCTTATTAAATCAGAATATATGACTTAGCTAATTTGTGACTTATTTTGTTGGATATGAAAATGAGGATATATTGTTTATATAACTGATTATTAATAAAGTTGATTATTCTTAAGTTATACATTATTTTCTAATTTCATTGATTCAATTGAAATGATTAAGTGTATTGAATGATGTCATTTAAACAATAAGGATATCAATGAAAATTAAATGAATATGTTTAGAGATATTGTTGAACCTTATGTAATTAAATGGACTAATCACGAAAATAAAAATACTTAATGGAATAAAGACTATTCTTAACAAGTATATGTAATGAAACAACTCGATATGGGAAATGATTAGGAAACATGTACTTAACAATGTATACTATGTGGTAATAGTTCGATAAGAAGAACCAGTGAAAGTTAGTAACTCATTGAGTTACTATAACCATTTTATGAGAATCTAATATCATGTATCAACACATTTTAATGTTTTGTAAAGAAAGAATTAGTTACTTATCTAACAAAGGTAACCTAACAATATAAAAGACGTAGGTGTATTGTCCCATCATCTTCTCATTAGTATCTTTCTCAAGCCAACTTAGGATGGCTACATGAAGGGTAGTGAGGATGTAATTATGGAAATCATTACGTGGTCACTATATTTCCCATAGGGGATCCCTAGATGGTACTGATATGATACTGTTGTTTAGTAGGAAGTTTCAGACATGAAATCTTCTTATTTTTAACTAAATCGTCATTTTAAACCAAAAAAGGAATCCAGATAGTTGTGTTGAGATGGTTGTGTGGTGATGGAAGATGAGTCTTGTAGACTTGTGTGCAGTCTCAAAACTAAGTTTGTAAAGCAATGCTTAAAATCCTTGGCCAAAGCAATGTATTAGCTGACTATATTGTCTATTCACCAATCCCCTATTTTATTTGGGTCAAATACCAAATGGAATGCAAATTGAATATTTTCTAGGTAGACACTTAGGAGATACACATAGTTCTCATAACCTTTAAAAGGTTTAGCAAATTATACAAGATATACACACTCAGGTAGAGTGATTTAAGGGAGATCATGGATATCTGTAATATACCCTTTATAGTTGCATATGGTTATCATATGCTATTAGATGGATTATGAATATTAATTAATGTTGGATTATTTAGTAGCAAGTTAAGTAATATTGTTAATCATTAGAAGCATTAATTATACTTAATGGGTTTATAAATCTCATGGACATCTTATTAATTTTTTAAAAATGATATGATGGTTAGGATAATGGTGAACAATGAGGTTAGAACCAATTCAACAAATGTTGAAGGTTCAACAACTCAAAAGTTAGATGAAATTCTAACAATATTTTAGGACACACAAAACCAAATAGCTTCCTAAGAGTAGCAAGTAGTGGGTAAGAATGAATAGCATGAGGAAGAACACCCTGAAAAGCAAGAGGAAGAATAACCTGAACATCCTAATGATTAAAATCAATGAGGGGATAAAAGAGCTCACTTGGTTTTTGAACTGTCAAGGGACATAAAGTGGATCAACCCAGCCAAATTTGATGGAACTACTTTGGGGGATGGATTTGAACATTGGTTAAGTGATATGGAGAAGTAATTAAAAATAAGGTACTTTTTTGGAGGAAACAAAAGTAATTTGGGGTGTTTTCTAACTCTCCAAAAAAACATCTTCATTGTGGGATAACAGTAAGATGGAGTTGGGAGTAGATACTACCTTTATCACTTGAGAGAGTAGTTCAAGTTATACTTCCATCAGCGTTGGTTGCCTCAACTATATTTTGACAAGAAAATATATGAATTTCATAACTTAATCTAAGGTAAATTGAGTTTGGTGGAGTATTGGGAACATTTTATTAAGTTGTTGAAATATGTGCCTCATTATCAAAAAAATGAAAAATTTAGGAAGCGTAATTTTATCATGGGAATTAAACCCAAACATATGAGGTGAAGTAGATGTTCATTAACCATCTACAATGGAAGCAATGTTCAAAAAATCCATAATATGAGAATAGAAATTGCAAGTAATTTCAGCCTTTAGAGAAGAGAAACATAAGAAAAGTGTTATCTCACTTTGCACCATTAACTCCTATAAAAACATGGTGGAAGAAAGAGGGCATAAAAATGAATACTGCTAGGAAAAATACAACAACTAAACCTGCTACAAATACAAGGGAAAATGATTAGAACAATGTTACTTTTGGTGAAAACAAATTTGAGAGGAATTGGCCTATTGGGGGATGTTTTAAATATGGTGGTGATCATTATACAAATTAATGTCCCAAAAACAATAAGGGGAATTGTCATCACCAATCCGACACTATGATAATTCTCCACCGGGAACTCCTCGTGCTATGATTATTTACTAATACACAACTTTGAGTTTAGTGGATGTAATCTGGAAACACAACAACAAACATAACACAAGAATACCATAAACTATGATACGAAGGAATGATGACAAATATGAAATATAAGTGTAAATTATAATATCAACATGAAATTTTTATAATCTCACCCATGAGGTACTTCAAGTGTTACTGACTTCACTTGCCTTCCAATAATAACTATGGGAGAAACTTCACAATTACACCTCTTAATGGCTTCTTTAACACACCTTCTAAATGATGGCTTCCTTTACACACTTATTCATACAATATTTATCACTACTTCCTTCTCTGCTAAATGAGGGGGATGGCCTCTCTATTTATAGAACTTTCAGGTTTATCCACCTTATCTCTAAGAATAGGATAAGAAATCTACTCTAACGAATCATATTCCATACCTTAACTCTTATCTTTATATGTAAGCTTATCTTTTAAGATAAGATAAACCTTATCATTTCACATGGGTTCCTCTTTTTTAGACTTTTTACAAATAAAATACACAAAATATTTATGACCTTACTCCTTGTCCTTATTACCAATATAGTATTTCTAATTCCTAATCATGTAGACCCTACTTCTCTACTTACCCTAACTTTGAAATTTTAACATTACCGAACCACTTACAAAAAATATTTACTTTTTACCACAACATTCCTATTATACTTTGATTGTTACTGTACTATACATTATTGGCGGTGTCATACCGGCAATGTTGTTATCTTCTATCAGATGCTACTACTAATTATACTTAACAACATCCTATTCCTAATACATACATTAATGAAATATAAATTACAGAGGAAAATTTTAGTGTCGACATCTTCCCCCTTCCTAGCTTCTACTCTGTCCTCGGAGTAGACTATTATGGTGCTTGGAAAATATTTAACTTGTCATGGTTGACCAATTTCGTAATGAAAGAGCCATCCAATTCCTCTAGTCGATATGTACCATTTTCATGCATAGCTATTATTTTGTAGGGCCCCATCCATTTGGGAAGAAATTCTCTCTGGCTTCTTTTTTGTATATGGAATCATATACTAGAACCAAGTCATTCACATGAAATGGATACCAACGGATCTTTTGATCAAAGTATTCCTTCTGCTTCATTTTCTTCTTATAGCTTGTATCCTTCGCTATTTCTCTCATTTCCTCTAGCAAATGAAGATGTACCAACCTCTCTTTTACTGAATCACTTTCATCCATCCATTCATTTTTCATAACTCTCATAGTGGTGAATATCAAACTCAATAGGAAGAACTGGATCAACGCCATAAGCCAATTGAAATGGGGAGTATCTTGTTGCTGAATTTGATGTTGCCCTATATGCCCACAATGCTGCATGAATCCTTTTTGTCCCACTTATGTAATTACAAGGCTGCATGTTTTGCTAGAATTTGACACAACACAAAATTTATCCATTCCACCTGTCCATTTGTGCTTGGCTTGTATGTTGTCACCTTTACTGTGTTTTAATAGAAAATTTTTTGACTAGGGCTTCTACCACCTCATTAATGAAGTGGCTTCCTTGATCTGTTACAATTTCTAATGGACAATCAAATCTGGTGACAATACATTCATATATGAACCTTGCCACTTCATCCATGGAAGTTTTTTTCAATGGGCTGGCTTCAACCCACTTGGTTAAATAATTTGTGGTAACTACAATATACTTATTTTAGTGCGGGGTAGTTGGAAGTGGACCTAAAATATCTATTCCCCACTTTTCAAAAGGACCAAGTGGAAGAATAGTGCATAATGGAGCTGATGAAGTCTTACAGTTACCATGTGTTTGAAAAATAGCACATGTCTTACAATAATTATAACAATCTTTAAAAAAAGTGGGCCAATGATAACCTGCATCTAAGATCCTTCTTACTGTAAGTTTTCCAGAGAAGTGTCCTCCAAATGTACCATTGTGGAATTCTTCTATCATATCCTTCCCTTGATCACGTCCAACTTCCCTCTTGTACTATCCATCAGGTCCTATTCGAAATAATACTCCATGCAGAATAGAATGTGGACAACTGGCTTAAGTAATCTTCCTCTTAGTATTTGCATTGGCACCATCAGGAAACTTGAATTCATTCAGATAATTCCAAATATCTATGTATTCACTAGGGATTGTGTCAAGGGATAATAATGTTACATCTAGGAAATCATCATCTTCACAAGATGAACCTAAACCATCATAGGCTCGAGAGAGTGCATCTGCATTGACATGATTTTTTCCTGGCCTATCTATAATATAAAATTCAAATTCTTGTAGCAAAATTATCCATCTTGCTATTCTCCCTGATGGGTTAGGCTTATTTACAATATATTTTAGAGCCTGATGATCTATTACAATTGTAAACTTCTACCCTAGCAAGTAATTTCTAAATTTTTTTTACAGCAAAAATGATAGCTAGAGCCTCTTTTTTAGTTACAGTATAATTTACGTCAGCACTTCTCATTTGTTTACTCCCAAAGTAAACTGGATGATCATTCCCATTTTCATCATTTTGGCTCAAAGTACTTCCGAGTGCTGCGTCTGAAGCATCAGTATACATAATGAATGGTTTGCTCCAATTAGGATTCTTTAAAGATAGGTGAAGACACCAAAGCCTCCTTCAGTTGTTCAAAAGTTTCATGCACCTTCTTTCCTAGTTCATAAGTAACATCCTTCTTCAAGAACTAGGTTAGTGGTTGTGCAATCTTTGAGAAATTCTTGATGAACCTTTTAGAGTAACCCACATGGCCTAAAAATTATCTCAAATTACTTCTATTAATAGGAAATGGCAACTCTTTGATTTTTGAAACTTTATCAGGATCAGTACCAATACCATCTTTGGATACAACATGCCCTAAAAAAATGCCTTTAGAACATCCAAAGATACACTTTGTAGGGTTTAGTGAGGCTTGTGCTTCATCTAACCTTTGAAATGTTGTCTCCATCTGATGCAGGTGGTCCATCTTGCTCCCATAGATGCAAAAATCATCCAGAAATATTCTGATGAAGTTCGCAATGTAGGGTTCAAACACCATATTCATCAAATGTTGGAACATTGCTGAAGCATTACACAACCCAAAAGGCATAACTCTATAAGCAAATGTTCCCCAAGGAGTGGTGAACATGGTCTTCAACTGATATTTCTCCGCTATACAAACTTGTTTGTATCCACTATATCCATTAGCAAAACTATAGCGCTCCTGGCCAGCTACTTCATCTAAGATCTGATCTGAGAATGGAAGAGGGTAATGATCCTTCTTTATTGCCTTTTTGAGCTTCCTATAATCAACATAAATGTGTAGCTTCCCATTCTTTTTTATTGAGATCACAATAGGAGAAACCCATTCTGAATTCTCCACATCAAATATGAATCCTACATCAAGCAACTTATCTATTTATTCTTTTACAGTCTTGGAAAAATTAGGATTCATTCTATATGGCATTTTCTTTATGGGCTTAGCACCATCCACCATCTCAATAGAATGTTCTACCCAACTTACTTGACGGAGTTCCTCATAATCAAAAGTGAATAGGTGTATGTACCTTCGAAAGAGATGGAGGTAAGATTCCTTCTCACTCTTTATCACAACATCACCAATCTTTATTTGTTGGAGACGATCATTAATTTCTTCTTCAGATAATTTTATGGGTTCATGAGTCGGTGTGACTGGAAGGATATCCATGACTGAAACATCAAACTCACTTTCTTCATCTTTTATGCCCACTTCACTGGTACTAGAGTAATCAAAGGATGTCCAATCATCAGTTTCATCACTTGAATCCACAAGTTCTACCTTATGATATTGAGGGATCATGTTTATCTTTACCCTCTCTCTACCACATCCAAGTGTCATGAAGTCTTTATTCTAGTAGTTTCTTGCATAAAATCTCCATAGCCATGGCCTTCCCAACAACATTGGGTATGCAACAGTACCATTTTTCATCACCTAAAAGTCTACCACACATACAACACCCATAACAAATATTGCCACATTTGAAAAAACACCTTCTAGTTTATTTTTTACCTTATTTAATGAGCTTAACATAAGTGTTGAGGGGTGATCAATTTTTAAACCCAACATATTCATTACAGACTCGGTCATTACATTAACTGTAGCACCTCCATCAACTAAGACATCATGAATTGAAATTACCATTATAGAGCTGCCAAGATAATTATATAAAATTAATTTATTTCCATTCATAACTCTTGAGGTGTGTATAAAAATCTTAAAACCCAACTCCTTCTACAACTCCTTATATCTCACTTTTTCACTTTTTTCATAAGAAGGCAACTACCCTATGACAGTCCTAAAACCATCTTAACTTCTCATCCACATAGACTCAAGACACCAACTCAACATTTTTAAGGACCCATTAGGGATTAATTTAAGCATGAGAAATTTCAAGTTCCATTTCATCAAGGAAATGCCACTTCCTTAATAAACCACCCCTCCAAACTAGCCCTTTGACTGTGTTAATCACCTATTACCAGACTATCAGGAAAATATCAAAAAATAACCACAGAAATGTCAAAATTATTTTTTAATCTCTCAAGGAACTCACCTAACATTATTAATTCTAAGTTTCAAGTTTGGTCTCAACGTTTTTGTGCATTCAAATCTTAATCCCTAGCTCAGTCTGATGAAACCCTCATAAGGAACCAAGTAAAGGTCCTTTTAGCATAAATTTGTTTAAAACTTCCATTCAAAGCACAAAATTTCAACTCCAAGACTATTTTAAGGTGTTTCACATGATAATGTTACTAGTAGAGGCTAATGATTTATTTTCACCCTTCAATAGACCTCACCTTGTTTGTTTTCACGTAGGGGGCAACATACGGGTTGTAACTCTCATAACCTCAACTAGATGATAATGGAGAATCATACACATTAACTTTCATTATCATAAAATTATGACTCTTCAACTTCCATATGTTTCTTAGTTTCCATTTTTCACTAATTTAAGCATTCTAATGAATCACCTACACATAAAGACTCATTACACACCCTTTACCCTAATAAGACACTTTTAAAACACCTTAACAAACACCTAACACTCTTTTATATGCCTTTAGAATTAAATTACATCTTTTGGAGGGAAAAAATTCCATTTGAAATTCAAATCCAATCACTCTTTTCTCTCTCTTTCCCATGATTCCATATGTCCTAGAACACTCTCATGACATCATAATTAGGAACAATTGTATTTGAATGCTTCTTTATGATGTTTCTTCATCAGTTAACTAGGTTATGGAGTATATACTTATAATTTATTACATGGAATCAACAATATAAATATGAGGAATATCTACCATTAGTTGAGTTTTCCTATAATAAAACTTATCACTCTTCGTTGAAAATGTCTCCATTTGAAGCATTGTACAGTAAAAAAGTGTAGTGTAGACACAAATATTGCACATTAGACAAATATTTATCCTGGTCTTACACTACTATTTAGAAGGTTCTCAAGTGTACAAAGTACTAATTAATCCCACCTTTTGGCCATCTTCTTCTTATATTTTGTTTTGTCTTTCCCACATCATTTCCAATGCTTATCACCATATTTTCTAACATGCCTAAGTTTATAGCCCTAAATCAGGGTGCCCCAGGCTGTACTAGGGCACCCCGAGGCTCCTTGGTCCCACCCAAGGTGCCTCATTTTGTGCACAAGCTCCTTCGATCTTTTTTGGGTAACTTCTAGTTGTTGGTCATCCTTACCTTCTTCTCAGTCAGCCTTGTCGAGATTAATTACGAAATTAAACTTGATATCCCTATAAATGTAAATTTTATAAGACTATAATAAGGGTCCTAGGTCATTACATCCTATCACTACTATCACTCCATCTAGGGATGCATCCATTACATCACTTTGCATCCACATAGTGTCATGCATTCAAGCTAGGATATCTGCATCAAACACACTTCATAGGGGGAGAGATTCATTCTATTCCATGCACACATGCTACTTACATTTCTATAGTTGTTATTTCTTGCTACTTCACAAAGTGTGACTGACACAAGAGCACCTAAGGCACAACACACACACACACACACACACACACACACACACAATAACTACATCAGGGTTCGTAATGTAGTGCAATTCTTAGTTATAAGTCCACTAGCTTGGCGGGGTGAGGTCAATCCAACCCATTCATATGCATGTTTCATTTTTCTATGGTTAACTACATCTACTTACATTACGGGTCATTCTCTAGTTCATCCAATGAATCCAGTGCAACTTATAGGAAGTATTCAGAGACATATAGTGACCATACCAGAATAAGATTCTGAGCATCCACAATGTTTAGAGGGCCTAGATTGCAGACCAGGGAACCTCGGGGTGCCCCAGTACCCTCCTAGGCACCTCTGTCATCTCAAACAGGAAAGATCCACCTTTTGCAAGGTTCCTAAGTGTTCATATTCACTGTCAAATTCCACTTCCATATCTACAACATTGTTCGATAGTCTCTTGTTATCATCTAAGTCACTTCTCTCTCTCCTCTCATATATTAGTGTTTTGATTTACTTATAATAGTTTGTTTGCATTTATTCCATACTACTCTAGTCTTTCATTTACAACATTTTAGTCCTCCTAGCTAGATTAACATTAAGACCCTAGTTTGTCCTCTTTAGGCTACATTAGGACTTATTTTTCTTAATCATTTTGGTGAACCTTATCATTCTTTCTACCAACTTCTATGGGTTGTTCTCCTCCCCTTTTCATCTACCATGTCGTCCCCTTACCAGGTCATGGCCCAATCTTTGTATCCCACCTACACACCTACCAAGCTTACCAATATCATCACTACCATAGCCAACTTTATGGGTGGCTGCACTAATTATCCCCCTCACCTTCTCACACCTCCATCTAACCCAACTATTAATGTCATTACTACCCAATTGCACTTGTATTACTCCACTAACTGGCCCACCTATTTCCCTACCACCACCAGTCGCACCCACTGCTCTATCATCTACTTTCAAAGTCTATGATAGTCTCGACCAACTTAAAAATACACCAGCCAAGATATCCCTTTACAATTTATTACGTAACGCACCATACTACTGGGCTACTCTTTAGGCTACTCTTCATGTCATTCATGTTGAAAATGACCACTCTACCAGAGCTTTTAGTTCAGTCTCTTTGTATTTTACATCGTTTGATCTCCTTTACCAACAAGGACATTTCACCTACCACTCATAATAACCCTTGTGCACCCTTGCTCATTACCACTATCATTATTACTACATGTATTAAGTGTGTCCTCATTAACAATGGGTATGCCATTAAAATTTTCACCCATTCCCTCTTACAACAACAAGGAATCAAGGATAGTCTCATCTCCCATAACTCCACTCTCATCCACGGCTATGATTCTTCCACTCACACATGTATTGTTACTTTATCTCTTCATATTTGTGTTAGCCCTTAAAACCATCCTTAACGAGTTCTATGTTCTCAATGCTAATTTTCAATTCAATCTCCTCTTAAGAAGAACTTGGATCCATGTCATGCAAGTTGTACCCTCCATTGTACATCAATGTGTCAAATTCCTTCATGATGATTATGAGCACATCGTTACTAGTGACCTAGAACCGTTCAAATATTGTCGCATTGATCTCGTCACTTTTATTCCTATCCCACATCTACAACCCATTCCCTATGCTAACCTGGAAAAATATGATGTTGGCCAATCTAGTATACCCACATATGTTATCCCTATCACTCCCTCTCCTACTATATCCACTCATAATTCAGCTATTCTTTCACCTACAATATTTGTCCCTACTATTACATCTACCTCCACTATCCCCCACACCGTTTCTCCCACCATCTCTACTCACACTTCAGCTATTATTTCAACCACTATTTTTATCCCTACTACTGTGCTACTTCTACCATCCTCTACCTCTGCTCTCTCTCCTACTTCCGCACCACCTGCTAATGTCCTTGATAGTGTCACCCAAATTGATGATGCTCATACCGATGTTTCCACTGACTCTGATGATGTATCTAATGTTGTCAAACTCACTGATGAGTCACCCCAACAATTAGATTTCACCCCTCTAGGTGAATACAATTCTTATTTTGAAGACATTTTTGTCATGGATGGCCTAGGTGAATACCAGTTCAAAAACCCTCCCTCCACTAATGTTATGGTATTATATAAAGGATCTGTTAATAATGTTGTTTTTGTTTCCTCCTCTTCTCCACCAGAAGTAGTTTTACAACCACCTTTCACCCGCACTTTATATATCAATCACACATTTTGGGAATGCATCCCTCTCGATCTTACTAGCTCTGATATTATTTGCACCCATGATTGTCTACCTCGGTTCGGCGTGATGCTTATTCCCCCAACCTTTACCATTGTTATTTCCACATTACCATAGCTTATGGCTTATCATTTTTTCATCTTACAATATTTTTTGCACGTACTACCCATGACCTTCCCCTTACGCTCGGACGGTCTTGGCTTAATTATATTGGAGGCACCCTTTACCCCATCCATTCTTTGCTCTTGTTCCCCATGTCGTTCAACACCATTTCCATTGCTAATGATTCTTCTCCTACATATGTACCTAAAATATCCCATTTTTGTGCTCATGGCTTCCCACCAATCACTTTTACGGATGAAGAATATGTAATGAATTCTTATATCCTTCAACATAATGCATCTTTATACAATCTGCCTCATTTCATCGCTTACCAAGTTTCCAACGCAGCCCTTACCAGTTTTGACCAAGACAACGATGATTTACTTGATGGTTTTTCTTAGCCACCCTTGTCACCTTCTATCATATTTCCATTTCTCCTCCCTTTGTTTCCTCACCTATAGCCATATTTCTCACACATCATCGCACCCTCGTTACCCGATGACACACCCTACTGCTTCGGTTCACGCTGAACTATTGAGGGATTACCATTACATTGAACCCCACACACTGCACTATAGGACCTATCCATTTGCATTCTATTATACTACATTATATCTTCATATCACACACTACACTAGTCATCATTATATATGAGCCTAGTTTTCCAGTCTACCCTCCTAGTCTACATTTACATTAGATTACATCTTAGCTTTACATTTTTCTCCTACATATTCTATTTCTATTTATACCTACCACTAAATTTCACATAGCTTTCATACCCTAGACACCCATATTGCATCCATAAACATTACCTATTTTACATGCTACACTAGATTCCCTTACACAAGGGTCTAGTTCTATTTATCATCCTTCCATTATTCCATTTTTATACATTACTATTATTACATTTCATACATCTTCCCTCTTCTACATGCTACACTATATTTCCTTATACATGGGTCTATTTTTCCTTATCATATTTACACATTCTATCACTATCCACAAACTCATTCCATTCTACACATTCTACCTCACATTACTTACGCTATACACTCACATACCATGATCGCTTACACTATGTAATTTACTATGCACTACACTCACCGGCCTATGATGCACTTTAGTTCCTTGGTTCATACTTAATTTTCGATGGTTTATTAATCAAATGAACCTTACCTATATGCAACATGTCATCATACCACATGTAGTGCACACGTTTTTATAGCTCCAGTTATCTGTTGATTCCTTTATGCATAGACATGTTTTGATTGAGACTCTGATAGATTTTGGGACATTTTACTATGATATTTTATCCTCATGGACATTATGGTATTTTGGGCGTGTAGCACCAATTGGTATAGATTCGTATAATGATATATTTCTTATGATGTTGATGACACTAACCACGTTATATGATAGATCTATTGGTTATATGTTGGTTCTTGTGGTCGATTTGATTAATGATATAGTTTTTTGGATTTAATAATGGTAATTTTCATGTTAGCCTAGTGTATGTCATTGTAATTTTATCTTTGGATGATTCGTGGCAAACTATTTGAATAATTGTATGCACTAAACTATCAATTGTTTAATAATGTTAGGGCATTATAAGATTGATTGAATATGTGATGCGTAGATGATATTATTATATTGGACAGATGCAGTTAATGTGTGCAATGATTGTGTAGGTGACAGATATAGGAGAGCATGGGTTTCAGGACAGCTACACAATTGTGCATGAGCGGCCCACAGGCTGAGTCCTAACCATGCTAAATGTTTGAGGCCTTAGAAAAGATGTATTTAATTAGGCACCATGGGTGAACCCTCAATTGTAATGTAATTATGTCTTGTAAAATTAATTATGTTTAGGGTGTGTTTTATTAAGTAAACTAGCTTAGGGGTTTAATGATCTCATCTTAATTTAAGTGTTGGTTTTGGGTAAGTGTGTGTGTGTTGGTAGAAGGGATTGGGGACCACATGTGAACCTTGGGTGGACCCCACACCCTCTACCCTCGTGCCCAAGCATACGAAACCCGAAATTGGGTTATTTTGGGCAATTTTAGGGACCCCTTTTGAGTTTGGGGGTTCCCTTAGCATGAAAATGGGCCCTTGGACCCTACCTAATAGCTAGGGGGGCTTATTTCCAAGGTTTGGAGGGATTTTCCCTCCCATTTTTCCCTCCTTAGTCACCATCCATGTAAGATGGTTGGTTTGTGTGTATTTGTTAAAATTTGCTCCACTTTGTTTTATTTTAGTTTTTAGCATTTTGGGTGGTAAGGACTAAAAGGTGAGTTTACTCTTACTTATTTGGTTTTTAAAATCTTTGACTCTTGAGAGGAGAGGGGGTGACACTTGGTAAATTTTCCATTGGTGAGAAAAATTTTGGGTTCCTCTTATTATTCTTCCTCATGTGGAAGGAAGGGGTCTTCTTGGTTCATTTGTTTTTGGGAGAACTTGGAGAATTTTGGGAGCTTGAAGGTGAGCTTGGACAAAAGGGAAAATCTTAGAGTCTTGGAAAGCATTGTAGAGGTAGGATTATTAACCTTTTTCTTTCTTAGTTATTCTTATATTGTTAACTATGCTTTGATCAATGAAATGATGTGTGTGAAATGATGTATTGTGAAGTGTATGGTGAATGTAGTTGTTTGTTTGTTCTTGTTGTTTTCTTTTTTTTTCTCTCCACCATCATTTGGATTGATGGTTTTTGGAGAATGTAGGGGAAGAGAGAGGGATTTCCCTCTCAAACCTTATGGTTTTTGGTCAAGCCATGAAGGTCCCTTCTCATCCCCTCATATGGTTTGAGGTGGGAGAAATGTCCATTTGGCTTGAGCCTTTCCCCATTCTTGGTGAGGAAACCCTTTTGGGTTTGAAAATCCTCCCAAGAAGGATTTCTATGATAAAAGGAGGAATAAGGAGGATGAATGATTAGGAGGTATAAGGAGTTTTGTAAACATATTTTTTGTTGGTGCTCTTCTTCTCTTCCCCCTTGTGAGGTTGACCTTGTTATCCTCGTATTGTTGTTTTCATGTGTAGTAGGTCTAAGTGGTTAAATGGTCTTATGTTTTTCTTGTTGTGTTTTTATCCCCATTATTCTTGTGCACATTATGGAAGTTTATTCCTCTCTCCCGTGGGCTTGGGGGAGGCTAGCATGGCTTCCAACCATGGAAAGGCATGTGATGATACCTATTGATTGGGTGGTAAACAAGCCTTGTCTCTTAATTCAGCATCCTTGGAAGAACACTCAAGTTGGAGATAGTTGGAGCCTCTTGCCATCTTGGTCATCCTCATCTTTTGTGGGCATTACCTTAATTTTGTAAATAAATGTAGCTTTGTGAAGTTTTATACTCTTGTAAATACCCATTACTGTACTTATTGCTTCTTGTAAACTTTAGTCATTACTAAGGAAGTTTTTTACTTTATGGTTGCAAGAATCTTGTAAGATTATCATATTGAAATCATAATGAAACCATGAGTTTTTCTTTATTTCAATGTCTTCATTTGGAAGAATTTTTTGTTTAGAAATATGCAAAATATAGTTGTGCATTACATATTAAATCTGAAAATTTAGTGTTTTTGCTTTAAAAATGGAAAAAAAATTAATGGCACTACATTTTGGTATTAGAGCCATGGTTCAAACACACGGATTGTTTGGGTAACTTCTTGAAAGGAAAGTTAGTTATTGGAAGGATGCTTTAAGTGCTATAAGAAAGTTTGTCCTTTTATTTTTGTTGTTGGATCTCCCTCTTGTAGAAATCTGTATTAGTTGTTTAGTTATTACATTGTAGAAAAGTTAGTGTTACATGAAGAGTGGGATTGACATTGAATGAAAACCATTATCCTATTTATCATATATCCCTTCTTGAAATTTTTGTAGCACTATTTAAATGAAATGAGATTTGTTGATTCTTGTATGTGATACTAAATAGTTGATTTTATTAAAAACAAAAAACCCGTTTAGAATATGTGCTCTTCCCTACAAAAAAAATTGTAAATATAATTTTGTTTGAGTAAATACATTCTATTTAACAAGAGAGACTTAAAATAATAATAATACTAATAATCCTATCTATTGGTTTTGTTTTCTTGCAGCATATAATATACTTATATATAATATATATTTATTATATCTTTATGTTAATATATATTATATACTGTGTTAGTATATATATTTCTATATATATATTATATATTAATATTAATCTACTACCTATTAAATAATAGATATGGATTCAAAAAATATTTTATGATATTTATAATATATATATGGTTTTTTTTGTTTTTATTAAAAAGTAAATTAAAATAAATACGATTTTATAACAAAACCAAAAAAGTTAGTATATATATATATCTATATATTTATATATATATATATATATATATATATAGTTGTTTTTTGGTTTTTATTTATAAATAAAATATTAATCTAAAAAAACAAAAAAAAATCAAACAAAACCTAAATTTTGGGGGGCCAAACCACCCCAACCCCTCGCACCCAACCTTGTCCCCCCTCAGAACTCCCCAACCCTCGGACCCCAACCTTGTTCCCCCCGTAGCCCCAACCCCACACTAACCCCCTCCCCTGGACCCTTATCCCCCTCCACCCCGCGCACCTATCCCCCTCCACACCCACATCCCCCTTGCCCCGTGCACTGTCCGCGCCCCTCCCCTCGTACCTCCTGCCCCATACACCTCGCATAGTCCGCACCTGCGCGACCCCCCTGTGCCACACCGACCCCCATCCACCCACAGCCGACCCCTCACCCCCTGTAACAAAAAATAAAAAATAAAAATAAAAAAACAGACGCCATTCACCAAAACCGTGGTCTCACAGCGCCACAAACAAAGAAAAAAAGAAACTACACAAGTATTCAATACTAAGGAAAAAAAAATTGTTGAGTGGATCTGTCATCACCAATCCGGCACTATGATAATTCTTCACCGGGAACTCCTCGTGCTATGATTATTTACTAATGCACAACCTTTAGTTTGGTGGATGTAATCTGGAAACAAAACAACCGAACACAAGAATACCATTGACTATGATAAGACAGAATGATGACAAATCTGAAATATCAAAGTAAATTATAATATTAACATGAAATTGTTACAATCTCACCCATGAGGTACTTCAACAAGACTATGGGAGAAACTTTACAATTACACCTCTCGATGGCTTCTTCAACACACCTTTAACTGATGGCTTCCTTTGCACACTTCCTACAATATTTCTCACTAATTCTTTCTATGTTAAATGAGGGGGGTGGCCTCTCTACTTATAGAACTTCCAGGCTTATCCATCCTATCTCTAAGATAGGATAAGAAATCCACTCTGACGAATCATATTCCATACCTTAACTCTTATCTGTACATGTAAGCTTATCTCTTAAGATAAGATAAACCTTATCATTTTACATGGGTTCCACATTTTTAGACTTTTTACAAATAAAATACACAAAATATTTATGACCTCACTCCTTGTCCTTATTACCAATATAATATTTCTAATTCCTAATCATGTAGACCCTACTTCTCTAATTACCCACACTTTGACATTTTAACATTACCGGACCACTTACGACAAATATTTACTTTTACAACATTCCTATTGTACTTTGACTATTACCGTACTCCACATTATTGGCGACACCGTACTGATGGCGCAGTTATCTTCTATCAAACGCTACTACTAATTATACTTAACAACATCCTATTCCTAATACATACATTAATGAAATAGAAATTATGGAGGAAAATTTTAGTGTTGACATCTTCCCCCTTCCTAGCTTCTACTCCATCCTCGGAGTAGACTATTCTGGTGCTTGGAAAATCTTCAACTTTTCGTGGTTGACCCATTTCGTAATGGGAGTGCCATCCAATTCCTCTAGTCGGTACGTACCATTTTCATGCACAGTTGCTATTTTGTAGGGCCCCATCCATTTTGAAAGAAATTTTCTCTGTCTTCTTTTTATGTATCTGAAATCATATACTAGGACCAAGTCATTCACATGAAATGGAGACCATCGGATCTTTTGATCAAAGTATTCCTTCTGCTTCATTTTCTTCTTATGGCTTGTATCCTTTGCTATTTCTCTCATTTCCTCCAGTAAATGAAGATGTACCAACCTTTATTTTACTGAATCACTTTCATCCATCCTTTCATTTTTCATAACTCTCACAGTGGGAATATCAAACTCAATAGGAAGAACTGGATCAATGCCATAGGCCAACTGAAATGGGGAGTATCCTGTTGCTGACTTTGATGTTGCCCTATATGCCCACAATGCTGCATGAATCCTTTTATCCCATTTATGTACCTGCAAGGCTACATCTTTTGCTAGAATTCGACATAACACAAAATTTGTTCGTTCCACCTGTCCATTTGTGCTTGGCTTGTATGTTGTTGCCTTCCTGTGCTTAATAGAAAACTTATTGACTAGGGCTTTTACCACCTCATTAATGAAGTGGCTTCCTTGATTTGTTACAATTTCTAATGGACAACCAAATCTGGTGACAATGCGTTCATATATAAACCTTGCCACTTCATCCATGGAAGCTATTTTCAATGGCCTAGCTTCAACCCACTTGGTTAAATAATCTGTGGCAACTACAATATACTTATTTTGGCATGATGTAGTTAGAAGTGGACCTAAAATGTCTATTCCCCACTTTTCAAAGGGACCAAGTGGAAGAATAGGACATAATGGAGCTGATGAAGTCTTACGGTTACCATGTGTTTGACAAATATCACATGTCTTACAATAATTATAACAATCTTTAAAAAGACTGGGCCAGTGATAACCTGCATCCAAGATCCTTCTTACTATAAGTTGTCCAGAGAAGTGCCCTCCACATGTACCATTGTGGAATTCTTCTAGCAGCTCCTTTCTTTGATTACGTCCAACTACCCTCTTGTATTGTCTATCAGGTCCTATTTGAAATAATGCTCCATAAAGAATAGAATATGGACAACTGGCTTGAGTAATCTTTCTCTTAGTCTTTGCATTGGCACCATCAGGAAACTTGAATTCATTCAGATAATTCCAAATATCTATGTATTCACTAGGGATTGTGTCAAGGGAGAACAATGTTACATCGGAAAAATCATCATCATCACAAGATGATCCTAAACCATCATAGGCTGGAGAGAGTGCATCTGCATTGACATGCTTCTTTCCTGGCCTATCTATAATATCAAATTCAAATTCTTGTAGCAAGATTATCCATCTTGCTATCCTCCCTGATGGGTTAGGCTTATTGACAATATATTTCAGAGCCTGATGATCTGTTACAACTATAAATTTCTGCCCTAGCAAGTAATTTCTAAACTTCTTTACAGCAAAAATGATAGCCAGAGCCTCTTTTTCAGTTACAGTATAGTTTACCTCAGCACTGCTCATTCGTCTGCTCCCAAATTAAATTGGATGTTCATTCCCATTTTCATCATTTTGGCTCAAAGTACTTCCTAGTGCTGCATCTGAGGCATCAGTGTACACAATGAATGGCTTGCTCCAATCTGGATTCTTCAAAATAGGTGAAGACACTAGGGCTTCCTTCAGTTTTCCAAAAGCTTCATGCACCTTATTTCCTGGTTCATAAGTAACATCCTTCTTCAAGAACTGGGTTAGTGGCTGTGCAATCTTTGAGAAATTCTTGATGAACCTTCTATAGTAACCCACATGGCCTAAAAATGATCTCAACTTACTTCTATTCATAGGAAATGGTAAATCTTTGATTTTTGAAACTTTATCAGGATCAGTACCAATACCATCTCTGGATACAACATGCCCTAACAAAACACCTTTAGAACATCCAAAGACACACTTTGTAGGGTTTAGTAAAGCTTGTGCTTCATCTAACCTTTGAAATGCTGTCTCCATTTGGTGCAAGTGGTCCAACTTGCTCCCATAGATGCAAAAATCATCCAGAAATACTCTGATGAAGGTCCCAATGCAGGGTTCGAACACCCTATTCATCAAACACTGGAATGTTGCTGGAGCATTACACAATCTAAAAGGCATAACTCTATAGGCAAACGTTCCCCAAGGAGTGGTGAACGTGGTCTTCAGCTGATCTTTCTCTGCTATACGAACTTGGTTGTAGCCGCTATATCCATCAGCAAAACTATAACACTCCTGGCTAGCTACTTCGTCCAAGATCTGATCTGAAAATGGAAGAAGGTAATGATCCTTCTTTGTTGCCTTATTGAGCTTCCTGTAATCAACACAAATGCGTAGCTTCCCATTCTTTTTTATTGAGATCACAATGGGAGAAACCCATTCTGAATTCTCCACAGCAAATATGAATCCTGCATCAAGCAACTTATCTATTTCTTCTTTTACAGTCTTGGAAAAATTAGGATTCATTCTATATGGCATTTGCTTTATGGGCTTAGCACCATCTACCAGCTCAATACAATGTTCTGCCCAACTTACTTGATAGAGTTCCTTGTAATCAAAAGTGAATAGGTGTATGTACCTTCGAAAGAGCTGGAGGTAGGATTCCTTCTCACTCTCCATCACCGCATCACCAATCTTTATTTGTTGGAGACGATTATTAACTTCTTTTTCAGATAATTTTATGGGGTCATGAGTTGGTGTGACTGGCAGGATATCCATGACTGAAACATCCACCCCACTTTCTTAATCTTCAGTGTCCACTTCACTGGTACTAGAGTAATCAGAGGATGTCCAATCATCAGTTTCATCACTTGAATCCACAGGTTCTGCTTTATGATGTCGAGGGATCACGTTTATCTTCACCCTCTCTCTACCACGTCCAAGTGTCATAAAACCTTCATTCCAGTAGTTTCTTGCATGAACTCTCCTTAGCCATGGTCTTCCCAGCAGCATTGGGTACGCAACAGTACCATTTTTCATCACCTGAAAGTCCACCACACATACCACACCCATAACAGATATTACCACATTTGAAACTACACCTTCTGGTTTATTTTTTCCTTTATTTAATGACCTTAACATAAGTGTTGAAGGGCGATCAATTTTTAAACCCAACATATTCATTACAGACTCGGTCATTACATTAACTGCATCACCTCCATCAACTAAGACATCATGAATTGAAATACCATTACATAATACCTCAGCTTGTGGAGCATAGGGATCTGCCTCTGCCTCCAAAACAGTGACCTCAACCTCCTTCCTCTTCAAGCATTGATTCCACCTTGCAACGCCCACCTCTTCTCAGAAGACATAGCCAAGAGTTGACCATATGTAATATTTTCAGGCCTTTTGGATAGATCTTCCAAGATGGAGTATGGTCCTAGCCCCTGTGAAATCAGAAAATCATGCACACCCAACTTTCTTCTCCTATGTTTCTTACTAGTTTCCCCTTTCATCTTCTTAGGATCAGTTCCATCTTGATTATATTTTTCTTTCTTTTTTTTGTTACAAACACATCTACTTCATTATTTCTACTCTTATCTACTACATTAAGAGAATTTACAGGTGCTTTTACTTTATCATTATCTCTTGTACCAGATGTAGAAGCTCTATCTGGACAATTATACTTATAATGACCCTTTTTATAACAACCATAACAAACAACTTCAGAAATATTTCTTTTTGGACCTCTATCTCCTCCCTAAGAACTAAATTCCTTTCCTTGAAGAAGATTAATAGTTAACTAGCCCATCTTCCTAAGCAGATCTTCATACTCAGTAGATGTACTAGGAGAAATATTTGTGCTCACCGGGAGTGGTTGTGGATTCTGGACCAAAGGTGCTGGTGTAGGCTCTACTTTAACAACAATCTCTTTGGGCTCCTCTTCCATGCTTTCTTCTTGCCTTCTTGCAATCTCCTTTGCTTGTTCAATGGTATCTGGGCGGTCATACTTCACTCGTTGTCTGATCTCTGGCTTCATCCAAAGAATGAAGTGCTTAGAGAGAAGATTATCCATGCCATTCATCAACCCATCTGTTAATCCTTCCTTCCGGATTTGGGCATCGAGCTTCCTCCTTAGCTCTAGAACACGAGCATGATAATCCCTTATCTTCTCTTTCTCTCCTTGGGATAGCTTTGTGATCTCGATCATGAGATCTGCATATTTCTGTTGTTCACCAAATTCTTCAAGAAAACTTTCAGTTAATAAATCCCATGAATTTTTCACATTATCACCTAGTGTTTCAAACCACCTAAGTGCGGAACCATCCAAAAAGGTAGGAAAAAATTCAGTCCATTGTTCCCTTCTTATAAGGCCATTACAAATACAAGATCACTTAAACTCTTGAATGAAAGAAGAAGCATCTTCATTAGATTGAGCTAAAAAAATAGGAATCTTTCCCATTTTAAAAGTAACCACCGTGAAATGCCAACCCACAAGTACAATCAACAAGACTTATGTGCACAAATAATTGAAATTACTATAGAAATGACCACGGTAAACTATGGTAAAACTTGACTTACTGCGGTAAAAACTGATTTTACTATGGTAAACACTATTCACGGTAAAAAGTGAAGTTACTGCGGTAAATACTATTCACGGTAAAAAGTGACTTTACAGTGATAAATACTATTCATAGCAAAAATGACTTTGTCATGGTAACTACTATTCACGGTAAAAATGACTTTACCATGGTAACTACTATGCACAATAAAAACAAGGTTACCCTCCAATTGATTTTTGACTAAGTGGGAATATCTCTCCAGAAAATCCACCAACGAGGAATGGTCTCGGCAACGGAACCAAAATGTCATCACCAATCCGGCACTATGATAATTCTTCACCGGGAACTCCTCGTGCTATGATTATTTACTAATGCATAGCCTTTAGTTTGGTGGATGTAATCTGGAAACAAAACAACCGAACACAAGAATACCATTGACTATGATAAGACAGAATGATGACAAATCTGAAATATCAAAGTAAATTATAATATTAACATGAAATTGTTACAATCTCACCCATGAGGTACTTCAACAAGACTATGGAAGAAACTTTACAATTACACCTCTCGATGGCTTCTTCAACACACCTTTAACTGATGGCTTCCTTTGCACACTTCCTACAATATTTCTCACTAATTCTTTCTATGTTAAATGAGGGGGGTGGCCTCTCTACTTATAGAACTTCTAGGCTTATCCATCCTATCTCTAAGATAGGATAAGAAATCCACTCTGACGAATCATATTCCATACCTTAACTCTTATCTGTACATGTAAGCTTATCTCTTAAGATAAGATAAACCTTATCATTTTACATGGGTTCCACATTTTTAGACTTTTTACAAATAAAATACACAAAATATTTATGACCTCACTCCTTGTCCTTATTACCAATATAATATTTCTAATTCCTAATCATGTAGACCCTACTTCTCTAATTACCCACACTTTGACATTTTAACATTACCGGACCACTTACGACAAATATTTACTTTTACAACATTCCTATTGTACTTTGACTGTTACCGTACTCCACATTATTGGCGACACCGTATTGATGGCGCAGTTATCTTCTATCAAACGCTACTACTAATTATATTTAACAACATCCTATTCCTAATACATACATTAATGAAATAGAAATTATGGAGGAAAATTTTAGTGTCGACAGATCTCTCCCACAAAGAAAATAAGGAAACAAATTCCATAGACACTCCTCCACTTGCAAGAAGAAACAAAAAAAAAGAAATGAAATCAAAAGGAGAGAAACAGATAAGAAAAGAAAAGGAGAAGATAAAGATGTTTAGGGCACTTTTAGGGTAGATTCAAAATCAATGGCCAAGATTAGAATTGATCCTAGGGTCCTCCTTCAATCCTACATTGCTTTAAGTCATAATATTTTAATGAGGATGTAAATTAATCTTTGGTAGTGTGTGGGTAAAATCAATAAAAAGGGGGAAGATTATTTATTTTTCTAGGAGTGTAGAATTTTAATCATGACCCTAGGAAGTTTGATAGGGTAAAATAAATTAAATTATTATTAGGATAGTGTTAATTTATTTTGGGAAAATTAATTATTATTATAAATTAATTATTAACGAAAAGGGGCATTGCATCTGGTGTTATAATGATAATAAAAATAATAATAATAAATAATTTTTTTAAAAAAGGTTTATGAACCATTTTTTTATATATTATTTATTTATTTACCTTGGGTTAAGGATGGCACCTAAGAGGGGACGATTGGCTTAAGGTTTGGGATGTAGTGCACCAACACGGGAGCCGCTGGCCCCTGATTTTGGGCCTCAGATATTAGAGACCTTGTAGCAGCTGATAGGTGTCGTACAAGAGCACCTCGCACCACCACAGAAGCTGAGAGAGGAGGACATTTAGTTGGGAGATAAGGAGTTGATTGGCAAGGACACACATTCCGAACCACTTGAGCACGATATTTCGAGATGAGAGAGGTCACGCAGCCCTTCCATCCTTAGTGAGAGGGTGGCCTCGTTTTTTCACATCCGATCACATAGTTTTGAGGGACCATTTGGAGATAGGCAACCTCTTTCACCTGTTAGACCACATTGTTAGGATAAAGACACATGTAGTGTGATTCGAGACCTTCTTCACCTTTAACCACCTATGTTTACTGGTTCGACAGATGGCTTTAGGGTAGATTCCTGGCTCCTTAGCCTAGATAGTTACTTTGGCTTGCACTCTCATGAGAGCAATGTCAAAGCTAGGTTTACCATATACCTTCTCCGAGACGCAGCAGGCGTTTGGTGGAGGAATGAGGAGCGGAAGATCCATTTGACTCAAGATACCGTGACCTGGGAGTTGTTCAAGGCACGATATATGTCAGAGCATTTTGTGAAGAAGAGGATTGATGAGTTTCATGACTTACGATAAGGTTCTGGATCAGTGGCGCAGTATGAGAGTAGGTTCTTGCATCTCTTGCAGTATGTAGACTACCTGCAAGATGAGAAATTACAGGTAAACAGGTTCATTTGGGGCCTGAATGCGGATATAGCAGGAGCTGTTAGGATGTTATCTCCTCCCATGCTTGAGAAGGCCGTTGAGAAGGCCTACTTGGATTAGGAGAATAGGACCAAGGCATAGGAGCACCGAGATATAAACAAGAGCAAGTTCTAGGACAAGATTCAGGCATTCCAGAGTCAGAGGGCATGAGGAGCAGTACCACCCCCTAGAGGAGGATTATGGTCCTCTCCAGCAGCATCGAGAGCTCCACCACACCCATCACAGAAGACATAGCATCAAGGACACCAACATCAGAGGGGTAGATAGACTTAGATTTTTTAGCGAGGTGGATCTAGAGGTGGTTTTGGTGGATCTAGAGATAGGAGGCCAAGTACTCATCACTCACAGCCAGCCCACCTGTAGCAGTCTGTTAGGGTTGGACCGATAGGTTCAGTTCACCAGAGTACAGGAGGGACCCCATCTCAGAGGGGTACAGGAGGACATTTTATTTTTGGGGCTCCAGACCATTATGTGTGTATGTGTCTGCACAATCCCATATCTACTCCTAGTTCTCAGCAGACAGTGGGTGACGTGGGATGTGCCCATCGTGTGTATGCAGTGGTTGACAACCGCTAGGCTGAGTATCAGGCCACAGTCATTGAGACGACAGATACTATCAGGGGTATTTCTGTCTCAGTACTTTTTGATTCAAGTGCTTCAGATTCTTTTGTATCTCCTTCTATAGTTGACCAATGTGGGCTAGTGGTGGCTAGGTAACCAGATAGTTGGCAGGTTGAGTTGGCCTCTGAGGCTAAACTCACCATGGACTTGTATGTGGAGAGTTGTGTACTTGACTTGGGAGTCTTCTCCACTACACTTGACCTCCGAGTTATTCCTTTGGGATCCTATCAGGTAGTTTTGGGTATGGATTGGCTTGAGGCTCACCGAGCCAAGGTGGATTGTAGGAAGAAGGTTATTGAGTGTCAAGATGATCTTGGTAGTGCAGTTGTGATTTTAGGGATGCAAAGACCTATTTCCTTGCGTATAATCTCAGCTAAGAAACTCAAGCAGAGCATGCGTAGGGGTTTCCAGTTGTTTTCTATCACTATCAGTGATCATTTGGATGGTACTCCGGAGCATTCACCCCTTGATGATCATGCAGTTTTGAGGGAGTATGTAGATGTGTTTCTAGGAGAGTTTCTAGGTTTGCCACCTAATAGGAGGTGGACTTCACCATTGACTTAGTGCCTGGCTCCACACCAATTTCTATGGCACCCTATTGGATGAAGACTTCAGAGCTTCATGAGCTCAAGATTCAGTTAGAGGAGTTGTTAGAGAAGGGTCTCATTCACCTTAGTGTATCTCCTTGGGGAGTGCAGTCATATTTTTGAAGAAGAAGGATGGTTCTCTCAAGCTTTGTGTAGATTTTAGACATCTCAACAAAGTCACAATAAATAACCGTTATCTGCTCCCTAGGATTGATGTCTTGTTTGATCAGATGCGGGGAGCGAGAGTGTTCTCCAAAATCGATCTCAAGTCAGGATATCATCAATTGTGCATTTCAGATGTAGACATTCATAAAACAATGTTTCGCACACGTTATGGGCATTATGAGTTCACATTTTTTCCATTTGGATTGACCCATGCCCCAGTTGTCTTCATGAGCCTCATGAATGGAGTATTCAGGACATTTCTAGATCACTTTATCTTAGTGTTCCTTCATGACATATTGATTTATTCTCATTCCGAGGAGGAACATGAGGAGCATTTGAGACAGGTACTTTAGGTTTTGAGAGAGCATGAGTTGTATGGAAACTTGGAAAAATGTAGCTTCTTTTAGACAAAGATTCAGTACTTGGGTCATATCATATCAGGCAAGGGTATCTCAGTAGATCCCTCTAAGATCCAGGCTATCATGGATTGGCCAACACCCACATTAGTCACTAAGGTGAGAAGCTTCATGGGTTTAGCAGGGTATTCCCGCAGGTTTGTGTAGGAATTCTCTAGGATTGATCACCCTATTACTTCTCTTCAGAGAAAAGGGAAGAAGTTTGATTGGTTATAAAAATGTGAGTAGGCATTTCAGTTACTTAAGGAAAGGTTAGCCACAACACCCATTTTAGCAGTTTCAGACCTGACAGAGGATTTTTTTGTTTATACTGATGCATCACTAGAGGGTTTGGGAGTAGTTCTTATGCAGGAGCATCGGGTGATCACCTTTGAGTAGCGTAATCTCAAAGACTACGAGCTTAACTATCCTAATCACGACATAGAGCTTGCAGTAGTTATTCATGCACTTGTGCGTTGGTGAAATTTCCTTTTAGGTAGACCTTTCATCTTGAGGACGGATCATTGTAGCTTACAACATATCTTCTCTCAGCCAAACCTCAACGCTCATCAACGATGTTGGATGGAGTTCCTAGGTGATTATGACATGGAGGTATAGTATATCAAAGGAAAGGAAAATGTTGTTACAGATGCACTTAGTAGATGACGGCATGTGCTTGCTTCTTTGACGCTGTAGTCAGATTTGAGAGGCAGGATACTTGAGCATCTTCCAGAGGATAGGTTTTATGAGGGTGTTAGGAAGATGTTGGATTCACAGGGTTCTTTTGAGGGCGGATATTCAGAATGCATGTTAGAGTTAGATGGTTTGCTTCAGTTCCATAGGTGCATTTATGTGCCTAAGGCTGGTGATCTGCGTAGTTTCATCCTTACTGAGGCTCATCGAGCCCCATACATAGCACATCTAGGAGTGAAGAAGATGCATGCCAATTTGAGAGAGTTATATTATTGGCCAGGTCTTCATCGGGACATAGCAAATTTTGTAGTATGTTGTCTTAAGTGTCAGAGAGTCAAGGTAGAGCATTCTCATCCCGCAAGACTCTTATACCCTCATGACATTCCCAAGTGGAAATGGGATGTGATCTCCATGGATTTCATAGTAGGACTCCCTATGTCCTCTTATCGTCATGATGCCATTATGGTCACTGTGGATAAGTTGACCAAGGTTGCGCATTTCTCGCCAACCAAGGTTACCTATAATGCATAGGCCATCACCAAAGTGTTCATGGAGGACACTGTTATATTGCATGGGATCCCGAAGATGATCATCAATGACAGAGACACCATCTACACATCATTTTTTTGGACTTCTTTTTAGGAGGCTTTGGGTACACAGATTAATTTCAGTTTGGCATATCATCTAGAGATAGATGGGCAGACAGAGAGATTTAATCAGGTTCTTGAGGACATGTTAAGGATGTATGTGATGGACCAGAAAAAGAAGTGGGAAGATTATTTGCATTTAGTTGAGTTTACCTACAACAAAATTTATCATAGCTCCATTGGCATGGCTCCCTATCAGGATTTGTATGGATGACCTTGCAGGACACCTTTGAGTTGGGACAGACTAGATGATATGATTATTTTGGGGCTAACTTATCTTCAGGATTTTGAGCAACAGGTTGTTCTGATTTGGTAGCGTCTTGAGCAGGCTAGAGCATGCCAGAAGGCATATGCAGACACCAAGAGGATCATTCGTCACTTATCTGTGGGTGACAAAGTCTTCTTGAGGGTTCGTCCTCATAAGAGTCCGATCCTTTATGGAAAGGGTTCTAAGCTATCGCCTTGTTTTGTGGGTCCTTTTGATATTCTTGAGGTCATCGGTACAGTTGCCTACCGTCTAGCTTCGCCACCACACCTTGCATGGGCCCATGATGTTTTTCATGTTTCTATACTTCATAGATATGTACCAGATGTTTCTCATGTTTTGTATTGGTCAGCATTACAGGTAGAGGATGGAGGGCAGTGGAGACTGGAGCCCATACACATACTAGAGCACCGGAGGTTGGCCCTTTAGGGTCGAGATTTGGACCAAGTTAGAGTGCAGTGGGACCGATAGGACGAGTCATCAGCTACCTAGGAGGATGCTACACCACCGAGGGATAGATATCCCTATATCTTCCAATGACTTCTAGGAGGAAGTCTAATTCTCGGAGAGGGGGATATAGTGCCGACGTTTTTATAGCTCCAATTATCTATTGTTTCCTTTATGCATAAGACATGTTTTGATTGAGACTCTGATATATTTTGGGACATTTTACTATGATATTTTATCCTCATGGACATTATGGTATTTTGGGCACGTATTGCCAATTGGAATAGATTTGTATACTGATATATTTCTTATGATTTTGATGACACTAATATGGTTATATGATAGATATATTGGTTATTTGTTGGTTCTTGTGGTCGATTTGATTAATGATATAGTTTTTTAGATTTAATAATGGTAATTTTCATGCTATCCTAGTGTATGTCATTGTAATTTTATCTGTGGATGATCTGTGGACAAACTATGTGAATAATTGTACGCATTGCACTATCAATTGTTTAATAATGTTAGGGCATTAGAAGATTGTATTGAATATGTGATGTGCAGATGATATTATTGTATTAGACAGATGTGGTTAATGTGTGCAATGAGTGTGCAGGTGACAAATATAGGAGAGCATGGGTTTCAGGGCAGCTACGCAATTGTGCACGAGCGGCCCCACGAGTTGAGTCCTAACCATGCTAAATGTTTGAGGCCTTAGAATAGATGTATTTAATTGGGCACCATGGGTGAACCCTCAATTTTAATGTAATTATGTCTTGTAAAATTAATTATGTTTAGGGTGTGCTTTATTTAGTAAACTAGCTTAGCGGTTTAATGATCTCATCTTAATTTAAGTGTTGGCTTTGGGGTAAGTTTGTTTGTGTTGGTAGAAGGGATTGGGGACCACATGTGAACCTTGGGTGGAGCCCCCACATCCTTTACCCTTGTGCCCAAGCATGCCAAACCCTAAATTGGGTTATTTTGGGAAATTTTAGGGACCCCTTTATGAGTTTAGGGAGCTCCCTTAGCATGAAAATGGGCCACTTGGACCGTACCTAATAGGTAGGTGAGCTTATTTCCAAGGTTTGGAGGGATTTTCCCTCCCATTTTTCCCTCCTCAGTCACCATCCATGTAGGATGGTTGGTTTGTGTGTAGTTGTTAAAAGTTGATCCACTTTGTTTTATTTTAGTTTTTAGTATTTTGGGTGATAAGGGATAAAAGGTGAGTTTTACTCTTACTTATTTGGTTTTTGAAATCTTTGACTCTTAAGAGGATAGGGGAGTGACACTTTTCACTTTCCCATTGGTGAGGAAACTTTTGGGTTCCTCTTCTTATTCTTCCTCATGTGGAAGGAAGGGGTCTTCTTGGCTGATTTGTTTTTTTGGGAGAACTTGGAGAATTTTGGGAGCTTGGAGGTGAGCTTGGACAAAAGGGAAAAGCTTAGAGTCTTGGAAAGCATTGTAGAGGTATGATTCTTAACCTTTTTCTTTCTTAGTTGTGATTATCTTGTTAACTATGCTTTGATCAATAAAATGATGTGTGTGAAATGATGTATTGTGAAGTGTATGGTGAATGTAGTTGTTCGTTTGTTCTTGTTGTTTTCTTTTTTTTTTTCTCTCCACCATCATTTGGATTGATGGTTTTGGGAGAATGTAGGGGAAGAGAGAGGGATTTACCTCTCAAACCTCATGGTTGTTGGTCAAGCAATGAAGGTCCCTTCTCATCCCCCTCATATGGTTTGAGGTGGGAGAAAGGTTCATATGGCTTGAACCTTTCCCCATTCTTGGGTGAGGAAACCCTTTTGGGTTTGAAAATCCTCCCAAGAAGGATTTCTATGACATAAATGAGGAATAAGGAGGATGAATGATTAGGATGTATAAGGAGTTTTTGTAAACATGTTTTTTTTGGTGCTCATATGGTTGGACACCTTTGAATTGGGAATCCTACTCCTTATCTTCCACCCTTTTGAGGTTGACCTTGTTATCCTCATGTTGTTATTTTTTATCATGTGTTGTATGTCTAAAGTGGTTAACATGGTCTTATGTTTTTCTCTAAATGTGTTTCTATCCCCCATTATACTTGTGCACATTGTGGAAGTTTGTTCCTCTCTCACCCATGGGATTGTGGGGAGGATAACATGGCTTCCAACCATGGAAAGGCATGTGATGATGCCTATTGGTTGTGTGGTAAACAAGCCTTGTCTCTTATTTCAGCATCCTTAGAAGAACACTGAAGTTGGAGATAGTTTGAACCTCTTTCCATCATGGTCATCCTCATATTTTGTGGGCATTACCTTCATTTTGTAAATGAATGTAGCTTTGTGAGGTTTTACATTCTTGTAAATACCCATTATTGTACTTACTGCTTCTTGTAAACTTTAGTCATTACTAAGGAAGTTTTTTACTTTATGGTTGTAAGAATCTTGTAAGATTATCGTATTGAAATCATAATGAAACCATGAGTTTTTATTTATTTCAATGTATTCATTTGGAATAATTTGTTGTTTAGAAATATGCAAAATATAGTTGTGCAATACATATTAAATCTGAAAATTTAGTGCGTTTGCTTTAAAAATGGTAAAAAAATTGATGGCACTACACCACACTCCTTGGACTAGTTACTGATGCTCTAGACTATATCGTTACCCACACACATTATCACATACTATAGTGGTATACACCTTAGGTTAAATCACCACTCTTTTTCATTACTTCTACATCATCCTATGACATGCTACCATCTTCTACTATATCATTCTATCACATTTTCTGCATTCCAAATCATTATGTTACACTATCATACCTTTCATCATCACATCATTGATCAACACATAGGGGTCTACACCTAGGTTAAATCACCACTCCCTTCATCAACATACTGTCATCACCTATTATTTTATCCTCTTCTACAAAATTTTGTCATCATTTATCCTGCTCATCACTTAGTGGTATACACTTTAGGTTAAATCACCACCCTTACCTTATTCATCACGTAGTGGTCTACTCTTAGTGCTAAATCACTACCTTCTATTATCATACACCCTCATCACCCATATCGTAGTGACATATGTTATAGGCTAAATCGTCACCTTATTCCTTCATCATGTAGTGATATGCACTTAGGGCTAAATCATCACTCATTGATTCAACATGTCATGGTATATGCTTAGGCTATAGGGTCCACGCTTATCTTTCCTTACTTCTTTTCATCATGCACTTCTCCCATAGTGATATACACTTAGGGCTAAATCATCACTCATCTATTGAAAAAATTATTGGTATACACTTATGCTATAGGGTCCATGCATATCTCCTCCCCATTTTTCATTTCATCCCCACTATCAAATACATACACTCATCGCAACGCGCTTAACACAACCAACCATAATCGATCATTTCCCAATGACACACTCTCATTTATAGTTCATTCTTGACTACTGAGGGGGTTAAAATGAACCTCACTGCATACACTTCCATACACTCAGGGGGGACGTTGCCCATATCATTCCATCTTGCATTACATTCCATCCATCCACAACATACTGCATTGTCTTGGTAGCATTTAATTTTTCTTACTAGTGTTTTGCATGCTCATTCTATTACAAATGTTAGATTTCTTTATTATATGTCATTATCATACACACATGTGCATTCACCCCTTTGTTTAGTGTGATCAAAGATACATGACATTTACAAGTGGAATGTATGTTCACCTTCTACCCTTACTACACTGGTCACTGGGGGCATCCACATTCATCTCGTACAGGTGCTATTGTTTCATTTTGTACTTAGAATCTTATATTACTTGTTCTTCCATGCTTTGACATATTAGTTATCACTCTAACATGCTAACGATTGTTCCATGTGCAACACTTGTTTTGGAGGATTACATGTTTCCATGACTATTTGTTTATTTCTACTTATCTGCGTTGTTTGTCATTGTTTTTGAGATTTTCCCTTTGCTTGTTTGGAAATTTTTTTGTTGTTCTTGGCCATGATGTCCTTGCATGTCTTGCGACATCGTGAATGATGTCCCATGTTTGTAACCCACTTTGTGTGGTCTTCTTGATATTTCTTGCATTTTTACACAACTGTGTTTGGTAGTTTTTCTACATTGTTTGCATTTTTACACTGATTGCATGCATGTGCTTACGGACTAACACTTGTTTTGGATAGCCATTCCCTTTTTTGCACACCTTGGTATATACCAAGTGTTTTCCCTTTCCCTCTATAGGGAAGAGTTCTAAAGGTCAGAGTGTGGTTGGTCCTCTTTTGGTCCTTCCAAGGTCATCGTATGCGCCCCCAAAGAGGGGGGGGAATCATTGAGGGTTTCTACTAACACAACTTATTTACAACTGTTCAAACATAATGAGTGAGTTCATACTAGTCTACAAAATCCATACATAGTGGCCTTAATACAACATGGTCTCCTTTGAAAATTCCACGAAGGAGTTACAGGCTCAGGGGTCACAGTGAGTGGCCTCTCTACACTTCTCCATCTAGTGGTGTTAGATCACCCAAAAAACCAAGATAGTGCAGAGATATCTTCAAAAAATTGTAGTAGAAGTGGTTAGAGTTAGAGGACATGGATTATTTCCTCCCTACACTTCTTTAACCAAGGTGGCATGAGATCACCCAATAAACTTTTGACGATATAGGATATCCTTCTACACATTTTTTCTCGACATGGATTAGGTGCACATGTTCCATTTTTATATTTACATTTTCTATTCTAGCATACTTTATATTTGCATATTTTACACAGTGTTTTAACATACATACATATTTGACCACTTGATCATTTTCTCCTTCTAGGTCCACCGTATGAGAAAAAAACAATAAAATTGGGGGTAACAAAAACAAAAAACAATGAAAATGACAATAAAAACACACCATAACATGTAATTTCCATACTAACCATACAGGTACATTACACACAACAACTACACACGTGTTTCACCCTAGGTTCACTCTCATCACTTTTCTATACACATTTTTCATCTTTAGAATCCATGATCCTCCACATTTTTCTTTTTGTTATTCCATGCTTGAGTCAGTCCATCGACATGTCATCTTTGACACTCTACATGGTTATCAGGTACGCATCTATATCTACTTTATGTTACCGAGCTTTCCACTCACCAACATAAAGTGGAGACAAATATAGACATAAATATTGCACATTAGAAAAATATTTAGCCCGTTCTTATGCTACTATTTAGAAGGTTCTCATGTGTACAAAATACTAATTAATCCCACCTTTTGGCCATCTTCTACTTATATTTTATTTCATCTTTCCCACATCATTTCCAATGCTTATAAACCTATTTTCTAACATCCCTAAGTTTTTAGCCTTAAATCAAGGTGTCCCAATTTATATTGGGGTGCCCCAAGGCTCCTTGGTCCCACCCAAGATGCCTCGGTCTATGCATAACCTCCTTCGCTCCTTTTTGGGTCACTTCTAGTTGTTTTTCATCCTTATCTTCTTCTCAGTTGGCCTTGTCGGGATTAATTATGAAATTAAACTTGAGAGCCCTATAAATATAAATCTTATAAGACTATAATAATGTTCCTAGGTCATTGCATCCTATCACTAATATCACTCCATCTAGGGTTGCATCCATTGCATCAATTTTCATCTACTTAGTGTCATGCATTCAAGCTAGGATATCTACATCACACACGGTTCATAGGGGGTAAGATTCATTATATTCCATGCACACATGCTAATTACATTTTTATAGTTGATATTGCCCACTACTTCAAAAAGTGTGACTGGCACGAGAGCACCTATGACACAACACACACACACACACACACACACACACACACACACACACCAAAGCTACACCAGGGTCTGTAATGTAGTGCACTGCTCAGTTATAAGTCCATTAACTTGGCATATGAGGTCAGTCCAACCCATTCATATGAATCTTTCATTTTTCTATGGTTTACTACTTCTACTTGCATTAAGGGTCATTCTCTAGTTCATCCAATGAATCCAACATGACAGACAGGAAGTATTTAGAGACATCTAGTGACCATACTAGATTGAGGTTCTGAGCATCCAAAATGTCTAGAGTGCCCAAATTGTAGACCAAGGTACCTTAGGGCACCCCAGCACCCTCCCAGGTGCCTCTGTTATCTCAGACTAGTCGGATCCACCTTCTGCATGGTTCTTAAGTGTTTGTATGCACTGTCGAGTTCTACTCCCAGATTTGCAACACTGTGCGATAGTCTCCTGTTATCATCTAAGTCACTTCTCTCTCCTCTTGCATATTAGGGTTTGATTTACTTAGAATAGTTTATTTGCATTTATTCCATACCGATCTAGTCTTTCATTTATAGAGTTTTAGTCCTCCTAACTAGATTAACATTAATACCCTAGTTTTTCCTCTTTAGGCTTCATTAGGACTTATTTTTGTTAATCATGTAGAACTCATATTAGTTGGGATAACATGGAGGATAAAGAGGTGGTGGGTCCAAAAATGGTGAGTGAAATGAAAGAGAAAGTTAAGATCATTCCTGAGTGATTGAAAGAAGTAGCCAATAGGAAGAAAAACTATGTTGATTTGAAAAGAATTCACAAAAAAATTAATCAAGGAGACAACATCTTTTTGAGGGTAAAACCCAAAAAGAGCTCAATTTCATTTGGAAAAGATAAAAAATTGTCACCTAGATATGTGGAAGACCCTTTGAAGTCCTAAAAGTTATAAGTCTAATGGCTTACAGATTAGAATTACCTCCTGCATTGTCTAGGATGCATAATGTTTTTCCCATATATTTTCTTTAAAAATTATGTTTCTAATATATCTCATATTATCAATTGGAACTCATTACAGGTTTAGGACCTAGGAATTGTTGTAGTTGAACCAATAAGAGTGTTGTAAAATCAAAAATCGTATCTTAGTAATTGAGAAATGCAAGGTCCAATGGGACGAGTATTTTGAGAACAAAACAACTTGGGAGAACATGGATGAAATGAAAACTAATTTTCTGTTCTTGTCTCAGTGAACAAAACCATTATTTTGATGATTTGTTATGGATTTAGTTTATACTTAGTATGATTGAAAGGAAATTTAAGTGATTTTGAAGACTATTTGGGAATTAATTTTTGGTATAAGGTTGATTACTGCCGAGGGTTAGAACTAGAATTGAATAAGATTTGGAAATTTCCAATGTATGAGAAAATGAACTATTTTATTTTATGTTGATTTCAAGTTTTCTTACCATTGACATGATTATTAATGTTAAATTTAAAGCATCACGATGATTATTCTTTTAAGAGGGGAAGTATGTAACATCCCGACTTAGTGTATATACATTGTCGTAGTAAAATTGATAATACTTTTATAAGTTATTAGATGTTGATTTGACTACCTTATGACTTATCATTTAAATAAGGTAGTTGATGATGTAATAGTTAATAACACACACACACACACACACACACACACACACACACGTATATCTATAAATATATTATTAATGACGATATAATTAACTTAGATATATACATACATATGTATATGTTTAATGAAGATTTAAATTAATTGATTTTATATATATATATATATATATATATATATATATATATAATGGATACTTAAGTTTAAGTTTGAATGGGTCATATGACCACCCTTGGTTAATATTGTTAAGTATGGTCATGGACCATTCGATCTTAGGTTATATGTATTGGATATTGTTTTTTGCATTGGAAAACTTGAAGCGAATAACATGCAAAGGATTATGGTTTTTTATTTTTGGCAAGCCACGACATGACATGAGCATTGAATGAGGATTAAATGGCAATTAGGTTCCTTGGGAACCGTAAGATTCACCAAGAATCTAATCATGCAAGTCGACTATACACTTCATTTCATTATTTGTATTTGTTTTTTGGTTTTTGTGGGAGCTCTGCATGGAGTTGGGCATGGATATTTTTATGGGATATGTTTGGAATGACTTTGCATGAAATTTATTGTTGTTGTTAGCACCATTTATGATATTTTTTTTGTATTTAAGTATGTTGTTTGAATGTTTGATGGGTTTTGGAGGAATTTGACTTGGTAGGTTTCAAAGGGATTTGAAGGAAAATATAGGAATGAGTTTCTTTCTCACACTCCTTGTTATTATAATGAAATATCTAAATACCTTATGGTTTTTTATTTAAGTTTAAAAACTAGAAAATGAATATATATGGGTTTGCAAACTTAGGTTTCAAATCTGTATAATGAATACATTTTTTCTTAAAGAATCTTTTAAATACAAGGAAAATGAAATGGATGTGAATGTTTTGGTTGGTATATTTTATGGGTTCTTAAACCAAATAAAATTTGGGGTTTTTCTAATAATCAAGTTTTGGTAACAACATGTGTTCTGGGATGTGAGTTATTATTAAATCTTATGCATATATGTTCTGGTTTTTATTATTTAAAAACTCACTTCTTGAGTTGGAAGCTATTTTTCATATTCATATCTTCTTTGAGCTTGTTTATATCAATTTTTTAAAGCTCTTAAAAGAGCATGGTTGTTATAAATCCTTCTATAAACACGATCTATTTTGATTATTATGTGGAAATGGGAGGGATTATAGTTTTGGTTCTTGGTTTAATGAGAAATTGAAATACATATTATTTTGAGATGTGTTGGTGAAATCGGGAAAAAGGAAAAATATAGATAGCAAACGCATTTTTATTTTATTTGAAATATGGAAAATGATTAGAATATGTATGTGACTAATTGGGCATGAGATTATTTTTATGTAACTCTAATCATGTTTTGGCTTGATCATTGGTTTTTAAGTTGAATACTTTTTGGGATCAGATATTTTTAAACTCTTAAAGAGTTCTTGTTTCTATTTGGTTCATCTCATCTTTGATCTTTGTCATCATCACTGATTGATAGTTCCTGCCAAGTGTGACTATTTTTACCTCTTTAGGATCAGGTTTTGGTTTTGGTTTGAACTGGTGAATTCTCGACAAGTAAATAAGTATGTTAAAACTATATTATATAACATTGTTGATTATTTTCTCCATTTTTATACTTTCTCTGTTAATGCGAGTTCTAGAAATAAAATAATGAGTTAGTGAAATATAAATAAATTTGATTATTGTACAACCCTTTCCTTAAGCATATCAATTATCTTATGATTGGAAGATTATTTTTTTATATGTTATTGTTATTATTATTTTATTAAATACATTCAGTTGGAAATGGAATATGAAGTTTGGGTAAACAAAAATGAACTTGTTGGTTAAGTAATATTCCTTCTATAAGCTTGACTATTGATTAAGAAAATATAGAATTTATATTCCTAGATCTAATTGCAATGTAGCAATAAATAAATAAGCAATGAAATACCAAATTTGACCAAAGAAAATAATCATTTAAGATTTAAACCCTAAGTGCAAATGAGGAGATAAAGTGACTTAGTTGATTCACAAATAATTTTGGATTGTGTTGAAGTGAAGAACTGAGGAATAAAGAGGGAAAAGTGTCACATCGATCCTCAAAAAATTACAGGAGCATCAGGAATTTCGGGACTTGAGCGCCTATGGAAGGTCAGGGGCACCATAGACCTGTTATGGATGTCTATGTCTACTTAGAAGTTGTGGAAACAAGATTACCAAGTCTGCGGATTTCACAGGTAACCTGTGATAAATAAATGACTTGCAAAACCATCAAAAGCGCATCAAATCCCAAAAAGAAAATAATGTAAATAAGGGGTTGGATTATCCTCAGCTATCAAATGAGAGATCTTAAGACTAATTTTTTTACTAAATTCCAGACCCGGTGTAGTTGTATCTGCATGTGTTTGTAATTGTGCCCTAGGTGGCTCTTGTGCGTGTCACACTTGATAGCAAGAAAGTAGCTAGATGTAAGAAATATAAGTAGATGTGTGCATGAAAGAATGAAATTCCCATCCTATGAAGTGTATGTAGAAGTATTATCCCCTTACCCTTGTATGTGGATGCTAGATGGATTCTTGAGTGCTCTTGATAATGGCCTTTGAATGCAATCTTAGGTGGTGATCTCTAATTTTTAGTGCTTGGTCCTTTATTATGATCACAAAACTTTATATTTATATGATACCCTTACTTTAATTTTGTAACTAACCCTGAAAAGGATGACTACCAAAAATATAATATGCCTAAACATCTAGAAAGGACCCAAAAGATGTAAACAAAGTATAAAGATGTCGGGGCACCCAGAGGGGACAGGGGTGCTTGGCGTTGGTGTCTTGATTGGGCACTGGTGTCTAGGTTAATAAATTCCAAAGTATGTAAAGATAGACTGGGCTAGAAGGAGTGTAAGATCAAAAATAGAATCAGAAAGTAAGCAAATATGGCCAAATGCATGGGTTAATTAGAACTTTTATTTCTTAGAAATCATATGAATAGTAGTATGTGATCAGGACTAGATAAATACCCAAAGTGCGTTATTTAGTGTCTACAAATATTAGCATGTTTCATTCAACTCAAGGATATTTGATGTAATATAATATTAAAGTATCTTTGGCTCCACCTTTGATGTTGTTGAACTATCATTTTGATTATTAGGTGCATTGAAAGAAATATACGACTTTTGTTGTTTGGAATCTTGAAAGGAATGAAGGTTCAATTGAATAATAATTGTCTTCTAACTACTAAACTGATGTTTTCAATCTTATATTGTTAAAATAAAATACAACATTAGTATGTTTCATTATCATCTAAATGTTAAGTTTAAAAATCTGGTTTCAAATAGTGAAAGTGAACATATTGTTTTATATAAATATAAGTGACATTTTTATGTGTATGAGATAGTATGTTTATTATAAAATAGGAAATTTATATTTATAACTTACTTATTACAAATAAACTTGACCATACCTTATGGAATTTAAGTTTGCACACTCTTTCCAGTTCATACGAAATGAGCCATATCTATTATCTCTCCTACAATTTGAAGGAAATGCCAACATTCTTGAAGTGACTGTTTGGATTTGATTATGATTGATCTATGTCTTATGATATTTTGATATAAATTCAGAAAGGATTATTGTAATCAATTGTTAATGCAAGTGAAATATCATCTCACCTTATAATTGGGCATTATGGCTCAATGTATTATCTTTGAATAATTTGTATATCATTATTAATGAATAATAAATTTTTTCCTTATTAAATCAGAATATATGAGTTAGATTATTTGTGACTTATCTTGTTGGATATGGAAATGAGGATAGGTTGTTTATACAGCTAATTATTAATAAAGTTGATTATTCTTAAGTTATACATTATTTATTGATTTCATTAATTTAATTGAAATGATCAAGTGTACTGAATGGTGACATTTAAACAATAAGGATATCAATGAAAATGAAAGGAAGATATTTAGAGATATTGTTGAATGTTATGATATTAAATGGACTAATCATGACAAGAAAAATACTTAATGTAATAAAGACTATTCTTAGCGAGTGTATGTAATGAAACAAATTGATACATGAAATGATTAGAAAACTTGTACTTAAGGATTTATACTACATGGTAATAGTATGATAAGATCAACTAATGAAATTTAGTAACTCATTGAGCTATTATAACCCTCTTATGAAAATCTAATATCGTGTGTCAAAACATTTTAATGTGTCGCAAAGAAAGACTTAGTTACTTATCTAACAAAGGTAACCTAAGAATATAAGAAGTGTAAGTGTAATGTCCCTATGTCTTCTCATCAGTATCTTGATCATACTAACTTAGGATTACTACGGGAAGGGTAGTGAGGGCGTAATGATGGACATAATTACTTGGTCACTATATTTCCCATATGGATCCTAAGATGGTATGGATAGGATCCTTTTGTTTAGTAGAAATTTCCAGACATGGAATCTTCTTCTTTTCAACTAAATCATCATTTTAAAAAGCAAAAAGGAATCCATATAGCTGTTTTGATATGGTTGTGTGGTGACAGAAGGATAATTTTGTATACTTGTGTGCAGTCTTTAAGCTAAGATTGCAAATAAATGCTTAAAATAATTTTCCAAAGTAATGTATTAGCTGACTAAATTGTTTTTTCAGAAATCCCCTATTTTATTTGTGTCAGATACCAGATGGAATGCAACTTGAATTTTTTCTAGGTAGACACTTAACAGATATACATAGTTCTCATAACCTTTAAAATGTTTAACCAAATATACAAGATATACACAATCAGGAATAGTGATTTAAGAGAGATCTTGGAGGTCTAGATATACTCTTACATATGCACATGGTTATCATATGTCATCAGATGTATTATGAATATTAAATATTGTTGGATTATTTAGTAGTAAACTAAATAATAATTTTAATGATTAGAAAAATTAATTATACTTAGTGGGTTTTCTTTTTAAAAAATCCCTTATTTTAGATGAATTGTAACATGGGTGTTGCATCACATATATTTATATATATTCAAAAGAAAACAATTATAAAACTCAATAATATACTCTAACTATGTTTGGTTGATACAATATTTATTGTAAACTAGGAAACTCTTGCATTAAAATGTGACATAATTTTTTGAACCACCTTTTTGTGTCACATTTATGCCACACCATAAAAACTGAAAATGACATATAATCATCCCAATTAGTGGTAGTAATTACACTTTTTGTAGTAGTGTAGGTTGGTCAATATTATCCTCTTTGATTATCTACCAATCAAATTTTACATTGAATAGTTGACCCCTCCTACGAAGATATATAGTAATTAATTTTATTTGAATATAAATCAGTTGTAACATGATTGTACCCATGTGAACATTCAAAATATATGGAACCTAATTCATCAACCCTATAATGATAAGGAATGGATTGAGATGAGGGAAGTTATTCTTTCTTATACCACCACATACTTACATGTTTTGTAGATAGATGACCATTTATTCGAAAATAAATAATAAGGCCACATTTAAGGAGTTTAATAAGGTTTTAGGAGAGTTGGATTATCAAGCCCGTGGTGCTCAAATTCAATCTCTTATATACTAACTCAAAGGTGGAGATAAGGATTCTAAGGAGTTTTTTCACACCTTGGATCTCATCTCTTTTCTACTGAAATCAAGGTTCTTTAGGAATTCATAGAACATCTTACAACAAACATTTTTTCCAAGCTTAATTTTACACTGTTGAGAGGGAAGATGTGTATACACCATATTTTTTATTCTTTCGAACCATTTTTTTTTGTAGGGGTTGATGATGTAGTCTCCTCCTAAGCGGGTTCCTAAAGGGGCCTTCTAAGATCGGGGCATGATTGGGCTTGGTCACGTGGGCTAGACCACAACATTTGAGAATTTTCACTATTAGCCTTAGTCATCCTTCTTGCCTTGTTTCTTCCCTTTGTTCACACATTGCACTCATTATGTCCACTTATCACATCATGTCTATGTGCTTCTTCTTACTACATGGTATTATCCTTGCATTTATTCATCTTTGACCTCAGTGGTTCATCACCATTTATTCCTTAACCTCTACTTCTTGTGATTTTAGGTCTTTACCTTAGGGTTTCCTTGAAGTTTGATATCATTTCCCATGGGTGATGGAATATTTTTTGTTATTTTCATGGCCAAATCCATTACTCATCAGAAATGGCATCAAGTATATATGCTCGACCTTTATATTAGGAGAACCACCACTTTGAAAACAATTTCTTACATATAAAATGTGCATAATATGCCATTGCTTACACTATTTTACACTTATTGTCTGATTTTGGATTCTTGGAAATTACTTATTTTTCATTCATGTCACCAATAGCAAGTTCGGATTGGAGATCTTATTGTTGAGCTTCCCCTTCTTGACCCAAAGTTTTTCTCTCTCGGTTTTTTAATCTGTAGGGAGGTTTAATTACATCAACAATCACACACACGATACATGTATGTATCTATAACTCTATTTAGACTCTTATTTTGTATATATGTATATACTTGTGGTTGTTAGTCATTCATTGTTATATGTTATAGTAAATGTATGTTTTCTTTGGTTTATAACATCATCTTATTATTATTATTCCCTTTGGATTTATCCACATCTTGGTTTTTTCCCTTCTCTATTTCATAATCTTAATAGGATACATATCTTTATCTTGGTTGTAGGCCTTGGAAACCTATAGTTGACATAGGCTTAGGACTATTATCTTATATATTTATGAAACTTGCACTCATTGATAGCATTTTTATCTAAATAGTGTGTTTGGTCTTAGATAGGATCCCTATATATGATAAACCAATTGGGAACCTCTATTTTACCCATCATACACTCTGGTGAACTCAAAATGAATATTTTTTTATAATTAGGTCATATTCACTCCTTATTTTTCTTACCTTTTTGAATGCCATCATCCCCTATGTAGAACCCTATCTTCTCAACTGGTCAATTTTTCATGCAAAATATCTTCTCAAATGCCATCGACCCCTCTATAAGATAATTGCATAACTAATCTCATTTAAAACCCCCTCTATTCTTATAAACTTACACTCTTATATGTTATTGACCCATGTGTAGGATACCTGCATGGCCAATCCTATCTACAAATCCTCTCTAATAGGAATTTTCCTTTCTTGAAGTATCCTCACTTTTCCATGGTATATTAGTTGGGTAATTTTATCACTTCTGTAACTAAAGCATCTCTATCTTAGCGTGAAAAATATCAGGATCATGGTATTCCTAAACTAGTTCCACATTACATGGATTTCCTTTTCATAGGAGCTAACGATAAAAAAAATAAGCCTCAAACGTGCTCAATATAGACTAGATCTAACATATGTAATCCTATCTTTAACATCAAAGGAGAAGGGGAACATGAGGATGCTCCTAAATTTTATCATACCCCTAATTTGTAAATAAATCTACAACAATTCCTTTAGTATATAGTGGAGTAACCCAACATGCTATGTAAATTTCTTGAGGACTGCCTTTCTCATAATTTAGATTTTAACATTCACCATCCTAAGCCTCCTCCAAATGGATAAAATCCTAATCCAACCATTCATACAAACACTTCTTCCAACATGAATTACACCCAACCCATCATACAACTCATGGAATACCTATATCACCAAAAACCATGGATGAAAATCAATTCCTACTATTTCAAACCATCTTGGCCCAACTTTTCAACTGATCCCAAATGGTCCCTTGTGGCATGGCCAATCAAGGACAACCCCCTCCACTTTATGTTGCGTGTAATGGGCTACACATTACACAACCTCTCATTAAAAATAATAATATCTAAGTTATCCAAATAGAAATGTTAGCTCCCTACATCACTGCTATGGATATTGGTAATGTCTCTCCCTCCATCACTTATGATGGATCTACTAATCCTACTCTTCATATCAAGGAATTTCGAAATATCTATAAGGACTAGGTCAAGAACAAATGTTACGCTTCCACCAAACTCCTAGCTAAGAATATTGTGGGAGATGCCTTGGATTGGTATCACACCCTTCCTACCAACTCCATTAATGAACTCAAAATTTTAGTCACAACCCTCATCAACAAGTTCTAATACCATGACATTCCTGAAAACATCATTAATACCTTCATCAATTAAAAATATATGGACAATGAATATTCTCAATGTTTTATCAAACATTGGAATACCTTGTACACTAGGGTTGAACAAAACATTCCTAATGAAATCCTCTTCCAACCATTCCTTAGAGCACTAGATCATCGCCTTCAATACAAGGTTGGAGTATTTTCCCCTAAATCCTTAGAAGAAGCATTCAAACAAACCAAGAACTAATATTATCTCAAGAAATAATTTTTAAAGTCTTGTTTGAAATAATAAAATTCTAATAACATCCAAGTCCTCAAGACACCAAGAAACAAGAATGCCACTGATGACGGAGTCATCAATACTCTTCCTCAAGTAACTTCTTCTAATAAGACCATTCATAACATTGATCGATCTGTTGTCCAATCATCTTATACCTCTTCCCAAGTTGATTGTCACCAACCTCTATCCAAGGAAGACATAAAACGATGAATAACTTGCCCATTTATCATATCAATAGATCCCTCTTTCCCTATTCCTAAATTTCATGATGAAATAAAATTCTATTAGTGGCATGTTAACTGGGGCCATTCTTATGAAAATTTTCATGCTCTTTTCTCCTTTTCCTACACCTTCATCCTTGAAAAAAAATTGATCATTTATCCATCACCCATGAAAGGTTAGATGAAGCTATAAAAGCATATGAAAAATACTGTTAAATTGATTGACATGAACCATTTCATCAAGTCAAAAAGTGTCTCAAAATATACAATATTAATCTCCCAAATCACTTCAAACTTGAGAAATATAATATTGATCACTCTTGTAAGGAAACTACTCACATTGTTGACACCTCTTATCCCTCTACCAATGTATCTACCAAAAGTGCAGTCCATATGGATGGATTCAAGTGCATCATTTCCTATATTGAACCATCATATCCTCCTTTAACTTAGGTTATCCCTTACATGATAAATTATCCCTTTTCATCATGTCAAACACCTCAAGAAAAAATTTCTCTTCCCACTTCCTAATTTCAAGTAAACGACACTAGCCCCTGCATACACCTAATTTTTTACACTTTATATTTTCATACATGTTACTAATAATTTATCTTTTCATGCTAGAGGTGGTTAATGAATCTATTTCTAGGAATAGAGGCATTAAATGGCTCATTCCCAGGTAGGGGTATGGTTATTCACGTAACCATTGGGTTAGGGATGATACAAGGAGAGAAAATGGCTTTTGGTCCTATTTATGCACCTCTTTTGCTCGTATCTTCTTACTTTACTTTGCGCCCTTCTGACACCTTACTTGCACATGACCATATTATTTTTGCCTTGCATTACTTTTGTTCTTCATGACACATTGCACACACCACTTGTCCTTTCCCCTCCCTAGCCAACGCCATCTCTCGCGGGCGATTGCATCAGCGCATTTTCGAATTCCTATATGGTGTAATTGCCCGCGGGTGATCACGTCGGTATAAATACCAAAAACTATCACAAATGATAAAAAGAGACAATCACATACAGCACACAACACAGAGATATACATGAACTTGCCATTTTCTCTGCTCTTTTACGTTAACTTGCATATGCTCACTTAGCTCTTGAATTTCTCGCACTTTGATTCTTGGATTGGATCTTCTTCTTGTTGGACTAGTTTGCTTATACTCTTAGGTCACCTATAGTGAGTTAGGACATGATTGTTTCCCCCTTCTCCGCCCAAAATATATTCTCACTTGGTGTATTGTCCTCTGGGAAATAGATGCATCAACGACCGCCCCCCAGCAGGTAAGTGTTCTAATTCGACTTGTCATTTTGCATTGAGTAGTCTCCTAGCTCTTTTCTTATCACTTTATGTCAACCTAGCATCTTATGCACATGTTTGGTTAGCATACTGTTATTTAGATCCTTATCTTATGTTGCATACTTTACTTTGGTTAGCATAGATCTTGCATGTTTATCTTGTCCCTAATCACCCCTATAGTACCGATGCCACAATAAGGTTCCTTCCTCTTCTCAATCTCGGGCCTTGGAAACCCTAAGTTGACGTAGTGTAAGGGTTACTTCCCTTTGGGTATGCGATCTTAGCGGTCCATGTACCCCATTTAATTTATATCCGTTGTGTGTCGGTCTTTGTGTGTCTCTTACTCGTTGTCTCGATACCCTACTTGAATGGATGATAGGAGTGCATGTTGTCTAGACACATTTTTGTCCGCCATATAGAAATCAAATGTATGGGTCAAGCAAAAAAGGAGTGGTCTGAGAAACTAATTTCTCAATCTCATAAGGTAATTGTAGATGCAATGGAAGTTCATAAAAACCTCACAGTTGATATTGAGGTAACAAGGAAGATCTTGGACAAATATAAATTTGAAATTAGGATTTGTTGAGTGAGCATCTACCAAAACTTGAAGCTTTCCAAATAATGAATCTTGATATCTTTATTGCATAAAGGGTTCTAAGCAAGGAACAAAGGGGTGATCAGACTAAGATTTCAGAGGTCGCAAAATTTAAGATTCGAATCGTGGAAGAATGTGTGGAAATAATAAGCGAATACAGAAATGGAGTGAAAAACTCAGGCAGTTGGTGATAAAGAAATATCCCCCTAAGAGAAGCTTCAGTTTTGATTCCATCAAGAGGTACATTAAGTACTAAAAATCTTTTAACAATTTGATCAAGAAAATGAAGGCGCTCTTAAAGATTCAAAGACGCGTCATTGAGATGTAGTGTCGAGTAAACAATATATATACAAGCGGCCCTAATGAAGATCGATTAAAGGAAGTCTTCGCCTTTATTATAAGCATATTGTGATAAGATCCAACTTGCTACAGAAAATACCATCAATGTCGAAGAAGACGCTGGAAACTAATCACAAAAGGAAAAAATTAAGATTTGCAGCATGGTTATGTCCAAGTAAATATGCAACTCAAATATCTTTTGTTTTTCGGTAGTAAAGTTGCACATTCCAATTTTATAAATTGCAAATCTATTTTGTATATATTTTTTAGATTTGCAGTTTTGAAAGGTATGGATTCATTTTTATAGATTTGTAGTTTTGTAAGGCGCAAATCCATTTTGTATATTTACAGGTTTGTAAGTTGAAAATACATTATCAGTGAATTTGTACTGATTAAATTGCATATTGACTTGGTCAATTTACAGAGCCCTGAGAGGTTGTCTTTTGTCACACACATGCAAAAATGGACTTGGTCATTATCCAAATATTGACTTCTTCTTCCATGCATGTAGCTACGAGATAGGAATGATTTTCCTAAAAATATTTTTATTTGAATCACCGTAAGGGGACTTTTTTTGGCTGATAGAAAATTCTGGACAAAATATTCTAAAGATTTGTAATCGACACTTTTGAAGCAAGCAAACAAAGAGAGATAGTTGTTCTGATTTTGTGTTGTCAGTTAAGTCTCTTTTAATTATTATTTGATCTTTTAGTTATTATTGCACGTGTTATTTGATTCTCTACCAACTTCTTGTCCTTGCATCAGATCGTTCATTCAGGAAAAGGAAAAAATTAGAGTTTTTGCCTCTCAGTGTTGTAATCAAGAAACAAGAGGACCCTACACAAATGATAACATTTGCCACTATTGAGGAGATAATTCCTCCAAATTGAATTGGTTTGATGCCACTGAACAACCATTATCATCTCATGTATGTGAGAAAATTGTGGCACTAGAAGTGTGAATGTCCTTAACTATCGCTACCTTTAACAAGCCATTATAGTTTGTCCATATTACTCTTTGTGACTTTTTTATTGTCATTAACTCTAGATCATATTACATTTTCAACTTCATTCATGATTTCATTGGTATATTTTTTAATCTCATAAAAGTGATGTCTTCGGCACCTATGTTGAGAAGTAATCATGGCACCCCATTCAACGGCTTCACATAGAAAATGGAGGAAAATATGTTAACGGTGATTTTTTTTTTTTTTTTTGGCACAATCCATTGCCACTCCATAGTATCCAAATCCAACATAATAGATTTGACTTGAAGAGTGCCAAAATGGAACTATGAAGGAAACAACTGATTGTAGGATTCGATTGCAAAACTTGCCCCCACAACTTTGGTTGAGGCCATTAGTTTTACCAATTGAATTCAACACCACACACCTCACAAAGAAGTGTACAACATGACATTAGAAGAGCGTGGGAGCAACCACAAGCCGGATGCTAGTTACTTTTGTTTCTTTGGGTGTGAAGCTTACACACACATTTCAAACGAAGAGAGTAAAGTTATAGATAGAAAGATTCAACATTGCATTATGAAGAGTCAAGTTTGAGAAGCACTCTTTGTTATACATGCCAACCACTTTTCATAACCCGATTTCTTCATTTCCATCTCTAGATGTTTCTTGAGAATTCAGATGGTAGCAATGATGAGGACTACACATCCTACACATGCTCTTGCTAACTTCTTATGGTAATCCAACCGATGCTTGCAAGACTTATTCTCAACATTAACATAATCAAGCCATGATTACCATTTCTATTCCTACTCTTCTTTGAAGAGATATTGATGCTCTAAGTCTTGAAACTTACAAAGATGCAACCAGCCATCCAAAGTAGGAAGTTGTCATGAATGAATAATCGTAAAGAAATGCAAGAAATGTCAAAGGCATGTTTAATGTCAAATCAGATACTCTCACGTCCAAGGCATCAACTATTTTGAGACTTGTTCCCATGTTACCAAGATGGACTCCATTGGACTTGTTCTTTCATTTGCAACATGGCAAAGTTGGGATCTTCATCAAATGGATGTGATAGGTGCCTTCTTATAGAGTGAGTTGTAAGATTAGATTTACACAGAGCAACAAAATTTGTTGACGGTCCAAACTCTTCACTTGTAACTACCCTCAAGAAATCCATCTATGGACTCAAGCAAGCTCCACAAACCTGGTATGAAAAAATGGATGCCTTTCTTATTGACTTAGGATAATTTTCCAATTTTTAACAACTTACCAAATGGTTCCAAGAACAGAAATCAAACTTTCCACAAGTTGCTAACATCTAGTTCATTTCAAAAATTAATTGAATAACATCAAAATTCAAGATTTCTTTACAAATAATGGATGATTAATCAAGAAAATATAAACTGAGATAAATATTAATCTAGCAACATGATTCATTCAGTTCTAAGGAGTAACAACTCAAGAAAAATCACATGTCAACGTTGCAATCCATTTCTCAAATGAGAAAGTATAGATGAAAGGATGGTAGAGGTGTTACATTCTTCCCCTCTAAAGTATCATCTCCCAGAGATTATATTAATTCCAAATAGTTTTTCAAGAAAAAGGTTCAATATGAATTATTTAACCATACGATTCCTTAACAAAAAAAAGAATTGAATGCAAAAATTTAGTTTTTCAATGGTATAGCAACATCAATGGTTGTATTAATACTCAAAATAGGTATTTTTTCTCAAAATGTAGTGCCCACCTCCCTTTGAAACCTTTTGATACTGATCATGACACTGTCGACTATATTATGGACACTATTATAGTTTTTATTAAGTATGATGTTAGATATTTGATCATGGATTATTGTTGACTTTGATTCTTATATGATGCATGATGATTATTAGAGACACTTAATATGTTGATTATCTTATACTATTGGACATGGTTATATGATGGATGTTTTTCGTACTTGTGATATTTGGATATTGTGAGTATCCCTAGAAATGGAAAATTATTGCATGATGATATAGTTGTTGATAAAACTATAATGATTTTGTTAAATTTCTTGGATGTTGCTATGATTCATATATCTAGATGATTTTAGAATTTTGCTTATATTTACATTATTTTGGATGTTCTGATATGGCCACGAGGCTGAAGGAGGTATTTGTATGTTTTGCAAGTTAAAAATATCACAACAAACACCAGGGGATTGGAGACCAACCGCATTGGAATTCTAGATGAATTCAACAAGGTCACCATGGCAACTAGTTTTTGTTTGTGTGTGCATTTGTTAGTGTTAGGGATTCCCATGGGGGGATCATATTTAAATGTGACCAAGGGATTTTATGTATTTCTTTTATTTTTGGTCCATTCTGTTGTAATGTTTTGCATGTGTTTATTTTGTGGTGCACTTATTACCCCTTTCATTATTTATTTAATGGTGTTTAAATATTGTGTGTAATCATATTGTTTAGTTAATTAATTAAAATATTTTATAAGAGTGTAATTAAATAGACTTGTTGGCCATGTTTTAAAGTGTTGTAAGAATGTGTAAGTGACCTTATAAATGATGTGTAAGTTAACTTTTGAGTGTGAAACACTCCACCTTCTTGGAAATTCGAATTTTTCTTTAGAGGCTGATTTTGGAGGCTTGTGGGACAAGTTAAACTTGTCCCATACCTCTTGAATTTACATACCAACCTTGTATATGGTTGGAGGGTTAAATTTAGACCTTTTTAATGCATTTTTACAAGTCAAGTTGAATGTTGTAATTGTACTTTTCTTACATAATTTAATTTCAGTCCTTATGGGGTATGTACTTGTTTGAGTGTGTAAGTAAATCTATCATAATATTCACCCACTTATTTATTATGCATTGGAGAATTAAGTTGACTTTGTGTATTTGGGGTTGAGGATGTGTGATGTGACATCCTACATAGATCCACCTCATCCTCTTCTCTTCCTTCTTCTATAAAATTTGAATTTCTTGCCTTGTTTTGGGTTGCTTCACTTTTGGGAGACTTCATTTTTAGGTGAAAATTTTCTTGTTGTTTTGGGAGCTCTTGTTTGAAGGAGTTTTGGAAGATTGTTAAATTCTTGTGCTTGACTGTTTTTGGATTACTTGCATTGGGATAGAGCTTGTTGTTTTGGAATTTGGAACGACTCCATCATAGAGAGGTAAGAGATTGGCTCATGAAATGCTCTTGTTTTATGTATGTGAATGTTCATTGTGTGAATTTTTTGGCATGTATTTGTGGGTTGTTGGGTAGATGCCCTAGTAATGGTGTAGGAGAAGACTATGGGGTTATTTTGTGAGGAGGCACAAGTGCGTTTTAAGGAGGTATAAGGGTAGAGGGAGTTTTGATTTGGGTTCCACCTTACAAAGAAATAGTTTGCATTTATTTTACTTGTTATGGGGTGCCATAAGAGGTGGGGGAGGTATAAGGAAATGTGAGGAATAAGGGGTACTTGGGGGAGGCATAAGGGAATGCCAGAGGATTTGATATACTATTTTTGACAGTTTATAACTTAGGTGGTGATACCCATTTCCCCGTTCGGGAGGCATACAGAGGCATCCCATACATAGTTATTGCATCCTTTGGCTTGCTTGATGACATCCTTAGTATAGGTTTTCATGTGTTACATGTAGTTGTAAAACTACATTTTGTTTTGGACTGTGTTTTATTATGAAAATACTACTTGTTTGTTTGTGGAATCTTGTTGTTTCCATGAGTTGGATCACAGCTTTTATTTCATTGTGGTTGGGGATTGGGGCCCAATGAAGAAGGATGGCTTCTCCTCTTCATCAGATGTCTTGGTTAGGTGGAGGCATAAGCAGGCATCCCCCATAGCTTATTACTCCTTTGGCTTTCTTGATGAATCCTTAGTATCGGTTGTCATGTGTTAATGTAGTTGTAAAACTACAATTTGTTTTGGACTGTGTTTTATTATGCAGAAATACTACTGTGTGTATGTTTTGTGGAATCTTGTTGTTTCCATGAGTTGGATCACACCTTTTATTTCATTTGTGGTTGGGGCTAGGGGGCCAATGAAGAAGGATGGCTTCTCCTCTTCATTGGATGTCTTGGTTGGGTGAAGAGATCATTTCCTTTCCCCTACTCATGTTGTGATCAAATTAGAGGAATGAGAAGAATGCATGTTGTTGTTCTGGAGCTGAGAAAAGATAGTTGACAGTCCCTTGTGAAATGAAATCTCATTGTAACCTTCCCACTTGAAGTGGATGATCTTGTAAATGTTTGTAATGGAAAGATGTTGTACAGTTTTGCAATTGAAATTTAAAATGTAAAAGAGTTATACTTTGTATTATGTTTTAGAAAGAATGTGAAAGAATGATATATGTTTGGTATAGTGTATTTTGTAATCAAATGGAAAGGAGGTTGTAAGAGTTTAATTGGAATTAATGGAAGTGGTTTTACCTTGTTCATATGATGTTATTCCATTGGAAATTTTTGTTTTAGCATACTCTATGAAATCTTTGTTTGAAAATTTGATAAAGTGGAACACATTAAAAGAAAATGTATTGTCTACCCTGTATCAACAATAAATGATTTTGGAAGAAATGAAAGAAGGAAGTTGTAAGTTATCTTTTGGAATCAATAAATGAATGTAATGCTTTTCTCAAAATGCATTGTTGTATTGAATCTGATCATATCAATGTATTGAAATCTCTGTTGAAAGGAAGAAATGTCATGTGAGAAAAATACACTATTTTGTCTCTTTGAAATGCGAAAAAAATTTGAAATCAAAATTACATTTTGGTCTTGAATGGTTTGTTTTAAATCAACCAAATATGTTAGCTTGGAATTGCAATGTATCCTAAATACTTGGAAGAAGAAAATGGTAAAATAGACCCATTAAAATTTGATCCTTGTTATTTGTAAATTTCAAACTGGTAATTATCTCAACCAAAAAATGCACAGTTTGAACCTGCAACAATGAAATAAAAAATTAAATGATTAAATTGAAGTAGTAGGCCCTAAACGAGTTCAAATAGACAAAAACACTTAAAGGAATTTATGTCAAAACTTAGCAAAATCAGGCTCAAACCGTTTTACAGTGCATGTTTACTGTCAAGAAATAGAAATCATTCAAATTGCAAGTCAATCAGATAAATTGAACCTTGAATCCTTCCTTAAATCCATTTAGGAACAATCCTCCATGTCTATTTGACATGTTGAGAGAGGAGGAAGATCAAATTGAATAAATCTCACAAGTTAAAATTCTACCAATTTGCACTATAAAATCCTGTAGGCCGTTTTCTTAAAATTGACCCCTTAAAATTTATCAAAATCTAAAATTAATGATCTTTGAGTAAAGAGGACGTCGAGATATTTCCAGAAAGTCCTCATTTTCCAAAAACTGAAGCTCTCTATCAAAATTTATGGCCCTCTGAAGTTTTTCTTCCTTGGCGTTCAAATTTTGTGAAAAATTTCCTTGGCGGGCCCGTGGCCCGAATTTTTCCCTTGGGAGCTTAGGAAACTTTTTTTTTGGAAAATTTTCCAATTTTTTCCCTACTGTCCCCACTAGCCCAACCAATCATAGGCTGCCATGTGGCACCATGAGGTGAAAGCAGAGGGGCGGATCCCCTTTTTTAACTTAGCACTTTTCAGAAAAATTTTGGGAAAGTTTTCCAAATTTTCCCCACCGGCTCTGCAACCAATCACGTGATGCTCACATGGCATCACAGAGGAATCTAGGTGGAGGAATGGGTCCCTTTTTGTTCTTTTACATCTCAGATAAATTTTTGGAAAATTTTCCAAGTTTCCCCCGCTGTCCCGCCATCCCAAAGCCAATCAGGGGATGCCACATGGCATCGCGAGGTGCCGGCGGAGGCACGGGTCTATGTACCTTCTTAGCCCTTCAGGATGTTAAGCCAACATTTCTCCCCACTGCCACCCACCTTCCCTGCATTGGTTTAGGAGATGCCACGTGTCCTTTGTGGACTCATAGGCCCGCTTTTGGGCGCAAAGCCAACTTTTCAGCCTACGCCGGGAGAATTTGGAAATGTCTCCCGCCGCCCCGCCTTTCCCTGCTTTTCCCCACGCTAGCTTAGGGAGTGCCACGTGTCCCTTGTGGACTTACGAACCCATGGGAAGCACGAGGTGCAAATGTGAATTTTTCCCCATGTGGGAAAATTTTTCCAAAGGTCTCCCTGAAAAATGGCCCTGTTCAACCTGCCTTTTGGGAAAATTTTCATCCCTTTGGGCCTTGAAGGCCCGCTCTTGGGGGAAAATTTTCACCCCAAGGCCTGCCGGACCCATAACTTGAAAAATATGAGGAGTTAGGAGGACTTATTTATATCAATGGAAAGGTGAGGAAATTTCCTATCCAATGGGAGTCAATTTATGAAAAATTTTGAATGTTTTTTAGAAAAAATTAAGCTAAAACTTTAAGCCTGTTAGAGAGTGGGTATGGTGAGGAATTTCCCCCTGAACCTAATTGAAACTTCTACACCCTAAATTTTGGACCGTTGTGACCTCTTATAATTTTTAATAATGGAAAATTATATTCTAGTAGATTATAATTATTCCTTGAACTTGTTAGTGACAACTGTTGTCTTGTAGGCCTGGTTGTAGATTCTTTTAAACAAAAAAAATTATTCCATAAATTTTCCTAACTAACCTAGGTTGTTTCTTGGGTCTCAAGTGGGTTGTTTTAGTGGGTTTTATTACACTTGGTATTAGAGCCATGTGGTTCAAAATCTTGGACCATTGGGAACACTAGAAAACTTGAGACATGAAACTTAAACCTAGCACACTTTTAAATCTAGAAAACAACTTAGTTTAGAAATTGCATATTTTAGTAAACATGGAAATTGAATAAAACTTAGAAAATGAACTAACTCTCGCCTTGGTCTGTGTAGGAGGCGCAGACAAGATGAGGGGAATTTTCACATAGACCTAGACTTACCACCACCAGATCATGTTGTAGCAGCCATCCTACCCCATATTTTGTAGACTCTTCAGGATGTTAATGTCACTCTACGCGGAAGGATTAGTAGGAGGACATGCAGCCAGACATGATAGAGTCCCTTCCATTGAGGGTCAGGTATCTCCTCGACCTAGCGAGGAGCATAGAGGAGAGAACTCCCATGTAGAGTCAAGCCAGGGTAGAGTCACCATAGAGGGGACAAGGGTGACCAATTTTTAGGACATAGAGATAGGTCTCAAAGCCCTAGGCTTAGAGATGAGCATGCAGAGAGGCCTAGAGGCCTTCAGACCACAAGCTACTAGATCACATCAGGGAGATCCTGAAGCTTCAACCATCACATTATTCTGGTGACATAGGTGGATTTCAGGTAGAGGCCTAGTTGGTGAGCTTTAGAGGATTCTTCAAGCTCTGTCCTTGTTCTAGCAACACAAAAGCTCATGTTGCGATCCATCTACTGAGGGATGGAGCTAGTGTCTTATTGGAGGACAGAGGAGCAGAAGCTCCATGTTGATTCTGAGACAGTTACCTGGGAGCTCTTTGAGGAGTGTTTAGGAACTAGATACTTGTCATGGAGGTTCATACAACAGTGGATAGATGAGTTTCATGACCTTCGATAGGCATCTCTTACAGTGGCTAAGTATGAGAGTAGATTTCTGGATCTACTCCAGTATGTTGGTTACATGACAGGATGAGCAGGTGCAGATCCACAGGTTCATCTGGGGCCTAAATCTAGACATTGGAGGTGTAGTGTAGATCCATTGTCCATAGACATTAGACTAAGGCCGTCGAGAAGTCAATATATAGCAGAGGAGACTTGAGGAAAGACCCAACAGGCTAGAGACCACTATCTGCAGCCTTTAGAGCCTTTGAGAATTCCATACAGCAGATGCAGGACAACAGATCAATGGGATCGAAGTACCTCTTCCTCATGGTGGATAGGGTTCAGCACAGTCATCTTTTAGACCCCAGCAGTAACAGTAGCAGTAGTCCTGCCCACCTTATAGACCTCCTCATAGGTTTGATGCACATAGAGGTCAGAGTATGGGGCCTCCTCCTAGGGGTCCCATCAGACACAGGGTGCCTAGAGATCTCACTCAGTAGGAGCTCGCCAGTAAAGACCTCAGCAGACCACAAGCTGGATCATTAGGATTCACACCACAGACCTCTAGAGTACTGACTAGACCTACTACATCAGGGGAGAGGATTAGGTGGTTGTTTTGGTTGTGGTGTTACTGGACATTTTTGGAGATATTTCCCACAGAACCCTAACAACAAGGGTAAGACACAGATCTCAGAGCCTATTGTTGGTGATATGGGGTTGCAGTCATAGGATGTATGTAATGGTTGAGAACCACCTCAGGCTAAGCATTAGAGTATAATTATTGAGACTGACAGGTAGCATTGGTGGTATTCCTACCTCCATCTTGTTTGATTCTGGTTCTTTTGATTCTTTCATTGCACCATCTTTAGTAGAGCGATGCAGGCTTGGTGATAGTTAGGTAGGGTCATAGTTGGGATGTTGAGATGGCTTCTGGAGCCAAGATCTCTGTAGACTCCTTAGTTAAGGAGTGTGTGGTGGATTTGGGACCTTTCACCACTACCTCAGATCTCTGTATCCTTCCTTTGGGCTCATATGGAGTCATCTTGGGTATGGATTGGTTGTCTGCACACAGGGCTAGAGTGGATTGTTACCACAAGGTTATATCTTGTGCAAATGATTTAGGAGTTGAGTCAAGTGATTTTAGGGGTCAGGAGACCATTTCTATTCACACCATCTCTGCTATGTAGCTTAAGTGGTGTGTATGATGGGGTTATCTAGATGTATGTTGTTATTAGTTAGTGAAAAATCAGAGGATGGGTCTAGTGGACCATTGCTAGATGATCACCCCATTTTGAGAGAGTTTTTAGATGTCTTTCCAGGGGAGCTACCAGGGTTACCACCCCCATGTGAGATTGATTTTCATATAGATCTGGTTTCGGGAGTAGAGCCTATCTCACGAGCACCTTATCGGATGACCACCCCAGAGCTCTCTGAGCTCAAGTTGCAGCTAGAGGGATCTTTTGGAGAAAGGCCTTATCCATCCTAGTGTATCCCCTTGGGGTGCAGTGGTGATCTTTGTGAAGAAGAAGGATGGATCCTTGTGGTTGTGTATTGATTACCTTCAGCTGAACAAAGTAACGATCAAGAATCATTATCCCCTTCCTGCACATTGATGATTTGTTTGATCAGATGAAGGGAGCCATGGTTTTCTGTAAGATTGATCTTAAGTCAGGTTACCATCAGCTGAGGATTTCAGTAGGCAGACATTCATAAGACTACCTTCTATATGAGATATGGCCACTATGAGTTCACAGTGGTGCCTTTTGGTTTGACTAATGCCCCCGTAGTATTTATGAGTTTGATGAATGGGGTATTCAGGAACTTCTTAGATCGCTTCATGCTCATCTTCCTTGATGACATTTTGATTTACTCACGTATGCATGAGGAGCATGAGGGGCACCTTTGCCAGGTTCTTCAGTGTCTTCGGGAGCAGCAGCTTTACAGGAACTTAGAGAAGTGTGCATTCTTTCAGATAGAGGTGTAGTATTTGGGTCACATCATTTATGGGGAAGGTATCACCATCGATCCTTCCAATATTATAGCTATTATGGATTGGCCAACACCCACTATTGTGACTAGAGGTGTGCAGATTCATGGGATTAGCAGGTTACTACCGAAGATTTGTTTAGGACTTCTCTCAGATTGCACACCCCATCACTTCCCTTTAGAGGAAAGGGAAGAAGTTTGTTTGGTCAGACAGGTACGAGTAGGCCTTTAGTACATTGAAGGAATGTCTCACTACAACACCTATTCTTGTAGTGCCAGATCCACAGGGTGAGTTTTTCGTTTGTACGGATGCTTCTTTAGCAGGGCTTGGAGGTGTGTTGATGCAGGAGGGAAGAGTAGTGGCTTTTGAGTCTTCAAAACTCAAAGATTACAAGCTTAATTACCCGACTCATGATCTTGAGCTTGTAGTCAGTTGTGCATAACTTTGGTTTGATGGAGGCACTTTTCTACTTAGTCGGAGATTCACACTTAGGATAGATCACTTGAGTCTTTGCCACCTCTTCACGCAGCCCAATCTCAACACTCATCAGCGGCGTTGGATGGAGTTTGCTTTGTGAGTATGATATGGAGATGAACATGTGAAGGGAAAGGAGAATGTGGTGGTAGACACTCTTCAGAAGATGGAGACATGTGGCTATGGAAACCTCAATGAGCACAAATTTGTGGAGTAGGATTCTTCAGCAGCTTCCTCTTGACAGCTTCTACATTGCAGTTCGAGTAGAGATCGAGTCTCGAGAGACCCCTTGAGGGGAATTTTTGATGGTTTTTACTTAGAGGTAGATGGTCTTCTCAAGCACAAAGGCTAGATTTATGTTCCCAAAGATGGAGGCTTGAGGTAGGACATCTTGGCAGAGGCACATCGTGCACCCTATTCAGCCCATCCCGTAGGTGAATAAGATGCATGCCACCTTGAGATAGTTATATCATTGGAGAGGACTTTGATTCAGAGATGTGGCCCAGTTCATTTCACGATGTTTAGAGTGCCAATCTAAGTGAAGGCACAAGCATCAACATCTAGCTGGCCTTCTTTTCCTCATGCTATACTAGCAAGTGGAAATGGGACACCATTTCCATGGATTTCATTATTGGGCTACCGATGTTGAGATATCATCACAATGCCATCATTGTAACGGTTGATAAATTGAAAAAAGTGGCTCACTTTTCTTGGTGAAGACCAATTATACAGCTAGTGCAGTGGCATGGGTGTATCTTGATGAGATTGTTAGGTTGCATGGGATTCTACAAAAGATAATTAGTGACCGCAATCCTTTGTACACTTCCCATTTTTGGACTATCATGCAACATGCCCTCGCAGGACGAAGATCAATTTCAGCATAGCATATCACCCTGAGATTAGATGGGATAGATTGAGCGGGTGAATCAGGTAATTTTAGAGGACATGCTCAGGATGTATGTGATGGATCATGCTAAGTCTAGATGGAAGGAGTACCTGTACTTGGTGGAGTTTGCCTACAATAATAGCTTTCAGAGTTCTATAGGCATGGCTCCTTTTCATGGATTTGTATGGTAGAGATTGTAGGACACTATCTTAGCTGGTACAAGCTAGAGGACAGGGTTTCTCTTGGACAATCTTTGTTGTAGGACATGGAGCAGCAGGTGGTTTTGATTAGACAGAGACTGTAGGAGGCACATGATAGATAAGAAGAAGTATGTAGATCAGCATAGGACCGACCGTAGTTTTGATGTGGGCATGAAGGTGTTTCTTTATGTCAGGCCACATAATAGCCCTATCCGTTATGGAAAAGGTTATAAGTTAGCTCCTAGATTCATGGGTCCTTTTGAGATCTTGGAGTGTATTGGCCCTTTGGCCTACCATATAGCATTTCCACCTCGCTTGTCTCACGTACATGATGTGTTTCATGTTTCTGTTCTTAGGAGATATGTTGTAGATCCTTCTCATGTGTTAGATTGGACATCATTGCAGGTGCAAGATCAAGGGTAGGTGATGGTGGAGCCCGAAATGTTCGTATCCTAGATGCAAGACCCTGGGCCTTCGAGGAAGAGAGGTTGATCAGGTTTGGGTGCAGTGGGACAAATATGATGAGACTGCAGCTACATGGGAGGATGCTACTTCATTATGATTTCAGTTCCCACATTTGTTCCAGTGACTTCCAGGAGGAATTTGAATCTAAGGGGAGGGGGATGTAGTGCCCACTTCCAAGATTTGACACCTTTTGATATTGATCATGACATTGTTGACTATATTATGGACATTATTATAGTTTTGATTTAGTATGATGTAACAGATATTTGATCATGGATTATTGTTGACTTTGAATCTTATATGACCCATGATGATTATTAGAAACACTTTATATGTTGATGATGTTATACTATTTGACATGGTTATATGATGGATGTTGTTCAGACTTGTGATATTTGGATATTATGAATAGCCCTAGAAATGGAAAATTATTGGATGATGATATAGTTGTTGATAAAACTATAATGATTTTGTTAAATTTCTATTTATGTTGTTGTGATTCATATATCTAGATGATTTGGAGATTTTTAATTATATTTATATTATTTTGGATGTTCTGATATGGCCATGAGGCCAAAGGAGGTATTTGTGTTTTGCAGGTTAAAAATATCACAACAAACATCAGGGGATTGGAGACTAACCACATTGGAATTCTAGATGAATTCAACAAGGTCACCATGGTAACTAGTTTTGTTTGTGTGTGTTTGTTAGTGTTAGGTATTCCCATGGGGGGATCACCTTTAAATATGACCAAGGGATTTTATGTATTTCTTTTATTTTTGGTCCCTTTTGTTTAATTTTTGCATGTGTTTATTTTGTGGTGCACTTACCCCTTTAATTATTTATTTAATGGTGTGTAAATATTGTGAGTAATCATATTATTTAGTTAATTAATTAAAAGATGTCATAAGAATGTAATTAATAGAGTTGTTGGCCATGTTTTAAAGTGTTGCAAGAAGTAAGTATGTAATAAGTGATGTGTAAGTTAACTTTGGAGTGTGAAACACTCCACCTTCTTGGAAATTCGAATTTGTCCTTGGAGGCTATTTTGGAGGCTTGTCGGATAAGTTAAACTTGTCCCATACCTCTTAAATTTATTTACCAACCATTACAGCCTATGGTTGGAGAGTTAAATTTAGACTTTTGTAATGCATTTTTAGGAAGACAAGTTGAATGTTGTAATTGCACTTTTCTTACATAATTTAATTTCAGTCCTTATGGGGTATGGACTTGTTTGAGTGTGTAAGTAAATCTATCATATTATTCACCCACCTATTTATTATGCATTGGAGAATGAAGTTGTCTTTGTGGTTGGGGTTGAGGATGTGTGATGTGGCATCCTACATGGATCCACCTCATCCTCTTTCTCTTCCCTCTTCTATAAAATTGAACATTCTTTCCTTGTTTTGGGTTGCTTCACTTTTAATGGAGACTTCATTTTTGGTGAAAATTTTCTTGCTGTTTTGGGATTTCTTGCTTGAAAAAGTTTTTGGAAGATTGTTGCATTCTTGTGCTTGGCTATTGTTTTTGGATTGTTTGCATTGGGATAGGAGCTTGTTGTTTTGTAACTTGGAATAACTCCATCATGGAGAGGTAAGAGCTTGGCTCTTGAAATGATCTTCTTTTATATATGTGAATGTTCTTGTGTGAATGTTTTGGTGTATATTGTGGGTTGTTGGGTAGATGGCCTAGGAATGGTGTAGGAGAAGACTATGGGGTTATTTTGTGGGAGGCACAAGTGGTTTTAGGGAGGTATAAGGGTAGAGGGAGTTGGGATTTTGGTTCCACCTTACAAAGAAATAGCTTGCATTTCTTTACTCGTTATGGGGTGCCATAAGAGGTTGGGGAGACATAAGAAAATGTGAGGAATAAGGGGTACTTGGGGGAGGCATAAGGGCATGACAGGGTTTGAAATGTTATTCATATATATATATATATATATATATATATATATATATTGGTGGGTTGTTCTCAGGTGGTGATACCTAATTTTCCCCTTTGGGAGGCATAAGCAACATCCCCCATAGCTTCTTGCTCCTTTAGCTTGCTTGATGAAGCCTTTGTATTGTTTTGTCATGTTTTAATGTAGTTGTAAACTACATTTTGTTTAGGACTGTGTTTCTTTGTGGAAATGTTGCTGTGTATGTTTTGTGGAAGCATGTTGTTGCCATGAGTTGGATCACATCTTTTATTGCATTTTGGTTAGGGCTCGGGGGCCAATGAAGAAGGATGGTCTTCTCCTCTTCATTTGATGTCTTGGTTGGGTGGAGAGCGTTGCCTTTCCCCTACTCCTGTTGTGATCAAATTGGAGGAATGAGAAGAATGCATGTTGTTGTTCTGGAGCTGAGAAAAGATATTTGACAATCCCTTGTGAAATGAAATCTCATTATAACCTTCCCAATTGAAGTGGATGATCTTGTAAATGTTTGTAATGGAAAGATGTTGTATATTTTTGCAAGTGAAATTTGAAATGTAAAAGAGTTATACTCTGTATTCTGTTTAGAAAGAATGTGAAAGAATGATACATGTTTGGTATACTGTATTTTGTAATCAAATGGAAAGGAAGTTGTAAGAGTTCATTTGAATTAATGAAAGTGGTTTTGTCTTGTCCATATGATGTTATTCCATTGGAAATTTGTGTTTTACATACTCTATGAAATCTCTGTTTGAAAAATGGTAAAGTGGAACACGTGAAAAGAAAATGTATTTTTGCCCTGTATACAATAAATGATTTTGAAAGAATGAAAGAAAGAAGTTGTAAGTTGTCTTTTGGAATCAATAAATGAATGTAATGTATTTTCTCAAACTGCATTGTTGTATTGAATCTGATCATATCAATGTATTGAAATCTCTTTTGAAAGGAAGAAATGTGTGCGAGAAAAATACACTATTTTGTCTCTTTGAAATGTAAAAAAATTTGAAATCAGTATTGTATTTTGTCTTGAATGGTTTGTTTTTGAATCAACCAAATATGTTAGCTTGGAATTGGAATGTATCCTAAATACTTGGAAGAAGAAAGTGGCAAATAGACCCATTAAAATTTGATCCTTGTTATTTGTAATTTCAAACTGACAATTATCTCAACCAAAAAACACATAGTTCGAACCTGCAACAATAAAATAACAAATTAAATGATTGAATTGAAGTAGTAGGCCCTAAACAAGTTCAAAATAGACAAAAACACTTAAAGGAAATATGTCAAAACTTAACAAAATCAGGCTCAAACTGTTTTACAGTCATTTTGCTGTCAAGAAATGTAAATGTTCAAATTGCAAGTCAATAAGACAAATTGAACCTTGAATCCTTCCTTAAATCCATTTAGGAACAATCCTCCATGTCTATTTGACATGTTGAGAGAGGAGGAAGATCAAATTGAATAAATCTCACAAGTTAAAATTCACCAGTTTCGCATGTAAAAGCCTGTAGGCCGTTTTATTAAAATTGACCCCTTAAACTTTATCAAAATCTAAAATTAATGATCTTTGAGTAAAGAGGACGTTGAGATTTCCAGAAAGTCCTCGTTTTCCCAAAACTGAGTCTCTCTATCAAAAGTTATGGCTCTCTGAAGTTTTTCTTCCTTGGCATTCAAATTTTGGGAAAAAATTCCTTGGCTGGCCGATGGCCCGAATTTTTCCCTTAGAGCTTAGGAATTTTTTTTGGGAAAATTTTCCAAATTTTCCCCCCTATCCACCTAGCCTATAGCTAATCAAAGGCTGATCCACATGGCACCATGAGGTGACAGTGGAGGGGCGGATCCCCTTTTTTAACTTAGCAATTTTGAAAAAATTTCCAAATTTTCCCCACTGGCCCGCAACCATCAGGTGATGCCACTTGGCGTCATGAGGAATCGGCATAGGAATGGGTCCCTTTTTTTCTTTTGCATCTTGGAAAAATTTTGGAAAATTTTCCAAGTTTCCCCCACTGTCCTGCACGGCCCACAGCCAATCAGGGGCTACCACGTGGCATCGCGAGGTGCTGACGGAGGCAGGTCTATGTACCCTCTTAGCCCTTCGGGGCGTTAAGCCAATTTTCTCCCCACCACCCCACCTTCCCCATGTTGGTTTAGGAGATGCCATGTGTCCTTTGTGGACTTGTGGGATCGCGGGTGTAAAGCCAACTTTTCACCTCGCATGGGAGAATTTACAAATGTCTCCTGCCGCCCCGCCTTTCCCCGCTTTTCCCCGCGCTGTCTTAAGGAGCGCCACATGTCCCTTGTGGACTTGCGGACCCGTGGGAGTATGGGAACAAATGTTATTTTTTCCCCATGTGGGAAAAAATTCCAAAGGTCTCCCCGCAGCCCGCAAACCCGCCCTTTGGGCAAATTTTCACCCCTGGGCCCGCAGGCCTGCTCTTGGGGGAAAATTTTCACCCCAAGGCCCGCTGGCCCATAACTTGAAAAATATGAGGAGTTAAGAGGAATTATTTATATCAATGGAAAGGTGAGGAAATTTCTATCCAATGGGAGTGATTTAGGGAAAATTTTTAATGTATTAAGTGTGAGAAAAATAAGTTGAAACTTTAAGCCTGTTAGAGAGTGGGTATGGTGAGGAATTTCCCCCTGAACCTAATTGAAACTTCTAACCCTAAATTTTGGACCTTATGACCTCTAATAATTATTAATAAAATAAAAGTATACTCTAGTAGATTAGAATTGTTCCAGAACCTGTTAGTGACAACTGTTGTCTTGTAACCTGGTTATAAATTCTTTTAAACAAAAAAAATATTCCATAATTTTTCCTAACTCTAGGTTGTTTCTTGGGTCTCAAGTGGGTTGTTTTTAGCAGGCGTTAAAAAAAAAAAAACCCATAATCAATTGTAAGTCAAAATGATCCAATTTTTACACGAGAAATGAAATATTTCTGCTAAAACAAGTGAGGAAAAATTAGCTTTCATGTCCTCTAGATTTTCCCAGGTTGCACTTTCTTTATTAAACTGATCCCATTAGACCTTACATTGTCCAATTTCATGATTACACAAGTGCAACTTGTGGATTTCCGTTACTCTAACTGTCTCCACCATGATTACCCTTGTGTCTTGGACCTGCAAGGCATTCTATTTTAAAACATGTGATAAATATGAAACGTATTTCTTAAGTAAATAAATATGAAAAACTTCATGCATCTATGCCAATGAAGAAGGTAATGCAAGTCGGTAGGGCACAGGGGTTGATTATTTCAACAATATCAAAGGGGCCTACATAACAATGTGAAAACTTGGATGACTTACCAAAGGTAATCAATCTCTTTTCAGGCTTGACCCTTAGAAAAACTTTATCACCAAGTTCAAATTTCCTTTTGACCCTTTTTAGGTCCTTGTAGCTTTTCTATCTATCAGCAGCCTCCTTTAATATTTCCCAGATTAACTTAGCCTTCTGTTCCATTTCAAAAATCATTTTAGGCCCAATTACTTATCTATCCTCAATGTTATCCCAAATGACAGTGGTCTTTGTACCTCCACCCATACAAGGCCTCGAAAGGTGCCATTTTTAGAGAAGAATGGTAAGTGTTATTGTATGCAAATTCAACCAAAGGAAGGTATTCTTCCCATTTGTAATGTTGATCCATGTAGTACATCCTGAGCATATCTTCAAGAACCTGATTCACTCTTTCAGTTTTTCCATATGTTTCCAGATGATAAGAAGAGCTAAATTTTAGCTTTTTTCCCAAAGTTGCTTTAAGATTTTTCCAAAATTGCAAAGTCATTCATGGGTCCCTTATCAGAGATTATCAATTGAAGAACACGATGCAATCTAAAAATTCCTTGAACAAACCTTTTTACAAGAACAAGTGATCCATCCTTCACAATCTTAGTAATGAAATGTGTTACTTTAGTTAGTTTATCAACCACAACCAACATAACATCATGATTATTTATTGACATAGGTAGTCCCTAAACAAAGTCCATGCTTATAACCTTCCTTTCAAATTTTGGTATGTTATGAGGGTACAATAAACCAGCTAGGTGTGTATGCTTAGCTTTCACACGCTGGAGATTCTAATCAATGAGACACATAATCCAAGATTTCTTTCTTCATCCCTTTCCAAAAATATATTTTTTCAACATTAATAAGCATATTTGTCACCCTGGGATGTCCAGAGTAAGGTGCATTGTGAAATTCATTCATCACCTTCTTCCTTAACTCATTTCCTATTAGTAGGTACACTTTATCCTCATACCTCAAAATTCCTTCACCATCTAACCAAAACCCTTTATTCCTCTTATCCTTTGGATTTTCAGGAAGTTTTATTTTTACCTACTAGAAGTATGGATCAGACATTAAGGTTTTCTTAACCTCCTCCTTAAATTGAGTTCTCAAGGTCACTAGTTCAAAAATATAATTTCTACGACTTAGTGCATCTGCCACTCTTATTTTTCTTGCCTTTGTATGTATTTGATGTCAAAATAATATTGGGATAAGAACTCCAACCATATTTATTACCTCACATTTAAATTAGGTTGAGTGAAGATATATTTCATCCCAAGATGATCAGTTTTCAACTCAAAGGGTTTCCCTAAGAGGTAATGTCTCCAAATTTTCAGTGCTTGTACTATTGCAGCAAGTTCTAAATCATGAGGAGCATAAATTTTCTCATGCAATTTAAGCTTCCTTCTTTCATATTCTATTACATGATCATTTTGTAGCAATATACCCCCTTATCCTTCCATGTAAGCATTTGGTACCACAATAAAAATTCTGCTTGGATCAGGGATACTCAATATAGGGGCTAAAGTTAGTTGTTCTTTCAATTTTTTTAAATGCACCCTCACATTTTTCACTCCATAAGAAATTTTTAATCTTTCTTTTGCAACGAAGTTATTGGGGTAGAAGCCCTTGAGAAATCCTTTACAATTTTTTTGTAGTAGCCAACAAACCCCATAATGCTTATAACTTCATGTATGTTCCTAGGTGCTGGCCAATCTATTATGGATGATATCTTCGAGGGATCAACCAAGATTCCATCTTTATTTATTATACGTCCCAAGTATTATACCTCAATTTCATAAAAATAACACTTGGATATTTTTCTGTGCAATCTTCTCTTTTTTAGCACTTCAAGTACAATCCTTAAGTGCTCATTATGATCCTCTAAGTTTTGTGAATAGATGAGATTATCATCCAAGAAAACAAGCACAAAATTTTCCAAGTATTCTTTGAAATATGTTATTCATCAAATTTATGAAGGTTGTGGGGACATTAGTTAACCCAAAAGGTAAAATCATGAACTCATAATGTCCATATCTCATTCTAAAAGCAGTCCTATGAATATATTCTTCCTATATTTTCAACTGATGATATCCAAAATGCAGATCTATTTTAGATTAAACCGATGCTCCATGCATCTGATCAAAAAGGTCATCTATCCTTGGAAGAGGATATATATTCTTAATATTTTCCTTATTCAACATCCTATAGTCAATGCAAATTCTTAAGGTTTCATCTTTCTTTTTAACAAAGATCACTGATGCTCCCCAAGGTGAGACACTCTGCATTATTAACCCTTTAGAAAATAATTCATGCAATTTTTCCTTAAGCTCTACCAATTCAGTGGTAGTGATCCGATAAGGTGCCTTAGATATATGTTTTGTTCCTAGTTTGATTTCAATAGTGAATTCAAACTATCTTTTCGGTAGAAGACCTATTAACTCTTCTAGAAAAACATCATTGTAATTCCAAAACAACAGATATTTTTCCAAAAATTCACCCCCTTCTTCAGCCGAATCTGAAATTTTTATTGCATAAAGCATGCATCCTTTATTTTTGGCCCTTCTTAGCTACATATCAGATATTTCTCTAAATTTTATGCTTCTTTTTATTCCTTAAATGTCTACTGATTTATGAAGGTCATCCAAACACCTTATATGTTTCCAGAGATAGTCCATAATTTCTTTATGATCAGCCAAATAGTTCACTCCAATTATAATGTCTTAAGACCCTAGAGGTGCAACATATAGGTCTACCTCAGTTGTGAAGCTCAACAATTCCAAGGCTACACCAAAAAGGTACTTACTAACTATGTGGAAAACATTATTCCCATATTGTATAGTCCATGGTTTTTCCATAAAACCATATTTATGTTTTAATATAGTGGCTAACTTTCTAGAAATAAAACAGTCAGAAGCACCATTATCAAAAAGTATAGTTACAGGCAGGCCATAAAACTTACCTGACAATTTTATGGGCATAACTTGCATTTTAGCTTGCTTTTCGGCTACCATATCATGTATCTTATGTTGGTGGTTGTTGTCATTTTTTATTTAAAGGAAAATGAATTACATAGTGGCTTCCTCCATAGTTAAAACAACCTCCAGTAGATCCCTTCTTAGGCTCATATTTATTCTTAGCCTTGAAAGTAAAGTTTGGCCCATGATTTCCCTTCTGGTCATTATTCTTATTATTTTCTACAGCTTTACATGTTGTTGTTTTCTTTTCATTTGTAGACAAAGGATTTCCTTTTTTTCCAAACTTCTTCCATGTACCCTTCTTGGGTGGAAAATACAAAGAAGTCTTCCCATTTTTCTTACGTTTCCCCTCCTTATGTGCAGAAATTGCCATCAGTTTCTACTCCTGCCGAATGAATTTTTCTACCACTTCTTCCATGGCGGCAAGGCTATTTACATCAACCTCACCACCTATGATAGGATAAAACCCCATGATGAAATTACTTATTTGGAATTTTTCATCTATTTGATATTGTGGCACATATTTGAGAAGCTTAGTGAACTTCGCATAATATTCCGTTACCGACATTTTTCCTTGAGTTAAAGTTTGGAAATTAGTCATTTTTTGGTCATAGTAAAGTTAGGGCAGCCAACACTTCCTAAAATGACCCTTAAACTAGTCCCAATGTGATGTTTGTTTCATCAACATTAAGTTCAGCCTTGTGGTTGTCCCACCATGAAGATGCTTCATGGGAGAGTTGATAAGCTCCCCATACATCCTTAGTTTCCTCAGAGAAATTTTTTATCACAAAATATTTCTCCATTTCACTGAGCCAATTCTCAGTCCCATCTTCCTGGGTGCTTCCGTTAAACTTTGGTGGACTTATCTACTTTATATCGCTGGTCAGTTTAGCTTTCAATCTTGCCCTCTTGTTTTTGGGTTGATTGGGTGCATTCCTGTTATCATTATTTTCAACATTATTTACAGCGTTCTCATTCACAACATTGAGATCCTCAACTTCATCATTGCTCTCATCTTGTCGCTGCCCTTAATACTTCTCACTATCAGTCTCAACATTATTTCCATCCACTTGTTGTTCAAGAACAACAATCCTATTCCTTGTGTCCAGCAGGGGCAGCAAGGATTCCATCCAGCTTTTGAGTTATGGCTACTTCATCACCCAGAGGCGGGTTATTTACAACAAGTCCCCTTGTTCTCACCACTTATGTAATCAAGAATATAATTTTTTATCAGAAGTGGACTCAAACAGGTCCAAGAGCTACAACCTTCAGCTCTTATACCAAGATGTAATATCCCTATTTCATGATTACAAAAATACGGGAATTTTTTTATTTTTTTGTCAATGTTCACTACTCTAAATTCAACATTTAGAACCCCATTAAATCTTCTTATCAATCCTACAATAGTAACGATATGCAACTATTATGACATTTTGTAACTGATCTCTCGAATTTCATTTCAATGATGACTCGGTATAGAACCGATCTCTCATTTTTCATTTCATAATATACTTAGTATACTTGTGGTTCCCTTTTCATTTGAGGGCTCATCAAGTGCATCTGACCAAGGGATTATCTAGTTACTTGTTATGAGTACCTGTACGATGGAAAAGTGACAAGTGAGCATGGGAATCTACAAGTAACTTTTCCTCACACCTGACCTCCCGAGGTCATGCCGAGACAGACGGTGGGGATTAAATATGTGTGGGATGCAGACAAGCTAATTAAGAAATCTAATGTCTTTGATGCGCACTAGTGGAAATTGTGAATCTAAGGCAAAGAAGGCCCTCCTAACCTGGACTAGTGTGATAGATCGATCAGCAAGGATGAATTCTCAAAGGCTCTAATCAATATCGAGCTCTGGTGTGATTCAGTCTATGGGTTGTGGAATACGTGGAAAATGACCTGGGATAGTTTCGTGTATATCTCCAGATAAGGTCATAGAGTGGATGGTAAATATAATTGACTCTATGGGTGATTCTATGGCCTAGTCTAGAATTCCTTAGCTTTGTTCGTTGTTGTCTCTAGCAAGGATAACCGTTCGATGATGATAGGTGGAAGTGGAGTAGTTCTTAATACTAGTGTACGTAGGCCAGCATCTATGTCTGATTCACCTATGGACTCGTTGGGCGGTGGGACTTTTGGGTCACAACCGTAGATTCATATTTGTTGTGGTCCTGCTATGGTAATGTGTAGATTCAGTATCTAATCCCTAGTATCCAATAATCATATGTTTTCTCAGCTTCTATATTCAAAATTAATAATTGTGCGATCTTCTCATAATATCTTACAGGTGTTTGTGCAACCTGAATTCTCAAGCTGGTATCTATATCTGTGATAGTGTCTCCTGCATCTGGCTGTAGGACCAAAGGATCAAAACCAAAGGTATGCTCTTTTTCAAACCCTTCCATAGTCATGTGGATATGAATCTAGGGTAATCTATAGTTTGGTTGATTTGACCAAAATGTGTGTTCTTGGTCGTTCTCTATGTTTAACCCGTGTAGTTGGAAACTGATTTGTTGTAAGTTTACCATTATTCAAAAGACTTGGATCCTAAGATTCTTATCTATATCAGTTATGGCTGTGACGAGATTGGGTTGGGGCACGATTGGCTCAAATACGTATTCTCTGGGCTCTCTAGGTCCCGTGATTGTCATACAAAAGCAATAATGTAAACTAAATGCAGTAAAATAAAATTAACTATGCAAAGTATATCTATAACATATATAACTTCTATATTTTGGTTATTTTCTGATGAATTTTATAAATGAATTTGAAGGAGCAGCTATTTTAATATATCTAGAAATTGACAATTAACCTAGTGTCGAATTTTAAAACAAACAAAGTAACCGAGTATAGCTACTTGCCTGTGCAGTTGTAAATCTATTCTAAATGAAATAATTGATCTAGTCTATTTGCAAGACTCTCGATCCTACCTCAGAAGTGAGGAATGAATCATAGTCTCTCAGAAAATATCAATCCTCACAACTTCCATGGAAATATTGAAAGTAAGATTGACTGAAATAAAGTAATTAACTACTCTATTTGATATGATTCTAATTAGAAATTTGAAATCTAGAACCTGGATTCTACAGAACAGTGGTGAATTTGATGATGTGTGTGATCTTGTCCGCTCAGTGTGATCTCCTTGTTCCTTCATGTTCACGTGGATCCAGAAAAGCGTGTAATGCTAGCATCAACAGAAGTAGATATTGGGACAAAGGCATCTTAGGATACAGACTGAATACAATGTGAGTAGGAGAGAGATAGCGCAAGAGTACAGAGCTTGGATTATGCAATTCCTAGCGGGATTTATTGTGAGTCATGCAACATAAAACGTCCAGAACCTGAAACTATCCTGTTTGAAGAACAAAACCTGTAACTTTAATGGCTTCCTATTGAAAACAAACTACTCTACTCCAATGGATTGGATGTAATATCAACAGCACTTGCACAAGATGGATATGTGGCTTCCTAACAACAAAACAACACTAACTAAGTATGCAATGAAAGAAAATAAGAATTCTAAGCAAAATGAAAGACTAATCTATTGCAATGAGAAATTCAGAGGCAAATTTGACGGGGCATTTTCTTGAGCACAAGCCAACTATTTATAGCATTTGCATTTACCCAAGGTAAAAACCAAATTGAACTCTTAAACTATAAATAATGGCAAAACACTATTCCAGGGAACCAGAATCATTAATGCAAGCCCAAGGCGGTGATAAAAAATTGGTAAACATTGAAATTTACGTGATTCGTGTTAAAAGAGCATTCTGGAAAATGCGTAAAGGACCGCCACCCTAAGCAGGGCGGCGGTTACAGGACCGCCGCCCTTCTTAGGGTAGCGGTCACGAGACAGCTGCCCAGGCAGGGCAGTGGTTTCGTAACTGAAGAGAAAAAGGCCAAGAAAAGAGGGGAAAAGAGAAAAACAAAGCACGCAGGGGCTAAGCGGGGCATGCGGGATGTTAACTCACACTTGGGGAGCTTTTCTGGATCCCAAACACCTTGCGAGGAGACTTGTATCATCATTAGGGTACGTGTTACGTTGTTTTGATGGTACAGTACCCTACAATTTTGGGTACATACATATTGCCCCCTCGGAGAAGCATTTTAGCCATGAAGAGGTGTAAAACGGTGGGTCCGAGTATGGCGGTCCTGAAATGGGAAGTTGGAAGTCACACCTCATACGTCCGTGTGTTTAAATGACACCATCAAAAATTCCCGCTCCCTGCAAAATGAAAAGAGAACTCAAGTGCAGATAGACAAGATAGATAAGAAAATAAATGCTAAAATAATGGGAAATGAGGACGTACCATTTGTGTGGGGGTAAGAACTTACCTCCATCGGCGCTCCAAACCTGCGAAAAAAAAAATTCAAAACAAGTCAGGCTACTATATATATGAAAGTGGGCCCATTTTCATATTCAATTACGCGTGTTGATTTGATTGATTCTAAGCTTTGGGACCCACGGTGACGGTTTCTTATGAGAGTAGAGTCAAAACGTTCGTGGCGAGATAGTGATCATGCCTCCGCGTGCAGATCATCGACCCGTGATATCATAGGTTAGTTCTCCTCAATTTATCGTTTTTACCTTCAAATTTTTAAAATGTTAAAATCTTTGTCATGGGGGGGTCATTTTCAAAAATGTTAGGTTCAAAAGGTCCATCTAGGGGGGGGTGCCTACTGGGTAGGATTTTTTTTAGCTAAAATGGTCCTTTTTTGGTGTTTTTAGGCTTTTTAAGTCATAAAACCCGTGTGGGTTTTTGGGACACGACCGCCACCCTGCTCAGGGTGGCGGTTACACGACCGCTTCCTTGTTTACAGTGGTGGTTACAAGACCACCACCTTAAAGGAAACGGTTTCGAAACCGCCACCCTACTCAAGGCGGTGGTTCTTTAAAGAATGTCATAAGAACACTTGTTTGAGGTTTTTTTTTGCATTTTTAGCATTTCTATGTGTATTCATGATTTTTCTAATGTCACTTGGATGCTGACTTGCTTTGTTTTGTGTGTTTTCGGGTGTATGCAGGTGAGAGAGAAGTAAATTCAGTGGATCTGAGAGAGGGAGTGTGACTGGCTCCCAACAGTGTTAGATTCCCTTTCATAGGACGAGCAGGATACTCTCCAGAGGGCTGGTATACTACGTATATCGCGGGTCCCCCATGTTGCACCATCCAGTCATATAATTTGTGACTTATTTTCCTACTGGGATGCTGATCGGAACACCTTCCGATTACCAGGGGTACGAGGTGAGTGGACCATCACACTAGAGAATTTTTACCATATCCTGGGGGTCCCGATCATCGGGAGGCGACTCACCCTCGAGACAGGAGGTTCACGTGCCCAGATAGCAAAGTGGGCTTCCTACATGGGAGATGGAGTCATCTACATGGGTTCAAAGAAGGGGGTCAGAGTTTGATCTATTCCTAGTTTGCCCATCCCCTTGATTTTCCAGGCTATTATGGGGATCCTTGCCTCGAGATTTATCAGGGACAAGGGAGGAGACACATTACTATACTGCTAGTCCCCCATCATTGCACAGATCGAGGGCCATGGCCAGAGTTAAGCCTGGGAAGCAGACATACTTCAGACTACCTACAATGAATTGTACATGGTAGTCCGTTTATAGGGACAGTCTTTGAGCCACCCGACCCTAGTCATGAGTTGGGTTTACGAGCACTTCATTCCTTATGGTAGAGGTGTAGAGGTGACAGATCCCGGAGCTGTGAGGGCAGCCAGATGGACAGATATGTCAGTGCTCAGAGCACCTCATCAGCCAGTTGCTTCTCTGACCACCGATGACATGGAGGCCACACCATATCAGACCATGGTAGGTATATGGGGTGAGGAGGCTCTTACTTTGATCTCCTGCTCCACCACAGGGCAAATTATTGACAGAGTGGGGCGAGTGGAGATACACCCCTTTGGCCGATTTCCTCAACAGTTTGGCCTACCCTACATGGGCATGCTTCCCCTGGTAGCACCAGTATATAGGTCAGTTCGAGAGGCCAGCGGGGGTCCTAGAGGCCAGGGTTGGACAGTTGTTACTCCTGGCATTCCTAGTGCGGCCAGGAGGGTAGTACGTGCCCGAGGGAGAGCCGGTGTGCCTCAGGAACCCTTATTTTGAATTGCTGTGGGTCCTGCCCATAGTAGAGATGACCCCATCGATATAGACTCCAAGTCCGAGGAGTTTACAGGGGGAGAGACAGAGGAGGAGACTGAGGATGACAGTGATCCTGAGTGGCATGACACTCAGGATATCATGTAGGCAGAGAGGGTCAAGCAGAGTGCAGAGAGAGTTACTATGGTTTCAGAGGAGCCACTCTCTCAGGGCCATGGTGGGGAGGACGAGTCCATTGCAAGATGCTACATTGCTCCAGCCACGGGGGGAGCACCTCAGTTAGCGGCGGCATCTGTGGCAGGTGATGACCCTAAAGATCCGTCCTGGAGGCTTGGTGATCCGAGTAAGTTACCATCCTTCCTTTTAATGTTTTTTTTAATTAGGATTGCCTTAGTTACTATTTATCCTCTTGTTTACACTTGTGTTTTATCTCTTGTTTCATTTCCAATTTATTTTCTCCTTTGTTTGCAAAGACCACTGATGAGTGGCGAGACCTGATTCGCAGGGTATGCACAGATACCTTGATGATCCCCATGGAGAGGACCCATGATGGCATTGTACAGGAATTTTGATATATATATATATATATATTCTTTTTGGATCAGACTTTTGGCATTCATGGCTTTGCTTCCTTTCCAGTTTCCTCGTGTAAATTATGATGTTATGCATGTATGCTCTTTAGAATGTATGCAATGGAGAAAAAATGTTACAAATGTTTTACTTTCTTTTTGTATTTCATGATACTGATATATGATAATGTAAATACAATGTGATTTTGAATCTTAGTTTTTGTAAGCAATTTTGGATACTTCATATTTGTTTTGGCAAAGTGGTGAAGACAAACCAGTACGATGAGCAAATAGACTTGCCCCTCTCCTAACTCCACACAACTAGTAAGATGTGAGGGCTCATCACCGAGAGCTAGAAACGGCACAAGTTATGAAATGTGTTGAAATGGTAGTGATGAGAGATAGACAAAGCTTTAGCGGAACCAAATTAGGATACTACTAGCTTACTTCACTCGAGTGACTTCGTAGTTTTGGGATGTGTCGACAATAAAATTTTCCTCCATAATTTCTATTTCATTAATGTATGTATGATTAGTAGTAGCGTCTGATAGAAGATAACGGCACTGTCAGTAGGGTGCCGCCAATAATGTGGAGTACGGTAATAGTCAAAGTACAATAGGAATGTTGTAAAAAGTAAATATTTTTCGTAAGTGGTCTGGTAATGTTAAAATGTCAAAGTTTGGGTAATTAGAGAAGTAGGGTCTACATGATTAGGAATTAAAAATATTATATTGGTAATAAAGACAAGGAGTGAGGTCATAAATATTTTATGTATTTTATTTCTTAAAAGTCTAAAAATGTGGAACCCATGTAAAAATGATAAGGTTTATCTTATCTTAACAGATAAGCTTACATGTACAGATAAGAGTTAAGGTATGGAATATGATTCGTCAGAGTGGATTTCTTATCCTATCTTAGAGATAAGATGGATAAGCCTGGAAGTTCTATAAATAGAGAGGCCACCCCCCTCATTTAGCATAGAAGGAAGTAGTGAGAAATATTGTAGGAAGTGTGCGAAGGAAGCCATCAGTTTAAAGGTGTGTTGAAGAAGCCATTAAGAGGTGTAATTGTAAAGTTTCTCCCATAGTCTTGGTGAAAGGCAAGTGAAGTCAATAACACTTGAAGTACCTCATGGGTGAGATTGTAACAGTTTTGTGTTAATATTATAATTTATTTTGATATTTCAGATTTGTCATCATTCCGTCTTATCATAGTCGATGGTATTCTTGTGTTATGTTGTTGTTTTGTTTCCTCCAGATTACATCTACCAAACTAAAGGTTGTGCATTAGTAAATAATCATAGCACGAGGAGTTCCCGGTGAAGAATTATCATAGTTCCGGATTGGTGATGACATTTTGGTTCCGTTGCCGGGACCATTCCTCGTTGGTGGATTTTCTGGAGAGATATTCCCACTTAGTCAAAAATCAATTAGACGATAACCTTGTTTTTATTGTGCATAGTAGTTACCATGGTAAATTCATTTTTGCCATGAATAGTAGTTACCGCATGGTAAAGTCACTTTTTCCCGTGAATAGTATTTACCGCAGTAACTTCACTTTTTACCATGAATAGTATTTACCGCAGTAACTTCACTTTTTACCGTGAATAGTATTTACCACAGTAAAGTCAGTTTTTACCACAGTAAGTCAAGTTTTCCCATAGTTTACCGTGGTCATTTCTATTTTACTGTAGAAAGGTGTAAAGTCACTTTCTAATATAGTGATTCCAATTATTTGTACACATAAGTCTTGTTGATTGTACTTGTGAGTTGGTATTTCACGGTGGTTACTGTTGAAAATGGGAAAGATTCCTGTTTTTTTAGCTCAATCTAATGAAGATGCTTCTTCTTTCATTCAAGAGTTTAAGCGATCTTATATTTGTAATAGCCTTATAAGAAGGGAACAATGGACTAAATTTTTTCCTACCTTTTTGGATGGTTCAGCACTTAGGTGGTTTGAAACATTAGGTGATAATGTGAAAAATTCATGGGATTTATTAACTGAAAGTTTTTCTTGAAGAATTTGGTGAACAACAGAGATATGCAAACCTCATGATCGAGATCACAAAGCTAGTCCCAAGGAGAGAAGGAGAAGATAAGGGATTATCATGCTCGTTTTCTAGAGCTAAGGAGGAAGCTCAATGCCCAGATCCGAGAAGGAAGGACTAGCGGATGGGTTGATGAATGGCGTGGACAATCTTCTCTGTAAGCACTTCATTCTTGGGATGAAGCCAGAGATCAGACAATGAGTGAAGTATGACCGCCCAGCTACCATTGAACAAGCAAAGGAGATTGCAAGAAGGCAAGAAGAAAGCATGGAAGAGGAGCCCAAAGAAACTGTTGCTAAAGTAGAGCCTACACCAACACCTTTGGTCCAGAATCCACAACCACTCCCAGTGAGCACAGATATTTCTCCTGGTAAATCTACTGAGTATGAAGATCTACTCAAAAAGATGGGTCAGTTAACTATTAATCTTCTTCAAGGAAAGGAATTTAGTTCTCAGGGAGGAGATAGAGGTCCAAAAAGAAATATTTCTGAAGTTGTTTGTTATGGTTGTTATAAAAAGGGTCATTATAAATATAATTGTCCAAATAGAGCTTCTACATCTAGTAAAGGAGATAATGATAAAGGAAAAGCACTTGTGAATTCTTTTGATGTAGTAGATAACAGAAAAAATAATGAAGTATATGTGTTTGTAACAAAAAGAAAGAAAGAAAAAGATAATCAAGATGGAAATGATCCTAAGAAGATGAAAGAAGAAACTAGTAAGAAACATAGGAGAAGAAAGTTGGGTGTGTAGGATTTTCTGATTTCACAGGGGCAAGGACCATACTCCATCTTGGAAGATATGTCTAAAAGGCTTACAAATATTACATATGGTCAGCTCTTGGCTATGTCTTCTGAGAAGAGGCGGGAGTTGCGAGGTGGACTCAATGCTCAAAGAAGGAAGGAGGTTGAGGTCCCTGTTTTGGAGGTAGAGGCAGATCCCTATGCTCCACAAGCTGAGGTATTATGCAATGGTATTTCGATTTATGATGTCTTAGTTGATGGAGGTGCTGCAGTTAATGTAATGACCGAGTTTGTAATGAATATGTTGGGTTTAAAAATTGATCGCCCTTCAACACTTATGTCAAGGTCATTAAATAAAGGAAAAACTAAACCAGAAGGTGTAGTTTCAAATGTGGCTATATCTGTTATGGGTGTGGTATGTGTGGTAGACTTTCAGGTGATGAAAAATGGTACTGTTGTGTACCCAATGCTGCTGGGAAGACCATGGCTAAGGATATTTCATGCAAGAAACTACTAGAATGAAGGTTTTACGACACTTGGATGTGGTAGAGAGAGGGTGAAGATAAATGTGATCCCTCGATATCATAAGGCAGAACCTGTGGATTCAAGTGATGAAACTGATGATTGCACATCCTCTGATTACTCTAGTACCAGTGAAGTGGACACTGAAGATGAAGAAAAGCGAGGTGGATGTTTCAGTCATGGATATCCTGCCAGTCACACCAACTCATGACCCCATAAAATTATTTAAAGAAAAAAGTTGATGATCGTCTCCAATAAATAAAGATCGGCGATGCTGTGATGGAGAATGAGAAGGAATCCTACCTCCAGCTCTTTCAAAGGTACATACACCTATTCACTTTTGATTACAAGGAACTCCGTCAAGTAAGTTGGGTAGAACATTGTATTGAGCTGGTAGATGGTGCTAAGCCCATAAAGAAAATGCCATATAGAATGAATCCTAATTTTTCCAAGACTGTAAAAGAAGAAATAGATAAGTTGCTTGATGCAGGATTCATATTTGCTGTGGAGAATTCAGAATGGGTTTCTCCCATTGTGATCTTAATAAAAAAGAATGGGAAGCTATGCATTTTTGTTGATTATAGGAAGCTCAATAAGGCAACAAAGAAGGATCATTACCCTCTTCCATTTTCAGATCAGATCTTGGACGAAGTAGTTGGCCAGGAGTTGTATAGTTTTGCTGATGGATATAGAGGCTACAACCAAGTTCGTATAGCAGAGAAAGGTTAGCTGAAGACCACGTTCACCACTCCTTGGGGAATGTTTGTTTATAGAGTTATGCCTTTTGGGTTGTGTAATGCTCCAGCAACATTCCAGCGTTTGATGAATAGGGTGTTCGAACCCTACATTGGGACCTTCATCAGAGTATTTCTGGATGATTTTTGCATCTATGGGAGCAAGTTGGACCACCTGCACCATATGGAGACAACATTTCAAAGGTTAGATGAAGCACAAGCCTCACTAAACCCTACAAAGTGTGTCTTTGGATGTTCTAAAGGCGTTTTGTTAGGGCATGTTATACCCAAAGATGGTATTGGTACTGATCCTGATAAAGTTTCAAAAATCAAAGATTTACCATTTCCTATGAATAGAAGTAAGTTGAGATCATTTTTTAGGCCATGTGGGTTACTATAGAAGGTTCATCAAGAATTTCTCAAAGATTGCACAGCCACTAACCCAGTTCTTGAAGAAGGATGTTACTTATGAACCAGGAAATAAGGCGCATGAAGCTTTTGAACAACTGAAGGAAGTCCTAGTGTCTTCACCTGTTTTGAAGAATCCAGATTGGAGCAAGCGATTCATTGTGTACACTGATGCCTCAGATGCAACACTAGGAAGTACTTTGAGCCAAAAGGATGAAAATGGGAATGAACATCCAATTTACTTTGGGAGCAGACAAATGAGCAGTGTTGAGGTAAACTTATACTATAACTGAAAAAGAGGCTCTGACTATCATTTTTTCTGTAAAAAAGTTTAGAAATTACTTGCTAGGGTAAAAATTTCTAGTTGTAACAGATCATCAGGCTCTAAAATATATTGTAAATAAGCCTAACCCATCAGGGAGGATAGCAAGATGGATAATTTTGCTACAAGAGTTTGAATTTGATATTATAGATAGGCCAGGAAAGAAGCATGTCAATGCAGATGCACTCTCTCGAGCTTATGATGGTTTAGGATCATCTTGTGATGATGATGATTTTTCCGATGCAGCATTGTTCTCCCTTGACACAATCCCTAGTGAATACATAGATATTTGGAATTATCTGAATGAATTCAAGTTTCTTGATGGTGCCAATGCAAAGACTAAGAGAAAGATTACTCAAGCCAGTCATCCATATTCTATTCTGCATGAAGCATTATTTCGAATAGGACCTGATGGACAGTACAAGAGGGTAGTTGGACGTGATCAAGGAAAGGAGCTGCTAGAAGAATTCCACAATGGTACATGTGGAGGGCACTTCTCTGGACAACTTACAGCAAGAAGGATCTTGGATGCAGGTTATCACTGGCCCATTCTTTTTAAAGATTGTTATAATTATTGTAAGACATGTGATATTTGTCAAACACATGGTAACCGTAAAACTTCATCAGCTCCATTATGTCCTATTCTTCCACTTGGTCCATTTGAAAAGTGGGGAATAGACATTGTAGGTCCACTTCCAACTACATCATGCCAAAATAAGTATATTGTAGTTGCCACAGATTATTTAACCAAGTGGGTTGAAGCTAGGCCATTGAAAACAGCTTCCATGGATGAAGTGGCAAGGTTCCTATATGAACGCATTGTCACCAGATTTGGTTGTCCATTAGAAATTGTAACAGATCAAGGAAGCCACTTCATTAATGAGGTGGTAGAAGCCCTAGTCAATAAGTTTTCTATTAAGCACAGGAAGGCAACAACATACAAGCCAAGCACAAATGGACAGGTGGAACGAGCAAATTTTGTGTTATGTCAAATTCTAGCAAAAGATGCAGCCTTGCAGGTACATAAATGGGATAAAAGGATTCATGCAGCATTGTGGGCATATAGGGCAACATCAAAGTCAGCAACAAGATACTCCCCATTTCAGTTGGCCTATGGCATTGATCCAGTTCTTCCTATTGAGTTTGATATTCCCACTGTGAGAGTTATGAAAAATGAAAGGATGGATGAAAGTGATTCAGTAAAAGAAAGGTTGGTACATCTTCATTTGCTGGAGGAAATGAGAGAAATAGCAAAGGATACAAGCCATAAGAAGAAAATGAAGTAGAAGGAATACTTTGATCAAAAGATCCGATGGTCTCCATTTCATGTGAATGACTTGGTCCTAGTATATGATTCCAGATACAAAAAAAGAAGACAGAGAAAATTTCTTCCAAAATGGATGGGGCCCTACAAAATAGCAGCTGTGCATGAAAATGGTACGTACCGACTAGAGGAATTGGATGGCACTCCCATTACGAAATGGGTCAACCACGACAAGTTGAAGATTTTCCAAGCACCAGAATAGTCTACTCCGAGGACAGAGTAGAAGCTAGGAAGGGGGAAGATGTCGACACTAAAATTTTCCTCCATAATTTCTATTTCATTAATGTATGTATTAGGAATAGAATGTTGTTAAGTATAATTAGTAGTAGCGTCTGATAGAAGTTAACGGCACCGTCAGTACGGTGTCGCCAATAATGTGGAGTACGGTAATAGTCAAAGTACAATAGGAATGTTGTAAAAGTAAATATTTGTCGTAAGTGGTCCGGTAATGTTAAAATGTCAAAGTGTGGGTAATTAGAGAAGTAGGGTCTACATGATTAGGAATTAGAAATATTATATTGGTAATAAGGACAAGGAGTGAGGTCATAAATATTTTGTGTATTTTATTTGTAAAAAGTCTAAAAATGTGGAACCCATGTAAAATGATAAGGTTTATCTTATCTTAAGAGATAAGCTTACATGTATAGATAAGAGTTAAGGTATGGAATATGATTCGTCAGAGTGGATTTCTTATCCTATCTTAGAGATAGGATGGATAAGCCTGGAAGTTCTATAAATAGAGAGGCCACCCCCCTCATTTAGCATAGAAAGAAGTAGTGAGAAATATTGTAGGAAGTGTGCAAAGGAAGCCATCAGTTAAAGGTGTGTTGAAGAAGCCATCGAGAGGTGTAATTGTAAAGTTTCTCCCACAGTCTTGTTGAAGTACCTCATGGGTGAGATTGTAACAATTTCATGTTAATATTATAATTTACTTTGATATTTCAGATTTGTCATCATTCTGTCTTATCATAGTCAATGGTATTCTTGTGTTCGGTTGTTTTGTTTCCAGACTACATCCACCAAACTAAAGGCTATGCATTAGTAAATAATCATAGCACGAGGAGTTCCCGGTGAAGAATTATCATAGTGCCAGATTGGTGATGACAGTCTCGCATGTGGCTAGGATGGTATCAACTCTCCGTATGGAGTTAGCGGGGTATAGGAGAGTCGAGTGCCTGATGAGGAGTCATTCTCGTTGCAAGACTGCGGCTACCCCTCGGGATCCTGAGCCCTCCATGCACTCAGAGCGTCGGCATAGCCAGAGTCCTAGGCATGGGCATGCACCTTTAGAGGGGTCTCATAGGGGTTGAGAAGCCACTTGGCTCCCCTAGATTTTTGCATGATATTTTTGTATATCTCGGGCTCTTTGAGCGTTTTGACCATGCTTAGCGCATGATGGCATTGTACAGGAATTTTGATATATATATATTATTTTTGGATCAGACTTTTGGCATTTATGGCATATTTGCATTTTCGTTTCCTCATATGAACTATGATATTATGCTTATATGCTCTTTAGAAAGTATGCAATGGAGAACAAATGATGCAAGTGTTTACTTTCTTTTTGTATTTCATGATGCTGATATATTATAATGTAGATATAATGTGATTTTGAATCTTAGTTTCTGTAAGCAATTTTGGATACTTCATATTTGCTTTGGCAAAGTGGTGAAGATAAGCTGGTATGATAAGCAGATAAACCTGCCCCTCTCCTAACCCCACGCAACTAGTAAGATGCGAGGGCTCATCACCGAGATCTGAAAAGGGCACAAGTTATGAAATGTGTTGAAATCATATTGATGAAAGATAGACAAAGCTTTGACGGAATCAAACTAGTATGCTACAAACTTACTCCACTCGAGTGACTTTATAGTTTTGAAATACAATTTGCTTTGCGGTTTATCTAGACTTAGATCCGTGTATGGCCATATGGTGGACAAAATCTGGGTTTTAGGATTCTTAATTCTCTTGGGATTTTGGACATCCGATTCATTTTCTTTTGACTCAAGACTTTAAGATTTGAATTGTTTGTTTATGACCTTTCGCGTTTTCTTGTCAAGAGGACCCCCCACACCTTGCCCCATGCTACCAGTAAGAAGCGTGGGTTTATCACCATAGGCAAGGCATAGGTGAGTAAGGGCATTTCCATCCTTTCCCAACCCTACGTCACTAGTAAGAGATGCAAGCTCATCACCAAAGGTTGGTGGGGCAAAAAAATGTGTAAATTTAAAATTTTTTGTTTGATCTATATTTGACTTGCTTGCTAGATTAGTATTTCACATCGGGTTCACCAATTTTGTACGATGGAAAAGTGACAAGCGAGCATGGGAATCTACAAGTAACTTTTCCTCGCACCCGACCTCTCAAGGTCGTGCCGAGACAGCCGATGGGGATTAAATATGTGTGGTATGCAGACAAGCTAATTAGGCAATTTGATGTCTTCGATGCGCACTAGTGGAAATTGTGAATCTAAGGCAAAGAAGGCCCTCCTAACTTGGACTAGTGTGATAGATCACTCAGCAAGGATGACTTCTCGAAGGCTCCAATCAATATCGAGCTCTGGCATGATTCGGTCTATAGGTTGTGGAATACGTGGAAAATGACTTGGGATAGTTTCGTGTATATCTCTAGATAAGGTCATTGAGTGGATGGTAAATATAATTGACTCTATGGGTGATTCTCTGGCCTAGTCTATAATTCCTTAGCTTTCTTAGCTACTGTGTCTAGTAAGGATAACCGTTCGATGATGATAGGTGGAAGTGGAGTAGATCTGAATACTAGTGTATGTAGGCCAGCATCTATGTCTGATTCACCTATGGACTCGTTGGGCGGTGGGACTTGTGGGTCACAACCGTAGATTCATATTTATTGTGGTCCTACTATGGTCATGTGTGGATTCAATCTCTAATCCCTAGTATCCAATAATCATATGCTTTCTCAACTTCTATATTCAGAAATAATAATTGTGTGATCTTCTCAGAATATCTTACAGGTGTTTGTGCAACTTGAATTCTCAAGCTGGTATCTATATTTGTGGGACCAAAGAATCAAAACAAAAGGTCTGCTCTCTTTCAAACCCTTCCACAGTCATGCGGATATGAATCTAGGGTAATCTGTAGTTTGGTTGATTTGACCCAAATGTGTGTGCTTGGTCGTCCTCTAAGTTTAACCCGTGCAATTGGAAACTGATTTGTTGTAAGTTTACCATTGTTCGGAAGACTTGGATCCTAAGATTTTGATCTATATCAGTTATGGCTGTGACGAGATTGGGTTAGGGCATGATTGGCTCGAATACGTATTCTCTGGGCTCTCTAGGTCTCGTGATTGTCATACAAAAGCAATAATGTAAACTAAATGCAGTAAAATAAAATTAACTATGTGAAGTATATCTATAACATATATAACTTCTATATTTTTTTTATTTTCTGATGAATTTTATAAATGAATTTGAAGGAGCAGCTATTTTAATATATCTAGAAATTGACAATTAACCTAGTGTCAAATTTTAAAACAAACAAAGTAACTGAGTATAGCTACTTTCCTGTGCAGTTGTAAATCTATTCTAAACAATGAAATAACTGATCTAATCTATTTGAAAGACTCTCAATCCTACCTCAGAAGTGAGGAAAGAATCATAGTCTCTCAAAAACTATCAATCCTCACAGCTTCCCTGGCAATATCGAAAGTAAAATTGACAGAAATAAAGTGATTGGCTACTCTATTTCATATGCTTTTAATTTTAGAACTTTGAAAGCTAAAACTTGGATTCTACAGAATAGTGGCGAATCTGATGATGTGTGTGATCTTGTCCCCTCAGTGTGACCTCCTCACTCCTTCATGTTCACATGGATCCAGAAAAGCATGTAATTGCGAGCATCAACAGAAGTAGATATTGGGACAAAGGCAGTCTTAGGATACAGTCTGAATACAATGAGAGTAGGAAAGAGATAGCTCAAGAGTACAGAGCTTGCCTTATGAAATTCCTAGCGAGATTTATTGTGAGTCATGCAACATAAAACGTCCATAACCTAAAACTATCCTTGTTTGAAGAGTAATACCTGCAACTTTAATGGCTTCCTATTGAAAACAAACTATTCTACTCCAATGTATTGGATGAAATATCAACAACACTTACACAATATGGATATGTGTCTTCCTAACAGCAAAACAACACTAACTAAACATGCAATGAAAGAAACTAAGAATCATAAGCAAAAATGAAAGACTAATATATTGCAATGAGAAATTCAGAGGCAAATTTGAGGGGCCATTTGCTTGAGCACAAGCTAACTATTTATAGCATTTACATTTACCCAAGGTAAAAACCAAATTGAACTCTTAAAATATAAACAATGGCAAAACACTATTCTAGGGAACTAAAATCATTAATGCAAGCCCAAGGCAGTGAAAAAAAAATGAGTGAACGTTGAAATTCACATGAGTCGTGTTAAAAGAGCATTCTGGAAAAATGCGTAAAGGACCGCCGCCTTGAGCAGGGTGCGCGAAGTTACAGGACCGCCGCCATGATCAGGATGGCGGTCACAAGACCACCACCTAGGCAGGGCGGAAATTTCGTAACTGAAGAGCAAAAGGCCAAGGAAAAGAGGAGAAAAGAGAAAAGTAAAAGCACGCGAGAGCTAAGCAAGGAATGCAGGATGATAACGTATAATTGGAGAGCTTTTTCCGGATCTCGTACACCTTGCGAGGAGACCTGTATCAACATTGGGGCACGTGTTACGTTGTTCCGATGGTGCAGTACCCTACAATTTTGGGTACGTACATATTGCCCCCCTCGGAGAAGCGTTTCGAGCTGTTAAGAGGCGTAAAACGGTGGGTCCAAGTATGGAAGTCCCAAAATGGGAAAGTTGGGAGTGTTATACCTAATATGTCCGTGTGTCGAAATGACGCCATCCAAAATTCCCACTCCCCTGCAAAATAAAAAGAGAACTCAAGTGTAGATAGACAAGGATAGATCGGAGAATAAACGGTAAAATAATGGGAAATGAGGACATACCATTTGTGTGGGGATAAGAACTTACCTCCGTTGGTGCTCCCAAACCTGTAAAAAAAAAAACATTCAAAACAAGTCAGGCTGTTATATATATGAAAGTGGGCCAATTTCCCTATTCATTTACGCGTGCTGATTTGATTGATTCTGAGCTCTGGGACCCACGATTACGGTTTCTTATGAGGTGTAGAGTCAAAACACTCGTGATGAGATAGCCATCATGCATCCATGTGCAGATCATCGACCCACGAGATCACAGGTTAGATCTCCTCAATTTATTGTTTTTTACCTCTAAAATTTTAAAATGCTATATATCTTTGAAAGTGGGGGGGTTATTTTCAAAAATGGTAGGTTCAAAAGGTCCATCTAGGGGGATGCCTACTGGGTAGGCTTTGTTTTTAGTTAAAATGGTCCTTTTATGTGTTTTTTTTGGCCTTTTTAAGTTTAAAAAACCGTCTACGTTTTCAGGACACGACCACCTCCTTAAAGGCGGCGGTTGCGAAACCGCCGCCCTGCTCCGAGGCGGTGGTTCTTTACAGAATGTCAAAAGAACACTTTTTTTGAGGTTTTTTTTACATTTTTAGCATTTCTATGTGTTTTCATGATTTTTCTATTGTCATTCGGATGCTAACTTACTTTGTTTTGTGTGTTTTTTGGGGTGTATGCAGGTGAGAGAGGAGTACATTCGGTGGAGCCAGGAGAGGGAGTGTGACTGGCTCCAAGCAGTGCTAGACGCCCTTTCACAGGTTGAGTAGGATACTCTTCAAAGGGTGGGTATACTATGTATATCGTGGGTACCACATGTTGCACGCATCCAATGACATACTCTGTGACTTATGATTCCTACTGTGATGTTGATGCGGAACACCTTCCGATTACTAGGGGTCCGAGGTGAGTGGACCATCACACTAGAGGATGTTTACCATATCCTGGGGGTCCCGATCATCGGGAGGTGACTCACCCTCGAGATCAGCAGGTACAACGGGCCCAGATAGCATAGTGGGCTTCTTACATGGGAGATGTAGTCATCTCCACAGATTCAAAGAAGGGGTGTTAGAGTTCAGTATATTCCTTGCTTTGTCAGGATATTATGGGAAATTCCTCTCCTTGAGATTGATCGGGGACAAGGGAGGAGACACACTGCTATATTGCTGGTCCCCCCATCATTGCACAGATCAAGGGTCAGGCCGGATTTATGCCTGGGGAGCATATATACTTGGGGACTACCTACCACGACTTATTCAGGGTAGTCCATTTACAAGGGAAGTCTATGAGCCACCCGACTCTAGTCATGAGTTGGGTCTACGAGCACTACATCGCCTATGGCAAAGGTGTAGAAGTGATAGATCCCAGAGTCTGTGATGGCAGCCAGATGGACAGATATGTCGGTGCTCAGAGCACCTCATCAGCCAGTTGCTTCTCTGACCACTGATGACATGGAGGCCACACCATATCAGACCATGGTAGGCATATGGGGGTGGATGAGGCTCTTACCTTGATCTCCTGCTCCACCACAGGGAAACTTATTAACAGAGTGGGGTGAGTAGAGATACACCCCTTTGGATGAAGTTCCTCAGTAGTTTGGCCTACCTTATATGGGCATGCTTTCCTGGTAGTGCCAATATTCAGGTCAGTTCGAGAGGCCATAGGGGGTCCTATCAGGTACAGGGTTTGACAGTTGTTACACCCTGGCATTCCTATTGCAACCAGGAGGGTAGTACGTGCCCGAGGGGAAAGCCGGTGCTCCTCAGGCACCCCTACTTCAGATTACCACGGGTCCTACCCATAGCAGTGATGATCCCATCGACATAGACTCTGAGTCTGAGGAGTTCATAAGGGGAGAGACAGAGGAGGATACTGAGTGAGGACAATGATCCTAAGTGGCATGACACTCAGGATATCATGCAGGTAGAGAGGGGTAGAGAGCAGAGTTCAGAGAGAGTGACTTTGGTTTCAAAGGAGCCACTCTCCTATGGGCCTATGGTTGGGAGGATGAGTCCATTGTAGGATTCTAATGTCACTCCAGCCACGGGGGAGCACCTAAGTCAGCGGCGACATCTGTGGTGAGTCCTGACCCTAGAGATGCATCCTCGAGGCCTAGTGATCCAAGTAAGTGTTATCACCAAATCATAGCACCCCTATGTTTATACAAGTGCATATACTTGAACTCACGATGTGATTGGATAACATGGGTACCAGTCTCCATTGTATTTCATTACTACTTGAGATAGATCTCTAGAGAAAGCTGGTTCTTGCTCCCTAAGACTACCTGCCACAATCTACTCTAATGCAGGGGAAACTAAGCTATTACTAATCTAAATTTCTGAGGGACCAGGGAGAGAGAATGCATGAAATGAAAGTCTACAATAAAGTGGTGATACACCAGAAAAGGAGGGTGTGAGAGTAGTTCCCAAATGCGTGAAATACAGAAGCAAAGTGCACACTAGAAGAGGTGATAACAGTTCTCCATAATCTAGAAAAAAATGCATTCACAACGATATTCCAAATATACACAATGATAATGGATCCCTGCAAGAACATAATAATAGACTACAATATTCTAAGTAGAAAGATTAAAGGCGTAAGAAGAATCGACAAGAAGACATAGCAGGGGAAGATATATCCACAAACTGATATTTTATTGCTTCATGCCTATGCATAGTTCAATCTATCACAAGATAAGGGCCTGGATCATCATGCAAGGAGTCCACTACAAGGGCCTGCAGCACATTGACTTCACAAAGAAATTTCAACAGAGGTTTTTCTATTTGAAAACTCCTCCCCTTTACAATGAGCCCCAACACCTCCAATTTATAGAAAAAATGAGAAGAGAAAGAGAAGGAAAAAATAAAAATCCTGAAATATGTCCTTCAAACCACTTGTAAGAAGCATTAAATGGAGTAAAATTATTATCATATTACTTGCAAAAGGCTCCCCATACTACCCCAGGTGCTTCAGCATAGAAAGAATGATGACCATACCTCTTAATTGCACTCCCAACCACCAAATGAAACACTATGTATGAACCCAGCCACGTTTTCTAAAAAAAATTGACCAATTTCTCATCAAATCTAGAATTTCTTGATTTCTATGCATTTTTCTTGGATCCACGATTCCAACTTAGTACCAATTTTGTCTAATCGTAATTGAGAAATGAAAAAGTGATGGCCTTCTGAGTGTGGGAAGCTATGTTTGGGCCTGGCAGGCGTTTTCTGTCATTTGACGGGAATGAGTATCAACTCACTGGAGCCGAATATGTTTCTTTTATTTAAATACATCTACCCTCAATAAAAATTAAAAAAAATATAGTTTTTTGGGCGTAGATGATGTTGTGCTCGTTCCAGAAAGTCTAATTTTTATGAAAATTGGAGCTTAGAGTCAAAAGTTATGGCCGTTTGAAGTTTCATGGGATCAAACATTGACTTTTTCTTCCTTGTTGTTAGGTGCTTCAGCTTTTCACATCCCTCGCATCCTGCGCAGATCTTTGTCCCAGATTTCCCAAACAAAAATCTCCTGCTTTCGGTTTCTTCTTAGATCGGGCTGTCCTTGTTTCTATTTGAGGTGAAGTCACGTGGCGAGATTTCATTTATTGGTGGCTCTTTCATCTTATCCCGTCCCACGCGTACTTTTGGCCCAACTGTCCCAGACGAAAGTCCCCTGTTTCAGCTGAATCAGCTGGTTCGCTGTCCCAACTTTCCCGCGGACCGCCTGGGACAACAATGTCCAAATATAGCCGATTTTCTTTCTTTTTCAAGCCCCAAGCTTCGTACGACAAACCTCAGTTCAACGCGAACTGGTACGACCCGAGCCCTTCAGACCAGAAATGGCTCAACCCCATTCCTGCAACCTTATTTTTGCATTTGATGAGCATTTTTTCTAACTCGTTGGGATTTCTTCTTGGATGGGAGACGTTAGAAAAAAGCCAAGATTGGGACCTCGATGGAAACATGATTTTGGGCCTTGACTCAATCTACTTGCTCTTGCCTGAATAATTTGATGCATGTTATCAAAATTCCCACGCTTCTTACTAGTAGAATTTTGGATAACAGTAAGTTACCACCCTTCGTTGGGGGGTTTTGTCTTTAGTGACAAGGATTTCCTTTAGTTGCTATCTCTCCTTTTGTTTACACTTGTGTTTTATCTCTTGTTTCATTTCTAATTTGTTTTCTCCCTTTGTTTACAGAGACCGTCTGATGAGTGGCGGGACCTGATGAATAGGGTATGTCCACCGATACCCTAGATGAATTTCCCATCCGAGAGGACCTGTGTGGAGCTATCTATGGATGCTAGAGAGCCCTCAGTAGCTGGCAGAGATACTGACATCTCTGCCCCTATCTGGCATGTGGCCTAGGATGGTATCGACTCTCCGTACAAAGTTGAGGGGTATAGGACATCCCGAGCGCCTGATGAGGAGTCATTCTCATGGCGAGACTGCGGCTGGCCCTCGGGATCTTTGTGAGCCCCTCTGTGTACTCAGAGTGCTAGCAAGAAATTCCGATCATAAGATTATATATATTCTTTTTGGATCAATATTTTGGCATTTATGGCTTACTTGCATTTCCGTTTAACTCATGTGAACTATGATATTATGCTTATATGCCTCTTAGAATGTATGCAATGGAGAACAAATGATACAAATGTTTACTTACCTTTTGTAGTTCACGATGGTGGTATAGGATAATGTAGGTACAATGTGATTTTGAATCTTAGCTTATCTATAAGAAAATCTTGGGTACTTCATGTTTACTTTGGCAAAGCTGGTGATGATAAGCTGGTATGATGAGCAGATAAAACCTGCCCCTCTCCTAACCCCACGCAACTAGTAAGATGCGAGGGCTCATCACTGAGAGCTGAAAAGGGCACAAGTTATGAAATGTGTTGAAATGATATTGATGAAAGATAGATAAATCTTTGACAGAATCAAATTAGGATGCTACAAACTTACTCCACTCGAGTGACTTCATAGTTTTGGGATGCAACTTGCTTTGCGGTTTATCTAGACTTAGATCCGTAGATGGCCATATGGTAGACAAAATCTGGGTTTTAGGATTCTTAATTCTCTTTGGATTTTGGACATCCGATTCATTTGCTTTTGACTCAAGACTTCAAGATTTGAATTGTTTGTTTATGACCTTTCACGTTTTCTTGTCAAGAGGACCCCCCACACCTTGCCCCATGCTACCAGTAAGAAGTGTGGGTTTATGACCATAGGCAAGACATAGGCGAGTAAGGGAATTTCCATCCTTTCCCAATCCTACGTCACTAGTAAGAGACGCAAGCTCATCACCAAAGGTTGGTGGGGCAATAAAATGTGTAAATTTAAATTTTTTGTTTGATCTATATTTGAATTTTTTACTTGAGAAAAATGTCAGTGTGTTCTTATTTCCAAAGGGATATACGTACGGGATAGATGTGACACCATGAAGCTTCTAGAATAGACCATAGGCAAGACACCCATCCTAAGAAGAAACCAAAAGAGAGAATAAACCCACAGATCTTGGCATGGTTACCCTTAAGACCTTGTCATATCTAGCTTTATTTGATGAAATGATTCCGAAATAGTTTGATGATATCATGGAAATAGAGAAGTATGATTAGAGTGTTTATGCCAACAACATCATGAGTTTGTAATGAATTACTTTGAGAACAAATTCCTTGATCATAATTTTGTACGAAACAAGCGGACAAAATGATCCTAACTATATGAAGATGCAATGTAGATATAATTATACAAGTAGTACTAGTTTCTTACGCGTAGAATCGTTTGAGGTGTAGGGAATTGACCGTTTCACCAAATTCCTCACCTTCCAGCATACATAGGAGATATGCACCATTTTCATAGTCCTTCATGACTCGGTATGGGCCCAACCATTTGGGCCGAACTTCCTTCCTTTGCCGGTCTTCTTGTCGATCTGACTGTCTAGCCTTAGAACTAGATCACCTTCATATATGTCGCATTAATAGACTTTCTTGTTATACTACTGGCACATTCGGTCAGCATAGACTATGTGCCGTTGTTTGGCATCTATCCTAGCTTCATCTAGGATTTCTAGTTGGGAGAGATGTGCTTCTCTATAAGCGTCTTCATCCAGGATCCCTTGTAATGAAATACGGAGACTGGGTATTTCAACCTCCAGCGGGAGAACTACTTTTGCCCCGAATACTAGTGAGAAAGGAGTCGCTCATGTTGGTGTCCTTATTGAGGTTCGGTGGGCCCATAAGGCTGGATATAACTTCAAATGCCAATCTTGTTTGTTTTCTTTCACCATTTTAAGGAGAATGGCTTTTAATGTTTTGTTTGTCGCCTCAGCCTATCCATTGGCTTGAGGGTAATACAAGGAGGTTGTATGATGGCTTATTTTAAATTTATTGCATAATTCACGAACTTCGTCATTCTTACAAGAAGTCCCGTTATCTGAGATAATGACTTGTAGGATACCATACCTACAAATGATTTGGTTCAAAATGAACTTGGCGATTACAGAACTCGATACAGTAGTAAGAGGCATAGCCTCTACCCACTTGGTAAAATATTCGGTGGCCGTGATTATGAAATTATGACCATTTGTAGATGAGGGAGAGAATTTCCCTATTAAATCTAGGCCCCACGTAGAAAAGGGCCATGGAGTAGTAATTGGTTGTAGAGCTTATGCCGGCATGTGAATCTCATGAGAGAATTCTTTGCACTTATGACACCTTCGTACAAACTCTACTATGTCGTGTTCTAAAGTAGGCCAAAAATAGCCCATTTGATGTATTTTATGAGCGGTGGCATGGCCACCGAAGTGGCCTCCACACATTCCACTGTGAGATTCGTGGAGAATATTCTTGGATTCTTCTATGTCGACACATCTTAGAAGCATTCCATCGAATGCTTTTCAATAGAGCACTTGTTCTATGATGACATATTTAGCTACGATAATGTGTAACCGCCTTCTTCCTTGTGGTGTAGCACCTTCTGGATATGTACGGTCCATGATATAATTAATGATATCAGTGTACCAAGGACACTCAGAGATAGAAGGTCAGGTTTCGATGTAGTATATGCACTCATCTGGAAAGTCCAGATCTACTTGATCGCCTCTGTCTAATGGATTATTAGCTAACCAATCCGTGATTATTTGTCCTTTAACCGACTTATGATTTATGAATTTTAATTCAAATTCACCCATTAAGGTTATAAAACGTCCAGCCTTTTTAGACAAGGACCCTTGTGTGAGGAAAGTTTGTAAATGTTTTGTCTTTACAATGACCTTTGTTTCTTGATTTAGCATGTAATGTCTTAAGCGTTTGGTTGCAAACACTATGGCGAGGCATTCTCGTTCTGCTTGCGTGTAGCATGTTTCATAGTCAAACAATGTCTGGCTAATGAAATAGATTACACGCTCTCTATTGTCATCATCTTCTTGAGCCAGCATACAGGCTAGTGAGACATTGGTGGCTCACGAATATAAAATCAACAGGTGATCTGGCTTAGGTGGCATTAGCATAGGTGGTGATAACAAGAAATGCTTAACTGTGTCGAAAGCTTCATTGCAGTCTTCGGTCCAATCAATGCTATAATCTTTCTTGAGTAGATTGTTTATTGGATGAATGGTAAAACTTAAGTCCAGGATGAATCTCCAGATCGCACCAAGTTTTCCGAGAAATGATCTGATTCCATATTCATCCGAAGGTGGGACCATTTCAAGAACAGCCTTAATTTTTTTTGGGTCAACATCGATCCCACGTGATGATATAATGTAACCTAGGAGCTTCCCTCCTATCACACCAAAGACACATTTTTAGGGTTTAGCATGACTCCGTATTCTATCAGATGTGAAATAATGATGCGAAGCACTTCCGGATGGTCACAATGCTTCTTGGCTTTAGCCAACAAGTCATCTAAGTAAGATTCCACAATTTTATGAATAAGATCATGAAATATATACGTCATAGCCCATTGGTATGTAGTGCCGGCGTTCTTGAGACCGAATGGCATAACAACATAGCAATAGTTTCCCCAAGGAGTTATAAACGTGGTTTTAGCTTGATCTTGTTCGGATATTCTGATTTTATTGTATCTTGAGAAGCCATCCATGAGAGATAAAAGCTCAAATCCAGTTGTTGCATCAATGATGACATCTATAGATGGTAATGGGAGGTCATCTTTAGGACATGCCTTGTTAATGTCTCAGAAGTCTACACAGATGCGTATCTTCCCATTCTTTTTGAGAACGAGACCGATATTTGATACCCACTGAGAGTAATTGACTGGTTTGATGAATCCTACTTGAAGGAGTTTCATTACCTCCTCTTTCACCATGAGAGCTACCTTGGGTTTCATTGGTCTTGATTTTTGTTTAATCAGTTTTACATCAGATTTAGTGACGAGGTTGTGCACCACAATGTGTGGTGCAACCCTTGTCATTTATTTATAATTAAATGCAAAAGTCTTCTAATGTTCCTTGAGGATCCGAGTGTGTATTTCTACTTCTAATGGAGTTAACGAGGATCCTAACTTCAATATCCTTGGTTTGTCTTCCGTTCCGATGTTAATATCAATTGTTTCTTCCATTAAAGAAGTGTTTCCTTCTTCAAACTTAGGCAGGGCTGGAGGTAATTCCAGATCATCTTCGTTCTCAACTATGTATATACTGAGTTCCTTTTGTGGGGGAAGCTCTGTCATGGGATTCCGAAGTAAGAAGATGAATGCGGGATTAGGGATAAATCTACCACGTGATGGGTGAGATGTAATGCCGCATAGGTGTTTAAGAAATCAAGAGTGGTTGTATCACTATCGATGTGGTCTAGGATAGTAGATTTGTTTTCATTTCTATTTAAAAGAGGATTTGACATTGTTTTTATCAATGTTTCATCATGAAGGGATACCATGAAACGGGTATCCTCTAACTTACTGTTTGGAGTAAAGTGTGATGCTAAGGTTGCTATTGAATCGGCGAGAAGATTTTGTTTGCACGGGATTGCTTCAATTGATATGAAGTCAAACTTTTTGCTTAAATTCAGTACAACTATTTTGTAGAGTTGTAAGTGCTCAGTTTTGGTTTCATACATCTCAGCAACTTGATTTGCTACCAATTGCGAGTCTCCTAACACTCTGATGTTATCAACACTGATTCTCTTAGCTACGATGAGGCCAAGGAGGAGGGATTCATTCTCAGCGCCATTGTTTGTGCATTCAAATTTTAGTTTAAAGGAAAATGGTAGGACTTTTCCTTCGGGAGAAGTAAGGATTACTCCTACCCCAGCTCCGTAATGACATTTAGCTCCATCGAAGTGGAGAGTCCAATACTTAGCTGGGAATATGGGTGCTGGGATATTTGTTGTGTTAACATCTTCTACCTCTATTATGCAGAGATCTACTGCTGGGAGAGAACTGACACCTAGGGTGCACCCCATGCCTACAGAATCAAATGGTAGGAACATTGGTAGATCATGTTCTAGTAATTCAATAATTTTTGTAGTAGTTCCTAATGATATTGTTTCTACAGTGTTAGCCTCATCTTTGGGGGCTGGGGTTGTCTTGGCTAGGCTCATAGTTTCAAGATTTGTCGTAGGTACTAACTTTTCTTCTGGTTTCACGTCGGTAGGTTTATTAAGTTGGTTCATTGGGAGTTCAAACTCCAAGTGCATGCCTGGTATTTTCTTTAGGTCAGCTAGGTGTACATCGAATGGTTTTGGATCACCTTTGGCTATAAACACCTTTCCTAAATGCAAGAATCTTACTTCTTGAAAGAGCGTAGAAGGGATTGCCTTCATACGGTGTATCCATGGTCGGCCGAGAATCATATTATAATTAGTTTCCTGATCTATAATATAAAACTCAGTCATGATTGTTTTGGGTCCTAAGGTGACCGGTAGTATTATAGTTTCAATTGAAGTGGCTTTAAGGCTGTCATAGCCTCTTAGTGTATTTCGAGTCGTGGAACAATTAGTTTCTCCATACCCTGGCTTTTCTAGGAAAGAGAAGGGGACTATATTAACTGCTGCCCCATCATCAACCATCACGCTTTTCACATAATTGTTATAAACCCACACTTTCAAGTGTAAGGCCGGATCACCTCGGCGTGCAATCTCAACATCTGTTGGCATTTTGTTTATTTCGAATATGAATTCGGTGTCCCTATCCGGCTGCCCTGGAGGGTGGATATCAAAGTCTATATGGTTTACCTATGTTTCGAGAGGTGGAGTGATGTTAATTAGATGACCTAAACCCAATGCTTCTAAAAGAGCAGCCCTGTGAGTAGGGGAATTCTTTAACAAATCCAAAAAGGAGATGTGTGAGAAGGTTTTCGTTAGATCATTAATTAAGTCGTAAACACCCATGGGTTTTATTAATACTCGTTGTATATTGTCTGTTTCTAGCGGGTAGCTTGGACTTAGCTGAGAGGAATACTCTCGTGTCCTTGTTACAACTTCTATGGGTAGTTCAGCATCTAACTCCACTAAACCAACTATCTTAGGTCATGGCTGACTTCCTAGTTGTGGCGCAACTAACGGATTCAGTGAAGTTGAGGCTTCATGATCATTGTTTGCTGTAATTACACCCTTGTTTGTTCCATTTGGATTTATCTTGTTATTGTTGTCATTTGGAATTGGATCATTGAAGATCTAGAGGGGTGCATTTTGAGGGGAAACTGCCCCTGTAAAAGTATTTGGTGCTGGTGACGTAGGATCTGCCAAGAACATATCTATAAAAGGTTGTCTTTGTTCCTTTGGAAAATGTTGCATAAATTTATTGTAGTCACGGCACGTTCTAGTGTCATGGCCTTGGATTTTGTGAAATCCACAATAGGAGTTAGGATTGTAATTCCTAGTTTCTTAGCTCGGTGTATATTGTGGCCTAAAACTTTGATCAAACCGTTGCCTATTAAAGTTTTGCGTTTGTTGTTTTTAGTTTGAATTTTGGTTTTGATACCTAGTTGAATTTTGATTTGGATCCCGTGTAGGGCTTCGTTGTTGTTGTTGTTGTTTTTTTTGTTGTTGTTGTGGATGATTAAAATCCACTGTATTGATTGTTGGAGTAAAGTTATTGTTTCGTTGATTGTTTATTTGTGGTGGAGTATTCACAAAATTGACCTTCCTAGCCTGATCAGTTACTCCATCCGTTGTTACTCCATGATTTTTATTAAGGATTTTAGGTCCTTGATTGACATTCATGGTAGTAGGATAAGTTGTAGTGTTCTGGTTGGAAGTGATTAACTTCCCATTTGCTCCATATGTTTTGCGACCACTATCAATTGTCGCTTGATCTATTCGGAGAGTGCTCTTAAGTACTTCATCGTAAGTTCTTAGTGGGAACTTCTGGACTTCTTCCTTCACCTCTCTGCTGAGAGAATGAAGGAATAAATCACATAGTTCCATCTAATCCATATTTGGAGCACTTGCCAAAGAATAAAGAACTGGGTGCCACCTCTGGATGAAATGGGCGACAGATTCATTGTGTTCTTGCTTGATGAGTAAGAATTCCCTGATTCCTATCCTTAATAGTTTGTTCATGTCAAAGGCCTTAATGAACTCTGAAACGAGTTGCTTGAACGAATGGATGGAAGCCTCAGGTATTCTATAATACCAATCAAGAGCGATACCTTCCAAGGTTTTGGGAAATATTTTAGCAACAACCCCATCCCAAGGGAGTAATTCTCAAATGGCTGTAACGTAAGCCTTGATATGTGCATTTGGATCTCCCTCACTTTGTACTTGGGTAAATCGGGAAGAGGTTTTGGAAGCATGACGCTTCATATGGTGAAATCTAAGGGCTCTTTCAAATATTCTGAGTAAGTCCCTATCGCATATGTTTCGACCATTGATGGTGCATGTTGAGGGAGTGGCGGTGGAATGGGTTATTGACATGGCGTTGCATATGCATTGGTAGGAGCATAAGGGAACCTCTTTGGTTGAGTAAAAATACTAGGAGAGGAGAACATATCCCCTTGTGGTGATTTGGAATACATGTTTAAGTATGAAGGGGTATTTTCCAAGAATGGATTATTTTGTACCAAACCGAAAGGTATTGGAATGGTGTTAGAAACAGTGGTTCTAATTGGCATTTGTTGTGAATACTAAGGAGTCATGCCTAATGTGCCTATTCCTGTGAGGAGGTCTATTTGGCTAGGGTTGAAATTTCTTGCCTGCATGAGTTAAGAATGGTGATTTGCCTGAGCAAGTTCTAACCCCCTCACTTTTTCTACTAACGTTGAAATGACTTCATTTGGTGAAGTCACGGTATTTTTCCTTAGAGGCGTTTGTTGTATATCATGGTGTTGTATAGGCATGTGATATCCTGATATGAATTGATCACTTCCCTGCTAAGTTTCCCTGAGGGCATTTCCTGCATGTAGTGGTATGAAGGTATTTTCTTAAAAAGAAACCTCAGGTTGTGTTTGTAAACCTCCTATAGGTGGGTACATACTTCGAGGACATTGTTCATTCCTGGTATAACGTACCAAACATTCATCATCTAAACCTAGGTATGGGTCTAATTATCTGCTAATTTTTGGTTTAAGTAGTATCTGAGGTGACGAACCAAATTCTCATGTGAACATCATATTGTTCAAGCCTGAAGGCTCTATTTGTTGTGTTTGAGTGAGCTGATCCAACTCCTCTATTTAGAAAGGTGAGATATATCTGACCCTTGGAGTTTGTGTTGACAACTGGTTAGTTGAGTAGTTTTCACCCCATACTGAGAGCGAGGGCGATGATTGTCTATTCAGTTGAGCATAGTATGCCTCAAGACCTAAGAGAGGCCTACCCTACGCATCAAATCTTGACATATTCGGGGGGTACATGAATACCCGTAGAATAATGGGAAAGAGTGAAGGTGATGGTGAAATTTGATGAGGTAGTAAAGGTCATTTAATTTAAACGAACTAGTAGAAATCTGACTCTAAATCAGAAATTAGAAAGGTTCACGTTGGGTTCACCAATTTTGTACTATGGAAACGTGACAAGCGAGCATGGGAATCTACAAGTAACTTTTCCTCACACCCGAACTCCCGAGATCGTGCCGAGACAGCCAGTGGGGATTAAATATGTGTGGGATGCAGACAAGCTAATTAGGAAATCTAATGTCTTCGACACGCACTACTGGAAATTGTGAATCTAAGGAAAAGAAGGCCCTCCTAACCTAGACTAGTGTGATAGATAGATCAGTAAGGATGACTTCTCGAAGGCTCCAATCAATATCGATCTCTGGCGTGATTCGGTCTATGGGTTTTGGAATACATGGAAAATGACCTGGGATAGTTTCGTGTATATCTTTAGATAAGGACATAGAGCGGATGGTAAATATAATTGACTCTATGGGTGATTCTCTGGCCTAGTCCAGAACTCCTTAGCTTTGTTAGCTACTGTGTTTAGCAAGGATAACCATTCGATGATGATAGGTGGAAGTGGAGTAGATATGAATACTAGTGTACGTAGGCCAACATCTATGTCTGATTCACCTATGGACTAATTGGCCGGTGAGACTTGTGGGTCACAACCATATATTTTTATTTTTTGTGGTCCTGCTATGGTCATGTGCGGATTCAGTCTCTAATCCCTAGTATCCAATAATCATATGCTTTCTCAGCTTCTATATTCATAATTAATAATTGTGTGATCTTCTCAGAATATCTTACAGGCGTTTGTGTAACCCTGAATTCTCAAGCTAGTATCTATATCTGTGAGAGTGTCTCCTGCGTCTGGATGTGGGACCAAAGGATCACAACCAAAGGTCTTCTCTCTTTCAAACCCTTCCATAATCATGTGGATATGAATCTAGGGTAATCTGTAGTTTGGTTGATTTGACCAAAATGTGTGTGCTTGGTCATCCTCTAAGTTTAACCCGTGCAGTTGGAAACTGATTTGTTGTAAGTTTACCATTGTTCAGAAGACTTGGATCCTAAGATTCTGATCTATATCAGTTATGGCTATGACGAGATTGGGTTGGGGCATGATTGGCTTGAATACGTATTCTCTGGGCTCTCTAGGTCCTGTGATTGTCATACAAAAGCAATAATGTAAACTAAATGCAGTAAAATAATATTAACTATGCGAAGTATATTTATAACATATATAACTTCTATATTTTTGTTATTTTCTGATGAATTTTATAAATGAATTTGAAGGAGCAGCTATTTTAATATATCTAGAAATTTACAATTAACCTAGTGTCGAATTTTAAAAACAAAGTAACCGAGTATAGCTACTTGCCTGTGCAGTTGTAAATCTATTCTAAACAATGAAATAATTGATCTAGTCTATTTGTAAGACTCTTGATCCTACCTCAGAAGTGAGGAATGAATCATAGTCTCTCATAAACTATCAATCCTCACAGCTTCCCTAGAAATATCGAAAGTAAGATTGACTGAAATAAATTAATTAACTACTCTATTTTATATGATTCTAATTAGAACTTTGAAAGCTAGAACCTGGATTCTACAGAACATTGGCGAATCCGATGATGTGTGTGATCTTGTCCCCTCAGTGTGAATCTCCTTGTTCCTTTGTGTTCACCGTGGATCCAGGAAAGCGTGTAATGCTAGCATCAACAGAAGTAGATATTGGGACAAAGGTAGCTTAGGATACAGACTGAATACAATGCGAGTAGGAGAGAGATAGCGCAAGAGTACAGAACTTGGATTATGCAATTCCTAGCGGGATTTATTGCGAGTTATGCAACATAAAACGTCCCTGAAGCTGAAACTATCCTATTTGAAGAACAAAACCTGCAACTTTAATGGCTTCCTAATGAAAAAAAAACTACTCTACTCCAATGGATTGGATGTAATATCAACAACACTTGCACAAGATGGGATATGTGGCTTCCTAACAACAAAACAACACTAACTAAGTATGCAATGAAAGAAAACTAAGAATTCTAAGCAAAATGAAATACTAATCTATTGTAATGAGAAATTCAAAGGCAAATTTGAGGGGGCCATTTGCTTGAGCACAAGCCAACTATTTATAGCATTTGCATTTACCCAAGGTAAAAACCAAATTGAAATCTTAAACTATAAACAATGGCAAAACACTATTCCAGGGAACCAGAATCATTAATACAAGCCCAAGGCGGTGAAAAAAAGCTGGTAAACGTTGAAATTTACGTGAGTTGTGTTAAAAGAGCATTCTGGAAAATGCGGTAAAGGACTGTCGCCCTGAGTAGGGTGGGCGGTTACAGGACCGCCGCCCTACTTAGGGTGGCGGTCACGAGACCACCACCCAGGTAGGGTGGCAGTTTCGTAGCTAAAGAGAAAAAGGCCAAGAAAAGAGGGTAAAAGAGGAAAAACAAAGCATGTGGGGGCTAAGTGGGGCATGCGGGATGTTAACACACACTTGGGGAGATTTTCCCGGATCCCGAACACCTTGCGAGGAGACTTATATCATCATTGGGGTACGTGTTACATTGTTCTGAGAGTGCAGTACCCTACAATTTTGGGTACGTACAGTACCCATTCTATAACCATGCACCTTAGTTTGGTGAATTTAATATAACACAACCAGTAGCTTGTGATACTTTGGCCTAAGTTTTTAGACATGTTTTCCATGTCTATATTCTGACATGGCATAATCGTCATGAAGGAATATGTATTTCACCACACTTGAAACTGTTATCTTGATTAGACTTGCTTGACTCTTGTCAATCCTTCTCACTTCTGTGTTAAATGCTAAGAAGAGATAAAGCACATGGGCTAGTGCAAATAATCAACTTATGGTAACTAAGGGCCATCAAGGAATCGACCCCTGTCACTTTTATTACACTCCATCACCCATAGTTAATGCAAGTTAACATTGGCCACAGACCATTGGACTCATCACTACCTAGTGTTTAACAATGAATTAATATCTCATTCTGATATAGTATTAATTAGAGGAGCTAAATGGATTATTACACCATAATGATTGCTTCACAGTAATCTCCCAGTGAACCCTTTCATTGGATGGGTATTGTGCACCAGTGGTTATGCTGCAACTACCCATTAAGTTCCAGAAATCTAAACCTCCCTTCTTAACAAGTTCATTAATCCCTTTAATTTGTAGCTTGTTAATCACACCCTAGTTATTTTCATCATTTAGGTGTCATTCCTAAGGAATAACCTGGGTTCTATCAACATCCCATTAAGGAACGTTATGTTTCTAGTTAAATCAACTAGAAGGATCTGTAGATTTATTTATGCTCATTACTTATTCTCTTTAAGTATGAAGCCTCCATTAGTTGATTTCATTTTTTATAAACATTTTATAAGTATATTTTAAGTCAATAGCCCTATACACCAATTATACCTTAAGGATCATTCTATATTTCATTTTAAAGACTCCAAATGGGTTTTATGCATTCAACCCGTAATAGTCTTATGACTTACATTTACTTTCCTTTAAGTCATTCCACTATTCAAACTGTAATAAATTATTTAAACTTAATCCCCTAAGTGTAACTCATCTATGATAGAAGGATATTTTACATCTAACTCATAGGATATTCAAAGGGTTCATTATGTCACCTCATAGTGAATAGTCCCTTGAATCCAGTTTTCATAACATAATTACATTATGCATGCAAGTCAAATATGTATCATACTTATGACTTCATTATTGCAAAAATAATAACTTTGTTTTTAATTCCTTAAAGGTTAGGTTCATTTATACATCTAACCCCATATTATCATCATATCCCTCTTAAGTACAATTCCTTTCAATTATTGTACTTATTCATTTCTGAGGATAGATAGGTTGCATTATAATATAATCACTTAGATCCCTTTACTATAGATAATGAAACCCTTTTTATTTTATATCATTTCTCTTAAAACAGTCATACAAATATATTTTATAATGATGTAATTAAGCATAGTCATCCATAACTTAATTTCCAAAACATATAACTTGTTTGAATATAAATTATTCATTAATATCATATTCTAATAAATTCAATAATTAAAAGTTATAAAAACCAATGACTATTTCAAGGATAAGACAATATAATTATAACTTTCGTATAGTTCATTAAAAAGGTAAATATTCCCAACTATTACCTTTTTCCTCATATTAATGGATCAAAAATAATATTCCTTGCTTTATAATAGCAACGTAAGATTGGTAACATTTTATATAACCTTCCCAAGACTATTAAACAATGTCAAGAAGTAAAGAAATGTATATCAACGATTCCCTACATGCTTACTTTCCAAGGTGAGAGAACTCTTTTAATTGAAAACATCATTCACACACAACCAATCCAATCAAGAGAGGATGATTTAAGCAACCACTTCAATCATTTCCAACTTAAGATGTCCATCCAAATAGAAAATAAATATTTGAAACTCTTTCAACAGTTTACATTACTGGCCTTAAGCCTTACACACTTATTCACAAGAATAGTTCAGTAAATTAAACATAATATTTTCATCAAACTACATTTCTTCAATCAATAGAATAAATGCATCTTTCCATAAGTCTTCCTCTTTTCCTTTTTCATGAAATTTATCTGCAAGAGAATTAACATTGGTTAGTTCATTTGAAATGAGTATGATATGAGCTAAATCCTTGGAACGATATGTTATAACTAATAGTTTTGAAAAGGAATATTGCTTATTAATAGAAATTAGTTAAGGGTTCAAAAATATTTTTTCCTGTTTGAACACTTCAAAAGTACCATAATCAAGTGTATCACAAAACCCTACAATGTTAGCATATATCAAACCAAAAAAATTGATTTTCTATCAACTATAAGTCTAACAACAATAGGTTCAACATTCATCCATATTCAACCAACAAGTAATCCAAAACCATATGAGTATACATTCTCGCTTAAGCAATATCACTCCAATAATGCAAAGCCAACTATACATAATAGTAGGTGGGAAAGAAAGAGTGAAAATTTCTTAATCATGTAGCCCATACTACATGAAATTTTTTTTTTACTCAAATCCAATTAATTGAAAAAAAAAATGTATTTCATTTCATTGGCCTAACAATCCAAAGGTTGGACAAGATTCACTTGAGTAAAGAGATAATGGCAGCAAGCTCTCAAGACCCAAATCTATATTAACTTGTTATACAAATAATTTCATGCCATAAATATTTGGCTCCAACCAAATGAGAATTATACAAGCCATTAAAATATATTACACAAGATTTATGAGATAAGGTTGTCTAGGAACCATACAAGTATTCCATACAAGACTGGTGTGAATCATACTTAATAGATTACATCGCTCAGATAGAGAAATATAATAATTCCACACAGGAAAATAAAACTCATAATCAAACAACCTTTCAATGACTGAACCATATCCTTGATCATACGAAGATGATTAAGGTTCGACACGATCTTAAAATGATCAATAAAGTAATTTCAATGAACCATCCAACGGCTTCAGGTTGAGGTTTCGACCAAGAGTCCTGACCCTGAAAGATCATTAAAAATGGTGTTCAAAATTAAAACTACCAATTGAAACAACATACTAAGAGTATTCTCAAAATATGAATAGTTCACAAAGTGGTATACAACAACCCCTAAGTGGAAATTACACTTTCATGGCTTAATACAGTCCTATTCAACACTATGACAAAACATCTACCCTAGCAGTATAGAAGCAACATAATAGTCACCATGATGAAATATAAGGACCAAAAGTTCATATGACCTAGAAAACAAATAACCCTCCGCGGTTCAGTGAAGAAAAATTGAATGGCTAAATCGAATAAAAATCCACTGACTTACTTATACATAACATTGAATGTATTTAATCACAATAGGTATGAACAGTACCCATAAGATTAAGTTAAGATCTAACCCAACATGGGTTATAGAAAACTTAACAAAACTTCAAAATTGATCAATAATAATACAACAAAGACCATACCAAACTAGGTTGAACAAAAAATCACCCTCAAGAGGGTGATCAAGAATAAAAATCCCCATGAATTCACTATTTCACTGATCAAAAATTAGAGTATTCAAACAAAATTTTAAAACAGACCTGAGATAGATAGAAATATCTTTAGACGACACCAATCTAACTCGACTGAGTGCTCAAGTTCCCACTTGTCCCAAAACACAGGGTCATTATTCTCTTTAAAATATACGCACAAGAAGTCCCATAGTAATTGAAAACTAACAATACAGAGATCGATAACAATATTACAAATCCATTTGTAAAATATAAGTAGACGTAACCCAGAGTCATCGAAATAACATTACAAAGATCAATATCACTATAGAAATACTGATTTGCAAGGTTTTTTCACATGAAACTGAATAATAACACATTTGCTTTCCACTGCACTCATAGCGGGTTTATTTCAAAATGAATAACACAGTCATGTAAAGAAAATAAACATTTCAACCATGATAAAACAAGTATATAGTTTTAAGATCAAAAACCAGCTCTAATAGTTACTTACCAAGCAAAGGATTCCATTTATTGTGTAATAATAAAAACCTAGAGCCCTTAAATGCTTTCTATAATAAGAATAGTTATTTTTATGAACTAATTAGATAGAGAAATTTTTTTCAAGGGATTAGATCCTGTCATGCCTGGTAGAGATTCCCAAAGTTTTTGTCTATCTCTTGAGACCCTTTTTCCAACTCTCATAACAACTTATAAAATTGAAGCAGTTAATATTCACAAAAATTCCTCCACCTTTCCACTAGAATCTCTCCTAACAGCTTCTCCATGAAATAGAGAATCCAACATTCAAACCAAATAAAAAACCAGATCAAATGCCCAAAACCTCCATTTACAAAGTGAGAACGAGAAAAAAATTACTAAATGGAAATCCAAAAACAATATTACCTTTACCGAATCTGGCATGTTTTCCCCTAGGCAATTTGGAACAATTTTCCAAATCATTAATGCTTGCCAAGATGGTCTATTACTCCTACCAACCCACCGACTTCCTCTAACCTTTCCTACGTTAGCTTCTAACCACTTAGCCATCCAAATAATCATGCTAAAGTATCTTTTAGAAAACCTTCCAAATTCAAACTTGGCTTACCACTAAGGAGTGGCGGTGTCTTCCATTAATGGAATTAAATCAAAATTCCAATACATGCAAAGGTGGCGGCAACCACAACTTCTTACTTGACCACACATCCCCTTCCTAATGCCAAGCAGGGTTATCTTCGAGTTAGGGTTCAAGTCTCCCTTCCATTCTAGGTTAGGATTAAATTAATCTTAGCGACATTACCATTATGAATAGATCACTTAAGTTAGGTTCTTAGGAATCGAGTTAGTTCATATGCCTTAGGCACTAGGTAGGTCATTACAATTTAAGTGTTAACAACACATCAATCATAGTCTAGGCTTAATAACTGCCACATTTGAACCTTACTAGCCAAGAAATGTTTTTAAAGTAGAGTAGTGTTACTCGAGCCATCTCTCAACACTTTCTGGTCCTCAACATGGGAATAAATTGTAAGCAAACTGGAGCAAGTCACCAAGGTTAACTAGTATACTTGGGTAATTCATGACAATGAACAATTTGCAATTTCCCACATTAATCACAATTGTAGATCAAATTAAGGAAATTCCTTGGATCAATAAAACATGATCCAAGGTATTTTCTTAATCAATTCTCAATAATAATAATACTAATAATAAGTTACTATTGACTTAGGAAAATTTTCCAATTTTTTTGCTAGCTTATCCAATGGTTCCAAGAAAAGAAATCAAACTTTCCACAAGTTGTAGACATCTAGTTAAGTTCACAAATCAATTAAATAACATGACAATTCAAGATTACCTTACAAATAATGAAATGATTAATCAATAAAATCTCAACTGATATAAATATTAATCTAGCAACATGATTCATTCAATTCTAAGGAGCAACAACTCAAGAAAAATCACATGTCAGTTTTGTAATCCATTTCTCCAATTTTTACAAGCTTACCCAATGGATGCAAATGATCTCTAGATGACTTAGTTGGATGAAACTTTAGGTAGATGATAGTATTGACTAGTGTTTGGTCCCTCATTATGGTTTCATAACTTTATATTTATATGGTTCTCTTGTTCTAATTTCGTAATTATCCCTGAAAAGGCTGACCACAAGATAGATAGTGTTCAAATGGCTAGTAAGTTCCCAAAAAGTTGTGAGAAAGTGGGAAAAGGATCAATTTTCCTTGACTGGGATCAGGGTGTCTGTTGGTGCCCCAATACTAGCCTGGGCACCCCAGTTAAGGCTAAAATTATGGGAAATGACAAAAAAATACTAGGAAAGTATGTGTTAAAGGTCGACAATGACGACATAAAGAAAATTAAAATGAAAAAAATATGGGGGTTAATTAGTAATTTCTTCACTCAAAAACCATATGAATAGTAGTATGAGACCAGGACTAAATAATTTCTAAAGTGCATGATTTTATGTTGATAACGGTCATTTCTTCCTACATTAGATACTATGATCCTTTCTCCCCTCTTATCTCCTTGTTTGGTATATCTCTTACCACTTGGGTTAGCCCTATCATTGGTTCACATCCCATCCTATCTTATCCTCCATATCTACTCTATCTATTTAAACAACACCTTTTATCATTTCATTTTTATTAATAATAGATTTTCATACATTTGTGCATACATAATGTATGCATGAAAAATTAGTTATGCAAGTATAAATGAAACTAACACCTAGTAGTTCCACCATATAACTAAATATGTCAAGAACATCATGATAAGAGATTATAAAACTAACTTCTTTAAATATGAATGAAACTTTGAATAAACCAAACTAATATCATAAGATATCTTTTACTCTTTAGATTTCTAACTTTAAATGAACCTAGTTAGATTATAAGAAATCAGATTTGTGTTGTCTGCTCCAAAAAAGGTGAAGAGATCTCTCTAGAATGACTACAAGACCATGTGTATATATTATCCTACTAACTAAGCTTGGAATGATGGATGCAAGATGAAGAAGCTACTTCAATGGAGGATGGCTCAAGATCAAATGTCTTTATAGATTTATCTAATACAAATGATATTTCAAGTATTTCCAAGGAGTCGAGGTGTAAATTTGAAAGAGGGTGCACTAGGATTGTATTTATAGATTTCCTTTTCGGAAAGTTTAGAATACTAGTGCATGTGGGGACAAAAGGTGAGTCAAAAAAAACTTTTCGATTAGAAGTAGATAAATATGCTTAGGCTAGTTAAGCTTGGTTTAGGCTAGTCAAGCTTGATTAGTAAGTGATTAGCAACCTATGAGAGTTGGTAGGGGTCTGATTAATCACATGTGTTTAATAGATAGCCTAAGAAGCTTGTAGAAGTGACTTAGATGGAAATAGGGAGATTTTGAATGGTTTAAAAAGAGGGATGTTTAGCTAATAAAACGGTTTAGTAGCCAGATTAATTGATGATAGAAGGATTATGACCAAGAAGGTATGTCATGAATGGGGCATTCGAGAATGGAGCAAAAGAATAGTTAATTAACGAAGTGTCGTTAATCAACTGAATTGGAGGAAACATTAGCTAATTAGTGATAAATCACCAATTATGATGGGAAGTTAGTACAATTTTAGCTATAAAACTACGTAAATGGATTTTAAGTGTCTACATTCTGCCCCTCTTTTGGGTATCATAAGCGACGCCAACTTCAAAGATAGTAGATAAACATAAACAAGTAAATTTTTTTAAAGGGGTAGAAGAAAAATTAGTAGAATGAAGAATGCCCCCCTCGAGTGTCGATGTGGTTTATGAAAGAGGTCGATCAACAATTGAATAATATGAAGGAAATGGATAGAAGAAGTGAAGGGGAGAGGGGGGATTAAAGGTGATTCTTATTGCCCTAAGTGATTCACAAGAATAGTATTAGATAGAAGAAAATGATAGGGAAGAAAGATGAAGATGAAGAGAATGGAAATAGCTTTCATCTAGATGATGTAAAAATACAACTATATTACATCATACTACTCATGATCTACGTCATCGACCCTTATTAAAATATATGCATACAACAAAAGTGTACCATAACATGAAAAGTTATAATAGTAACATTTGTTCATTGCTAAAAATGCTTAACTCCATGCAACAAACAAAATGTAATGCAATACAAGAAATTAAACAAGATAACCTAACATGGAAAATAAGTACAAAACACACATACTCAAACAAACAACGTTTAAGACAATTATACAAATGTTTTTGTTATCAAGCTTCAGTTTCGACCCTGTGTGAATTAACGATAAGTGTTAATGATGGTGACCCTAAGCAATGATGCATGTGAGGGGAATATATAGATGGACGAAGGGTTCCAATGAAAAAGAATTCGTGTGTCTATGAAATAGTTCCAGGAAAATTGTTCTTGCCAAGGATAGATGGACAGACGGAGAAAACATACCAACTTTGTTAATGGAGGTTAGATTCAAATGATCCGCGAGTCGTTATGCACAAGAACAAACAAGAACTGAATACAGGGATGATTTTGTAGGACAATTTTCTATATTCGAGCATGATGCATTTGGCACATATGCTTCAACTATGCGTGCATGATCATTTACTGATTTTTTTTACTTTTTGTGATGTTTTCTAATTTTTTGGGCTATTTTGTGAAATGTTTATATTATTTTTGATTTTTGTGATGGAAACTTATCTGAATGTTTTTGGTATTTTCTGAAAAAGGTTTTCTAAAACTATGTACAGTAAAAGGAAAGGAAGCATGGATGCCCCTAGTGATTAAATGGGAATGTACAAGGGCATAATGTCACATACATGTGTTCAATAAGGTAAAAATGCGAAGATGCCCCCAGTGCGAGATGGGAGTATACACAGTACAAACCCCACACGTGTATATATATATATATATATATATAAGAGGATAGGTTGGATAAAGGCCAAAATAGTTATGTTCAAACCTAATGATGAACATAAACCAATGAAGTGTACAAACAGGAGATAAGGATTCCCCCAGTGTAAGCCAACAAATAAGCCACTGATAAATAGGAGTAGAAGGTTGTTTATTGCGACGAAGGAACAAAGTTTCCCCTCAAACACAGTAAAAAAGGAAATCTTATACACATGGATGTTATGAATAAAGTAGAAGAAAAACATGAATGCTATGGAGGGGTATGAAAAATGTATGCTAGAAGCACTTGGAATGAAAAGGTGATTAACCCAAGGAACAAATCATGTGACGAGATAAGGACTAAAGTAGGAGTTTGAACAATGGTAAAAAAAAAAAGACACTTGGTAACATACTAATCTTGTTTTACTCATAGAGATCCAATGTGTGCACGTAGAATTTTATGACTCTCTTAGAGGGAAGACTTGATAGACAACAAGTGAAGGGAAACACTACCCAATGTGTAGGAATGATTTATTTTGATAGGTGATTTGCGAATGGATGGTGGAAGGAAAGCCGTACATTGCTCCGCTACTAGTGGGATGCATCCATAGCCCCGGTGGAGATGTATTGTCATTCTAATCGCAACATTGCTCTACTGACTAGTCAGGCATCCATAGGCCTTGATAGAGATTATTGGGGATACCCCTAAGAGAGAGTTATATATCAATTGATCTTTTTGATTTTTGATTTTGATTGATTCTTTTATACTTTTACTTTCAAAAACATTATTCTCAGCTCTCTTGATTTTTTTTGAGAAGGAGCTAAGAACCACTGATGGCTTGATGGAAGGATGTGGAAGTTATTGTGATGACGACATTGGCTAGTGTTAATAATATATTTCCAATTTTTCTTCGCAACAAATTTTTTATTAGATGTATATAGTGATAGGATCTCTACGAGGTCAGTCATTCTTTTATTTACCAAGGTGATGAAATACTAAGGTCAAACAGATACCATAGAGATAAATGTTCACAAAATGTGTGCAAAGAGATTTACCAAAATATCATCGAAGGGATGAATATGGTGGGTGACTTTGCAAAGGGAACGGCAAAAAAGGGAAATAAAGAACATCCATGCGTACGTAATACTTGATCGCAATGTTTGATCTTTATACCATTTATTTTTTGTATTGTTTTAATGTTTTCTCTTTTTTTTTTGCATATTTTCTCCTTGTTATTGTATTTCTCTAGTTTATTATATTATTTTGGGTTTTGGATTGTTGGGAATTTATGGGAAATTGTCACTCAATCAATGATCAATTTGTGTTATCCAATTTCGCTCCTCAGGAAAACATTATACAAATAAGAACTTGCACATAGAGAAGCCGAGATTAATTGTATTTAGTCTTATGAAGGTATTGCATTTTGAGGTCTGATCCCGATGAAAGGTGGTGAAGCTCAGGCTTGAGCAATGATTGTAGAGATTATCTGGGAAAAGAAAAAGTCCAAAATGCCAAATTTTTAGATCCCTATCCAGAGGTTTATGCACTTTACACCATACTTGATGGTTGCATTGGTGTGCATTATTGAATTGCATATGATTCTAAAATTTATGATTGTTTGATTTGTTTGGGAGATTTGGAGCTCGTGGAATGTTTGAACTAAGTTTTATGGAGAAATTGTTTGCGTTTTGTATAAGCTAATGTGTGACTTGTATGATCTTGAGAGCTGGGAGAAGAAAGTAGACATTTATGATTGATGATAGGAATGGTAGAGATGATGGTGGGCTTGACACTATTATTTATATAAGGATGATATGATGAACAAGGAGGATACGGTCCAAAAATTGCAGAGGATGGGCTACTAGGAGGTGAGCCACGTATAGAAGATGGAAGGTTACTAGGATGTGGCCACAAGATGGAAGAACAAGGGATACTTAGAGGTGAACCAAAAATAGAAGACAAGGAGGGGATATGAGGACGTGGTCTAAGTATAGAAGATAATGGGCTACCAAGAGGTGTCCCATAGATAGAATACGAAGGACTACCCAAAGGTGTCCCATAAAATGAAGATGGTAGACTACTAGGATGTGGTCCAAGAGTAGAAGATAATGGGTTACTAGGAGGTGACCCAAGTATAGAAGATGATGGGCTACCAGGAGGTGACCAAATAATAGAACATGATGGGCTACTTAGTGGAGATGAGCCACAAAAATAATATGAGGGGCTGCTTAGTGGTGAGAACATGATTGGCTATCAAATAGTGACCCAAGGTGCAATTATGTTTGAGGAATCATGACAGATAAAAGAGAATTGGGTGATGAGAAGATAGGCCATGGATTAATACCAGACCCAAGAATTTCATCATGCAACAAGGAATGTGAAGATGGATGAATAAGAGGAGGATCAATTTCAATGGTCTTAGGATCTTCCTCTATTTTTTGACAAAGGAATCAATTTCTTCCTCCCAATACACGAGCACATCGAATTATAAATTTAATTCTTTCTCATTATCCTTTAGAGGAATTCTATCATGTAGCCCCATGAATTCTACGATTGCTTTATTGGTAGTATTTTAGACATAAATCCATGAGAGGATAGAGATTTCCATGAATGGATAGAACATGTTGTGAAGTAAAGTAAATAGCCACGATGTAATAAATATAATCGCAAAGAATTAGGGAAGTCATGGGTAAAGGAGAAAAATTGCAGAATGAAGTAAAGTCGCATATAAAGGAAATAATCCACTAAAGAATATAAAGCCACGATAATCTAGGAAAATCTATGGAGGACTGGAAGAAGTTGTGGGAAGTCAAAATAATTTCACGGATTGAAGATAAATTACACCAGATCGTGTCAGAATCCGATAGTGGCACAAGTCAAAGGAAGTGACCTTTGAAATAGATTGTATTTTTTATATTTATTGTAATCAATGTATTATGTAAAGTGTGCCTCATGAAGACTTATGTGAGAGCACCAATTTGAGATATTGTAAGAAAGATAGAAGAGATATTAGAGTGAAAGCAATGTATATGTAATGTATTTTGATATATGAATAAAGATTGGAGTTTTGGGATTAAATTATCTTGCATGTTGTTCTTTACTTTTATGTCTTTATCATACCGGTGGTAATTTCTTCACGTACATCCTTAACCTTGATCGATCCACACATAAGCCTCACAATTATGTTGGGGTTTTAGGTCAACATTTGGTGTCTGAGCCTAGGTCAAGGTGTCTCATTAAACCTAGTCATGCGATTCAAGCAAGGGAACCCTTCCCTATGCTAGATGTCTAAGTTCCTGGGGATGTTGATGCTTCTATACCTTGGCCTCCCATAAATTCATTCGGGTGAGTCAAGCATGGGAACCATTCCCTATTCCAGATGCCTAAGTCCTGGTGATTGATTCCCATTTGATCCAAATTTTGGAAATAAATTTTTGAAGGAAGGCGTAAAAGTCATCACCAGTTACTGTCTTGAGGATGAGACAAAGTTTAAGAGGGGGGATAATGTTGGCAGGAGTTTATACATAAATCCATGAGAGGATAGATATTTTTACATGAAGGGATAGAATAGGTTGCAAAGTGAAGAAAATAGTCACGATGTAATAAAGATAGCCATGAAGAAGTAGGGAAGCCGCGGGTAAAGTAGAAAAGCTACATAATGAAGTAAAGTCGTGCATAAAGGAAAGAAGCCACCGAAAACTATAAATTTGTGATAACGTAGGAAAATCCATGAAGGACTGGAAGAAGTCACGGAAGTTGACAGAATGTCATGGATTGAAGATAAATCACACCAGATCATGTCAGAAGGTGACAAAGGCACGATTCAAAGGAAGTGACCTTTTAACTAGAATGTATTTTGTATATTTAGTGTAATCAATGTATTATGTAAATTTTTTCCTCATGAATACTTATGTGAGGGTGCCAATTTGAGATATTGTAAGAAAGATATAAGAGAGATTAGAATGAAAGAAATGTATATGTAATGTACTGATGTAATGCATTTTGATAAAATAATAAAGATTGGAGTTTTGGGATTAAATTATCTTGCATGTTGTTCTTTACTTTTTTGTCTTTAGCGTAGTGGTGGTGTATTTCCCACGTACATCCTTCACTTTGGTCGATCCATGCCTAAGCCTCACAAGTCCATTGGGGTTTTAGGTCAACACACTTCTTCATTTTGAAATAAATTGATCAGTATGGGTTTTTGTTGTTTGACCATAGTAGGTGGATTGGAAGAAAGATGTACAACAAGTGTGGAAGATTTAAAATATGTTTGATGATGTAGATGAGAATAATGTTTGACCTTATTTTGTCTACCAATGAATTTGATAGTGTTCCAAAAATATATCTTAGCACATCGCTTCTTGTAAATTATTCTACATGGATGAAAACATTTATTTTTAGAAGATTGATGAAGATAATATAAGGAATGATTGAAATTACCCAAGGGCCAAGGAGGAATTGGACCATGATTGATAGAAGAAGATGGCTCGAGAGATGAAGTAAATTTTTATTGAGATGTCTTGCAAGTGGAAGAATATGACTCGAGAGATGAAGTAGACTTAGATTGATATGTCTCGCGAGTAGAAGAAGATGGCATTAGTTTACCTAGAAGATGACATATTGTCAGGAAAGTAATAAGATCATTCATCCAAGAAGTATATTGCGATGTATGGTTCAACTTGGATGATTGATTAGAGAAATTTATATTTGGATATCTCTTCAACAGAGGAAGGGGTCATTGAGGTGAATGATAAAAGGGGTCCCTGTAGAGAAATGGAGGACTATGACTCAATGGTCAAATTAGGTGTTTGATTGGATGGAATTGGAGTCACACTGATCTTAAAAGGAAGAGGAAGTTGTTTAAGCAATTGATAAAGAGGGTCCTAAAAAGAAAGGGAGGACCATGACTTAGGATTCAAATTAGAGGAATTTGAATAATAATTCGGATCAGAATCATTAGGAGACTGAGGAGAATCAGAATAATAGTTTAGATTGGACTCATCAAAATCTATCCACTGACCATGAGGGGAATGTGGAAAAAGTGGTAATAGAACGTGTTTTCCATCATGAAAATCCAATCAAGGTTTAGTCATGATTGGCATATTTTTATGTAAATGTCTAAACCTAGGTTCCCTATTGTTGTAAGTGTGAGGAAACCTATGATAATCAGTTATTGTTGGCATTGTTTTGGTATAAATGCCTAGACCTAGATAGTGTGATTGAACTCCTTCAAAGGGAAGGAAATTCTATGTCGATTCGGGGAAACATAATAACATCTAACTAGACATTTTTTAGATATGGGTATGCTCATGTGATTTTCCAAAGAAGGTCTAAGGAAAATAGACATTGTAATTTTTGACAATCTAACAAGGTTTGTAAAACAACTTGCAAGTGTAAGTTTCAAAATGATTGATCAAAATTCTAGCAACACCAAGGCTATAAAGGTTTTGTTTAATGTGTTCAAGTATAAGATAAAAACCTAAGTAACATGTGTGACAATTGTCAAAGTCATAAAATAATGTCAACAATGGTAAATCAATGGATCAAAGGATTATCCTAGAAAACAAGTTTTCTAGATAGGTAATCACAAGGAACAATCACGCAAGTTCAGTAAACCAATCACTCAACAAGGAAATACTCCCTATGCAAATGTTTTTTTCAAAGGTAGTTCAAAACAAGATGATCAACTCAACATCATTACTTAAGTCAAGTTTAATATAAATAAGACGTAAGTATTAACAAGGGGATGATGTAACTCCAAATATATAACTCGTTCAAATACAAACAAGGTGTAAATATAAAAAAGTGAGAGTTACAAGTTTGAGAAATCTAAAAATACCACTTAGATGTGTTAATCAAGATTTTTGGAAAAATAAATATATTAGTATCGAAATAGTTTTGATACAATGATAACAAAGTAACAACAACACCTGTCAAGGTTTGAGGAAGTTTTTGAAAATAAACAAGGCCAGAGTATACCAAGGAATTGTTAGGATGTGAGTAGCGTAATGGTACAATCTAAACACTTAGATCAAATTTCCAAGAAACAAAACATAAGTATCGAAGTTGTATCAAGGTGATACGAACAACATAACACTTGTAAGGAAAATATATTATGAATTAAACATAACTACGATGAAAATGTGTCTCAATATGAGTTTGAGACAAAGGGCCTACTAGAACATGAATATGTACCATTCACACTTTCAACACTTGCAACCTAGTCATGCAAGTAGACTACGAATGTGGTGGACACGATTATTCCTAGCACTATCCATGTTTGTTTTTTCTTTTGTCCCAAAATTGGAAACAAAAATACAAAGGAGTAGATCAAATGGGGTTGAAAAATACTTAGCTTCACTTCGTCAAAGTTTCACCTCATCTTACGGCGAGTGAAAAACTAAGACAAAGTAATGCTTCTTAAATTCTATGATGAATAACGCTTAGTTAAAAATTTGATGGACTCTCCTCTTGTTCGAATAACAAGGTTTTGAATCTGAAAAATTTTTTACTTCGCAAAAGCTCTATGAAACACAATTGGTTTGAGTCGATCAAGTTGGCTCCAAGATGAAATGGATTCCTATTGTTTCTCTCAACTAGGTGTCTCAAATTACCTCTGCGAGATCGATTTTCCAAGGAATTTACACTAAATAAAACTTGGAGGATCTCGGCTTTACTTTACCCCTTTCGATACAATGAGAAATAAATGTGCTCAGTTGTGTTTTCACTAGGGTCACAATGGAGATAATTTTGACTCTAAATCTCACAACTGTATAACTAGTCAAGTAGGTAAGCGGAGTGTTTCCCATTTCATCCATAAGGTTCCCTCTTACATGGACTACTTTGGGGTTCTTAGGAGCATCCATATTGTTATCTTAAGGCTTATGCTAAAGGGATTTTCTCCTAGTTTAAAGAGGACGGGTTTACCCTTATCCAAACCTGCATATCAAGTGTTTTGAATGTGGTGTGTTTTCTTATCTTTTGTCTTATGAAATGAGGTTTTAAACCACCATTGACAACCTGAAACACTTGTGCTAGCCTTTTTTTCGAACCTGATTCCTTTGAAAGTGATATGGTCCTTAACGCAATGATTAGTAGTTCTCAAAATGATCAAAATATAATAAAAAGAGGATAAAAATGTTGTTTTTGATTTCCAAGATCGTCCTAAGATGCAAGGAAAGAGCATACACAACGAGAAATCCTACTAAATTGTGGAAATGGAAAATTTTTAATTCAAATGAACAAGTAAATTGTTTTTACCCAAATTGAAGTTCACTCCATTAGAAATTTTTAATGATTTTTTTTAGAAAGCATGAAAAAGGTGTTGAATTGTTTCTGATTCCCAAGATCACCTAGAAGGTGTGAGGGAAGTGCATATGCGATCTAACCTTATAAATAAAAATTTAACATTCATTAACCTAATTAAGTAAATTAACACAAATAATGTTTTTAATTTACCCTGCAAACCACTAATTAGTCTCAAGAAACATTGCAAAGTCTTAGAAAATTCAAAAAAACAAGTTTGCAAAGTATTTAGACATGTTATAAAATGAATAGTTTTCTGATTAAAAAAAACCATAAATTTTATGTAATCTAAAATCTTAATATTATGTTTCCATAGTGTATTTAACTTCAATACCTTTCCAACGCAAAAAAAATTGATTCGTTTTGAGTTCGAGAGCAAACGTTATGGCCTCCAGAAGATATGTTATGAACATAGTTCAATGCATGTGCACCCTTGGTGACATATGAGCACGCCTGATAGCATATGTGCACCCCTGACAACATATCTATTGCCCTGTGTAAAAAAAATTAAGGGTTGCGCCTGAGTTCCCAGATTGGCATATGTGATCCCCTAATGACATATGCACGCTCCTTTTGACAAATGCATGTCCTTTTTAACACTTGCGCACCTTTTTAGCACATGCACAGCCATGACAAAAAAACACAGTAAATTAAGCATATGCATGCCCAGAGAGGCATATGTGTGCCTCTTAGAATGTATGTGAACCCTTAAGAGAGTATGCACTCCCTCTTCTTGTAGATCACTAAAACACGAGATTTTTTACAAAAAATTGTAAAAACTCAAAATTAAGTCTTTTTCTTTCAATTTCGATGGCACCTAACCTCCTTTGATCCTATAAAGATCATAAAACTCACACAATACTAACTAAATAAGTTAATAAACTATACATTTAACCAAACATGTAAAAGTGGGTTAGTTTAAACAACTTTGAAACAAGGCTTGAAATAAAAGAAAAAGGACTAGGGATCCAAATGTATGAATGAAAAGATTAGTTATGCATGTATAAATGAAACTAACACCTAGTAGTTCCACCATATAACTAAATATATCAAGAACATCAGGATAAGAGCTTATAAAACTAACTTCTTTACATATGAATGAAACTTTGAATAAACTAAACTAACATCATAAGCTATGTTTTACTCTTTAGATTGCTAACTTTAAATGAGCCTAGTTAGATCCTAAGAAATCAGATTTGTGTTGTTTGCTCAAAACAAGGTGAAGAGAAATATCTAAAAAGGCTACAAGACCATGTTTAGATATTCTCCTACTAACCAAGCTTGGAGTGATGGATGTAATATGAAGAAGCTGCTACAATGGAGGATGTCTCAAGATCAAATTTCTTATAGCTTTAGCTAATACAAATTAAATGGAATCATAAAATTAAATACACAAAACATCTATCCACAATATATCAACATAAATGGTCTCTCGCATATATCTATATGTGTGTGCATGTATAATAAATTTGCACATCATAATTAACCAAAAATTATACAACAAACCATCCCTCAATCATCCCTTCCCTCAGAAGGAGGTTAGGTAACACTTTGAGTTGATGGTTCCTAACTAGTAGCACATAAGTACAATGCCAAAGATGTGGTTCTAGACGGAGTCCCCACAAACTCTCCCTCTACTCTTACTACTCTGACCTCCAATATTACAATGTGAGATTCATCTTCCACTCAATGCTCTTCTTCCCCTATGCATATAATATTCTTGTTTCTTTCTCTTGTGCTAAATTTTTTGTGCTTGGAGAAGGCCCTACACTAAGTATGACATATATCCCAAAATTTCCACTACTAGATCATCTTTATGTCTCTAAATATCCTGATATTCCTCTCAAATGAGCCTAAAAACACCCACTAACTCCCCACATGTGGCTAACACTATGTATTCCATCATAGACATATATGTAAGATCAAGGACACCATCTAGGATCTCATGGTATATATCCTTTATCATCTCATGTCATTCATTGATGGTCCGCCTTATAAAAACACACAACACAAAAATTAAGCATTATCATCTCTATATTCATCACATTCAATAACAAGAATCCAACTATCAAGGATTACCTAGTGTACTGGATGTTCCACCATGACATCTCCATCTACTTTTCTTCCCAAAACCAACTCATCCTTCTCATACCTTAGTTTTCAGGATCCTAGAATTAGTGCTCACGTGTATTTGGGTACTAATATCATAAAAAACTCTCATATAATTATCTTCCCTCTTCCCTATCCATTCCATCACAAATGTAGCTATATAGGCCCTTGTATTTGAAAAATAGGCTCATTCATGTCTTCGCAGTCACTACTCTTGATGTCAACCTCAATGCCTCTCTACTCTCTCCTCCCCACCAGTAACATGTCTCTTGGGGTTATCCTTTAGCTTCATTATCTAAGGTATCTCTACATGTTTTTCTCCTCTTTGTAGCTTCCACCTACCACCTATTTATGGGGCACACCCCACTCAATGTGGTCACAATTGTGGTATGCCTTCCACTAGTCCCTCGCTCCCTCCCCCCCCCTCTCTCTCGTATATCTCTAATGATACTATAGGAGAGGTGGGATCAATGCATGAGTTGGATGCCCAAAATACAATGGCACTCTATCCATTTAGTGTGTCTCCACCCAGCACACATAATGCCTAGTAATCTCCAATATCCCTCCAAATACTACTATAGTCATCTAGATGGGCCACCGGTCCACCATCCCTCTATAGGGACCCCATATCACATGTTCCTCTCTCACTAATGTAATTCTCATAAATCCCTCCCCTAGCCTCACTATTGGGTCTCTCTCCCAATATAAAATCATTGGAGAATCCCCTACTACCTGTAAAAAATTTCTTTGTAGGCATATACATTAAACACCACTCACATATCCAATTTAACAACAATATGATGAGCCCCAAAACTCTTTGTTGTATCACTCAAATCATATACAAGTCATCCACTAACTATAACCATGTGCTTATACCCCAAATAAACTAAATATAAATTCAAAATCGTCCCTAAAATATAATAATACAAATAATGGTGCAACTCCATCTACTTTTTAACACAATACTCTTGCCAAAACCATAACTATAATAGCCTTTTGGATATCCATAATTTTCACAACATACACGACACTTGATCTGACCAACAAATATTCTAGGTGGTACTCATCGGTTCCCATGGCCAATTTTGTAAGTTATCTCTTACCCTACATATCCATTGGTAGATCACAAAACATGTGGACTCCTTAAATTGGTAGTCCCAAAATGGCATGAACATCATGTAGTATCATTGTAGCCTCAACATTATTTCTAGTGGCCCTCCACCTAAAGGTGTTGGACCTAAAATCCTAATTTATCAAGCACATTTGAATCAAGTTTGCATCAAAAGGCATCTTCGCCATTTTCATGATGCGTCAAAATATAAGGCTCTATAGTTGTGTAATGTCCTGTATAGACAATGTTCTCAATATCTCAAGTAACCATGCCACATCTATATATATCCACATCCAAATACTTTGTGAAACCTATGAAACATCAAACAATTACCCATCATATCTCAATCCAAATCTATCATCAAAACCAAAAAAATTCATCAACAATTATCAAAATCTCATAATTCTCTACTACATCAGCCCTACTAGCTTTATGCCATCGACCCCTAAGAAATTTTCATACTTTTCCTACGCCATCAACCCTTCTAAAAAAAGTGTCATCGGCCATGGTAGGAAATATACCTCCAACCAAACACCATCTTCCATGGTCCAAATGGCATCCATTTCAAGGTCCCGGAGTAAATTTTGCATTAAATATAAAAATTTACCCTAATGACCTCTAAATTCAAGATACTCCCAAACCCACTTAGGCATCAATTTAATCTACTTTTCAACTATATTTGGGGAAAAATTCACTAGCTAAATTTTTCCTGGCATGGATTTTAAAATTTTCACCTAACTACCCATTCCCAATTTAACAACATCACCTACTGTGCGATTCACACCGCCACATGCCCCATATCAACTACCTCATACTCTCTCCATCCTCACAAAAACTTCACAATTTGGGTTACTTTAAAGCTCAATTTCTCTCAATCTCAATTAGCAAAGTGATAAATGAATTCCTCCCTTTACTATTTATAGTAATTATTTTTAACTGAATTCCTTCACGATCTTATCCAATCTTCAAACTTCCATATATTCACATTACAAACCCTAAAAACATTTGAAATATTACACCATGTTTGTGGCCACAACCAAATTATTTCTATTTATTACACTTCTATATCTCACCCTTTCATCGAAAACCTCATTTACCATCATTTCAACAATAGATATCATCCCTTTGATGGCCCTCCTAGCTAGGTGAATTATGTCTTATTTAACTTATTACCTTCTAGTTTTTATTTTTAGTCTTTCTTATTCAAGGTTTCAAGCAGCTACTGAACCTACCACAAGAAAGACAAATGATACTAATAGGCAAGTATGAGGTAGGTATATTTCATTTGGCATTTCATTACTTCATTTTAGCTCTTTAATTTTAGTATTTCCTTTCAATTTTTTGCTACACATATTTTTCCCTACAAACTATCTCATATTCCACTATTGTGACACACAATTATCTTTGGCTAGGGCATATGTATACACCATAATTTTAATGTTTCCTAACCATTTGTTTTTTACACATGCTTCTAAATCATTCTCCTCCCAAGAAAGTGTCTTAAGGGTCCTATTAGGATTGGGTGTGATCAGGCTTGGTCAAGTGGACTAGACAACAACATTTAAAATAGGTCACTATTACCCTTAGTCCCCCTTCTTTACTCCTTTCCTCCCTTTATTCACACATTAATCTTGTAATGTATACTTATCCCATATTTTCTACAATCTTATTCTCATTACACACTATTATCCTTTATTTTGGTCATCTTGGACCTCCATCATGCATCACCATTTATTCCTTGACCTTCATTCCTCATAATTTTAGCTCTTGACCTTACAGTATCCCTGAAGGCTGATGTCATTTCCCATGGGTGATGGTGTCTGTTTTGGATTTTTCATGGCCTACACCATCGCTAATGGGAAATGGCATTAGGTATATATTCCCAAACTTTCTCTTATGAGAGTCACCACTTTGCAAACACTTTCTGACATAGAAATTATGCATGATCTTCCCTTGCTCACATTATTTCACACTTAGCTGATTTTGGACTCTTGGAGCTTACCTATTTTATATTTGGGTAACCAATAATGAGTTAGGACTTAAGATCTTGTTGTTGATATTTCCCCTTCTTCACCCATAGTGGTTCTCTCTCAGTGTTTTTGTCTCTAGGGAGGATTATGCATAAGTTTTCACATACATAATGCATGTAAGTATTTCTGACTCTCTTTAGTCTCTTATTTTGTATGTATGTACTTGTGGTTGTTGGTCATTCATTATTATAATCTAGAATAGATGTATATTTTATTTGGTTGACTGCATTGTCTTGTTGTTATTACGCCCTCAGCTTTATCCACCTCTTGATTACTTGCCTTCTCTATTTCAAAATCCTATTAGGATACCTCTCTTTGTTTTGATTGTAGGCCTTAGAAACCTATATTTGGCCTAGGTTTAGGAATAATATCATATATATGTATGAAACTAGTGCTCCTTGAGCACATTTTTATCTACATGTGTGGAACCTATTTTTTACTTGTCATACAAGATTCCCTTAAGCAATTTGCTAGTTTTTTTCCTTACACACTCACTAATTATCAATGTGTGGATTTAGATAGACCTCTCCCTATTAACAAACTTTAAGATGTAGTTAATTGAACAACCCATGACAAAGCAACTTATATTTATGATTTTCCTTGTGAAATATAGAAAACCTTGTGGGACATTGGAAAACTTATTCGACATAAATATTCTTAAGGATCTATAGAATAATTGCTTCAAAAAAATTATTACCATAGATAAAATTAGATTCATTCCTAAGGCATGGTATATTGACCTCATTACTAATTGGATACCATTTTATCTTTTTAATGTTTACTGCAAGATAATTATTGAAGCCCTTGCTCTCAAGATTCATCATTTTCTTCTATTTATTATCCATTATAAAATAACTAGATTTTGTATGCCGAGATATGCAACACCCTTATACAGTTTTATATATATCAATCTAAAATCATGATACAAATCAATATGGTATTATGCCATCATTATATGTATGAGGGAAAACCATGAGGTTCTTTCCATAAATAAAGTAGGACAACTCTTAAATCTGAATCTGTGATAAAATAAATATGGGGAATTTTAGTATATTTTTGTAGCTAAGGGATCTTCCTTAATAGATTCCCATTTCCTTTTCAATTTCTATAAAAGAGCTTGACAAGACATGAAAAGATTAAAAAAATAACTAAAACGAATGTGTATAATTGTTTGGTAGTCCAAGGTGACAAATCCATTTTGTAGGGTTCATCGTTCACATATTGATCATTATTGATATTTTTTGATCAATTTGGAAGCTATCCCTACTCATATCTCAGTCACTTACGTGACCGTAGAAAAATAAAATTAGTCACAAGCCATTCTCATGTACAACTAGAACTTATATTGAAGATGTAAAATATAATTGTGCTAGGAGTGTTAGGTTATCCAAATGATCCTCTTTATCCTTCAAGAAAATATGTGAGAAAATCATACATAAGAAAGAGAAATATTTGTCCAAAAATCCAAGGGATTAGGAAGATGAAAGGGGGTGTGAGGTCTTATTTATTATATTTGAGGTACATAGAAGATTTGGATGGATATGGCTACATATTGCATAGAGAGTTGAGATGATAATGGTCTAATTTTCATTGGAGATGTAAATGGTAGGTGGATTTGATTAAATTTTTGTAGTTTGTGCATGGATTGTTGTGACAGGATTTGATGTGAGTGGGTGAGGATAATTAAATGGCTATAATGTCTTTAATAACCCTTATTTTATAGTGTGGAATTATTTTATTTAATGATTAATATGTTTTATATTTTTAAAAACTGATGTGACGATGAAGGTGCATTTTATAATGTTTACAATATGCCCCCTCTTTTAGATTCATGTTGCAGTAGGCCAGATGCAACATAAAAACTGAGGATGAGATGGAGTTTACCTAACCTTATGGAAATGATTGCTTCAAATGCAATATTAGACCTGTGATTGGATAGATAGTTCTATAAAAAAAAAAATTAATGAGATAATTCAGCTGAAGTCTATGAAGGGATAAATATAATGATATTCACAAAACAAATAAATTTAGTAAGTAGGACTGATTAATTGGTATATTTTTGTCATAAAAGTAACAATAAGGGTTTGGTATAGTATCCCCCCTCAAGTGATATGATTTGGGATGAAATAATTCCCCACAACATTAAAGTAATGATAAGAATATTGTTCCAAGCCACGATCTCAGATGATAATAGCACACCACATTAGATTTACAAAAGAGAAGAGATAAAATACCATATAAGGATATCCATCATAATCCCTAATGCTCAATACATTGAATTACATTACATTTCTCGATAGAAAGTATGTACATATAAAAGGAGGGAATTTCAACTACTACCTATATTAGTGGTCAAGAACTCCCACGAGCTAATACTAGTAGTTATTTTAACTCCACAAGACTAGCATGCTAACTCCACACAATTGGTAAGCTAACTCAACATGACTAGTAAGCTAACTCCACACAACTTGTACACCTAAGAAAGCTAACCCAACAAGTGTATGGCTAACATAAGTGCAATAATTATCCTAATAAACAAATAAAATGATAAATAATAACCTACACTAATAGTATCCCTCCTCAAGTGATATGATTTGGGATGAAAAATTTCCCCAACATAATGCAAGATGAAAAGTAGAAATTCATATATGATACAAAAATGACATTGGTATAAAGGATGATATGATTAAACCAAGGAAAATGTTTCCCTGTCCATGTTTAGGATAAAAATTAATAATGTATAGGCATAAGAGTGGATGTGAGTTAGAGAGCATGTGAATAGTGTCACCCAAGCCCAAAAGTTATGAGTGAAAATGTTTAAAAGTCACCTTGGATGAGAAGTGGTGATCATGGAAATTTTTTACAGAAGGAAGCATTTTCCCATGGATATTTTTTTTGGGAGAAAAAAAACAAAGGTGGAAGAGCTATGTATGCAGTGATAGAAGTGAAGTAGGTACATATGAGACATTGTTGAAACAAAATTATTGGCGAAAACATCAAGGATCCATAAGGCACATATTGTGAGATGAGAGGTGGACAAAAAATGGATTTGAACAAGTTCAATAACATCAAATTAAAACATACTATCCCTATTTATTTTTTAGATCTAGTGTGTGCAAGTGAAATTTAGCTGTTCCTTGAAGTGAATAATTTTAGGCACAATAAATGAAGATAGATTAGCCAATGTGTGGGAGTGATTGGAATATGTTATTGGTGGATGAGGGTGTGTGGAAGGTAAGTGAAATACATGTATTGTTCCACTATTTACTAGGAATCTATAGCCCCAACGAAGATACATTTGATTCTAATCATAACATTACTCTACTACTAGACACGTGTCCATATCCTCGATAGAGATACTAGAAATACCCTTAAGAGATATTTTTGATATTCCTTTTTCTAAATTTTGACTTTGATTTTGATGTTCTTGATTTGTTTTTTAGAAGGATGTTAAAATATCTCATTTTTAGGGGGTGTATAACCATGAGTAGGTTGATGTAATTATGTGGAACGTGATGTGGAGATGACATTGGATAATGTCAGCTGATGGTGTGCGAAAAAATTCATAACAAGAGTTTAATTTTTTATATCTTTAGGAGGAAATTCACTCTTAAATTCACAAGAGAACAAAATTTCAAGTTGAAATAGCTATATTAGAGACTATTGAATAAAAAAACATGATGACAAGATGATCAATATTTCACTAGATGTTTTGAATCAAATATTGACATAGAATGTGAATTAATTATAAATGATTTTTTACAAGATAGAAGGGATAATTGGAATGAAATATAAATGAATTAGATAGAATTAAAGGAAGATCATCCATGTGTAGGAGCATGTTATTGCAATTTTTTGAGATATATAAAAAAAATTGAATTTTTAAATATGTGTAGTTGTTTTTATATTTCTATATTTATGTTTATGTCAAGGATGAAAAAGTAGAATGTGTGGAGACTTAGGATGTGTTTAGAATCCAATCCAAATGAAGAGGATAATGATGTACTCAATAGGGGAAGTACCAAAATGAAGACAAATTAAATTCCCACAATCCTTGTATGAATGTGATTAGGGAGAGACTTGAGCTATAAAATAAGGTAGAGAATGATATAGAGAAAGAAATTATGTGTGATGGTTTTGGTGATGAATGAATTAATAATACTAAGAAATAACCAAGAAATGGTAGTTACTGGAGGATGTTACAACAAGGATAAAGATGAAGATATTGGAATAGGTTTCTAATTAAGTGTATGAGAGATAATGGCATGTGTTTGAGGATTGGATAAGGGGATTTAGGTAAGATAAAATGTATGATGAAGTGTCGAGATAAGGATAATGTTATATGAACATAGGTGGGAGAATAGATCAAAGTCAAGAGGAAGAATGATAAAAAAAAATTGGATACATGTGAGAAACCCAAGAAATAAGAATTTGAGTGTATGTACAAGAGACTAGTCGGGAGGGACAAGGTGATTATAAGTGAACTTTGAGAGGAAAAGGGTTTGAACAAAATTATTTGTTAGGAGAAGAGGTAAGAGAAAGTGTGGCATTATTGAGAGGAATTGGTGTGATAAGAGAATGGATTCATCCAATAGAGTGAAATATGTAGAGGATTCGTTTTGGAGGATGATGATTTGTAAAAAATTCCTTATTAGATGAAGGCGTGAGAGAAAGTGTAGGTTATTTTTGAGGAAGATGTGTGAGAATAAGTGTATGAGACTTACAAGGAATTGATGTGATTGGAATGTGAAGTGGAATAATAAATGATGTAGGACTAAAAGGGGAAGGAAGGTAATTTGTGGTGATTGGTGAAATTCGTATTCGACCAAAATCATTCATGGAGGGTAGATAAAGTAAGATTAAGAGTGGGCTAGTCTAATGATTTCTGGACACATGTGTGGAGAATGTGAAAATAGTGACAAGAATGTGATTATGTATGCAAAGAGACTTAGTGCAAAGGATATTAGAAGATGAAAATGGGGGTGAAAATAGATGAGTGAGGAAGTGGTGATGGGGGTGATGATATCGGGATAAGGAGAATAAATAAGGTAATTTTTAGGAGTGGGGATGAAGTTAATAATAGGCATGTGTAAAATAAGGACATTGTTGATCAAATAGATAAATATAGTAAATGTGCAATATCAAACAAAGGAAATATAAGAAATAGAGAAAGATATGAGATAAATAATGACTCATCTTATAACTGTAGGTATGGAATGATGAATAGGATGGAAAGGAAGATTTTAGACTATGTAAGCTCTAATTTTGATACTGGAAAGTAACGATCTTAGGTATAGCCCCCCAGGCATTAGCGTCTGTTCTAGGTGCTACTTTTGTTGAAGTTCTCTGGATCTAATTACTTTTGTGTCACTTAATGTCACTCCTTGTTTGTTGTATGTCACATCATATTTTTGTGTCACACATATACCTATAAAATAAACTCTAAATACCTAAAAAATACTCAAGCATGCATTAAATGAATAAAAATATGCATATTCTTGATTCATACTGAACTCAACATTCACCCCAATGTGATTTTCACCAAGCGCTACACTAGATTTTAGATTCTATGTAGTTCTTATGTTTGTGTGATTATAATAGTGTCCCTTGAGCTAGGATTCCCTAGTGTCAATCGCACAAAGAGATAACAAGATAAAATTAATTTTTCCCAGATGCAAATGTGTGGTATGGAATTCAGAATAAACCCTCCTATGCAATGAAGTATATAGTCCAAAATCAAGTCCCTGGTGTAGAGATAGAAAATATTATCTCTTTTTAGATGTATGTGCCTCTTGAATGCTTTCCCCCTAACGAGGTTAAACAATTCATGTATATATATGATTCCTTTACTTAAGTTTCTTCATTAAAAAGTAAAAGGTTGACCAAGGATGATAAAAAAGACAATAAAGAAGTAAGATCTGAAAGATAAGAAAAAGTGACAAAGAGAAAAAAAGCACCTAGGGGGGATAGTAGCACTTGGGCACTCCAGTACCTAATAGGAAATCCTGTACAGATATTCAGAAGGATAAAGTAATGAAATTATAACTGAGTAAGATGTTCACTAGTGTGCAAAACTGTAAATTGGCAATTAGAAATAACAATCAATAAAAATGAAAAGGATAAAAGTAATGTCAAAGCAAGCTAAAGGGGGTGTTAATGAGTAATTATATTTCTTAGGAATCATGTATATAATTGGAATATATAGAGGCTAGATGTATATATAAATTCCATGATTTAGTGACTACATTTTACCCCACTTTATGCTGGTGAAAAAGGATTCAATAGCATAAAGTAGAATATAAAATTGTACCCTGGAGAGTCAAATGAAGATTGTACCCAATAACATGCCAAATGATTTTTGAAGTGCTTCATATGGAATAGTGTAAAATGTCTATCTTGAAAATCTGAGGAGAGGAAAGGATAAGGATCATAGGGGTGACCTTTGTGTGTGTGGAGTGATAATGATGAGTGTGTGTAGTTTCTTGGAATGTTGTCTTTTCTAGATCATGTTTGATATTTAATTCATGATTTATTATATGTTTTGTCTTCATTGGGATATGATAATATGTGTAGAATAAAACAAGTGCATTCAATTCTCTAGTTAAATACAATTGAAATTTAACTTAGAAAATATGTAGAAATGGAAATACATATTGGAAAATATAAACCAAGGGTTAGAGTACACATGGAGTGTTGAAAGAGAAAGGGATATAAATTTGTTCCTAATTCTAGACTCAATGCTTAGTATCTGGTTAGAATAACGTGAAGGATTTAAGTGACTTATCACCATAGTAGGGATTTGAGTATCTCGACACTAAACTTTGGATTTAGGCATCCTATAACTGCGAAGGGAAGGTGTATTGGGAGAGAAGTCTATTTTTCTCTCGAAGTGTTAATGCTTTGCTATGGATAAGTGCCACTTTAGATGATCACAAATGGGATTTATAACTTACCTTGGGTGACACAAAGATGCTAGGCATATTTTTATCATGCATATACCCTAAGTTCCATTCCCTTATTTTTTCATGCTTTAGTTCCTTCTTTGGTTTCAGAATTAGTAGTTAGTTCTTATTAGTAATTGATTACAATCTGGAGATGTTGTGTAGCCATTTAAAATAGAGAATTTTATTACTATGAAACCATTGAAACTATTATGTGACTATTTTTTACCCCCAAGAAATGATCGCCTATGTAGGAAACTAGCATCCAAGCGTTCTTGTCTAATCTAGGCACTTGTGACCATGCTGAATTTTATGACCATGTCTATTTCTAGCCATATTCTATATCTGATTTCTATTTTATTCTTGGTTTCTTTATTTCTGTAACCATGTTGTTTTACTCATGAGAGGGTGAAAAGGTTCACACAATTTTCCCCCACTCATTTGGGGTGCATGAGATGCAAAATTTGAACAAAACCCAAAAAAGGAAGACTAAAAATGATGTGCCTCTATAATATAGGAATAAATTAGGGGGATAGGGATTATGCATGGTAGTTACCATGGCACGAATAAAAAAGGGTGAAAATGATATCATACAAGTGCTAGTGACAAACAAACAATGTACACCGAAATAGTAATTGGTAAAAGCATATAGGAAAACAACAAACAGGGACACAATGAGTAGTTAGTTACATACATGGGACACCAATCAAGATGTCACAAGATAATTAGATCCATCAAGTCTTGTGAAAACAAGAGTAACAAGAAAAAAAATGGGATAGCCCACAAATAATGACAAATAAGATATGATAAAATCAAAGAATCATGATTGGAAGGATTCCTCCAAGGCCAAAACTACACATAAAGTACCCGTTAGCATATTAAGAGAGATAAATACTATGTGATAATGTAATGTCTAAATATAGGAATGGTAAATATAAAATATTGCAATAATATAACATGATAGGAAGTAGGAAAAAGGTATATTCCCCCAGGAACCTCATTGGGACTATTAATGGATAGGGCCAAGCATAATGCACTGTGTAACAACATGTAAGTAACTTGCATTCACCTCAAGATACCATGTGAACGCACATGTGTGTATGAAAAATTATAAAGCCTACTATGAACCATAGTAAGATGATAAGAAACGGTACAATATATATTATTATAATCAAAGAAGAATGTATCCAATCAAGATCTAAGATAATGTTTTTTATATTTTTTATTGAAAAATAAAACTAGATAAAATGGAGGAATAAGGATCCCCCTATTGTGTTGTGTGCAAAGTGAGGTCCATCTTAATAAACTCTCAAAATTCAAGTATGAACCAAGAATGAGAGTGTATCATCAGGTAGTGTGGTGAAATTAGGAATTCCTCATGTGTGAATGTCAAAAGGATCTATGTTATAAGAGTACTAGGAAAGGGCCCATGATTAGTTGATCTAAAAGAAGTACACACATGTGAACATGATTTAGGATCTGATGATCACAGGAGAGTGAATGAGGCCAAGTATATGGGATAGGTCTTGTTGGTTGGAAAATTTGTACCTCGACTCAGACAAAAATTTAGGGGACAACAACCCCTCCTCTTTATGGGTTAGGATCCCTCATTCACCAAATAAAAGAAAACCCTACTTATTTACAAATATACAATATATAATTATTCAAATGAGGATTTGAATGCATTAAACGTATCCATATTCAATCATTCTCAATATAGAAGAAAAAGAGATAGAAGAATCAATGATTTGAGGAATGAAAAAGGTAGCACTTTCAGATATATAGTGTTGTCTCCCGAAAACTGCTTTGCATTTTCACAACCAAATTCAAATTTTTTGTCCTCATGCCCTTTATAAGTGCCCAAGCCAAGTTTTTGGATCAGGGAGATAGAAAAATCCATGCCTTGGAGCTATTTTTGATCCCTGTTTTTCTCATTTTTTTGTAAATTCTCCATCTCCCGGCCTATGTGTGAAAATTTTATTTGCAACCTCCATTTTGGATCAAATCGGCTCATTTTCTCATTGGTCTAGGTCATCAAGTTATTATTCTGCCTATTTGCTTCTGGTTCGCGAAGAAAAATAAAAAAAATAGACTCAAAACATGAAAGTTATCCTTCTCTGTATATTTTATAGTCAGGATGACTGGAATCCTTCCCATCAAATTTCAGGCCCAAACGAAGACATATACATGGACGGATCTCATTAGATGGGGAAGAACGGGATTTTTGGCAAACTTAGCATTTTTGTCATTTTTGGCAAAAAAGGTGACTTTCCCCCACGGACCCACGAACCTGAAGTAGAGCGGTGTAAAGAAGGAGGTTTAAGGCCCTTAACCAATCAGAAGTGAGCACATGGTCATGGTTTAAAATTCAAAGCGGGAGGCGGACCTTTGGTGGGACTTCAAGTTTTTAGCTCTCGAGGTCAAAAAAGGTTTAAGGGTTAGCTATTTCCCTGAAGCCCATAGTAAATCAGAGAGTGGCACATGTCTTAAGCTAGGTGGAGTGGTGGGGTGCAGAGGTAAATTGGGAAATTTTCCCAATTTAAAATTAAAAAGGAAAAAAATGGAGCTGCATATCTGCGACCAATCAGAGAGCGCCACGTGTCTCGGAGTGGTGGGGCGCAGACATTTTTTGGAAATTTTTCCCAATATGAAATTAGAAGGAAAAAAGGTAGGTCTTCGTCCCAAAGATGAATCAGAAGGTGCCACATGTCTCAGAGCAGTGGGTCCGCAGAGTTTTTTAGGAAATTTTTCCAAAAGGGAAAAATTTAAAGTTTGACCCCGCCATCCCTAATTTTGACTCTGTTTTTTACCAGTTTGTCCCTGAATCTTCATAGGGCCATATGTTTCAAACCAGAGATCAGTTTTTCATGTTTTTGGTATCATTAGAAATATGTGGAAATTATCTACACGATGGACACTTCAATTTTAAATTTTGATGGATTTTTGTGGGAGAAAATCGAGAAAATGTATCTGGCATGCAAAAAATGCAAAAACGTTTCCCCCGACTTCACTCCAATGTTCTCATGCCACGTGGATGGCCCGATTTCAAAGAAATTAGGGAAAAGGATCAAATGGTTCATATGAGAACTGGAAAATTGAAATATGAAACACATTTTTACACACAAAAACTCTTTTTTTTTGGCTCGTCAGAAGCGTTTTATTTGCGGCAGAGGAATCTGGAAGAGGGGAAATGATCAAATTTGTTTGTAACAGCTTTGGGTTGAACATTTTAATGGTTTTTTGAAGTCTTTGTGAGCTGGAAATCAAATTTGGAAGCTGGAAGCACATTTTTCTGAACATAGGACAAAAATGATTGTTAGTCTTCTTCTATTCTCCTCCTCTACATTTTTCTTCTATTCCCACTCGTACAAGTTTCAACTCTGAGATCAATAAAAAAGGAAGGAATTTTATTCCCCTCGATGGAAAAATCGATTGGTGCTTTTTGACCAGCATGTTTTATTCTGTCTTGTGCCCAAAAATTGCAAATTTGTCTTTCTTCTATAAATTAATGCATGTAATGAAACTTCCAGTTGATGTGTGTGGGCATCTAACACTCTACCCACAACATTGATTTCCCCCTCCTTCATTCTCACTACCTACCCTTTCTCATATCGCTTTCTGCTATAGAAAGGAGTTGTTATTATTGCCATAGGGATAGTGGAGTGTTCTTGTGGATCTCTGGTTAAAAAAAACACCATAAATCCACTTTGGTTTTACATGCTAAACAATGGTAGCTGCACCATTCAAATGTAGATAGACTTTGATTCCCATAGCGTTGGCCTGAAATCCAAAAATTCGTCCACAAGACAAATTTTCTCGCCAACATATAGATTGCAAAATAATATCCTATTTAAGCATACATGAAATCTCAAGGACACATGAATCTATATATATTTGAATACATGACATATATGCAATAGAAAAATAGTTCCCAACATCACATCAACTAAATTAAACACAAAGTTTCATATCCAAATATAATAAATCCAAATTCACAGGCTAAAGAACAAAGATAGAAAGAATGTAGGAAGAGAGGGAAGAACTTATTCTCTATTGATCCTCTGTTAGTTCTATATTTTCACATTCAAAACATCAAAATCCAACAATCCTTTTTACAATGAGAGAAATCATTATATAGGTAGAAGGGTGGTTATAACGAACTTTCCTACTTCCAAAATATTTTAATTTAGTGTTCCACTTAATTAATGAATTACGCTTTGGTTAGATTTATTTATAATTTCACATCTTTTAAAATAATAAAGCTAACTTGTGTACTATAAAGAAGAACCTATGAACTAGGGGAAGGAACACTTGTAGAAGGTGTTTCTAGAGTCTTCGCTTAGAGTATCTGATTTATTAATTAAATCATAGCTCTAACAATCTCCATGCCTCTAGGGATGGTGGTGTTTGTCATAGCAGTTTTCCATCTGCCCAAGGAATCCTCCATATCCTTTCTCATATCTACATTTTACACTAAGCCTTTACTTGATTATATAACCACATTATGTAGTTCACTAATTTCTTCCATTTTTTCCTTTGTTACAGCTTCAGGCTTGAACAAGTATTCGTTGATGAGTGATTTGAATCTTTCTTTGATCTCTTGTGTTATGTGCCTCTCTGCAGAAGTGTCTTTATAAAACTGACACCAAAGAGCCAGAAATTTAGCAAGTATTGCAAATTTGAATGCCTCTCCCTTTTGCACCATGTTTTTAAGTTCATAAATTTATTTTTCTATCACTTTCATCCTCAATTATACACTAAACATCCACTTCTTAGAAAGATTAATTTTTGAATCATTAAAGATCTTATGTGCAAGGAGAATATGTTCATTTGTATCCTTCATGAGTCTAAGATCTTGAATGCATTCTGACCAAAGTTTAAGTTCCTTCTCAGAGCCAATGATTACTAGGTCAATCTGAATTTGGATCAAAGAAATGGGTCATATGATTTGTGTGCTTCATCAATGAAATTAAATCTAGATATCAACATTACCTCAACCATTGCTTCAATTTCCTTTCCATAAGATGCATGTTTATGAATGTCCTTGATATCTTGTACTTCTTCATCAGTCAGGAAAATGGGAGGAGGCATTGAAATCAGAGGGGCAGGATCAAGAAATTTTTCACTCACAAGGAGGGATTTAATAAAACCATAAAGGACTTGTACCAACTCCTCAGCTTGTTCATGTGTTTGTTTTCCCTTTTCTACCCTTTCAATGACCTTGGAAACTATCTCTTTTAAGATATGAACTTCCCCTTCAGGTGTAGATTCGCCCATTAGAATCCTTGTTATCTCATATTCAAAAATAGTTATATCTTTTTCATCCTTCTCCACTATTGGATTTACTATATACAAGTATTGCTACCCTTTTGAATCAGAAACAAATCATAAAGCAATCTTGGCTTTCTTAGCGGTGGGGGTGTAAGTTGTACCCAGGAGGGTAGATACAACATCAAACTTAGGAGAAATGATTTAGGAGGATGATTTAATTTTCTTGTTATAAATTATATTTTGTACCCATGACAACAAATCACTATGTGGTGAAGAAATAAGAGGGCCTAAAGCAAGTGTGTTGAGGCAATCAAGGGTCTGAGCAAGAGATACATCAAGACTAGGTGCTCCAGTACATGAAAAAGATACTTATTTTATAGGTGATTTGAGCTTAGGAATGTTCAATACCTCAGACCCTGACTTTGCACTCTTTAATTTATTTCCTTCATCTTCTTCCTTTTCATTACTTCCCCCTTCATAATTGATTTCACCTCTATCCCCTTTTATTCTTCCTTTGAAAGATCAACAATTTTTTAAACTCTCTGAACCTCTTCTTTTTTCCGTGGAGAGAGAGATTTTTTTACCTTTGTCCTAAATTACTTCTTCTATCTTTTCAATCTTCTCAATATTTTATTGCCTTGAATATACTTTGACTGAGGATTATACATGCAAAGGAGAAATAATTGGCTGATCTAGCACCTTTGTGTGTGTGGCTGAAAATTCCTTATGAGATGTTGATGCTCCATAAAAATAAGATTGAGTCTCTCCTACTTTATATGTTTTCATCTTCTTATCAAAACAAAATTTGTTCCTCACCATGACTAGGTTTATTTTCTCCTTTAGATCATCCTTTTCATTCGAAAACCAATTGATGGTGACAAGGGGTGTATGCCCAATATTTTTATTATATTCAAGAGAATAAAAGTATTCATCATCATTAGGAAAGTCCTCTGGCACTTTGTAAATCCCAAAATCTTTGATCTGTCGCAAGTAAAGTCAACCAAAATATCTTCTTCTCACCTCACAAACATCTGCATAATCTTCCCAATAATATCCTAGGGTGGGTGAGTGATACAAATCCATTCTAAGGTTTTTAGAGACGAAGCCTTTGATGTCAAAATAGGACCTCTTTTGAAATGTATAAAATTTGAATGCGCAAATGGTCCTTTCTACATTCTGATCATCTAATGCAGTCCTATAAGTGTAATTCCACAAAGTGATTAGGAATTGAATACATGTTATCTTTTTATCCCTGTAGGTCTATGTAAAATATCAAGCTACCTATAGACTTCCACTAGAACCTTTTTATCATTGCGATACATGGGAATTTTTTTAGGTGCACCTTCAAAACCAGAAAACCTAATCTATGAAAACATTCTTAACTAGATGAACAAATTGCCATAGGTTGATATCAATTGTTTTACTTCAGCAGATACTCTCTTAGTTGTATTTCCTTCTAAAATTCTGACAATGTACATTATGAATGCATCATTGACCCTTTTCAAATGACATTTTTTTGTTTTTAAGAGTCAATTGTAAGTAATATTCATATATTTTCATCATTTCATCCACGGGAGTAAGACCTATCCAGACTTTGTATGTTGTAATGGTGTACATCAAAAATGAGGTCATATAGAAAGATTTACTCTATTGAACATTGACTAATTCTTCATTGAGGTTTTCATATGATTATTTTTCCCCAGTTTAGGCTCTGCTTCCCTTCATAAATAATGTCTATATAGGGACACATCAAGAATTGAAAATCATTGGTTGAGGGAAGTCCCATAATTATAGATAACAGAGTGATTATATCACACACCTCCTCTTTGAAATCAGCCCTATTCATATTCTTAGAAAACCTCGATGGTCCTTTATTTGGAACCTTGAACCAAGATTTAGTTATCATTGTTTTATATTTCTCCTTATCTTGTTCAAAAATTCCTTGAGCATATGTAATAGTAAGAGTGTTGGACTTTTCAACAACAGGGATTCTAAAGAAGCATTTATGTAACCAACATCATTTATGCAATTCCCTGAGGATCCTTAATTTATTTTGAACCCAGATTGAAACAAGATGAAGAACATGCTAAAATGGTATTTACACATTGTTACTGAAATAGGGAAACCACCAGCATGATCAAATCCCACTATCTTTGATACATTGAGCCATGGGAGTGTGGTTTACATCAGAAACATGGGCCCAAAAGTTGTTAAAGTCAATATGTCAAACATCACTATCTCCTATGTTGGGCACTGATGTTTCAAGGGATGAAATATGTTCATAACCCATGTAATGGTACTTCATGATGGCCAGGTTAGGAAACAAACACTTAGAGTAATGAAAACTCAACGATAGGTTTTCAAGAAAATGGTATGATATGGGACACAAAATAATTTGAGACCAAAACCCTCATAGGAAGCTTCAGAATCACTCATACTTAATTGTAAGAAGAATGATGTTCCTCTCAGGATCACAGTGCAATTTGAAATTTTGAAAATGGTTGGAGAATTCTGCTACAAGATATGGAAAAACGAATTGGAGGGCATGTGAATGGGAATGCGCATGACTTAACTATAATTGTTTTGATGGTAAAAATGGAGCCCAGTTTACCTCTTTTTATACTTTACCATTCGAAAAGTAGGAATCAGTTAGATGCTTAATTAGGGGGTCCCTAGGTATATTGCAGGAAACATGAGGGTCATGAAAAACATTTTACCACTTTTTCCTTTGTATTGCGAGTTATGACGGAGAATGAGGGAGAAATGACAAAATCACAAGAACTAGAACATAGGGACACAATGGAAATCAAATCCCCGAAACTAGACCATGGCCAATACATGGGAAAAAACTTAATGCAAGTACAGTAAAAAGGATAATCGGGCTGTGTGGAGAATCTGTCGGCAAAGAACAAGACCCATGGGACATGGGGACGTGAGTTCTCTGAAAAACCTACAAAGTCCATAACATAAAGAAATACTTAGCCAATTTTGATTTAAATTTTTTTGGATGGGCGATGAGTGCGGAGAACGTGGGAATGTGGGGAAATGAAGTCCAAGAAGCACAAGGGCCATGAGTTCTCATAAAAGCTGAAAAGTCTGCAATATAAAGGATGAATGAAATTTTTGGAAGTAAGGAAACTATGGGAAACAAAAGGATGTGGGGAACCAAGACTCAAACATAACAATTCACCAATGAACACAAAAACCCACAAAAAAGACTTAATGAAATTCAGAAAAGGTAGGGATGTGGAGAACTTGAGTACCAAAGGAACTAGGGACACGAGTACTTAGAAAAATTGAGATTCCCGTAATAGAAAAGGAAAAGACCCAACCATTCAAAATACTTAAAAAATGACTAATTGTTGGGATCATTTCTCTTCCACAAGACTTCACAAAGGTAAAAAAATTTGTCACAAGAAGTCACTTTACCAAGAAATTTTATTTTTTTTGAAAAAATACACACATTTTCTTGGGTAAGTGACAACAGTTGGCTCTTTCTGGGGATTGGAATGACTTGACACATAGTGAAAACAAGATAGATAAAATACCTCAAAATAATCTTAGTTACATGAAAAGTGCTTTATCTATTGGGAAATATATACAGAACAGGGAAATACAAAAGACACAAGAACAAAGGAACAAAGACAAAACAAAAACAAAGACTGTACAAGACATATTTACAAGACTATTTACAAAGGACTGTTAAAATCTTCAAGACTGAAACAATTTCAAATATTGACCACTATATGGTAATGGAAGTGAAGTTCCATCCATATAGCTCAAGTAATATGAATTTTCACCAGCAAAATGTCTGATCTTGAAAGGACCGAGCCAGAGAGAATAGAACTTACCATGAATTCCTCGAGGTTCTCTTCTTTTGTCCTAGAGTAGGACAATGTCTCCATATATGGAAATCCTATAGATCTGGATTTCTTTTCAAATAATTGTTTCACCTTTTGCTGGTGTGTAACAATTCTATCAACCACCTACAACCTGTCCTCATCCAATTTCTATAGGTACATCACTCTTTTCTCCATGGCACTGGTGAACTCCTCATCCTCAATAACTTTTACCAAATGCAATGCAGGAAATTCCACTATTACTAGCAACTGATACTTTTGTTCCATATACCAATTGGAAAGGAGACATTCCAATATCTCATCTTTGGTGTAATTCTATCTACCCAAAGAGCATCATAGAATTTCTTATGTCAGTTTATTTGTGACTCATCAACAAGTTTTCTAATAATTATCACCATATTTTTATTAGTTGATTCATCCTTCCCATTCCCTTGTGGATATTAATCAGAAGAATGTGCAAGGGAGATTCCATATCCATAGAAAAAATCAATCAACTCATGTGAAGAAAAATTTGGGGCATTATCTGTGACAATTTTTTTTGGAATTCAAAACCTAACCAAGATGTTTTCTTTGATGAAATCACATACTACTTCAAAAGTGGTTCTTTTAACTGGAATGTCTTCTACCCACTTCGTGAAATAGTCAGTGGCTATCAAAACATGTGTGTGTCCTGCACTTGAAGTAGGATTGAGGGTTCCTATAAAATCTAGCCCCCATTGTTGAAAGGGCTCTTCAATCACCACTGGTTTGAGAGGAAATGTGGCCAACTTGGATCTACCCACAAAGGTTTGGTAAGCTTCACATTTTGAGACCCACTTTGTTGCATCCTTGAAAATTTTTGGCCAATAGTAGCCTACACGGAGAATTTTATGAGCTGTTACCAAAGATGAAAAGTGGCCTCCACATGCCTGATCATGGAAATCTCTTAACAATATTTTCTGTTGCTCCCTATCTACACATCTGAGAAATCTTCCATCAATCTCCCTCTCTTGAACAATGAATTGTCCCAGAGTACATACTATGCAGATCACAACTTAACAAATCTTTTTTCTTTGGAACTTAGATGTGTTGGAAATTCTCCATAAGTAAGAAAATAAGTGATGTTTGTACATACCATTCATTTGTTAAACTGAGGAAAATAATAGTTGGGACACTAGTAGCTTCTTCTTCTAATGATTCATTCCTGGAACCACTAGCAAGTAATTCACAGAGGCCTTTACCTCAAACAAGCTTGGTTGGCTTGATTATCAAGGTCATACTCCTAGAATTTTGCTACCCAGTTTCCTTGTTTTGACCCAAATTCTTGTTGTGTGAGAATTGATTTTACTATTGTATCAGGGAGCAAAACACAATAGAATGGGAGTTTAGGATGTAGAAGCATAATTGCTTCACTGCCTTTACCACAACAAAAGCATGTTTCTCCATTTGAGTATATTTTAGTTCATGAGCCTTCAAGACATAACTCATGAAAGCTATAGGTAGTTCACATCCTTTAGAACTCTTCTACACCAGGATAGATGCCAAGGTGTGCTCAAAGGCATAGCAATAGATTATGAAATATTTATCAAAATCAGGACAAAGCAAGAACGGGAGTATTGGCAATAGCTTTCTTGATGTTTTCAAAATCACCCTTCCCCTCAGTAGTCCAACAAAAATATTTTTTCTCTTTCATCATTTGAGCTATGCTCCTAGTTAATTCTGCAAAATTAGGGATAAATCTTCTTAGAAAATTACTTTTTCCAAAGAAAGAATGCACACCTTTCTTGCTTTTTGTGAAGAGGAATCTTCTAAATGGCCTGAACCCATTCTAGATCAATCTTGATTCCATCCTTAGAAACAATGTGCCCAAGCAATTTACCTTCTGTGACACCGAAGATGGATTTCTTTGGATTTAAAGAAATTTCATGGTCTCTGCACTTTTGAAGCACAACTCCTAGGTGCTGAAAATGATCTTCTCTATTTCTTAGAGAAAATAGTTAGATCATCAAGATAGATCACTATGCATTTTCCTTTCAAATCACCGAAGGCCAAATCCATTTCCCTCTGGAAATTTTCACCTGCATTGATGAGACCAAATGACATTCTTCTATAGGAAAATGTTCCCAAGGATTCATGAAGGTAGTTTTGTGTTGGTCTGAACATCCACCTTGATTTGGTTGTAGCCTGAGAATCCATCGAGCATGGATAACATTTCTGAACTAGTGAAAACTTGCAATATTTGGTCCATCATAGGGAGAGGATAATTATCCTTAAGAGAGGCCTGGTTTAAATTCTTGAAGTCTACATAGATTCAGTATTTCACCACTCTTCTTTCTTACAAGAACAATGTTAGCTACCCAGGTTGAATGGTGAATGGGAAAAATTATTCTGAGCATTCAACAATTTCTGAATCTCCTGGTAAATTGTACTATAATTTTAGGATTATATTGTCCTCTACTTTTGGCAGAAATGGTTTGATTCTTTGCTTTAAGGGAATATAATGTTGCATTTCCCTTGGTTTGAAGGTTTTAAAATCATCATATGAATAAGCCAGTACATCTGCATACTTCTTTAGTAATTCAACCATTTTCTTCCTCTCTTCCTTAGTACAACATTTTCCAATGTTGACAAACTTGGGCTTCTCTTCACTCCCTATGTTTAACTTTCTCATATTCAGCTGATTGATGGGCATCACTGTGATACCTTGGATTTGATATACCTATCATGCTTTTCAAATATATATTCTAAACTTACTAGACCTTTAGGTATCTTATTTCCTTTCAGTTTTATGCAGCCATCTTTATCATATTCTTCTTCAACTCCTTTAGACACAGAAGATGAAACAAACTCGCGATAACCAGCTTCACTTCCTTCAAAATACAACTGATTGAAATTATATTTGAGTTCTAGGAAGGAAATTAGGTGTTGATCATCATTGAATACTTTCCAATTATTCACATTATCTGGGACACTCGGTCTATGTATCATCTCAATCATGAATTTATCTTGAGTGAAGTCTGGATGAGGAATGAGTAATGACCCAAAAACTGCTAGAGCATCTACTCTTGTGTTATTTTCTCTTAGGTACAATGTTGATAGAAAACACATCCAACAATTCAATAGAATCCCAAACCAAGTTCCTATAGTGCTTTAGCCTTTGGTTCTTCACTTGAAAAACTCCTCTGACTATTTTTAACAATAAGCTCAACATCTCCATGAGCACAAAGGATTCTTGATTGCCATTTCTCTTGTTACTGCTAAGCCAAGAAGAAGGGCCTCATACTTCAGCAATATTGTTCATGTTTTCAAATTGAAGATTATAAGAAAATGGGTGGGATTTACCTTCAGGAGAAATCAAAACAACACCAGCTCCAGAACTGGTCGTAGAAACAACTGCCATCAAATTCAAGGATCCAAACACCATTAGGATCATCCATCACCACCTTAGGAACCTTAGCCTCATCTTCTGACATGACCATATAGTTTTCATGACCAATATCTTCATAAAGGATCTATGCCTTGGGATCATTCAGTCTTTTGCACAATGTATTCAACTGTCTTTCTATAAAAAACTTCTTCATTTTTCCATTGACAGGAATGAGAGCATGAGACCAATCCATTTGAATTTCTCCTCCAAATTCCCTGCAGAAATTCCTACTTAAAATCATGCCATAAGATGGAGGGATATCTGCAACTAGGATTGTGGCCTTGACTCTTTTTTTAGGGAATGCAACAAAGGCTAATAATGCATCTTTAATCCTTCCAACCAAAGGAACCTCTTTAGTTTCCATGGAATAACAAGAACCAAATGTTTGAGTTAAGGTAAGGCCAAGGTCATGGGAAAATTTGGTGGGCATTACATTGTCTGATGCACCTGAGTCAATAACACAATTACTAATCCTATGACCAGCTATGAGCAGTGTGACATAGAAAGGCTCAATTTTCTTCAAATGTGGAGGGTGCAGAGGCCATCAAATTTTGTGGGGAAGGGGAGTTAGGAGTAGTCAAAAGACCTTTAGAAGTGGTGGATGATTGGCTAGGATTGGACTTGACAAATTTGACCACTTGAGCAAAGGCCTCAGGATGGGTTTGGTAAAATTCAGCCTCAGAAATCTGAATTTTGGTCTTTTTAATATGATCAATGATATCAAAAGATCCTGAGGTGGATGGGGTTTCTTGGCTTGAAACCTCAGAAGTCTTGGGCTTGTCAAGTTTTTGTGGTTGAAGGTGCTTTAAACATGGGAGTGGAAGGTGCATTATCTTTAGGCATAGAAGAGGAAGTAGAAGGAATGTTAGATGAAGTATTAGTACTTACTTTCTTTTCCAGCAGTGGTAGGAATAGGTTCTCCTCTCCTTGTAACCACTGGGATGGTGACTGGAACTTCTTTATACTTTTCTTTCTTTGAAGGTTGTACCACATCCTTTTCTTATTTAGTTATTCCTTGGTCATGAAAACATATGACTCGTTGTTCATATCAGAAACCACTTCATCATAGTCATCATCATCATCATCATCAATCATCCTTCAGTGGTAAGAAATTTGACCTGGGAATCACCTGCATATTCTTGAACTTCTTCAAGTTCCTCTTTAGGTTCTTCCATCTCCTCTGCTTCCACTTCATCTTCAGGCTCTTGAACTTCATAAGTAGCATTGAACTGGAACCTTAACAAGGAGGAGCTTCAATTGCTAGCTTAGGCATGGGTGGGAGGCAGATGGTTTTGAGGCTGAAATTTCTTCCTTGGTATATCTTTATAAGGTGCATTTTGAGCTAATTTATTTTTAATGGAAATCAAATCGTTGGCCAACTTTTGAACTAATTGTTCTGAATTAGTTGTGCCAGAAGTAGAAGCTTTAGCTTTGGGTGGTTCTTTCCTCAACTTCCTAACATTATCAGGTCATATTCTACACTGATGACTAAATGTTGATCAACATATAGAGTAGCAATATTGGATCTCCTTAGTTCATAGCTCACTTCTATGGAAATTGAGCATTCAAGAAGAAACATTTTTGAATTTGGTCAATAGGGACAAGTAGGTTGCTAAAATTTTATTTACCAATTTGTTGAACCTTGCAACAAATTCACATGCATAGGCTCATATGGTTCCTTCTTGATTTGAGATATCTATGCTAGAAGAGCATGCACATCCTTCAACAGGCTTGAACCAATTTTAAATTGATTTTTTATAGTATCCCAATTGGTAATGACACCAGCCGGGAGATGGTAAAACTAGTCTGCAACATTATCCTGCAATGTCTCAACAAATAGCCTGATAGAGACATCTTTGTGCTCAACTCAAAGCACTCCACAAGAAACAATAAAAGAAACAATATGCTCATCTATATGTACCTTTCCATAACCTTTTAATTTGGGAAAATTCTTTCTATTTCCTTTTGGAAAATCATGTAATGGTTGGGGAAGAGCCAAAGGCCCAACCCATTGTCCCCAAGGTAAAGGTGCAACAACCATTCTACAGAAATATGGTTTGTAACAGAATTGAAACTCCTACCAATACCAAAGATTAAGTGCTAGGAATTTTTTGTGGCTGAGTATCAACATCCACTTGAGAAGATGAACCAATTCTATCCTTTGTAGGAGGAGTGTACTTGTAGACCTTTTTCCTCTACCTCTTCTTTCTAGAGTTAGTTGAAAGCCTTGTTGTTATTTCAGTAACTGAAAATCAGGATCCTCAATACCTTGGGATCTTAGTCCTCGTGTATATCTTCTCTCCACCAGTGTTCTATGAATTTTGGTTCACTTGAAGATTGTTTCTAGTGGGAAGCACACTACGTGCCCCACGGTGGGCGCTAAAAAACTGTTGGTTGGAAAATTTGCATCACAACACAAGACAATAGTTCAGGGGACAACAATTCCTCCTCTTTATGGGAGAGGTTCCCTTATTCACCAAATAAAAGAAAAACCTACTTATTTACAAATATACAATCTATTAATATTCAAATGAGGATTTTGATGCATCAAATGTATCCATATTCAATCATTCTCAATACAAAAGAAAAATAAGAGGTGGAAGAATCAATGATTTGAGGAATGGAATGGTAACACTTTCAGATATATAGATTACAGAATAATATCCTACTTATGCATACATTAAATCTCAAGGGCACATGAATACATATATATGACACACATGACATAATATGTAGAAGACATATATGCAATAGACACAAAGTTCTTAGCATCACATCAACTGAATTGAACACAAAGTTTCATATCAAATATATACCAAATCCACATTCACAGACTAAAGAACAAAAATAGAAAGAACATGGGAAAAGAGAGGGAAGAACTTCTTCTGTATTTATTCTTTACAATTCTCTATCTTTTTACATTCAAAACATCAAAATCCAACAACCCTTTTTACAATGAGAGAAAACCTTATATAGGCACAAGGGTGGTTGTAACTAACTTTCCTAGTTCCATAATACTTTAATTAAGTGTTTCACTTAATTAATGAATTTTACACTTTAGTTAGATTTATTTACAATTTCACATCTTTTTAAAATGATAAATCTAACTTCAAAGCACAATCGACTAGAAAGAATAACTTAGGAACTAGGAGATCAAGGAACACTTGTAGAAGGTGCTGCTTGCAGTCTTCACTTTGAGTATTTGATTCCTGAATTTGACAAGAGCTCAAACAATCTCCATGCCTATGGGGATGGTGGTATTTTCCATAGCATTTTTCTAGCTTCCCAAGGAATCTTCCATTTGCTTTCCCATATCTACATTTTGTACTAAGGCTTTGGTTGCTTCTATGACCACATTATGCAACTCACTAATTTCTTCCACTTTCTCCTTAGTCACAGTTTTAGGCTTGAATAGATCTTCCTTGATGAGTGCTTTGAAAATTTCTTTGATTTCTTATATTGTATGCCTCTCTATAGAATTGTCTTTATAAAATTGGCACCAAAGAGCTAGAAATTCAGCAAGTATTGCATAGCTTTGAATGCACTTCTCCCTTTTGCACCATGCTCTTGAGTTCATCAATTGCTTCTTCTAACACTTTTACCTTCCATTCTACACTGAACACCCATTTACTTGGAAAGATTACTCTTTGAGTCATCAAAAATATTATGTGCAAGGAGATAATTTGTTCATTGTATCCCTCATGATTCTAGATCTTGAATGCATTCTAACCAAAGTTTAAGTTTCTTTTCAGAGCCAATGATTACTGGATCAATCTGACTCTGGACCAGAGAAATGTTGTCATATGCTTTGTGTGCTTCATCAATGAAATTCAAACCATATATCAACATTCCCTCAACCATTGCTTCAATTGCCTTTCCATAAACAACATGCTTATGAATGTCCTTGATAGCTTGAACTTCTTCATCAAACAAGACAATGGGAGGAGGCATTGAAGGTCAGAGGGGCATGATCAAGCACTTTATCACTTGCAAGGAGGGATTTGATGAAAACCAGAGAGGACTTGTACTTTCTCCTCAATTTGTTCCTATGTTTGTTTTCCCTTTTCTACTCTTTAAATGAACTATTAGAGATTGTCTCTTTTAAGTTATGAACTATCCCCTCAGGAGTAGATTCACCCAGTGGAATTATTGTCAGCTCCAAGTCAACAATAGTTATATCCTTTTCATCCTTCTCCACTCTTGGATTTTCTATCTCCAAGTATTGTCTGACCTTTTGAATCAGATACCAATCTTGAAGCAGTCTTAAATTTCTTAGCAAGAGGGAGTGGAAGTTATACCCAGGAGGGTAGCTACAACATCAAACTTAGGAGAAATGATTTGGGAGGATGCCTTCCTTTTCCTGTTATCAATTAGGGGTTATACACATGTGAAGGAGTCACTGGGAGGTGGAGCAACAAGAGGGCTTAGAGAAAAGTGTTGAGGGAACCAAGAGTCTCAGAAGTAGATACCTCAAGAGTAGGTGTTCCAACACTTGAAGAAGATACTTATTTCATAGGTGATTTGAGCTTGGGAATGCTCAATACCTCAAACTCTAGCTCTGCACTTTTCAATTTATTTCCTTCATCTTCTTCCTTCTTAGTACTTCCTCCTTCATAATTTCTTTCTTCATGTCCTCCTCTGTCCCTTTTTATTCTTCCTATAAAATATCAACAATTTGTTCAACTATTAGAACTTCTTATGTTTGATTTGGAGAGAGAGATCTTTGTTTACCTTTTTTCTCAATTACTTCTATATTTTTTAGTCTTCTCAGTCTTTTCTTGCCTTGAATACACTTTGACTGAGGATTCTACATGCAGAGGAGAAATAAATGGCTGATTTGGAAACCTCTATGTGTGAAGAAGAAATTTCCTTATGAGATGATGATGCCCCATGAGAAGAAGATTGAATCACTCCTACTTTATATGTTTTCATTTTTCTATCAAACCAAACTTTGGTCCTCACCATAAACGGGTTTATTATCTCTTGAAGATCATCCTTTTCCTTTCAGAAACCAATTGATGGTGAGAAGGGGTGTATTCCAAATAGTTTTATTTTATTCAAGAGAATACAAGTCTTCATCATCATCTGCCAAGTCCTTTGGAACGTTGTAAATCCCAAGATATTTTATCTGCTACAAGAAAAGCCGACCAAAGTATATTCTTCTCACCTCATAATCATCTGAATAATCTTCCCAATAATCATTTTAGGGCAGGTGAGTGATAGAAACCCATTATAAAGTTATTAGAGATGAATCCTTTGATATAAAAATAGAACCTTTTGTGAAAAGTATAAAAGTTGAATGCAGATATGGTCCTTTCTACATTTTGAGCATCTAATGTTGTCCTGTAGGTATAATTTCCCAAAGTGATTGGGAATTGAATTTATGTTATCTTTTTTTACCTACATGTTCTATGCAACATATCAAGCTACCTACAAAATTATACTAGAACTAATTTATCATTGCAGTACATGGGAAGCTTGTTAGGTGCACCTTCAAAACCAGCCAACCTGATGTATGAGAACCTTCTTGAATTGGATGAACAAACTACCATAGGTTGAGATTAACTATTTTTGCTTCAGTAGATACCCTCTCAACTATATTTCCTTCCAAAATTCTTACAATGTACATTGGGAATGCATCATTGACCCTTATGAAATAATATCTTTTATTTTCAATAGTCAATTATGGGTAATACTCATATACTAGTGCATTCTTTCATTTCATCCACTGGAGTAAGACCTAGTCAGACCCTATATGTTGCAATAGTGTACATCAAATATGAGGTCATATAGAAATATTTTACTCTGCTGACCTTTGAAAAATTGTTCATTGAGGTTTTCACAAATTAATTCTCCCCATTTAAGGCTCTAACTTCCCTTCACAAATGATGTTTATATAGGGACACATATTGAATTTAAAATCATTGGTTGAGGGAAGGCCCATGATACTAGACAACATAGTTATTATATCAGACAAATATTCTTTGAAATCAGCCCTGTACATGATTCTTAGGCAACTTGGATGGTTCTTTTTTTAGAACCTTGAACCAAGATTTAACTATCATTGTTTTATATTTCTCCTTATCTTGTTCAAAAAGGCCTTGAGCCTGTGTCACAATGAGAGTGTTGATATTTTCAACAATAGGGATTCTATGTAATTAACATCCAATTTAGCTATCACTTGACCTTGAGGATATCTGATTTCCTTTGAATTCGGATCGAAACAAGACAGCACAGGATAAAATGGTATTTGTACATTGAAATGAAATAGGGAAGCCACCAACATTAGAAAACCCACTATCTTTGATACATTGATCCATGGAAGTGGGGTTTACATCAGAAACACAGGCCATAAGAAGTCATTGAAGTCAAATGTTGGGCATTGATGTTTCAAGGGATGAAATATGTTTGTAACCCCCATAATGGTACTTCATGATGGCTAGGCTAGGAAACCATTACACTCAGAGGAATCGAAACTCAATGAACATTTTTAGAGAAAATGGTGTGATAGGGCAAAAAAATAGTTTGAGACCAAAACCCTCACAAGAATCCTTAGAAATGCACTAATCCTTGATTGTCGGAAGAATGACACTCCTCTTAGGATCACAGTGTAATTAATTTTTTTGAAAATGTCTAGAGAATGATCATGATACAACTAGAAATGGATTAGAGGGAATGAGAACGGGAATGCATAGGAATTAATTGTAATTTTATGATTTGATATGGTAAAATGGATGACCCATGTAACCTCTTTTTATACTTTCCCATTCTAAGTAGAATTGGTTAGATACATTAGATAGGGGTCCTCTAGTATATTGTGGAGAACAAAGTGACTCATGACACAATTTATTGAATGTACCATTCTTATTGCGGTCTATGATGAAGATATGGGGAATAGGAGGCCCAACGGAATGAGGGACGTAAGGGATGCGAAACTCTGAAATCTCCGCAACACATAGTATAAGCTTAATATATGAAAAAGGTGGGACTACGGAGAATAGACAACCATGATGTACATGGGACATGAGTTCTTGGAAAATTTGAAAATTCCACAATACAAAGAAAACCAAGAAAGTGCAAGAGAATCGGGCTAGTGGAGCACAAAAGTTTGATGGGACATAGGGACATGAGTTCTCAGAAAACCCGAAAAAATGTCTGCAATATAAAGGAATACTTAGCCAATTTTAATGAAAACTTTACATATGGGTAATGAGTGCGGAGAACATGCGATAATGTAGGGAAATGAAGAACAAAAATCACAAGGGCTACATTGGAGTTCTTAGAAAAGCCGTAAAGTATTGCAATATAAAGGATGAATGTAAATCTTGTGAAAGTAAGGCAAGTGTGGGAAACATAAGGACACGGGGAACCAAGACTTGGACAGAATAGTTCACCAATGAATACAAAAACCCACAATAAATGACTTAACAAAATGCGACAAAGGGCGGGGATGCGGAGAACTTGTGGCCTAAAGGAACTAGGGACATGACTACTTAGTCCTCAAAACTTGAGATTTAGGAGCAATACAAAGGGAAAGACCCAAACATTCAAAATACTCAAAAAATGACTAACTGTTAGCATCATTTATCTTCCACAAGACTTACACATAACTATTACAAACATATGTGTGTTACAAAAATAGGAACAAAACAATAATAATGCTTGCACGTTGACAAAAATAAACACATTTTATTAGTACTGACATCTTGGAAATAAATTCACCATGGGTGAGATTTATTGTTAAAATCATTACAGTGTATGCATTGGTTTGAAGTGGTTATTTAAAGGTTTGGTTCAAGTTTTTTTCTCAGGTTTTTTCGATTTCATTTTAGTAGTCGAATTGAGATAGGTGGGGTTAGGGTTAGTTTTGATCCTTCTTCATCGACAAGCTTGGAAAGGGATGATTTTCTTTGGGATATTTTTAAGGATGGTGGTATTTTATATCTTATTTATAGTTTAAGGGGGGTTGATGAAATTATCTCAAACGTATTTGCTATGTCTTGGGATAATGGGTTTTTTTCTATGAGGGGTGTGAGTTTCCTAGTTTCTGAGGATTTCATTGGTAAGGTGACCAAGATGGACTATGGGGGATGTATAGTGTTCAAGGATAAGTCTCAGATTCAAGAGGAAGTGCATATTTTTTTGGATAGTGATGAAAATATCTATTTCATGGAGGATGGTATTGCTCAAAAATCTATGTTGGGGAGGTGGGCCGAAGTCTATTTCTACATCATGAAGTATATTACCTTGGATGGGAAGTACATGAAGATGCATTCCCAACATTTAATGCTCTTGAACCATTTTCATAGAGGTATGAGGATGAGTATTCCTTTTTATTTGTTTAACTCTCTGCAATTTTTGGTTAAAAAATTTAAAGAGGAAAAACAGAGGTCCTTCTTCATCAAGGATTAATTATGTTTCCGGTTAAATTGGGTAAGCTAAATTTGCAGACTAGGGGGGCTGGTATTCATTTGGGGGATGCTTGGGAAGACCATATTTCTCTAGCTGATAGGATTAGGCTTAAAAAAATGAAGGAGAGAGCTGCGAAGGAGGTAGATGCAGTAATTGATTTACAAAACCTTGTTGGGGAATTTGAAGAGTACATGCCTAAGGATGGTCTAGTGGAAGGAAACACAATTTTTTAACTTATTTTCCAGTAATATTGAATCCCTTGAGGACACGGTTAGTTAGGTTAAAGCTCAAAATCAGAATTTTTTGAGGGGTTTGCAGAGGATGAATGTTGAGGTGAAAGTTTTAGAGAACAAGGTAGAGACCCTCCAGGGGATGATTGTTGGGGATAAAGGTAAAAAGAAGTAGTTGGAGATCAGTTCATCTAATAAGGATGATTTCCATGTGGATGATGTTGGTCCCAAATTGTAGACTAGGGAAAAATGTATTTAAGGCTAGATTGTTGACTTTTTTGTTGACTGGTGTTGTGTTTTTGTTGTTACTTTTTTTTGTTTCTATGGGCTCTATTTGGGTAAATGTCTTTTTGACTCCAGCTAGTTTTGTGGATTTTTTATAGATAATTTTTGTTTCATTGGATCCTTACTGTAATATCTCTCCTGTAATATGCCCTTGGATCCTTTTTCCAATTATTTTCTATAAAAAAACAGGTCTAAATCGAGCATGTGGGGAAAGAGAGTGTGAAATATGTCTAGATGAATCATGTGACTTATGTGAAGATATGTCCCGATGAGGTGGGCTATGGGTTTGATAGATATAACAAGGCCTATGAGTAGTAGTCATATGTGAAGGAAACTAAGATGGATTCATATAAGATTCAATAAGAGGAGAAAGGGCTCCATATACCATAGGCAGTTTCAAGGATAAGAAGCCAACATGAATAGGAAAAGACACATTATGAGTAAGAGTAACTGATATGGGATGGTCAAAGGATCCAAGGATAAATTTTTTGTGGTGGAATTCCTCGAATAATGATAGGATGTCTCTCATGGATAAACTTGAGGCACAAGCGAACAATATAAGGCACAAATTTGACAGCGTAGAGCCAACGTAGTCTTAAGACCATGTCACAATGTATAACAATCAGGATTCATTTTAAGATACCTCTTAGAAATCAGAGGTGGAAAATACCTGGCAAATATCCTTGGAACCGGTTTAGTGGGAAGGAAAAAATTTTGGGGGTCCAGCAACAAAATTTTCACCTGATTTTTAAGAGGTGTGACAGAAGGCTGTAGAAACCGACAGGAGATTTTTTGTCGCATGTGTGCAACCTCTTCCCTCTAGTCACACGACAACAAAATCTCTGTGTTGCATGTCAACAAACTCTCTATCACACGTTTATTTCCTCCACACTCTTTTTTGGTGTCAACAAACTCTCCTTGTCATGCATCAAAAAACTCTCCATGTCGTGTGTCAACAAACTCTATGTCACTTGTCTGCAGTCTCCACCCTCTTGTCATGCGTTTGTAACCTCTTCCCTCCTATTGCACATTTATTGTACTTGATAATACATATGCCCCCATGTGGTATGATTTATCTAGTAGTGTTCTACCTGGAAAATAATCTAGGATTATATAGGGGATAGTTTCAAGGGTAGGTGAAGCTGACCCCTAAAAAATTAAACTATAATTTTTAGGCAAATAGGTCACTGACCCGCGCCAGAAAATTTGCCTTTTCAAATTTTTAAAAAATGGAATATTCACCATATTATGAATATTCAGCACTAAAATTATCCCTGATAACAATAGGTAATGGGAAGAATAACATGACCATGAGAAGTGGGAGACCTATGTGTCATCTGAGATAAAGGGAATCCAATTAATTGCAAGAAAGATAATAATAATGCATTTTATTTTAATGTAGGATGTACCATAACATTTTTAACATCATGGGGCCTAACACAAACATCGATACATAATCTATGGGAGGATAATGAGGTGTGAGTATTAGCATCATTGAAAGGGATATAAGGTAATTGGAAATCAATAACACCAACAAGGAATGTAAGGGGATGATCTGAAGAATTAAGAGGAACTGCATGGCAAGTATGATTAGAAGAGGACTCAGGGGCTGACTTGTCATGCTTAAGTAATGGGTCATTAAATATTTTTAACTTTTAATTTTCATTGGTATATTTGAAATAGGAAGTAGTGGATTCGGGAAACTGCATATCATTTTTTCCAATGAGATCTTAAATCAAATGGTGAATCTTGAAACACTTTTTAGTAGAATGGAAATTTCATCTATGGTAATCACAATGTGTAAAATCATCCATAAATCCTATTAGGATCATACTCAAGAGGATGTGGGATATAAATTTGATTGCTTTCAATAAATTGAGGCAATAATATATGTGCAGGATAAAGATGTTGAGTAAATACATGCCAAGTGGGTTGGAGGAAAATCTTAGGAGGTTGAGAAAAAACATCGATATTAGGCTTAACATCATTAGACTTGGGTTTAAAAGGAATCTTTCTTGGAAATTTAAAATAAGATGATCATAATAATTGGAACCATATTAGAGCTTTCCTAAATAAAGGAGCTTAGTTTCACAGGTTTTCAAGGTATGGCATAGATGGTCAAAGGAATGATAAAAATCATAAAACACACATTCTTTCAAAAGTGGTAAAATAAATTGAATAAATAGATCTTATAATTCAAATTCATCTAGTGCAGTGTTCATTTTAGAAATATTGTTCTTGTAACACAATACATAATCTTAAAGATGTTGATTATATCCTTGTTTAATTCAAGCCATTTATGCATAAGATATTTTCATTCCAATATTCATAGAAAAATGAGCTAGAAACAAATCATAAATATTAGTACAACATTTAACAAAATGCAAGGGCAAGTCATAAAATAATCAAAAATATGTTATCCCGTAAAATTGACAAGGGCAATTTTACCAATAACCATACCAAAAATTTTGTTTTGATCCCTCGTTAGGGATCCTTCACGTTCGAAACGTTGTAAAATCCCTTCCCGGGAAATCTAGTTTTCGAACTTAGTCTTTTTGAGCCTTTTTTGGCTTGGCGCATGGATTTGCCTTGCAACACAAAGTTTTGGTGCGCCCACTTAAAAGCCTTTGGCGCATGGTTTTCCATGTTAGCACGTCTTTCGGTGCGCCAAAGGATGTTGAGTCTCTTTTGCGTACGCCAAGGCGCATGCGCCTTATTATTGACATTGCTTTTGTTGCGCCACTTTTCGGTGCGCCAAAGGGCGCACATAATCTCGCTGCAACACAAAGTTTTGGTGCACCAAAGGGCGCACATAACTTCATGTCGACAATGCATATGGTGCGCCAAAGGGCACACACTTTCCCCTGTCGACAGCAACTTTCATGCGCCATTTCAAAAGTGGTTAGCGCATTGATGACCATTTTTTCTATAAATATACGTGCGCGCCCAACTTCATTTTCATTCTTTTGCAAAGCACATGATCGTTCTGGACTTGTCAGCCTCTGCTCCATCATTTTCATCACCCTGTGGACCCGCTCTCCAAACTTTTGCTATATATCCAAGGTGAGAGGTTCTCCCTCTTCTCCGTTTTGTGCTTTTGGTTCTTTGAGTGTTCTTGGTCTGTGTTTTGGCTTGCTGGCCGGTTTTAAAATGAGATTATGATTAAGCTAGCTCCTCCCCTGTGCTGTCCTGTCTCATTTTCTTCTTATTTTCCTCCCCCCTTCCCTCCCTCTTTCCAGATCTGCTGGTAAAGAGTGTTGTTTTGAAAAGGCTTGGTCTGAAAATCTTTTTATGAAACCTTATATGTCCAAGCAACCTTTGAAATGGAGGAAACAAAGAAAAGGTTTGAGCTGTGAGTTTAGTTATGTGGCGCACTGGCGCACCTTGTTACACTAAAAATAGTTACACCCCTTTGGCGCATCTACCCGCTTTGTTACGTGATCTAAACCCGCGCCAATGGCGCACCCATTTGTCATGCTGCATCTAGAACTCATGCGCCCTCAAGGTGCGCCTTTCTCGCATGCTACAAGTGTTGATCTCGCGCCCCCTTAAAAGCCTTTGGCGCACCATTTATCCATGTTACATCCCGTTTCCATGCGCAAAAGGGCGCACCCAGCTTCCATGCAACACAGGCCTTATTCGCGCAAGTATAAAGCTATAAAGGCGCGGGCGCACCCCCGATTGCAGTAACATGATGTTTTGTGCACCCTTTTGGTGCACGAAAAGTCCATGTTACACGATCCATCCATGTGCCAAAGGGTGCACCGAATCCCAATGTAACACATAATTTTCATGCGCCCTGCTATAAAATGCAATCTGCTACATCCATGCGCCATGCGCCTTTGGCACCAGTATAACCCCTGCAACATGCAATTTTCATGCGCCCTACGCCCTAAGCCTTAAAATCTCTAACTCTTTCTTCTACTAGCATTCCAATGGAAGATCAAATGACTAATTCAACTTTTGTGGATTGGGTCTCACTTCTTCTTCATGCAGATCAGCAACTGAGTTCGAAAGAACACATGTCTACGTCAAGCAAGAAACCCACCAAACCAAGAGGAAAGGCTAAGCTGACAGAAGAAGAGATGAAATACAAATATCAGAGGGTCAGGATGCCCGAATCATAGGCTGAGTGCAGTATGGATGTCAGAGACTCAGAATTGGGTCACATTGACATGGAGGAATTCTGGGTTAGGACTCAGAAAGTTACAAGAAGTCCATGGATGGACAAGTTAATAGGCAGTGCCCTGCACTTCGCCGGAGGAATCCCCGTCAGCGCTGTCAACAACGAATTCATGATGGTGATTGCCCAATGTTACAACAAAGACACAAGATGTGTCGAAAATAAAAAGGGCGAGGTAGTCATAAACCTCACTGCCCGTCATTTTGAAATAATTCTCGCCATCCCTCACCACCAGAACTTCGTGGCTGTTAGGCAAGGAGAATGCATCAAGGCCTGGGAAGACAACGAAGACCAGTGCATGCAGTTGATGAATGAGGTCTACCTAAAGAACAAGAAGGTGGTGACCCGGTGGCCATAGACTATCCACCGAAGTGATTTCTCAGAGGAGCTCAGCGATACTATCACCTTCCTGAGTAGAGTCTTCGGGCTTTCAGATGCCCACTATTTCCATAAATGGATGTTGCGGTACTTGGAGACAATGAATAAAAATTTACCCGATCAGTGCTTTTGCTGGGGTGAAATAATAAGCAGCACCATCTCTGAGTAGCTACAACAGTTCGCCACAACAGGAGTGTTCCATATGAACTCCTATGTAGTCTACGCTGCAGCGTCGGCAAGGGATTATCCGGGGCTGAACCGAAGTGGAGTATGGCCTCAGGCCAAGATATTTGATTACTACCCAGAGCTGAGGCTGGAGAATAGCATCCAACATTTCAAAAAAGCTAACGATGCATTCTTCTATCATGTCATCTGCCTACTGAGGCCAAACATGACTCATAGCTGGACGACCAAAAACATAGTGGCAGTCACAGAGAAATGGGGGGCCCTGTTCACCCAATTTCCCATGTTCACCTATCTGAGGGCTACCAAATTTTTGGGAGAGCCAACCAGGCTACCAAGGTATGCTGGGCCTAAGCTGATTCTACTAGAACTGTCAAGGCAGCTGGTCACATACCATGAGAAGTGCCTCAAAAGAAAGAAGGGTGGAACTCCTTTCCCCCTCAAAGTGGGCCGATACACATGCTCCACCCACCATAAGGTGAAGGAAATGTTCGCAGAGCTGGAGCTACTCAACTTGAAGCATGACTTCCCAGCCAGGCCTACCTTCGACCCAAGAAGCTGCCTGCCAAAAGCGAAGCTCGATCCGATCCATGTCCCTCAAATTGAGGATATTTACATTGACGTTCTCCATGAGGCGGAACTCAGAAGAAAGGATCACTCTCACTTAGCATTGGCGGAAATCATCCAATACGGATTGTCCATTGTCCCCGAAGGCTTCTAGACTACGGAAGATGAAGTAGATAAGGTGTATAATGACACAGATGGGGACAATTGGCCCTTCCCGGCCATTGCCAGGAACAAGGCTCCTCAAACAATTGAGGAGAGGGTCAAAGAGACTATGCGGAGAACAGAGCATTGGTGCCACATGAACGGACTAATCTACCTAGGGGTAGATTTCACAACTTCCCCGTTGGGCAATGCCCCTCCAAGATCCAAGAAGCAGCTGAAAAGAAAAGGTGCAGAAGGTGAAACTAGCACCATTCAGGAAGAAGCCCCTGAAAGTCCTCTTCCCTCAGAGCCAGAACAGGTTATAACTCTGGAGGAAGAATTGACAAAGGATAGTCCTATACGCCCATCTACCCAGGATGTCGGTGTCACTACAACTTCAGAGGTCCCTTCTATCCCTTCTTCTTCTCTTCCTTCCCCTCCTCGAGTGACTCAAACAACCACCCCTTTGGTCGTGTCCTCTGCCCCTTCTTCTACACTTTCCCCTGCTTATTCATCTATCTTCTCCTTCCTCGCTGATTTGTCTTCCTCTATTTCTTCCCTCATCTCCGAGCTCCCTTCCCTTCTTATATCTTCTACAGTTGCGGTTTCCCTTCCTCCCGTGGACACTTCTTCGGCTATTCTTTCCATGCCGCCGCCGCGTGTCTCCACATTTTTCCCCTCTTCTACCGTTGCTACCTCCCCCTCTGTCTCTAGTCCTTCTTCTATAGGACCAGCTTAGATCTCTCAGCAACTGAGCCAGTAAAAGAGGAAAGTTCCCATCGCTCCGATGGAATTTTCGATCGTTCCAGCTAAAGGAGCAAAGAAACAGAAGCCGGTTACACGCTTCTCGAAGAGCGCTGCAGGTGAGAGAGTCATGGAAATAGCGTACCCCAACCCCCTCAAAGAGAAAGAAGATCTGTCTCTGACAGATTTCACCGTGACCCAAGTCACAATAGGGACATCCTCTTAAAGTCTCCAGGGGGAAGCTCTTTCCGTAGTTGATGCACTCTTCAAAAAGCTTCAGGAAACGAAAGAGGAGTAAAGGCTACTAAAGGAGCAAAACAAATACCTACTTTAAGCCTTACAGAAGATGGGAAGTGAACCTCCCACAACTGTCGCTGAGACTCCTGAGCTGCTCAGTCAGGAGAAGATCAATGAGTATTCAAAGATCGGCGAGCAAGGTATGGCCATTTCTGCTTGGAGGAGCCAAATCCTCAAGGGTAGTGAAAGAGTAATCGCCGAGTATACCAGTTTATACCTAAACATCGGAAAGGCGAATAAGGAACTCCAAGCATTAGCGAGTCCGATATCAGAAGAGTTAGAGCATGCTAGACTCCAGCACGAGACCTTCCAGCAAATGTTCGACTGTTCAGTTGAAGATCTGGTCAAGTTCAGAGTATTCGGCCATCCAAGGGCCCTCAACAAAACTATGTCCACTCTGGACTATCGGATAGATCAGCTAGAATTCGTTCTGGAAAAGATAGACAAGATAAAGGAAGAGGCCCTGGATGCAATGCATCAAATGGAGAAAGTTGTTCTCGCCATGACTCTAGGGTTGCTCACTCCTTCCCTTACCTTGAGATCAGCTGATGACACTATCCGGATTTTCAAGGAGATAGCTTCTCAAGGGACAGGGCCAGAGGTCACATTCGACACTGAATCTATCAACAACCTACTGGCCTGTAGGGACTTCATCGGGTTCCTTATCGAGGCGGGGAAAGATTATTCCAAACTCTCCAGAAAAGCTCATAGAGGAGCGGGAGACTTGCGAAGCAATCAGTGAACGGCACAAGGATCCATCACAGGATCAATTTGGGCCAATGATTAGCAAGTTTTTGGAATACCCCGCTCAGTTCCACATATCATCTCCTGAGCAGTATCAGAAACAGGGAACCCCTTTTCGGCCGCAGGATGATGATGATGAGTAGCTTCTTCTTCTTCTTCTTCTTCTTCTTCTTCTCTCTATTCTCCGACTTTCTTTTTGAAATGTCTAAAATGTGTTGATACAAATGATGACATCATCCATGTTGCATCGTGGGATGATGTCATCCACCAAGTTGTCAAAGTCAACATGACTTTTAGATATTTTGAAAATATCTTTGTAAATAAGTGGTTAGCTCCATTTTGCCTTCTCTCTCCCTCATTTTCTATAAATATGGGAATACTTGTTGTATTCAGTGTGAACATATTTTAGATAGAAATAGAAGTGAGGAGAGAAAGACTTTGAGCTTTCTTGTAACAGAAGAGAACAGTAATACAATTATTCAGATTTTGTGCTCAATAGCTGTGTTATACATTAGATCTTTCTTACGTTAGATCTGTATGTGTTTAATCTGTTGGATTCATATCTACTTTTCTGTCATTTGCTCATCAGTATTGCTTTGTATATTTATGCAAGTAGGTTTGGCTATGTTTACTACGAAACTAAAAACATAAATCTTCTGACCTTTCTGCTTTGGAATTCATTTCTTTTCTCCCTTCGGATCTGTTCTTTCTCTTCTCCCTCTTTCATTCCTTTCTTTTCGCAGCCTGAAACACTCTACTGGGATGAGATCCCAACCCCCGAAGGTAGAATCTGTGAGACTTGCATAGGTTCCTGCTAGTAGAAATAGCAATAAACCAGTTTCACTTTGCTATCTCAAAAAGGGGCTAAGCCCTGCACACTGTTGGCTCATCTATCCATAGATCTGTCCACGCGACAGATTTTCGGACCAACAGTTTTTGGCGACTCCGCTGGGGAACGGATAGATCTGTCAGATCTATGGTGGTGGCATAATATAAAATCAGGAAAATAATAAAATCGCTGCCAGTTTGCAAATCTGAACTTTTTGTTGAAAATCCAAAAATTTGCAAAAGTGCCCGAAATTGAAAATTTTCTTCTGAGATCCATAGATCAGGCCTAGTTACAGATCTTTAGTTCGCTGATTTTTTATCAAAATTAGCATTTTTCTGTAGATCTGAGTTTTTGGCTATTTTCTAAAAAAGTTTAAAACCCTCTGAAAAAGTAAAAATCAGATCTGAAAATCAGCCTGCTATTCTTCCCTGCCATCTTATCCTCGCTACTACTTGTCATTAACCGCAATCAGTTTTTCGAAGAGGATAGTTTTTAAATATCTAGAAAAGTGCATGCTGCTGGTTTTTGACAGAAAAACCAGAAAATCAGCAAGTACACCCAAAAATAAAGTTTAAATCTGTGCCATAACATTGCAGATCTGGAAGGTACGCTGGCAAGTGAACCTTTTACCGCGCAGCAGGAGAGCCCATGGAGAAGTTGATCCCACTTTTGATCTACTTCAAAGGCACAATTTCAGCGTAACACCGGCACGTTTTTCAGCGCTAAGCTCAGCTAGCCAGTCATCCAGGAGTGTCTCACCCCCATGAAGAAAAATTCTTTTATAAGGAGCATCTACATCCCTTTGTAGTGCCTTGCTGCTCAGTGGAACCACCCTCCCAGCTCGTGGGCTTTTTCCAGCCTTTCAAATGGTGGTACTATGGGGAAATGCTATGGGTCCTCTCGCACTACCACATCCAGTTCACGCACTCCCTCACGGAAACCGAAAGAATTTTCCTAAATTCGACGGGAGTGGAAATCAAAGCATAGATTCCCACATATCTGCTTTCATTATGTCATGCAGTATTTTGGATGTGACTCACGAAGATGTGTCAGTTTCCCTTTTTCTGTAAACTCTACAAGGGCCTGCAACCGAATGGTTTCAGCATTTGCTGGCCGCATCTATCACCAGTTGGGAAACCTTGCGGGAAGCTTTTGAAGACAGATACAAGCCTTCAGAAGATGCGTTTGCGTTGTTATCACGGATCACTCACCTGAAGAAAGAATCCAACGAGACTATGCATGATTTCGTCGCCCAGTTCAATGCATTAATCAACCATGTCCCTACTGCCATGCTTCCAACACCGGAGAATCAGAAGTGTTTCTTCGTGAACACCATGAGCTCAAAAGTCAGCTTCTTGCTCCTCCAAGAGCGAGTAGCTACCCTGCCGCTCGCTCAGGCTGCTGCCATTCGGATAGAAGACAATTTGATAATATTTGGCGAGTTGAAAAACGAATCATCAAAGTCCAAATCTTCAGATCCCTCGCCTGCTACTTCGTCTGATCCGGCATTCCAAAATATGGCGAATGATCTGCTCGCATTGAAAAAGTAGTTGGCCCTAGGCTCCTAGTTCTTCATACCGAGACGTTCCACGAAGGAGTTTCATTCCCAACAATGTTTCACAAAGACCGCGTCTACCTGCAACTGCTCCACGGTTGGCGCTTGAAGCTCCTCCGGTCAATGCTTTGGCTGAAATTGAAGAGGAAGAGCAGTATTATGAAGAACCTTCACCTCAAGACAAAGATGATCAAGATGTCGGTGAGCCGACTGGTGACTCTACTATTGGATACATGGAATTTGATGAGGATGAATCTGATGAAGAAGAGAGTACTCAGGGCTATGCAAGCGGACAATCCTACGCTGTTTTTACCCACTCGCAAGGAAAGGAAGCGGAAGTTACTGCCCATGTGCAGAAGGAGAAGGTCGTGTCAAATGTGCCTCCAACCATTGTTAGAAGAGGTATTCCTCTTCCTACTCAATTCCCTGTTAATTCTTTTGCAAAGAAGTCTTTTCCGCCCATCTCTCCTCCGAATCAGCCCCCTCATATTCCTATCAAGATGAGTAACCCTGTTCCACCATCGCGAAATGGAAGGACTCATTCCCTCACCAACGCAACCCTTGGACGCATTCGATATAATAGATCATGCAAAAAAGACCAAGATCCAAATGTTTGAAGCTGAGTACCTTCAGTCAAATCCCGAACAACTTGTAAGATTAACTAAATATATTCAGAGTCAAGCTGTTACATCTAAACAGGTTTCCCTGAAAGGAATCCTTTCCACTCCTCCTGAATCCCACATAAATGTTGCTTCAACATCTACATCAGGCAAGATAGAACCTTTCTATCTCTCTCTCCTAATCAACGGCCATAAGTTGAGCAACTGTATAATTGATTCCGGAGCTTTTGATAATGTCATGCCGGCGAAAGTTCGCCCATGCTTTAGGCCTCACTCTTACCAAACCGTTTGGCAGATGTTATTTATTGGAAACCAAACAAGTTTCGTTGGTTGGCCAAATCAAAGACGCGCAATTTGCATTTGCGGCTTTCCCAGATAAAAGAGTAAAAATGATAGTCCTCATTGCTGACATTCCAGCAACCTATGGAATTCTGCTAGGAAGAAGCTTTTGCAGCGAAGCTGGTGGAGAAATTCACATGGACTGGTCTAAAGCTAGAATACCCGTCAAAGGTGTGATGCAGACTTTAGAACCAGAATCACAAAAGAAGTACTTAGTTACTAGCTCTGAGGACCCCAAAGCCCAAATCCTTTTTGAATCATCAGGGATGGGGAACTACTTCTTATCTACCGAGACGGGTACAAAGGGCGTTTTTGTTCAAGAAAAGGATCTGAATGAGATTTGGACCTTGCAGTTTGATGGTAGTTGCGCGACTAGTGGATGGGGCGCCGGAATCGTGCTAATATCTCCTGAAGAGGAGGTAATTCCTCTTTCTTTCAAGTTACAGTTTTTCAATACTAACAATACTGCTGAGTATGAATCTCTATTACTCGGTATGCAAGCCGTAAAGGAAAGGGGAATTAAAAATCTAAAGGTACAAGGTGATGCTGAGCTAGTTGTAAATCAGGTCAAAAGGATTTACCAAGTGAAAAATGAAAGGCTCAGGCACTACCGCAACGCAGTATGGGACAGCATCGAATGAATTTGATGCCTTTTCGATAGGGGCAATTCCAAGAGCTCAAAATGACATGGCCGATTCATTGGCCGTTTCAGCATCTCTCATGCTCCCACACTCAGGTTTGAAAATGAATAAATACACCATTGAAGTGGTTTTCCGCCCGAGTGTGCCAGACAACTCTCAGCATTGGCAGGTATTCAACGATGATAATCACCTCATTGCCTTTCTAGAAAAATCAGAAAATTTTGACAAGTTGTATTTTGAAGGATCCACTTCTACATGCCGTGAATCAATCAACGGTCAAAACCATGAATTAGAGGAGAAAGACGGCATATGTCAGCTCAAAGGAAATAAAATTCCGAAGGGCCCTGGTTTCTCTGGAGCGCCTGTTTGACAGGCATGACCATTTTGTGAAAAATAAGAGGTGAGATGGTCCTGACTCATCCCCAGAGACAGAACCAGTCAATATAGGTTCTGAGGCACACCCGCAATTTGTAAACATTGGCAAATGTTGCACACCTGAAGAGAAGCAGAAATTTGTCAAGTTGCTGAAGAAATATATGGATGTGTTGGTATGGTCCTATGCCGATCTAAAGTCCTTCAAGCCAAAGGACGTTCAACATGACATACCGCTGAAAGAAGATGTCAAAGCCTTTCACCAAAAGCAAAGGCATTATAATCCTAAGATCTCGGGTACCATCCAGGCTGAAATTCAGAAGATGCTGGATGCAAGAATCATCTTCCCTATCCATCATAGTACTTGGGTAGAAAATATTGTGCCAGTGCGCAAGAAAAACGGCGAGATACGCATATGCGTAGACTTCCGAAACTTGAATCAAGCTTCGCTGAAAGACAACTACCCTCTTCCAATAATGGATCAAGTTCTGCAAGAAGTAACTGGATCAGAGATGCTGTCCATGCTTGATGGTTTTTTAGGCTACAATCAGATTGAAGTCTCGCCTGAAGATCAATTCAAAACAACATTCACTACTCCCTGGGGTACATTTGCCTACAGCAGGATGCCTTTTGGCCTAACTAATGCAGGTGCTACTTTTCAACGGGCCATGGACTTTGCATTTAAAGGTATGATGGGAAAATTCATTGTAGTTTATCTAGATGACTTGACTGTGTTCTCTAAACAACAAAGTGATCATTGTGATCACTTGGAGCAAGTATTGGCCAGGTGCCGAGAACATGGAATTTCCCTAAATCCCAAAAAGTCCGTTTTTGGAGTCACGGAAGGGAAGTTGCTAGGGCATGTGGTTAGCAAAGAAGGAACGAAGATAGATATTGAAAGGGTTAAGGCTATTCAGAGCCTTACTCTGCCTACAAGCAAGACCGGTGTTCATTCTTTCTTCGGAAAGGTGAACTTTCTTAGGTGTTTTGTTCCTGACTTTACCGAAAAGACTCGCCACATACTGAACATGATGAAAGGATCACCCACTTTCAGATGGAGTGAAGAAGGGAAAAGGTCATTTGAAGAAATAAAAGCTTCTGTTGCTCATGCACCAGTCCTGGTATGTCCCGACTTCTCCAAGGACTTCATCATGTATAGCTACGCATCGGAACATACTGTGTCTGCAATCTTAATGCAAAAGAATTCCGAAGACATTGAATCCCCGATTGCATTCATGAGTTCTCCCCTCAAGCCTCACGAGTTGAAGATGACTCAATTGGAAAAGCATGCCTTTGCCGTTGTCAAAGCAGTGAAGAATTTCAGGTATTACATTCTAAACTCGCATACGGTGGTGCTGGTCCCTGACACGGCGGTGAAATCAATTCTAACTCAGCAGGAGTTAGGAAGTTTGAGAGGGAATTGGATCGCAAAGGTCTAGGAATATGACCTGGATATTAAACCAACCAAGCTGGTAAGGGGCAAGGGCCTGTGTCAGCTAATGGCTGAAAACAAAGATTCAGAAAATCCTAAAGGAAAAGAGGACTGTACCGACAAAGAGCAAAGCCCCCTAGAGGAACCTGATTCTCTGCCTCTAGTTTTATTTTTTGCAACTAGTGATGAGTGGTACTCTGACATCGCTTTCTTCCTTACCTACGGCGAATTCCCAATGCACCTAACCGCAAAGGAGAAGCGCACTATAAAGCTCAGGGCAGCTAAATATGCCATCTGGGATGACGGTTTATATAAGCGTGGGATAGACGGTGTCTTCCTGCGATGTGTTGACAAGCCCCAGCAAGTAAAACTGCTGGAAAGTTTTCACAATTCAGCCTGTGGAGGCCATTTTTCTTCTTCCGTGACAGCACACAAGATCATTCGAGCCAGGTACTATTGGCCGACGCTCTTTCAAGATGCGGCTACCTGGGTGGCAAAGTGTGAACCCTGTCAGCAATTCGTCGGCAAGCCCAAGTTGGCCGCCCTTCCCCTAAGGCCCGTCATTATCAATGAACCATTCAGGAAATGGGGAATTGATTTTATTGGCGCACTCAATCCTCAATCGAGTGTCGGACATAGCTATGTCCTTACAGCAACAGATTACTTCACTAAGTGGGTGGAAGCCATACCCATCAAGCATGCCACTTCTGAGGTGGTTTGCAGTTTTATCAAAGAGAATATCATTGTCAAGTTCAGCGTTCCAAACAAAATCGTTGCTGATAATGCTTCTAACTTCTCCTCGCGGGAAGTTATTAGTTTTTGCTATGAATATGGGATAACTTTAGCGCATGCCTCGGATTATTACCCTCAGGGAAATGGTCAGGTGGAATCCAGTAATAAGAACTTGGTGACCATCATACGGAAATTAGTAGATGAGAACCAGCAGATGTGGCACAAGTCTTTGTACGACGCTTTGTGGGCGGACCGCATTACTCCCAAGAGATCTCTCGGCATGTCACCTTTTCAAGTGTTATATGGCACTGATGTTGAACTTCCCATTTCTGTTGAACTTCCTGCTCTACGCTTGGCACGAGTAATCGAAGATGAAACTTTCCATAATTCTCTAGAAAAGAGAATCATGTATCTTGCGGAACTTGAAGAAAAGAGAGTAAGAGTGGTCGACAGGATCACTGCACATCAGAATCAAGTAAAGAGGCTTTTTGATAAGAAAGCCAAGCAGAGAAATTTTCAAGTGGGAGACCTTGTCCTCTTGTGGGACAAGCGAAGAGAGCCAAAGGGCATGCACGGAAAATTTGATTCCCTATGGAGAGGGCCCTTCAAAATCAAGCAACTCAATGGAGAGAATAGTTTCTATCTCTCATATCTGGATGGAGTTGAACTCCCGCTTCCCTATAACGGGCAACATCTCAAGATCTTCAGGAAGTAGAGCTTGCTCTCTTCTTTGTACAGTTTATTTTTTAGTTGTGTGTTTGCTTTCGTCGTGTGTTTGCTTTCGGTTGGTTGTGTGTTTCCTTTGTCCTCCCTCCGGTCCCCCTTGTTTTTGACTCCGTACCCAATGGATAGGCACATGAAATCTGGGATTCTCTACCCCCGAGTTCGCTCAGGGATAGTCCCCAAAAAGAGCCAGCTGTTATCCCGTAAAATTGACAAGGGAAATTTTACCGATAACCATACCGAAAATTTTGTTTCGATCCCTCGTTAGGGATCCTTCCCGTTCGAAACGTTGTAAAATCCCTTCCCGGGAAATCTAGTTTTCGAACTTAGTCTTTTTGAACCTTTTTTGGCTGGGCGCATGGATTTGCCTTGCAACACAAAGTTTTGGTGCGCCCACTTAAAAGCCTTTGGCGCATGGTTTTCCATGTTAGCACATCTTTCGGTGCACCAAAGGATGTTGAGTCTCTTTTGCATACGCCAAGACGCATGCGCCTTATTATTGACATTGCTTTTGTTACGCCACTTTTCGGTGCGCCAAAGGGCGCACATAATCTCGCTGCAACACAAAGTTTTGGTGCGCCAAAGGGCGCACATAACTTCATGTCGACAATGCATATGGCCCCTGTCGACAGCAACTTTCATGCGCCATTTCAAAAGTGGTTGGCGCATTGATGACCAGTTTTTCTATAAATATACATGCGCGCCCAACGTCATTTTCATTCTTTTCCAAAGCACGTGATCGTTCTAAACTTGTCAGCCTCTGCTCTGTCGTTATCATCACCCTGTGGACCCGCTCTCCAAACTTTTTCTATATATCCAAGGTGAGAGGTTCTCCCTCTTCTCCGTTTTGTGCTTTTGGTTCTTTGAGTGTTCTTGGTCTGTGTTTTGGCTTGCTGGCCGGTTTTAAAATGAGATTATGATTAAGCTAGCTCCTCCCCTGTGCTGTCCTGTCTCATTTTCTTCTTCTTTTCCTCCCCCCTTCCCTCCCTCTTTCCAGATCTGCTGGTAAAGAGTGTTGTTTTGAAAAGGCTTGGTCTGAAAATCTTTTTATGAAACCTTATATGTCCAAGCAACCTTTGAAATGGAGGAAAGAAAGAAAAGGTTTGAGCTGTGAGTTTAGTTCTGTGGCACACTGGAGCGCCTTGTTACACTAAAAATAGTTGCACCCCTTTGGCGCATCTACCCACCCTGTTACGTGATCTAAACCCGCACCAATGGCGCACCCATTTGTCATGCTGCATCTAGAACTCATGCGCCCTCAAGGCGCGCCTTTCTCGCATGCTACAAGTGTCAATCCCGTGCCCCCTTAAAAGCTTTTAGCGCACCATTTATCCATGTTACATCCCGTTTCCATGCGCAAAAGGGCGCACCCAGCTTCCATGCAACACAGGCCTTATTCGCACAAGTATAAAGCTATAAAGGCGCGGGCGCACCCCTGATTGCAGTAACATGATGTTTTGTGCACCCTTTTGGCACACGAAAAGTCCATGTTACACGATCCATCCATGCGCCAAAGCGCGCACCGAATCCCAATGTAACACACAATTTTCATGCGCCCTGCTATAAAATGCAATCTGCTACATCCATGCGCCATGCGCCTTTGGCGCCAGTATAACCCCTGCAACATGCAATTTTCATGTGCCCTGCGCCCTAAGACTTAAAATCGCTAACTCTTTCTTCTACTAGCATTCCAATGGAAGATCAAATGACTAATTCAACTTTTGTGGATTGGGTCTCACTTCTTCTTCATGCAGATCGGCAACTGAGTTCGAAATAACACATGTCTACGTCAAGCAAGAAACCCACCAAACCAAGAGGAAAGGCTAAGATGACAGAAGAAGAGATGAAATACAAATATCAGAGGGTCAGGATGCCCGAATCACAGGCTGAGTGCAGTATGGATTTCAGAGACTCAGAATTGGGTCAAATTGACATGGAGGAATTCTGGATTAGGACTCAGAAAGTTACAAGAATTCCATGGATGGACAAGTTAATAGGCAGTGCCCTGCACTTCTCCGGAGGAATCCCCGTCAGCGCTGTCAACAACGAATTCATGATGGTGATTGCCCAATGTTACAACAAAGACAAAAGATGTGTCGAAAATAGCAAGGGCGAGGTAGTCATAAACCTCACTGCCCGTCATTTTGAAATAATGCTCGGCATCCCTCACCACCGGAACTTCATGGCTGTTAGCCAATGAGAATGCATCAAGGCCTGGGAAGACAACGAAGACTAGTGCATGTAGTTGATGAATGAGGTCTACCTAAAGAACAAGAAGGTGGTGACCCGGTGGCCACAGACTATCCACCGAAGTGATTTCTCAGAGCAGCTCAGCGATACTATCACCTTCCTGAGCAGAGTCTTTGGGCTTTCAGATGCCCACTATTTCCATAAATGGATGCTGCGGTACTTGGAGACAATGAATAAAAATTTACCCCATCAGCGCTTTTGCTGGGGTGAAATAATAAGCAGCACCATCTCTGAGCAGCTACAACAGTTCGCCACAACAGGAGTGTTCCATATGAACTCCTATGTAGTCTACGCTGCAGCGTCGGCAAGGGATTATCCGGGGCTGAACCGAAGTGGAGTATGGCCTCAGGCCAAGATATTTGATTACTACCCAGAGCTGAGGCTGGAGAATAGCATCCAACATTTCACAAAAGTTAACGATGCATTCTTCTATCATGTCATCTGCCTACTGAGGCCAAACATGACTCATAGCTGGACGACCAAAAACATAGTGGCAGTCACAGAGAAATGGGGGGCCCTGTTCACCCAATTTCCCACGTTCACCTATCTGAGGGCTGCCAACTTTTTGGGAGAGCCAACCAGGCTACCAAGGTATGCTGGGCCTAAGCTGATTCTACTAGAACTATCAAGGCAGCTGGTCACATACCATGAGAAGTGCCTCAAAAGAAAGAAGGGTGGAACTCCTTTCCCCCTCAAAGTGGGCCGATACACATGCTCCACCCACCATAAGGGGAAGGAAATGTTCGCAGAGCTGGAGCTACTCAACTTGAAGCATGACTTCCTAGCCAGGCCTACCTTCGACCCAAGAAGCTGCCTGCCAAAAGCGAAGCTCGATCCGATCCATGTCCCTCAAATTGAGGATATTTACATTGACATTCTCCATGAGGCGGAACTCAGAAGAAAGGATCACTCTCGCTTAGCATTGGCAGAAATCATCCAATACGGAGTGGCCATTGTCCCCGAAGGCTTCCAGACTACGGAAGATGAAGTAGATAAGGTGTATAATGACACAGATGGGGACAATTGGCCCTTCCTGGCCATTGACAAGAACAAGGCTCCTCAAACAATTGAGGAGAGGGTCAAAGAGACTATGCGGAGAACAGAGCATTGGTGCCGCATGAACGGACTAATCTACCTAGGGGTAGATTTCACAACTTCCCCGTTGGGCAATGCCCCTCCAAGGTCCAAGAAGCAGCTGAAAGGCAAAGGTGCAGAAGGTGAAACTAGCACCATTCAGGAAGAAGCCCCTGAAAGTCCTCTTCCCTCAGAGCCAGAACAGGTTATAACTCTGGAGGAAGAATTGAGAAAGGATAGTCCTATACGCCCATCCACCTAGGATGTCAGCGTCGCTACAACTTCAGAGGTCCCTTTTATCCCTTCTTCTTCTCTTCCTTCCCCTCCTCGAGTGACTCAAACGACCACCCCTTTGGTCGTGTCCTCTGCCCTTTCTTCTACCCTTTCCCCTGCTTCTTCATCTATCTTCTCCTCCCTCGCTGATTTGTCTTCCTCTATTTCTTCCCTCATCTCCGAGCTCCCTTCCCTTCCTATGTCTTCTGCAGTTGCGGTTTCCCTTCCTCCCGTGGACACTTCTTCAGCTATTCTTTCCATGCCGCCGCCGCGTGTCTCCACGTTTTTCCCCTCTTCTACCGTTGCTGCCTCACCCTCTGTCTCTGGTCCTTCTTCTATAGGACCAGCTTGGATCTCTCAGCAGCTGAGCTAGCAAAAGAGGAAAGTTCCCATCGCTCCGATGGACTTTTCGGTAATTCCAGCCAAAGGGGCAAAGAAACAAAAGCCGGTTACACGCTTCTCGAAGAGCGCTGCAGGTGAGAGAGTCATGGAAATAGCGTACCCCAACCCCCTCAAAGAGAAAGAAGATCTGTCTCCGACAGATTTCACCTTGACCCAAGTCACAATGGGGAAATCCTCTGAAAGTCTCTAGGGGAAGCTCTTTCCGCAGTTGATGCACTCTGCAAAAAGCTTCAGGAAACGAAAGAGGAGAAAAGGCTACTGAAGGAGCAGAACAAATACCTGCTTCAAGCCTTACAGAAGATGGGAAGTGCACCTCCCACAACTGCCACCGAGACTCCTGAGCTGCTCAGTCAGGAGAAGATCAATGAGTATTCAAAGATCGGTGAGCAAGGTATGGCCGTTTCTGCTTGGAGGAGCCAAATCCTCAAGGATAGTGAAAGAGTAATCGCCGAGTATACCGGTTTATACCTAAACATCGGAAAGGCGAATAAGGAACTCCAAGAATTAGCGAGTCCGATATCAGAAGAGTTAGAGCATGCTAGACTCCAGTACGAGACCTTCCAGCAAATGTTCGACTGTTCAGTCGAAGATCTGGTCAAGTTTGGAGTATTCGGCCATCCAAGGGCCCTCAACAAAACTATGTCCACTCCAGACTATCGGATAGATCAGCTAGAATTCATTCTGGAAAAGATAGACAAGGTAAAGGAAGAGGCCCTGGATGCCATGCATCAAATGGAGAAAGTTGTTCTCACCATGACTCCAGGGTTGCTCACTCCTTCCCTTACCTTGAGATCAACCGATGACACTATCCAGATCTTCAAGGAGATAGCTTCTCAAGGGACAGGGCCAGAGGTCACATTCGACACTGAATCTATCAACAACCTACTGGCCTGTAGGGACTTCATCGGGTTCCTTATCGAGGTGGGGAAAGATTATTCCAAACTCCCAGAAAAGCTCATAGACGAGCGGGAGACTTGCGAAGCAATCAGTGAACGGCACAAGGATCCATCACAGGATCAATTTGGGCCGATGATTAGCAAGTTTTTGGAATACCGTGCTCAGTTCCACATATCATCTCCTGAGCAGCATCAGAAACAGGCAACCCCTTTTCGGCCGCAGGATGATGATGATGAGTAGCTTCTTCTTCTTCTTCTTCTCTCTATTCTCTGACTTTCTTTTTTGAAATGTCTAAAATGTGTTGATACAAATGATGACATCATCCATGTTGCATCATGGGATGATGTCATCCACCAAGTTGTCAAAGTCAACATGATTTTTAGATATTTTGTAAATATCTTTGTAAATAAGTGGTTGGCTCCATTTTTCCTTCTCTCTCCCTCATCTTCTATAAATATGGGAATACTTGTTGTATTCAGAGTGAACATTTTTTAGATAGATATAGAAGTGAGGAGAGAAAGACTTTGAGCTTTCTTGTAACAGAAGAGAACAATAATACAATTATTTAGACTTTGTGCTCAATAGCTGTGTTATACATTAGATCTTTCTTACATTAGATCTGTATGTGTTTAATCTGTTGGATTCATATCTACTTTTCCGTCATTTGTTTATCAGTATTGCTTTGTTTATTTATACAAGTAGGTTTGGCTCTGTTTACTACCAAACTAAAAACATAAATCTTCTGACCTTTCTGCTTTGGAATTCATTTCTTTTCTCCTTTCGGATCTGTTCTTTCTATTCTCCCTCTTTCATTCCTTTCTTTTCGTAGCCTGGAACACTCTACTGGGATGAGATCCCAACCCCGAAGGCAGAATCTGTGAGACTTGCATAGGTTCCTGCTATCATAATCATTTAATTTTCTAGGAAACAACATGGTCAAGAGGGTATCATCACATGCATAGTCTATCCAAACAACATGAAAAAATATAAGGTGCTCTTGAGAATATCCATGGACGTCGAATAGAGGAAAATTTGGTGAAGCAAAATTGGGAGGGAGTGGATAAAAAGACACTTCATGTGCAAGAGTACTGTGAAGAAAAAGTGAAGAATAAGGGGATGGAGAAGAAGAAGCAGTAGTTTATTACAACTGATGAATTTTCACTTGCAAATCATGAAAAAGTTACTCTAAAGATTGGGTGCTAAAACAAGAATTAGGTTGAATGTGTGAAATAAGGGGAGAATAAATATTAGGATTTGGTGTGGAAGTAGTAATATGATTGGTAGAAGATCTCACATTCATAGTAGAGAAGAAAAGATGAATAGAAGGTGTGGTATTAGTAGAAGTAGTGGTACCAAGAGGAGTAGAGACAACAATCCTTTGGGCTTCTTCATGGGAAACAAAAAGTAACATATCAAGATTTTCAGGATGCTTAGCAATATATGAATTGAATTCATTAATATCATAAGTAGAAAAGTCATGAGAGGCACTAGTCATGATGGAAAGGGATCTGACAAGGAAAGCGTGAAAAGGATCAGGTTCAAAAAATGATTTAAAAAAATTAAATCTAAGATAAATACACTATTGATAAAATAGATAAATACAATAAATGTCCAAGATCAATTAAAGGAAATATAAGCAAGAGTGAAAGATAAGATATAAAGAATGAATTATCTTGTAACTATAGGTCTGGACTGATGAACAGACTGGGAAGACGAATTCAAGACTGTGTAAGATTTGATTATGAATCTAGAAAGTGATGATCTTAGATACATGAGTTCCTAGAATGGGCTAGGGATGCCCAAATGCTAGCATCTGTTCTAGGTTCTGGTGTTTGTGGAATTTCTCAAGATCTGGTTCCTTCTATGTTGCTTAATGTCACTCCTTACTCATTGTATTTTGCATCATATTCATTTTGTCACACATGTACCTACAAAATAAACCCTACAATCATATATAGTACTCAATCACACATTATATGAATACAAATATGCATATTATTGATTTGGACTAACCTCAACGGTCACCCCAATATGATTATCATTGAGCATTGAACTACATTTTAGATTCTATGTATTTTTTATGTGTGTGATTGGAATAATGTCCCTTAATCTAGGATTCCATAGTGTTAGTCACACAAATAGATAGTGGGCTACAACTACTTTGTCCCAGATGCAAATTTGAGGTATGGAATTCAGAAGAAACCCTCCTATGCAGTGAATTATAAAATCCAAAATGTATTCCTTGGTGTAGTAGATAGAAAATACTAAATCCTTGTATATGTATGTGTCTCTTGAATGATTTCCCCCTAATGAGGTTGAATAAGTAAGTTTTTTAGATGTTTCCTTTTCTTAATTTTCATCATTAACAAGTAAAAGGATGACCAAGGGTAAAAAAATAAGACAATAAATAAGTAAGATCTACGATATAAAAAAGAAAAAAAGTGGAAAAAACACCCAGAAGGGATAGTAGTTCCCAAATTCTCTTGTTCCTAATGGGAGGTCTTGTACATAGATTCAGAAATGAAATCACGACTGAGTAAGACGTTGGATAGTATGTAAAATTGTAAGTTATCAATCAGAAACAACAAGAAATAAAGATGAAAATCATTTAAAAAAATGTAAAAACAAGGTAAAGGGGTGTTAATAAGTAATTCTCTTACTTAGGAATCATGCATATAAATTAAATATTTAGAGGCTAGATGTATATAGTAAGTGTGTAATTTATTGACTATGAATGGATCCCAAGGGGGTGACATAATGATTAGTTTAAGACATGGTTGAAGATAAAAAATTTAGTTGTGGTGAGTGGAGAAATGACCAAGGGTTTGGAACACAATCAACACAAGTGATGAAGGGAATGACATAGAGGTCGATACAGGATCAAGTTAGGATAATGAATATGATGATAAAGGAGATGCTAAGAAATATAAGGACTCTAGTGAGGATGATAAACAAGTTGAAAATGAATATGCAAGATGAGGGGGAGACATATATTATGAGGATGGGATATTTAAGGCTTGGAGAGGAGAAATGGGGGTGGTGTAGGTATGAGGAAGAGGCAAAAGTGAATCAAGGGATGAAGAGGGTGGGAATGTGAAGCAATCTACAAGAAGGGGATGATTGGAATCCTGTGGAGGGAGTGGATTGTTTTCATAATGTAGTGTAGTAGGATATGAAGGTGCAACAATAACATCACAATTTTCAAAAAGGTCTTGTATTATTTTATGGAGTTGGCAACATGATCTAGTGGGATAGTTTTCATTACATTGATAGGCACATAAGTCTCAAGATTCTTTCCACAAGGGTGATGGTGGAATAGGAGGAAGGATGATAAAATTGGCATCAAACATTTTTGGGAAGATGATAAATATAAGATTAGAAAAGGGGTGAACTTTCATGTGGATTGGAGGAAGTTATAAGCCTTTGAATGAATCTTCTTAGATGATTTTCATATAATACTATTATGATATAAAAGTTAGGGTGGAGAGAAGGTAGTTAGGTGATGTTATTGGCATAAAATATGATAAATGTTAAAGGGAGGGGTAGGAGACATAGTACACAATAAGTGAAAATAATACCTAGGTGGATATCCTTGAGATGAAAATCCATGAGAAAAACCTCATTAAATGTGTGTAATGGGTGAATTTAAAAGTGATGTGAGATGTGAGAGACACAAATTTAGGAAAATAGGTGAATGATTTCTCACTGAGGAAGTGGGAAGGAGAGGTTGTGTACAAGTATGGGCCAAAATGTAAGAAAATTTATGATGGACTCATTGAAATATTGATGAATCATATAGAGGTTAGATAACTAGGCTTTGGGAAGAATTTGAATGGATAAATTATTAAGGAATTCATCATAAAGTTGTACAAAATATTTTATACTATGTTTTGGGAGACATGAGTATTATTCAAGTGCATGACCAATAAGAAAAAGTAGGAAGGTGCACATGAGGAGAACATATTTATGTTCAATGAGATGTCATGCATAGTAGAAGAGGTGCATGTACTATTGGGGGTCTTTACTACTAGTAAAAAATTTAAGAGTGGTAATTTCGAAGGAAGTGGATATGGATCCACATGACACCATAGGGTGAATATGCTCATTATAAATTTAGTGATAAATTAAGTGAGTTACATGACCCCCAAGTGTTGAGACTCAATTTGGGTGATATGATCAATGAGATTTTGCAGTATGTTGGGGTGGGAGTGGGTATGGGGTGAGTATAATCCATGAGGAGTGACTAAGAAGAAAGGGTGGTATGATTGTGTGTATGGGGAAGATAATATAGGGAGGACAAGAACACATGGTTTTGAGCATGAAATTTGGTATAAAAGTTCCTACTTAAGGATTAGAGCACGAAATTTGGGGGTGGAGTGAGAAAGTTTAAAGAAGATCGCATATGTGGGAGGAAGAGTGTGTATTTGGAATTAGAGATTGTATGTTAGAATAAAATCACATGAGTATGAGGAGGAATGTGCAAATGGAAATTATATCACATAATTTGGGGGTGGAAATTTCAAGTGGGATGCAGAGTATGCAAGTTAGAATTGGATTGAGAAGTTGGAAGTGAATCCCATGAGTAGGGATGGAAAAAGTGCAAGTGGGAGATGAAAAATACATTTTGGAAGAAAAACTATCAAATATATGACAATATATGAACTACCTTGTAGATTGTTAGAGGTATTAAATAAATCAAGATCAACTCGTATTATAAATAAAGATGGGATTATCTTGTTATTGTAGGTATGAGGGGTAACATGATGAGTTTGATAGATCTCACATAGGATGTAGAGAGTGAGTTATAAGGGCGCTAAGTGGGAGTGTGGTTAAGTGAATTTATTCTAGTGAATGAGGAAATAAGCATATGGTTTTAAGTGCTATGGGTGTCATTATTTCTACATGGAAAATGGAAGATATGGGGTCATGATTAAGATTGAACTAGCAAGAGGTGGATTGGTCATGCTTTAAGTGGATTCATGATAAAAATAAGTCATGCATGTGATTGTGTAGGGTTTAGAACCAAATGCCAATAAGGAATGACAATTTATTTTTACTAAGATAATCATAAGTTTTTATGAGTGATGAGTCAATTCTCTACGATGGAGAAATTTCAAACAGTTTAGGAAATTAGGAATTGAGTTGATGGTTTAGAGTGTGAATCCAATGTGGTAATGAGATAGAATTACCACAAGGATGGTAAAGAGATAGGATAGTCATAAATTGATAGAGAAAAAAGTAGTACATCATAGATATTCATATGATAATGAGTGGGGGTTGCAACTAGGTCACAAGTGTGATCAACCCACAACTGTGGAGTATAGAGACGAGATGAAGAAAGAAGACAAATTGGAGAAGTGAGGGTGTAAAAATGACATTGAGGTTAGCTGTAAATGTGATTGTGGAAAAAGGTAGAAGGCCAACTATATATAGTAAATGGAAGGAAGTAGGAATGCAATAATTAGATGATAGGAATGCATAATAAAAGTCACACATGCGACTAGGATGAAATATTTTTATTTTTTATAAATTTTCAAAATAATCATAGATGTGACTATGTCAAGGATATGTAGAAATTAGAAATTGTGGGGTTAGCCAGAAAATGTATACAATTGTGCATGAGATTGAGGATAATAATTTTTTGAGGTTTCATGGATTTTGATATTTTTGGGGAATTTTTGAAAATATAGAAATATAAAAATAGAAAATCAAAACCTTGTTATTAATAAAGAAGGTGTAGGAATCACTTTACAGATTCCCAATATACCTCAAAGGTACATAGGTATCTTGGGGAATTTTATGTTAACAAAACTATGAAGTACAACACATAAAATGTAGGATCCTGATGGTATGTTAGAATTTAGAATCTAAGGGGTTTACTCAATATGCTTTGTGGTAGGCGAGGCCCAATATACCTTATGGTAGGTGAGGCCCAAATTTGTGATACAAGGGAGTTGTTTAAGGCCTGGTTCTTGGTGTAAAAATCACATCACTTCACAATAACTAGCTAAAACTATATTTCTAATTGTCCAAAAATGATATCTCATCCAAGGAATATTTATATATTTTCATAAGATGGAATCTAAATTATGCACATTGGGTGATGAAATTCGAGTATCCCCTAAAGGACTAATATGATTTTTGATTCCCAAGATCACCTTTTGGTATGAGAGAAGAGGATACACAGTCTTATTTCGGTTTAAGACAAACAAAATGTTGTATAAGCACATAAACATAATTAAATAAAAATTTAAATGTTCTTTTTATGATAGAAAAATTGCATGGAAATCACGCATGTGATTGTCTATTAGACAATTTTTTTTTAAAAAAATTGCCTTTTGATAAAATATCCGCAAGGATGACTATTAGAGCTGACATGAATTTAAACATTAGAAAAATAAAATGAAATGAAAAGTGTGAAAAAACTAATGAAAAAATGATATTTTATTTTTTAAAAATAAATTTAACCCGTAACCTCAACCCAGTCCCACCATGCTCACCAAAATGTATGCCAAGATATGAGCTACCTTGCAGTGTGTTAGAGATATCAAATAAATAAAGATCAAATCATGCTATAAATAAATATGTGCTTGTGTCACCATTATATGTGTGAGGGGAAATCATCAGGTTTTTTCCATGATTAAAGAACATTGAATCCTAAATCTCAATTTGGAATCATAAAACTAGGGAAACTGTTAGTATGTTTTTGACATTAGGGGAACTTCCTAATTCAAATATGTATCCATTTTAAAATTTGATAAAAAAACATGAAATGACATGTAATGAGAAAATAAATAATTGAAATTAAATGGTATACATGTTCATGGACTTGAGGGGACCAAAGGCATGGTGTAAGGTTTATTGTCGGTGGATTTTTTATTGTTGAAGGAAATAGATTGATTGTAATATGTCACCATTCACATGTACTACTACATAGAAATCACAATACAATCACATGCGTGACTACATGTATGTTGAAGATAAAAAAATCTAAATGTTTCGTGAGCTTCAAGATGTTGAAATGATCATATTTATCTTTGGGAAAACCTGTGAGTAGAGCATATGGAGTAAGGGAAAAAAATTATCTAAAAAACTAAACGATGAGGAAGATAAAAGGGGGTGTGAGGTTTTATTTCATATATTTTAGGTCCATAAAAAATGGGATGGATATGGGTGCAAAGTTAATAGAGAGTTGAGATGATAAGGGTTCAATGTTCATTAGAGATGAAAATGACAAGATGATTTAATTAAATTTTTTTGGTGTGTACATGGAGTGTTGTGACATGATCTGATGTGAGTGGGTGAGGATAATTGAATTGGTGCAATGTAATTAATCAGGATTATTTTAGCTTTTTAGTTTTTTTTGGAGGATTATTTGGATTTTAGTGATTAATATGTTTTATATTTATTTGTAAATGATGTAACCATAGAGGTTCGTTTTTTTATGTGTACAACTTTATTTGAGGAAAAAAAATTGGAAAATATTATTACATTTTGGGAAGGCATGAATTTGGTTTAAAATTCTCATCAAATTATATTTTTTTCGTTAAAAATAATTTTGAGAAGGTCTATAATCACATAGAGTGGCGTTGTATTATTGTCGTGGTGTAATTTTTAGGGTTAAGCCCTTTGTTTGTTTACTTTATTATAAATCTTTCAATGATACTTTAGCTGGTATGGATATCTATGGACATCAACTAAGAAATTTGGGATCTTCATATCTATCCAATAAGGTTATCCCTTAGCCCCTTCTCTTTATGTTATCTACTCAAGGTCTTAGCTTCTTATTGAATGATAATGTTTTGAAAGTACTTCTCAAGGGTACCACTTTCCCCTTGGATTCTCAACTTATTGATGGAAATTTTGATCATGATTCCTTTCCATTTTTTAATAAGATGAAATATTTATGAATAATATAGAATGTATCCAGCCTTTTTATCTTTCCTTAGGATCAAACATTTAGTGAGGAAAAGATAATTACTATAGACAATCCTTTGAACCTAAACTTGTTTAGTTTACATGGTACAATTAATAGTTAATGTACCATGGGGATATTATCACATTATTTAGGATTCCATATTCCTTCCAAACATATCCAACTGAATTATGGAGTCATGTAGTGCATAAAGTGGAGAAATACCTTACTTATTTCTCATCAAAACTTTCTTGAGAAAGAGATTACTTATTGTTCATCAAAACTTACTCTTGTTAGTAAGTTTTAGTTTTTTCCTCCTACTTTTGCATATTATTATATTTTTTAGCTCATTTTAAATTTATATACAACTTGTTAGACAAAATCCATGTTTATATTTGTGAAGGTTCTCAAAGAGTGGTTTGGGACCTTTGTTTTCTTCCTACATAATTTGGGGGCATGAACTTAATTGATATAATAAAAGAGTGGATGATTTTATGTGCCAAAGGGATCCCTAGATAATTTAAAACCATAAATATTATAAAGTGTTTCTCAAACATTATATTTATGTATGGCGGGTATTCTTGGAAAGGTGTCAATTTTCAAACCTCAATATTAGTCCTATGTATATCAAACTAGTAAGCAATTTTTTTTAGTTTGGAAAGGAGTTAAATTTTAAAATAATCCCTATAAATACACCTTATGTTGGAAATTAGGAGCACCCAAGGAAACTCAACAATGAAAGCATACCATCTAAAAACATGTGTTCATTAAAAAGAGTATCAGACCATCCATGAAGATTTAGGAAGGAACAATAATGGTTTTAATATTTCAATGTGGTACACCAATCACAGAAGAATGTAAGAACACTTCAACAATAAAATATTTTATTTATCTCACACCACACACTTAAGATATATTGAATATTAATAAATAGGATTGTATAAGGTATGTTATGACTAATAACCTCACTAAAGTTTAAAAAATTAATATGGGAAACCAAGCTTGTTGAATATAATAAAAAACTTGGTTTTAAAAACTCCATAACTACCTATAAACGAACTTATTAAGTGTGAACATAAACTTACAACTAGGTGGATAATAATTCAAACTAATACATATGTGAAGACTAATCTAACACCCTCCCTTAATTGGAGTTGTAGGGAGTAAAAAAATGGCTATTGATCCCAACTAATATTCCTTATAAGGTACCCATATACACTCATAAAGTTCCAAAAAATGGAAGTAAGTAAAAGAAATAACAAAGGACTTCACCCTATGGAATCCCATAAGTACAAATTTCTTCACCATGTGCAAAGATTGGTAAAAAATATCTTATGTGCATTAAAAATATGTAAGGAAGTATCTACAATGTGGAGGGATCAACCCAATAATAAATTTTTCTTCCTGTAAGAAGAACTGCCAAGTGCATTGGGTGATCCTCCAAAAGTGAATAATATTCCTCTGTCAAATTTGTGTCTAATCTTAGATTTCTTAATGCTACAGAAAATAAAATTGGAGTATCTGAAACACCATTGCATAAAATAACAAAACTAGAATGAATGGTAGAATCACCAACAAGAGAAGAAACAAAAAATCTTATATGTTGATCCAAGTCCTCTTAAATAGTGTGTCATAAAAAGATGGAAGTTCTATTATCAAGATGTCTTGAGAATACAACACCTGTAGAATATCTAATACCTTGGTTATCTTTCCAAAGAACAAGTTGTATGGGAGATACTATATCATATGTGTGTTTTCTAATAATTGTGTTAGTGTAACTCATAGATAGGAGTATGTAAAACCAAAATCCAAGAGTATGTTTCTCAAACAATCCAAACACATAAACAAATGAATCTGATGTAGACTAGAATTTACTTGTAAAGGACAAAGCACATCACTCATCCTAGATTGAGCACTCACCTAAAGCATGCAAAGGTACCAGGCCCCTCTTTAGGTTTACTGTTGTAGGATGTTAGCATGATGAAAACTTAATGTATTCATATCCGAAATTAATACAACATTCTACAAAGCATGTTCAGTTCTAGATCTTAAGAATAACAAGTTTAAATAATATCCATCATGAAACCAACCATGCAAGAAACAATTAAACTCAATAGTAATACTCTGATTCAGCCAACACACTCCATTATACTAAACACAATGAATACATATAATATCACTACATTAGATAATACCATATCTTATGCATGCATCAGATATGGAAGCATAACTTCATAGTAATTCAGTTCCCACACACCCTATACTATGCAGATCATTACATATTTATAAGGGTGGGGGATTTCCCTTCACCGCTTCTATAACTCCAAAAATAGGTTACATTCTAGAAATAGCCATGCGCCTTTACAATCACAGCCACACATGCAAGTGCGCTAAAAATAGACCTCTTCTATTCAACTGGTAGTAGCAATTTCTATTCTTATCCTACACCCATGCAAAGCACTTAGTAGCTACTCTTCCAAAAATAGCCGATGTGTATAGCACAAGTCTTTACCCTGTTTGTGTGCTCGGAATGCTATCTCCAAAAATAACCCATACATGTGAAAATTGCTAAGTCCCAAATCCACCCTTATATTTTGCACACATGTTATCCCCTATCCTTTCACGCCTTTGATTGCACCTTGTTCTCTCGCACGAACCTTTTTTGTGCCTTCTGCTAAGTATTACACTTTCATTTGCCCAACATTACCCCACACTAGACTACATTTCCACCCTTGCAATGGTTACTCCTTGAACAATAAAGAATAAAGTAATGGAAAGGATATAAAATAATTTCAATGCAAAGAATAAGTATCTACTTTGCATCACCCTCTGCTTCAACTAGAAGAATGAGTTATGGATATTCTTCTTTTATTTCTGCCTCTAATGTTTTCCACTCACTTAGCATGGCCTCTGCCTTTTCTGGAATATTCACTATGATAGACTCCAGCTCATCCTAGGTAATATCTCCCTTTTCATTTTATAATACTAACATAATGTTAGCCATTGCAGTCATTCTCCCTTCCAGCAGATTCATCTTTTGCGCTATTATTTTTTCAAGTTCATCCAACCTATTCTTATGGGGCTCCTAGGTCACTGCAATGGCCTCACGTTTTTGCTTTACCAGTTTCAGTCTCTCTACATGCCCCAATGTTTCATCCTTCATATATTTTATGAATTCATTGTCCTCGACCACTATCCTTACTCTGATGATGGCCTTTGGAGCTGTACAGATATTTAATGCTTGATTTGTTTTCTTCAGCTCCTCCCGCAGAGTTTGAAGCAATTCCTTGTATAATAAAATTTTTCGCACTACAGTAGCCTTATCCCTCTCTACCTCCTGCTTAGGGTCCTTTGGTGCTAGCATCCTAACTTTTCCCTCCTCAAGCACCAAATCAACTAATGTTCACACATACTGCATAGCTGAAGGGAAATTTTTGGGTACCTTGGGCTCTAAGTGTGGTCTTACTTGGAGGACGTGATCCCCGATCTCTTTTTCCATGCTGATAATAACCCCATTCTTCTTCTTCTCCAGGTCCTTTTCTCCTTTCAAGCACACGATCTCGACATCCTTGGCCTTGATCTCTTCCCTTAGCACCTCAATAGTGGCATATTTTTCTATGTTCCTCCACACCACCTCTGTAGATACTTTCACCAAGGCATTACTTACCTGCTCATCAGACATAATAATGGGTTTTATGATTATATGTTTGGCCTAAGGTGCATTCTTCAACCTTCTTGACACACAAGATTCTTCGCATACATTACATTATAGATCATCCATGTGTGTGTGCATAGACCAAGATAGTTGCTTCCTTGTGCATGTGGTGGCCATGTCCTCATCCATCAGCTCCTGCCCATATAACTCATGAGGGCTCACTGTGATTTGAAAATAGGCATGGAAAATTTTACTTATGTCCTTAGCATAGCCCAAAGATGGAACAATAAATTCTCCACTTGTTATTTTAGTCCTTGGCCCCTTAGGTACTGGAGTGCCAAGATTTGGAGTTGGATCTTCAGTGTCATGTGCATTATCTGGTCCTGCCTCTTCTTCCTTTTCCCCTTATCCTTCATTCTTCAAATCTTCATCTTTCATCTCTTCCACGTCCTTTGGTGGTGAAGGGGGTTTCGAGTGCACTCTCTTCAGACTCCTTCACCTCCTCGCTCAACTTAAACTTCCTCCTTCTGTTCAAAAATGTATCTTTCTATGGAGAGATTCATGGTGATCTCCGCACTGAATAGGGAGTAATTCCTTGAGTCATTTTTCGTCTGAACACCCTCTTAAAGTGGCACTCTTTAGGGTTTTCTCCTGCCTCTAATTATTCATCCCCTTATTCTTGTTTTTGGGGTGGAGTACTTGCGCACTCAAATTTTACCTTTCCTGAGGGTTTCCTTCATCCTTTATGCACTAGGCCACCACTTTCTTCATGATCTTCCTCTTCATCATATACTTCTATAGTTTCAGTGGTCTTTGGAGCTGGTACATTCTCCATTGTATGATTTCCCTTAGGCGGCCATGGGAGCACAAACTCATTCTCCACATATGTTTTACCCTCGAACTTAGGCTTGAGATGAAGGTAGATAAGCATGGCCCCACTATCTCCAATGACCAAACTCACGGGCTTCATACTTATCATGTCTGAAATTAGCCTCTACATGTATGCAGTATGCCCTTTGATACACATAGGTCTTATGTAGCGTATGGTAGTCACAGTCTATCTTGTGTACAACAATGTTTAGGTGTCACGCATTATTGAAATGATGGATTGATGCCTAGAAGTAGTGCATTGTGAATGCATATGGCATCTTACACCAAGGGCTCCAAGTTTCATCCTTCATCACAAACCACACAATGTGAAAGTGTTGATATACTACGAACTAGACTGCCTTACCCACCACCAAAGGTAAATCCTTGGGGATGTTACACTCCTCTTCAAATGCTGCATGGAACCTGTCATACCACATTGTTGCCCTCTATTTAAACAGTCCACTCATTGACCCTTCACATAATTACTTCTCAAACCTTTCTTCCAGGGACTTATTCTGTGTGGGGTACTCCCAGATCTTGTTTTTCGGCCCATCGGACACTCCAATTTCAAAAAATACTAAGGAAAATAGGACAGTGTCAAAACTGATTTTCTCACATCTGCGCTCTTCCTCAATGATAGTGTTCATAATATAGTCTGTCATGTTGTATATTGTTCCCTATGACATTATCATTGCAATTTTTAACCACATTGTGTTCACATGAGACCATCTCTCTCGATCATTTAATTTGGTGACCAGATGTGCATCTACCTGTACCACTAGATACTTCTTTAGTTTTTCAATATCCATTCCGCGTGGACCTTTGGTGTATCCTAATTCATTCTACATCTCCAAGATGGTTTCTTTATCTTTCAAGTCATTGTTCAGGTCCACTCTTGTGTCCCTCAATCCTGTTATAGTTGAAATCATAGTGGTTGTAATCCTTACCTTGCATCTAGCGAAGTAGAAGAAATCTTCATGTACTATGTTCATCAGCCACTGGTACAAAGGATCATACTTTCCGAAATATGGAAGCTCGTATAACTGGTAGACTCCAATTTGTTTTAGCAGCTTCTCTCCCACATCATCATACACTAGAATATCCTCATTTGTGTGCTTGTTTTTCTTTGTATTCGATAGAGCATCTAATTCCTTTTTGTTCTCTGATGTGTGGTAGTTATAGTCACTGATCTTGCATTTTCAGACGTGAGAGCCCCATTCTTGGCCTACTATTACACCTTCTAGGTATTGCATCTCTGAAAAATTACTCTAGGGAGTAATTTCAACTTCCGCTTCCACCTTCTTCTTCCCTTTTTCTCATACGTCAGGTGCTTTATTTGGTTCCATCTGTAAATCACAACTTTTTGTCCTCTAATGCTCACCTTCTATCTTCTGCAATGTGTAAACTTAAACCCTAGCTCAAATCTACATGCCCTAGTTAAAATCATGTGCCCTAGCTCTTTCGAATGCTTTTCTTCACTCAAACCCTAACCAACGGGGATGTAAGCTTCTCCTGCACACAAATCTGCTCCTCGTGTCTAGTTTCAAACTCTTTGTACCTCAATACTCTTCACTCATCTCGGTCCCACTTAACTCTTTCAAATTTTTGAGATTTACAACAGTAAGAATGAACTTGTATCCCTTTCTTATATAGATTTTCAAAAATTTGGTGTATTTATTTCTCCTTTTCCTACCAACATTCCACATTAATTGACCCTTTTCACATTTTTCCACGTGGTACATCTCTGTGCCTCATCTATAACCTTTTAGCACGTCTTCCTACCTTCTAGCTACAATCTTCTCTTCAGTGCGCTTCCATGCACCTGAGTACCTCATCTTTGTGCCTTCTCTTGGTAGTCTCAATGGCTTCCAATTACCTCACTTTATATTGTTCCTTCATTTATCTCCATCCATGGTCCTCATTTGGAAGCAATCTTTTTTTCACCAACTCTTCAAACTTTGAATAGCACTTGTATCAGTTTGCTCCTTTATGTGCACACTTTGCTTAATAACCACCCCACACAAATGGTATGTGTAGTCCTCTACACATAAAAATATTACAAATGGTAATTAGCTTCTGGCACACAAACACACTTATTTCACAAAATAAAAACTAAACGGAAAAAGCATAGCGACGAAGAATGAAATACATTAAGGGAAGAAATAATTTAAAACCTAATCTAAATGGCAATACTACCTTATTAAAAACACCAAGAAGACTTATTTATAGTAGGGCTTCATCCTACTCCCGTTGAAGTAACCGGGTAACCGTATTCCATCAAGCATTTCTAACTGATAAGCTCTTGTTCCAAGTATGTGAGTGATAACATATGGTCCTAACCAATGTACTTTGAGTTTTCTTGGATGACGTAGAAACTTAGAATCATAAAGGATCATCATTTGTACTATCTCAAGCATTTTTTCCCTAATGTTCTTATCATGCGATGCTTTCTGCTTTGATTTTTCTTGTTTCTGACTCTAGCATGCTATCGCTCGTCTCTTATCCAGCTTAATCAACTTATAAATCCATTCATTTAATTATTTATCATCAACTACACCTCTAGCATGCACAATACACAAAGAAGGTAGCATGATATCCATAGAAAGAACTGCTTCTGCACCAAACACCAACTAAAAAGGTGTGGCCTTGTTTAACCACTTGTATGTTTTTTAATACGCCTAAAGTACTATAGAAACTTTATCATCCCAATCTTTTCTTCCAACATCACAAATTTTTCTCAATTTCTGGCTCAAAATCTTGTTGAAAGCCTCAACAATCCCATTTTCCTAAGGATGATATGGTGTATTCTTATGGTGTGCAATCATGAATTCATCCAATAAAATTTGGATTGTCTCATTCAAAAAATGGGTGCCTATATCACTGGTCAAACTCAAATGGCATCCATAACTTGTAATAATATTTTCCCATAGGAACCTGGCTATTGTAGCCATTGTACAATCCTTTATAGGTGTTGCTTCTACCCACCTTGTCAGATAGTCTATGCAAGTAATGATATAGCGCAATCCAGTCCTGCGTGCAGCTGGTGAAATAAGACCCACAAAATCAATAGCCCATTTTTCAAATGGTTTTGCACTAGTGATAGGTCTTAGAGGCATTTTATCTCTTTGACCTGGTTTCCCAAGGCACTGAAAGTGATCACAAGCCTTGCAATATGGCTTAAAATATTTATACAGGGTCTCCCACCATAATCTAGTGAGTAGAATCTTACGCGCAGTGGCATCACTTGCATAATGGCCACCAACAATACCACCATGAGCTTCCCCCATGATATCTATGTGCTCATGTTCCAGTACACAACGACGTAATACGTCATCCCGACCTGAATTGTACAAGTCACCACTAATCAACATAAATGGTGTAATGCGTATAGCAATTTTTTTCTTCTCTAAGGATTTCATTCCTCCTGGTGTCATACATGTTTGTAGAAAGACATCAATGTCCTCTAATTCCGATGGCACGCGTTGTAACCTGTATAATTGTGCATTGGGTATGGTATCTTCAATTGCTTTTGCTTCTTCTCATGATTGTATTATGGATAAATGGTCTAGTCCAGAATTACTTTTCCCTACTGTGAAATCAAATTCTTGAAATAAGAGTACCCATATGCATATACGCCCCTGTAAAACGGGCGTGTTGACCAAATAATTCAATGCTAAGTGATATGTATAAAATAAAAATGGCGTTTCTAGTAGGAATTTTCTAAATTTATGTAGTGAATAGATCATTAACAAATCTTCATGTTATGTAGTTGTATAATTCTGCTCTGCAGGAGTTAACTTTCTACTAGTAAAACATATAGGATGATCTATAATACCTTCTCCAAGATGAGCCAACATTGTGCTAATGGCCGTGCTAGAGGTGTCCACATGTACATGAAATGGTTGGTCCCATAAAGGAAAGCATAAAATTGGTGTGATAGTAAGTTTCTCCTTCAATGTCTCGAACGCGTGCCGCTACAATTTCCCCAATAGAACGTCCCTTTTCCTTTTAGTAACTCCTCTAAAGGTGCAGAAACCTTAGTATAACCCTATATAAATTTTCTATAATACCCGGTGTGACCCAAGAATCCGCGCACCTCACTTTGACTGGTAGGCTCTTTCAAGACAATAATGACTACAACCTTAGCTGGATCAACCAACAAACCTTCCTTGCAGATGATGTGCCCTAACAGTATTCCAAGTGGTGTGGAAAATACACGTTTCTTGATGTTAAAATAGATACTCAATTTTCTACATATTTCAAACATTAAGCATAGATCATCACAATGATCCTTAACAAGCCCATACACCATCCAATCATCTAAATAAACCTGCAAGAAGTTATGAATAAAATCTTTGAACGCTTGAACAACTATGCACAAAAATATAGCAGGCACATTTTTTAGACCAAAAGGCATCACAGTATAGGAAAAAATTCCCCATTCAGTCATAAAAGTAGTCTTTTCCTGATCCTCTTGGGCAACCCTAACCTAATGATACCCAGAGAATCCATCCATAAATGAATAGATTTAGTGCCCTGCAACACCTTCTAGTATTTCCTCGATGAATGGTGTAGGAAAGGGGTCAGTCACACATGTAACATTCAGCTCCATGTAGGCCACATAGATTCTAATCTGACCATCCTTCTTGATATTGATTACTATTGGTCTAACCCATTATGACTCATCCAAGGGCTTGATGATCCCAGCCTTCAAAAAAATTTCAATTTCTTCTTTGACCTTTTCTTGCAAGTTGGAGTTCATCCTATAGGGTCTCTTTATGATTGGGCGTGCACCTTCCTTAAGCTTTATCTTCATCTCTCCTAATGATTCATGCATGCCTTTGAGTTCATGGTATCCCCGAGGGAATAAGTCTTGATAATCCCGTAGTGACTCAATGATTTTTGCCACTTCAGAGTCAAACCAATAGCCCCCAATTATGGCATCCTTAGGCTCATCATCTGATATAATATTCACTTTATTTTTCTTCATAGGTTCATGATAGGTGCACATGGTCTTATCTACACTATCCAATACCTCACACCTACCTATTGAATGGTCTACATCCATATTTTCTACTTCTTCATCATTCACTAAGTAGACCATTTTTCCTTTTTCTTTCTCAAGGCAAGTGTACTTAAGTACTGTGGCATTTGTCTCTGTTTCTTCAGCAAAATGTGCTCCTAAGTCTCCTTTGTCAAATAACTCCTGAATGAGTTCTTCCACCTTAGGACTATCTCCCATAGTTAAGCACCTTATAACCTTCAATGCCTCTTCTACTAGAGGTTTAGTACAACAGAATTCAAACATCTGGGTCATTCCTAGAATTAAATCCTACCAATTTCCAACCTCTCTATGGAGTTCTGCATATACATACCAAGCATGCATGCAACCTTATAAAGTGGAATAAATTTTGTGCACCCAGAGCGAAGGTGGTAAAGCTTCCTGCCCCTTTGTCCAAAATCTCTCACACTGCTGAACGTGGTCATGAACAGGTTGATTACCATGATAAGTGCAGATTTGAGTAGGTGCATTGCTCCTGAAGAACCTAGTAGCAAGAGAAATCCTAATTTCATTCCATCCTACAAGATTTTCCTTGTGAACCACCCACCATCGCGATGTTGTCCCACATATTCTGCCTTTCTAACTGGTATATCCATTGTTCCTCCATGGTGCATAGAAATACTGTAGGATCCCCTTCTCCAGTGTAACGACATATTGTGTTGTTACATATTCTCCTAATACAATGAGGTCTATTGTCCCACACAAATGTGCTCTTGACTTCCCTCCCTACCAACTCATAAGTGCTATGAGCCCAATTATCACAAGCAACACTTGTAGTATCGCTAACAGACTATGCATCTTCCCACTGAAGGATTCCTTCTTTATATGGGTCAAATACCTCTGGGTCTCGGATGATGCATACATAAATCCTATTCAGGTCTTCCTTACTCAAAGGCTCAACATAGGGTGCAAATTTTCCATCTGTTAAAGGGATAATAACTCTTCACTCCTTATTTTCGAAGCTGATATAACCCTTATTGAACAAAATATTAGCATTATTCACATAGCACCAAGGATGCCCCAGTAGATCTGGGAAGCTATCTGCCTCTACCAGCACTAAAACCTCAAAATCACTAGTGAACTTGGCTCCTTGTATGGTAATGGATACATATTTTAAAAATCTGATGGGAGTGGCCTTAGTCTAGTTAGCCATGAACAATACATTTAAAGATGGCTGTAAAGGATGTCTCCCCATTTGCACCCATGCATATAAAGTAAGAACATTGACTTTTGTGCCTGTATCAATCAATATAATACTCAAAATCCACCCATCCACAACAGCATTCAGAGTGATATCCTTATCATAATCTAAGCTATGGAGGGAAAGATTTACATGAAGGATTTTCCATCCCATCTCAATACTTGTGCATGGAGTGTTTCCCTTTAACCAATTCCCTAACATTGGAATGATATTCTCTTGGCAAAACATCTTGCACACTTCTTTCAAGTCATCCTTATTAGATTGGATCATTTCTATTCCTCTCTTTTTCTCCATCTTTCGTGATTGCTCCTTTAAATAATGTATTTCACCCTCAATATTTTTGAGTACCTCTATGGTCTCCTGATAAACCTCCTTATGATGGATAGGATCTAGGTATCATGCATGTAGAAACTCTTCCTTAGTGATGGTTGGCTTCTACTATAATGCTTCTTTTGCATGTGCCACGTTAGTGCGGGTAGTGATCTTTATAGGAAATGTCTCATATTCTAGTTCTGATTTGGGCATCCACTGATTTTCCACAGTGCGTTGTATTCTAACCATCCCTGCACCTTTGTTTTCTTATTTATGTTTCTCACTAAGATGCTCATACAAGTCTAGGAATTCCTCATAACTATGATTCTTTCCACATAAAGAACATGTAATATTTTGAGGACATTCATGCATGTAGTGGTCAGGAGATCTACATGTATAATATGTTCCACGAGGAAACTCACCTTGTCCACCATCATGGCCTTGTCCTTTGAATCCACCACGGTATCCTCGACCTCTACCATGACCTCCTTCAAAATGCCCTTCATTTTGATCATAGCACAATTGATTGTGATCCTGATCCTGATGCTCATTCTTACCTTTAGATTTATCTAATACTCATGTCTATTGTACACTAAGATCTATAACATCTTGGATCTAACCAATCATCCTGCAGTATTTCATGTCGTGAGTCATGGACCTACATATTTTACAGTAACAAGAGGTGTTCTTCCTTATTGTGTGTTGTAATAATGGGCAATGGCTAGCATCATGATTTAAATGACATATCTCATAGTCCAACAATAATGAGTGTACTGATTTGTAACGATAACTATCCTTTGTGTGACCTTCCACTTCACAATTTGTGTACCAAATCCCCGTGCACATCTCATGTGCTGAATTTTTGAATAGCTTCAACATTTTTTCCATAGATGCAATCTGTGCTTCTAAAAATGGGCTCACCTCAGTGTTTATACTTCCAACTGCCTCGGCCCGTAAAGTTGCTTCAAGTGCTTCGCGCAGGTCAGTATATGTCTTATGTGACAGTTCCCTTCTAAAAGGTGTAATCAGACCTAAAAAACCCATTGCACATGATGGCTTGCATGAATATCATAAGAAATTTTAGATAACAGTGTTTTGAAATGAGAATCATACTCTCTGACACTCTCAGTAGTGTCTTGCTTAATATCCTTGAGCGCAATTATACTCTTCTACTTGAACTCAGAGATGTGAAACTCTTTAAGGAAAGCATCTTTTAAAGTTGCATAGTCTACACAAGTCTAATTATGGTCCACCTTTCTGTACCAGTTATGCGTGCGCCCTTATAAAGTAGTGGCAAGTTGACTGGCCTTTCACTTAGAACCCATTATTCCTTTTGTGCACCATAGTATATCACACATGTGCACATGTTCAGAAACATTTTTTATGCCCCTATACACTGGAAGATGAAGAGACATCTCCATGTAAATATTTTGGGGTTAGTGTGGACCTTTCCCACATGATCTAGAACCTCCTATGTTTCCTCTACCTCCAGAACCACCAGATCCACCGGAACTAGAACTACCTATACCTCATGATCCTGAACTTGTAGCCAGAGTCAAACAAGAAGATGTACTTTCCTGTGTCCCAACAAAAGTACTGAACTGCACCCCTACATTTTGCGAAGTGTTACTACTCCTAGAAGAGACTCTAAAATTATGTGCGCCTAAATTCTCTGTAGAAGATACATCTGAAAAAGTACCCCCAAACAACAACAAAGACATTTGCAATGCCATCGATGTGCTTGTTATATGACTTACTCTTCCTCTCCCACTACCTAAATTAGCTTGCTGATTGTTTATCATACTAGATGATGTAAGACCAAGCACAAGGGAAAGGTTTCCAAGTAGACTTAGATGTGTTCCCGTGGCCTAGGTCCTCTATGTTGGTGCACTTCTATGTGAGGCTGAGGGGGTTACCCTGTCATGCTTCCCCAAACGGGGGATTTCCTGATGATATGGCTCCACGCCATCTATGTGAGCTTCAAATCCTTCATGAGACATCTATCTCCTCAATTCCATTCACTCTGTAACACCCCACTGATTTTACATCTCCCTCTCACACGCATCATTATATTTAAGCTGTCTTTCTTCTCTCTGTCGCTCTACCGCTAATCTACCATCTTTCTCCAAACCTTCTCCTGCCCAGTATGTGGTGGGGTTTAGTTAGCCATTGGTTTTCTCTCCAAATTTTAGGTTACCATCAAGATTTTGATCTTCAGTGGAATTCCTTGCATGTAAGTTCCCCTAGGATATCATAAAAATTGGAATTATGCTACCTCTAGGCAAGAATAAGTGGAAATTAAGTACTCTAGAATATAGTTTTTCAGAACACAGCGAAACCAAGTATCCACAACACGTGTCTAGATTAGATCAGTATCATAGAGGGCCCAAAAATCTTCCTACATCCAAACAAGTGTGTGATACCTCCAATTCCTCTTAGACGCATAAGTAATCAGCCACTCGTACAGCTCTACTGGAAAAATGACGAAGAAGCTATCATACAAACTATCATACATATTTTGTTCCACCCATGCACGTGAGTTAAACTCAGATCTGATGCTAAACCTCTGTGTGAATTCTTCTTCTAGATCATGTATCCACTCCTCAACACTTGTTAGGTTCAATCGATATGTCTTCATCGCAAACCATCCTGAAAACAACTGAAAAAGAGGTCTTGGCAACGGAACCAATGATGCAACATAGAATTTACCAATAAAATCCTAGGTTGACTGGTACATCACTTAGCCTAGACTGAGCACTCACCCGAAACGCACAAAGATACTAGGCCCCTCTTTAGGGTTGTTGTTGTAGAGACCAAAATTGGGTCACACTCCCCTTGGTCCCCTTTCGAATAACTAACTTAAACATACTCACCTAACATTAGCCCCATTTTACCCCATATTAACATTAATTTAATTATCCACAATGAAATCAATACTCACCCTCAATCCATTTATTAATTTAATTAAATGGATGCACACCTCACGTAGCCACCTCACCTAAACACCTCACCATAGACCTATTCATAGCATGTTTCCATAACTAACTAAGACGTATCCCTACTTACCTTAATGAACTAAGACTTAGTATAAAATTAAAAGCACATGCCTATTATTCCTCTAACCACATTTCCTTGTATCTAAATGCAACGTACCATTTAGACCCGGCACCAACTAGCAAAGCTGGAAAAAGATAGCCAAGATATGATATTTTAGGCAACCTAGGATATCTCACCTTAACTGATTCTGGTCAACCCAAAACTGACGTCGGTCACCCTAAACCATCGTCGGATACCATATAACCATTGTGGTAACCTTATTTCAGAGGTTGGCCACATTTTCAAGTTTTGGGAGCAAAGGATATTTATATGCAAGCAAGAACCAGAGCTCTTTTTCACATCTAGACATCCCTATCCAGCACAACCATTGTTCAAAAGGTATTTGCATTCACCGTAGCATTCTGGGAAGCACTTCTGCGGCACTAACCACCATTTCACCGATCAACCATCACCACCACCAAGCCATTAAACATGCACAGTAGTAAGCATGTTTCTAACCTAGACCATTTCATTACTATTCAATTTATAAGGGTTCTTCACCTTTATTTATCAACCACCATTTATATTTTAGCCTCACCACTATTGCCTTCATGTGAACCTGATCATTACCATCACTCATAACCATTTTAATCACCTTTGTCCATTCCTAAGTACCTCTGAATGTTCCCAACACCTCCACAAACCTAAACCAACTACTTACCATCTCTGATTCAGCCTTAGACAAATCCCCAAAACCATGAACTATTGAGTTATTATCAACCCACCTTAACCATCGTCGGTTCTTACTACAACATCATCGGTCATACCATACCAACGTTGGTCTCTCTATTTTTCAATCCTGCTAATAGAAGATCCCAATAACCTTTTCCCAAGTGACCCAAGTGACCAAGAACCTGACCCTGACTTGTTTTAGCACCTTGATTATTTACCTTATTTCCAAATTTGATCATAGCCTAACCTGTTATATTAGATTTCCTTATTGTATTTGGATGGGATACCTAAATCATATCAACTATAGTAGAACCTTTTTTATTTACGTCATTTCTTGCATTAAAATTGTATTAAACAGTGGGTTGACTACCACTAAGGAAGTATCACACTTCCTGAATCTAGCATATGTTAGGCATCCCACTGACATTTTTTGGTTAATTCTTTCTTGTGGTCTTGTTTTGTATTTTAGGTAGTTCCTCTTAGCCAAAAGGAAGCTCTCACAGTCAACATTGGATCAAGAAGTCAGAACATGTACAATGAACTCTAACCAACCATCACAACAAGTATTCATCCTTAACCCATACCCTTATATGTTTCATCTAAAAACTTAAAGAAAACAGTGAAATTTTTTTGGCACAATCCACCCATACCATTTATACGTATTACCCTACTCATTACCCTCTGTGAATATATTACCCTACCCGTCATCACTCCACTTATTGTTATATCCCATCACATACCTTTTCCCTCCCAGAATTTCCCACTTATTGACCTATTTCCTTCTAACTCCAACTGACATCGGTCCCTCGTGACTGACATTGGCCACGTACTACCTGACCAATGTCGGTCAATGCCAACTGACGTCAGTCAAATCTTAACTGGTTTCGGTCACTGTCATGGCGACCAAATATGTAAAAACCCCCCATTTTCCAAAAAAAAAAAATCAAACTAACCTAGAAGCCTATCCTACCCTACCCAAATATAACCTAAACCCCTCCCCACCCCTATCTAACCTACCTCAGACCTCCCCCCTCCCTCATTACACCAATTTTAAACAAAAATTTAATTATACACCTATACCTGAAAACCCATACCAATACCTTATTTTTCCAAATAAGTACATAGAAAGGATGAAATCTTACCTCATCTAGGTGTCATCAGCATGGTGGCACGAATGGGGTGCTATGCTAGTGGACCACCCAAACCCTCTCCTACTTCTTCCATGCCCAAATCACCACAACCCACTCCTCTAATCCAACCAATCAAATTGATACCCCTGATCTCGTGGACCCATATCCCTAGCTCCTCTCACCAATTCATAATCTCCACCTCAGCCAGGTACAATGCCATATCCTTCTCTCTCAGAAAAAGTAGTAAAAATTCAAATGGCTCTGTCATTTTCTCCAAAGTCAAAAACAAAAATGACTCTATAAATTAAGGAATTTTTGTTTTATAAACCCAACCCAATATGAATGACTTCAGTCATATTTATGCCCTATCCAACCGACGTCGGTCACCTTATAACCTACATTATCTCAACCCTTCTAACTATTTAGACATTCTACACTTCCTTTTCCTACAACCATTAGTGTCAACACACCTATTATCATTCTGGCCACCCATTAAAACATACCTACAAGCTCAACCTACCCCTACATTTCCTTTGTTGCGTCTTAAGAGTTGTTATTTTACCTATACCTTGGCCTTACCCGTGTCATGACTTTTTTCCTAAATTGACCTACTTGGTGTGACCATTGACCTTATGTACTCGTTATACCTTATGATGTTGTTACCTATGTTTTTTAGCCTAACAACCATACCTTGGATATTCTCGTGCCATTTATCCTGACCAAACCTTTGGTGTACTAGAGCATACCTAAACATTTCTGCACCTGACCTACAATGTGTTTCTTGACCATATCCTATACCTTGGATACCTGAATCACTTCACCCTTGTTTGGATAAACCTATGATCTTAGACGATGTAGAGTCTATAAGCTCTACTCACCTAACATTAGCCCCCTTTCACCCCATATTAACATTAATTTAATTATCCATAATTAAATCAATACTCACCCTCACTCCATTTATTAATTTAATTACTTTAATTAAATGGATGCACACCTCACCTAGCCACCTCTCACCTAGACACCTCACCATAGACCTATTCATAACATGTTTCCATAACTAACTAAGACTTAGCCCTACTTACCTTAATGAACTAAGACTTAGTATAACCCTAAAAGCACATGCATATTCTTCCTCTAACCACATTCCCATGTATCTAAGTGCAATGTTCCATTTAGACCTGACACCAACTAGAAAAAGCTGGAAAAAGATAGCCAAGATCTACTATTTTAGGCAACCTAGGATATCCCACCTTAACCGATGCCGGTCAACCCGAAACCGATGCCGGTCACCCTAAACCATCGTCAGTTACCATATAACCATTTTGGTAACCTTGTTTCAGAGGTTGGCCACATTCTCAAGTTTTGGGAACAAAGGAGATCTACATGCAAGCAAGAACCAAAGCTCTTTCACACATCCAGACAGCCATAGCCAACACAACCATTGATCAGAAGGTATTTGCATTCACGGTAGCATTCCTGGGAAGCACTGTTGCGACACTGACTACCATTTCACCGATCAACCATCACCACCACCCAGCCATTGAACCTGCACAACAGTAAGTGTGTTTCTAACCTACACCATTTCATTTCTATTCAGTTTATAAGGGTTCTTCACCTTTGTTTATCAACCACCATTTATATTTTTACCTCACCACTATTGCCTTCCTGTGAACCCGACCATTCCCATCACTCATAACCATTTTAATCACCTCTGTCCATTCCTGAGTACCTCTGAATATTCCCAACACCTCCACAGACCTAAACCAACTCCTTACCATCTCTGATTCAGCCTCAGACAAATCCCCAAAACCATGAACTATTGAGTTATTATCAGCCTGCCTTAACCATCGTCGGTTCTTACTAAACTGTCATCGGTCATACCAGACCGACGTGGTCTCTGTATTTGGCAATCCTACTAATAAAAATCCCAACTAACCTTTTCCCAAGTGACCCAAGTGACCCAAACCTGACCCTGACCCAGAACCTGTTCCTAGCACCTTGATTATTTACCTTATTTCCAGATCTGATCATAGCCTAGCCTGTTATGTTAGATTTTCTTATTGTATTTGGATGAGATACCTAAATCATATCAACTACAGTAGAACCTTGTTTATTTATGTCATTTCTTGCATTAAATTGTATTAAACAGTGGGTTGACTACCACCGAGGAAGTATCACACTTCCTGGATCTAGCATATGCTAGGCAGCCCACTGACATATATTGTTTAACTCTTTCTTGTGGTCTTGTTTTGTATTTTAGGTAGTTCCTCCTAGCCAAAAGGAATCTCTCACAGTTAGCATTGGATCAAGAAGTCAGAATGCATGCAATGACCTCCAACCGACCATCACAACAGGTATTCCTCCTTGACCCATACCCTTATCTGTTTCATCTAAAAACTTAAAGAAAATGGTGAAACATTTTGGCACGCCCGGTGGGACCCATCTGGGGTTCCTTGCATTTTATTCATTCCTAGGTGAAATTTGTGTGTTTGTTTCCCTTCTGAAAATCTTCCACATTAATTTTCTTCTCTGGAATCTTCCCTTCTTTCTATTGTCTAAAAGCAATTGTGTTTTTGGTGCTATAAAAAGAATACTTCTTTTCTTTCATTAGTATTGCATTAGTGAAAGAGCATCCCTCTTCCTATTCATTACTTGCTACATCAAATATCACACTTCGATTTGGGCTTAAAACACTTGCATAGCATTCTGATTTGTTGCATTATAGCTCACATTAAAAATGAGGGCAACCTATACTGGAAGTCATGCCCAGCTGATGGTTGACACAATTGAATCATAGAAAGCACTTGCTTCTCTCTCTCTCTCTTTGCCTAAACTGCACAAATTTGAAATTTATACATCTTCTTAAACAACATCCCACTGGAAGAAGCTGTCAATGATCACATGATCAGAGGATTGACAGTGGGCACCCAGCTGGTTATCTTGTCTAGTACCCCATCAGAGGATGGCCCACCCCCACCATAACATAACCTGAAACCTCACCTTTAGAATTTCCTTCTTCGTAGGAAGCCTTCCCAACCAAAAACTCTACTCTAAATTCATGAGTCAGTCTTTTAAATAGCATAAGCTAAACACACTAAATTCACTTGTTGGATTACGTATTTTTCTTAGCTTTGTGCTTGACTTGCATTTTGAGGTGTGAGGATATGATTCTTCATTTTTATTTTTTCCTTTCACACTCTGCCATCATAGTTGGAGTATTCTGACTTTCTCAGAGTGTGTCAGGACCTCATCTTATCATCCCCAGACTTCTGGGTTGATTATTCATCTAATCTAAATTCACAAAAATCCATTTTTCTTCATTCTTCAAATTTCACAGTAACCAACATCGGTCCAGCGACCGTCGTCAGTTTACATCTGACCATCATCGGTTTACCTAACCGGTGTCGGTTCCTTGTTCTTTTGGTTAGTTTACCCAAAAGACACTTATCTCATCTTCTCTTCTGTTTAGAGTTTTTGTGTATCATTGTATTCTCTGTACTCTGGTAACAGTCATCAAATACAACTTTCCTTTCTGACAGTCATCAGTTTCTACCTCATTTGCTGAAACTGTTATTTTCTCACAGTAACCGGTATCGGTTCCTGTAACCGTCATCGGTCACCCCTTAACCGTCATCGGTCAGTTCGACTAGCGTCGGTCATTCTGTTTTGATTTTAATCAAAACATTTACCAACTTTCCCTCTCAGAATCTATTTTGTCCCATCTCTGTTGTTCCCTGTGTCATTTATAGAGTACAGTTCACCTGATATACACTGATTCACATGGTGTTGACTCGCAGCCAAACTAACACCCTCATATTTCACACCAGCCGTCAGCCACTCCCACCTAGTCCATCACCACCATCCATCCTGTCACCTATGGATCTGACTCAGCTCATCCCCATCACTACCGGTGATGAGGAGTTCGTGAGACTCCTCGACCAGAATCCGTTGCCCTCCAGTACTACCTTGCTCATTCTTCCACCTGGGATTCCTCAGGACAGTTAATATATGGCATGCCCATATCTATCCCTCCTACTCTAGCCCCCACTTCTGTGTCACTAGCACCAGCTCGGTGCTACCGTCATCCACTTTACCACCTATGGTGTCTCTAAATCCCATAGCCACTATAACTACAACATCTACATCATCTATCACACCCTGTGACATCAATTTCCCCCCAACAGATGCTATGAGTATAGCCTCATCTGCACCCGCCACTTCACATATACCCATTGCATCGCAACCACCCCCGGTGTCGGCAACTTACACCCCTTTTCAAAACCTCATCCTTTCTATCCCACAGTCCTTACCCCCAATCACCACTAGAGTTGTTACGACTACCCCACCCACTTACACATACTACCAACAACCCCCAACCTCATCTATCACTTATTCTGGCTATGTGCCACCTACATCTATTCCTCCTATGTAGTTCTCATACTCAGCACCACCATACACTAGCATACCACCCACCTCATACATTCAACATCAACCCCCTTTTTCTACAGGGGGCACCCATTCATCCCAACCTACTAACGACCTCATTAAAATGATGATGGAGAAGATGCAGACCTTAGAAGCATCTGTTTCTGGCTCCCATAATTCTTTAACGTATGATGAAATCTGTAACGAGCCTATCCATCCATCTATTCCCATTCATCCTTACCCAGTGCATTGGGAAATGCCTAAATTCAATCACTTCAATAGTAAAGAAGACCCACAACAACACTTGCGGTCGTTCAAACATGGGTGTTACCTAATCACCCACGATGATGCTTTGCTCCTACGAACTTTCCCAATGTCCTTGACAGGACCAACATTGGATTGGTATAGTGGACTACCTCGACATTCTATTTATTCCTTTAATCAAGTAGCCCAAGCTTTCTTAGATCATTTTTCAATCAATGTTACCAAGAAAGTCACCATGACCGATCTCTATTCAACCCGATAGTATGAAGATGAATCTATCACAGATTTTGTTGCCCGCTGGTGGAGTCTTATTAACCAATTGACGTTCCAACTACCTCAGACTGAACTTATTGAGTTGTTCACTAGAGCTTGTGCCAGACACATCTCACCAACTCTGCAAGTCCAAACCTTCCAAACCTTTGATGAAGCATTCACCATGGCCCAAAAACTAGAAATTCATGCCATTGAAGAAAAGAAGATCCAATTATGGAACAAGAACACCCCATTCAAATCAAATGATTCTTCTTCATCTTCAAAACCTCAAAATAACTATTCAAATCCCAAAGGATCTACCAATGCGGTAGTCCTCAAGGTGGGTCCACCTCATCCTTCTAATCAGGCCCAACCTTCTTCCAATCTTTCTCCTGTCCAGGCCTTTCAGCTCTGGTGGGAACAATGGAAGTACACTTCGATTGGAGAGCCCTATTCATCAGTCTTGGAAAAGCTTCTTAAAGCTGGAGCCATTACACTTCCTCCCATAAAACCTCATACAGGTTTCGATCCTGCTCATCCTATGCGGCATGGTATAAAGAACACAACTACTGTAATTATCATCGTGTTAAAGGACATAGTGATGGTAACTGCATAACTTTTAAAAACATTGTTCAAGAGATGATAGATAATGGAGACCTTGTCGTGGACAACCTGAAATGCCAGCAAATCAAAATTTTCACATCTTCAAAAATTGTTCCCTAATCATAAACCATCATCTAATCAAAATAGTGAACCTTCATCCAGTGACAACAATGTCCGTGAAGTCCACGCAGTTTTTGATATCGTACCAACTATTCCTCAAAACCTACCTACTTCATCTATTGAGGAAATCTTGGCACGAGCTCCTCTACCCATAGAGGAGCATACCTCTTCTACTCCTCCACCCATAGAGGAGTCCCCCTCATCTCCCCTTGCTCTCATGGAGGAACCCACACTTTCTACGATGTCATTTCATCATCTACCTCCCAGCCTACTGAACCATCAACACTTGTTATTCTCCCATCCACAGGAGAATCATCATCACCTTCTCCTCCACCAAGGGAGAAGTCTACCTCACCCCACCTATTATCTCTCCTACCCATGGGAGATTCTTCAGACATGCCACTACCTGTTGGGGATAGTTTTCCCCCAGCATCCTAGGACCCTATTGACATGATCTTGGCTCTTTTACCTACAGAATCTGAGGCTAGCCAATTCCCTATCTCACAGACATATTTTATAGGGATTTCCACCCAACCCATTCCATCCTCTTCTTCAGTAGTCCCATTTTCACAGTTGGTTGATCATTTGGATTACGTTGATCATTCCATGCTCTGGGGATGTCTTCGGCTCCCTGTTTTGACCCAAATGCAAATGTTTCCTGAGGATACTTCCATGATCTACCCAAAGGTATTTTTGGAAACCAAAACTACACTGACCATGCTGATTGAAATGGATTCTTCTTCATCATCTCTACCTACATCCAAACCTTTACCCATGACCAAAACCATTTCAAAACCTGAAAGCCTACCCACACCTATCTCCTCACCTGTATCTAAACCCATCACTACTTTGGGTGTCATGCCGACATCAAGCCTTACTCACCCACCTGTCAGACTAGACTTAACTGCATCATCTCAAACCCACACCAACATTATCCCTCACCTAAAAGGAAAACCCAACCTTCTAGGCTGCATACACTGGTCTCACCTACCACACCTTTGTCACCTTCCCCCCTTCCATCCATCCTAGGGCCTCATCCATCAACCTTGACCAAACAGTCTCATACCCAAGGCCAGTCAAAAGCTAAACAACCTACTCCTACCTCACGAGCCTTTGTTACACCTCATTCACCCAAAACCCAAACTTCCTCACCCTCACCTGAACACTTCTTACCACCTATACCTCCACCAGTTACTATAACCCCAACCTTGCCTATACGACTTCAACCAATGTCGTCTACCCAACCTCTACCAACCACCACCACCACAACTCAGTTTCCCCCATGGGTAACCCATCCTCTTCCACCATCTTCTTTCCCTTCTACATCTCGTACCCCCATGTCACCTTTACCCAAGAAGGTGCAACCCAAAGATAAGAACCCACTACCCTCCAATAAAGTAGTCAAACAAACAAAACCTTCCAGTGCTATCTCTTCTACCCCACCTTTACCCAAGTAGATGCCATCAAAACATAAGACCCTACCACTCATCAAATCAGTAGACCAACCCATTCCCCCTCCTATAAATCCTCTTCCCTCACAATCATCCACACATGTACCCAAACCTACACTCACTTCCCATTGTGATCCGTTAGCGGGGTCCTACGCCAACATTTTAACCAATCTCTTAGAGACTTCTGTCATCACATTACCACCACTTCGACCTTACGATCCTCTCAAACCCAAACCAAAAGGGTTTGATGAAACCAAGATTTGTGCCTATCATCGTGTGCCAGGACATGATGTCAAAAATTGTAAGGCTCTGAAGACCATTCTTCTCCAACTTTTTCCTCCTGAACAAAATTTTGACGATGATGACCTTCTTGATGAGGACCATGCTCCACCTTCACCTGTCACCATACATCATCATCCTTTACCCATTCAGTGATCAATATCTCCACCCCCACAACCATTTTTCCCACCTCCAAAATTTGAGATCAACATGGTCCGTATTAGAGAGTTGGCCAAACCACCACCCAAATGTCAGTGCACCCTACTCATTTCACAAGGCTCTTATCCACCCGCTAGGATTTTTCCCCTCATGTCATTATACCTTTCATGACACACCCTCTCCATCCACCTCCCCTCAGATTAACATGGTTCACATTGCTACATGTGCTCAGAAAGACAAAGGAAAAGAAAAAGCAACTAGCCCATCAACCAACCCCGTACCCAATATACCATCTACACCCTGCTCCCAAAATCACCATCCATGGACCTACATACCCTATCTCTGATGGGGTCACCCATCACTGTAATGGTAAAACAATTACATCAGTCTCCTCTAAAGATGTCTTTGTATGATCTCATCCAAACTTCTGAATCCCACAGACAAGCCCTTATCGAGGTTTTACAATCCATTGAAGTTCTACCCAATGACCCCACACCAGTGGCCTCGATTATCACCCCTCACCATGTGGCCTCACTTACCAAATCATCTCCTTCTTCTACCCCCATGCCCACTCCTCACATGTCACCACCCTCAGCTTCTCTGATGAGGAGATTGTACCTCTCCAGTCAGATGACCCTGATCCCACCCTATTCATTTCCATCTATATCGATAACATACGCGTACGACGTGTCATGATTGATGGTGGTGCTAGCATTAACATCATCTCCTCCCACACATACAATCAAATGTGTATCCCTTCTAACTATATGCATAATAACCCAGTTATGTTGCACTCCTTCAACGAGCCATCACCTCCACCCTTGGCACTATTATCCTTCACATTTTTGTAGGCCCTCGCACTATCCAGAATTATTCTATGTCTTAGAGGGGGAGTTCCAGTATAACCTATTGCTCGGAAGACCCTAGATTCACGTCATGGGTTGTGTCCCTTCAACTTTACACCACTTGTGTAAAATTCGAGCATGAAGGACATAACTACACCATCCCCACCGACCCGTCACCATTCAAAACCTGTAACATGTTGTACCTGACCCAACGATGTACTTGTACCAGTCAAGGCATCTGCCACTACCCCCAATTCTCCTTCACCCACAAGCCCATCCACCAATGTTGCCACCACCTCTCCCACATCTAATTCTTCTATTCCTACTATTGCTGCAGCTTCCACAACTGACCACCCTACTTCCCAACCAATTGATACCCCTCCTACCCAATCATCTAATGAATCATCTATCCCTGCTACCCACATATCGACTACTGATCCCTTAGAAGGTGTTTTTCAATGCCTCACTCTAGGGGAGTACCACCTATACAATATCGACACATTCCTCACTCCTGCAAGAGTATGGGAACCTACACCAGCACCCTAGTTATGACTACCATGTAGGTGAGGTTTTTCCTTATGGTCCTCCCCACCTTCACACTAATCTAATGTATGGGGGACTTGATATTTCCACTTATTCACCTGAACCTCCATCCCAAACATGACCATTTTCATCTGACCTACAATCCCTTACTAACCACCACTTCACCCACACTTTCCTTCACCGTTGTGCATGGAAAGGCTTTGGCTTTGGATTTTATGAACAAGGCTGCCATACTGTCATTTCATGTACCACCTGTAAACACAATGATCGTAGTGGCATTGGATTTTCCACATCACCTTCCAAGAAGGCCCACATCGACCTCATTGAGGAAGAAAACCTTCTTCACCCCATTCACCAACGTCACCACCTTCACCCACAGAGTCCATAGATCCTGAATCTATCCCTCCCAACTTTTTTTTTTGTAAACACAATTTCCCTGGGACCTCTAACCTATCAACGTGATGGTGAGGTTCCTTCTTCTCTTCCCTTCATGTATCCTGACATGATCGATGATGATACACCTTCTATTAATGTCATTCAATGTCAGGATGATGAGTCTATCCTCACCTATATGGGTGCGGAAGATTCTTATATTCACCGGTCATTACCCTCTGAGATGCAAACCATGTTGAATGAATCGACTATCAAAATCAACATTAACACTCAGGATGACCCACACATCTTAAAGATAGGTCAGTCTTTAGATGTTGCTGAACAAGAAGCTTTTACCTCTTTCCTCTGGGACCATAGCAATGCTTTTTTCTTGGTCCTATGCCGATATGCCCGGTATTGACCCAAAAATTGTGGTCCACAATATCGTAACCATTCCTAATGCCAAACCCATCAAACAAAAGCTGTGGAAAATGCATCCTCACATTGCTCTTCTGGTCAAAGAAGAACTTCAGTGCCTTCTCTCAGTTTCCTTCATCCTACCCATTGACTATCCTCAATGGATTTCTAACATCATTCCTATCACAAAGGCAATAGGGGGACTCTACATTTGCACGGACTTCCGTGACCTCAACCTAGCTTGTCCCAAAGATGATTTTCCCCTACCAGGCATTGACCAACTAGTTGATCTTACCTGCCGGCCATGAAATGTTATCACTCATGGATGGTTTCTTGGGTTATAATCAAATATTACTCACTCCAGAAGATCAACACAAAATTACCTTCATCACTCCTTGGGGGACCTTCTGCTATCGAGTCATGCCTTTTGGCCTTAAAAATGCTGGTGCTACATATCAACGAGCCATGACTTATATCTTCCATGACATCATGCATTGCATATTGGAAGATTACGTAGATGACCTTTTAGCCAAATCCAAACATCAGGCCAAACACCTGATAGTCCTCAAGATCATCTTTGACTGCCTCATCAAGTATTGTGTTCACCTTCAACCTAAGAAGTGCGTCTTTGCGGTACTTTCAGGAAAACTCCTTGGTTTCATTATTTCTTTGTGTGGCATAGAAGTCGATCCTACTAAAGTGAAGGCTATTCTTGAAATTCCTCCACCTACTAATCTCCTGTCAACTTCGAAGCTTGCAAGGTAAGTTGTAATCCATTCGTCATTTTATCTCACAGCTTTCTGACCACTGTCAACCATTTCATCATCTCCTCAAGAAGGATGTCTCATTCAAATGGGATGATGAATGCCATAAAGCCTTTGACGCCTTAAAACAATACCTTCTTCAACCACCAGTGCTCATTCCTCCTAAGGATGACCAACCCTTTTACCTATACATTTCCTGCCACTGACCATTCTCTAGGTGCCATGCTCGCTCATCGTGACGAGAAACATAGAGAGAAAGTGGTTTATTACATAATCCGTACCCTTTTGGACTACGAAACTAGATATACCCATGCTGAAAAAATCTTCTTAGCCTTAGTTTTTGTCACCACCAAACTTCGTCATTACCTGCTCAACCACAAAACCTTTGTCATCACCAATACTGACCCCTTACATTACATGTACGCCAAACCCTACCAACATCAACATGTTGCATGCTGGCTCATGCTTCTTGCTGACCTTGACCTTGAATTCATCCATCAAAAGTATATCAAAGGCCAAGCCATCGCGGACCAACTAGCAGATGCACCTCTTTCTAGGAATCAACCCTCTAACTTTGATTTCCCAGATGAATCCATAGCTACCCTCTCCTTGGATGATACCACTTACCAAATGACACTCTTCTTTGATGGATCCAAGTGTCAGTGTGGGGGTGGGGCTGGTGTTATCCTCATTCCACTTGAAGGTGAACCTATGCCTTTATCTTTCAAACTAGATTTTGATTGTACAAACAATATCATTGAATACGAAGCACTCGTATTGGGTCTCTAGGTTGCTTATGCCTTAGATGTTAAGTCAATCAATATCTTTGGTGATTCTCAGCTGGTTGTAAACCAAGTCAATGGTATATACCAGTGTCGTAATGAAATAATTCAAAAGTATAAACATCACGTAGACATACTTTTGACTACCTTTGACCGTTACGAACTTCAAACCACCCCTGTTCTACCAATAAGTTTGTGGATACCATGGCCTGCTTGGCTTCTCAGATACCCACTTTTCCCACTGACTCTAAATTTTTTGTCACAATACAAAGGTTACAATCACCCTCTTACTTACCTCATGAGGTCTACTCCATTGGAACCGTTGCACCTGACCCACGTGACCTTTGGTATAAGCAGTTTTTGCAAACTATCTTTCCCTTTCCATTCTACCTTCTGATCTCACTCGTAATGGACAACGTGCCTTTCTTAAAAGTGTCTCTCACTATGTCATCATGGGTGGTCTCCTTTATAAGCATGGCTTTGATGGTATTCTCTTACGATGCCTTACAAGTTCTGAAATTCCCTACACCATCAAGGAAGTTCACGATGGAATTTGTGGAGGCCACTTTAGTGGTTTAGCTGTCACTAAACGCATTCTTCACCTTGGCTATTATTGGCCAACCCTAAACTGTGACTGTTGTGACTATGTCAAATGTTGTGTGAAATTCCAGCAACATGCTAATCTTCATCACACACCTAGTCATGCCTTATAGGTAGCACGAGACCTTTGGCCCTTTTCTCAATGGGGCTTGGATCTTGTTGGAGAGATCAATCCCCATTCTTCACAATGCCATCAATGGATTATAACCACTACTAAATATTACACTAAATGGGTAGAAGCCATTCCCCTCATTTCTACAAAATCTGAGAAAATATGTGAATTCATCAACCATCACATCATATGTCACTTTGGTGTTCCTCACCATCTCATCACTGATAATGGAAAGTAATTCAAAAACAAAACCCTATGTAAGTTGTGCAATGCTTTTGGCATCCAACTCAATTTCTCGTCACCTTATTACCCACAAACCAATGGCCAAGCAGAATCAACCAATAAAACCTTAAACAAAATTCTTATGAAATTTGTTGACGATACTGGCAAGGATTGGCATTCACACATTCCTTTTGCCTTGTGGGCTTATTGCACTAGTATTCACACTTCGACGGCTGCCACACCTTTTTCTCTGGTCTACGGTACCAAGGTTGTCTTGCCTCTCAAAGTCTAGATTCCATCTCTCTGCATCTCACTACAAGACATGCTCAACGATGATGACTTTCGCCAGGATCGTTTAGTGCAACTTGAGTTATTAGATGAACGTCGTCTTAATGCTCTTGATCATCTCCAAATTTACCAAAAATGTATCAAGCAGGCCTATGAAAAACAGTGTCCATGAATGAACCTTTCAGGTCGGTGACCTCGTCCTGAAGGAAAATCAACATGTAACCAAAGAAGAGAAAAGTAAACGAGGAAAATTTTCTCCTAATTGGCTTGGACCCTATATCATTACCCATGCCTATGGATCAGGTGCTTATCATTTGTCTTCACTCGAAGGTAAACCCGAACCTGAGCCCCTCAATGCCTTGCATCTTCGACCATTTTATTGTTGACATCAAGTCCTATATCACTTTTTTCAATTGACCACTCATCCCTTGAGCGTTGTTCACCTTCCATATTACCCATTTTTGAGGATCAATGACTAAACAAGAATTGTGTGATTACCCATCACCTTTCAGCCTTATCTTCAATATGAGTACCATGACTCTACTCATAGCATGATTCTCATGGATACTTTTCATCTTTTTAAAAAAAAATATGGAATCCCATGGTCGTTCATCACTTGAAACCACCTCTTTCATAGTTAACCCTGTGTACTATGGTTTTTTCTTCTAAACAAGAACCTAATCTTCCTATATAGTCTTGTCCATGACTTAAACGTCCAAAAACAAAATGGGATTCAACTCCTTGAGTCAAACTTCCAGAAAAAGATGACTCCCTCAAAAAGGGACATCTCTCACCACTATAAATAGACTGCTCCCTTGAAGGACAACTATATAAAGTCATTGCAAAAATACAATAAAAATATCCAGAAGCTTCCCGCATCGATCAGCTTTGTGAAGACCTCAAGGAGATAATATACTCATCCCATATAGACTTCCCACATCGATCAGTCTATTAAAAACAAAAAATGAAGAAAATGATGAAATTTTTGTCATGGACTTGCCTATTTTTGATCTTGGGTTTCTTGCTAGGTAAACATGTTGTCGTACACTAAGTTATGCTAAACCACCCACTTTCACCTCATTTCCTTTTTCACCCCATTTTCTCTCTGCTCAAGGGACTTTCCGTAACTATGACATTTTGTGATCATATGGCTTTCTTCACCCTTAGAATAGTCCATTATGCAATGCCTTTAGGGTCTTACGTTCATACACCCATCTAGGGGTATGGTAGACTCATTAGGGTTCTTATCAATTAAGTGGTTCTTTTACCACCTCTTACCATTCACCTTCCTCATTACTTATTGATTATCCTATACAGGACCAGACCATCGACACCTACATCTAAATGACTCAACCATGCCTATGACCTAAACTCAACCATGCCTATGACCTACATTCAATCATGCCTAAAATCTACCAACCCATTCCTCTAATTCATCATATTCTTCCCTAGCTTATGGGAGAACTACATCGGCTTGAGGCCCCTTTTCGTCAGGGCTATGTAGGCAGCACTCCTAGGGCATGGGGCCCTTGGAGGTTAGCTCAGCCACTCTTTACCCTAACCTATTTTCCCCTTCATTTTCCTATTCACATCCTACCTTAGTTAGTTTCCATTTTATATCAACAATTGGAAATTAAACCAAACAAGCACCAATTAATAAACATTTTTACCACATCATCACATCATTCATTTATCATTTTCACATTTCCACTATAGCAAATATTTGGAAACTTAAACCATAACATGCATATACCTCATCATTTATTTCCCACGTTACCAATAACTTGGCCATTAAATCAACATTAAAAAAATGACTCCATCATGCCTACACCTAACTCCACCATGCCTAAATGACCTAACTCCACCATGCCTAAATGACCTAACTCAAACATGCCTGTGACCTGACTCCACCATGCCTAAATGACCTAACTCAAACATGCCTGCGACCTTGACTCCCTCATGCCTATGACCTGACTCAACCATGCCTATGACCTGACTTGACTCAATCATGCCTACACCAACCTGTCTCCACCATGCCTAATACACCTAGTTTCCATCCATCTACAACTAACAATCAAATTCTACCAACACAAGTACATCATGCACAATCATCGATCTCATCATAAAAATCTGTGTATCCATCCAGTATACACTGATACAAATAATATAAATCTCTCAAAACTCTCATATACAACCTCACCATCTTTGGCACGCAGGCCGGTATATGCTCAAAAATCTCAAAACTCTCATATAAAGCCTCACCATCTTCAGCACAAAGCCGGTATATTCTCAAAAATCTCAAAACTCTCATATACAACCTAGCATGCAAGCCTCACCATCTTCATACACACACCATATTTGCACGCAGGCCGGTATATGCTCAAAAATCTCAAAACTCTCATATACAGCCTCACCATCTTTGGCACGCAGGCCGGTATATGCTCAAAAATCTCAAAACTCTCATATACATCCTCACATCTACAACACACAGGCGAGTATATATATCACAAAAATAAAAAATTAGGGTGCATAGGGGGCTCAGTCATCTCCCCATCTGATGTCCATCCCCATCTCATCTGTCTCCTCCTCCTCCACTCTCGTGCGGCACCCCACTAACATCTCTCTTCCCTGCATAGGTCTCAGATTGGCCTCTTCCTGGCCTGCAGCTGGGTCAGGCCTTTGTGAGCTGGTAGCCTCTCCCTGAACATGTCTATGGGCTCGTCAACCCCTGTACTCTCAGCACTATGTGTGTGAGATCTCGTCCTCTCACTCGAGGCTTGTTGTACTCTGTGCTCTGCATAAGATGGGACATCTATCCTGGTAGCCATCAAGTGATCCTGATAATATTTGGCCTCATTTCAGGGCATCCCTGAATCTAGCCATCGGTACTATCTGAGGTGGCCCCATCAGTCTCAGACCCTGTACCTGTACCATGGGACCCTATCCCTGACCCTGTGTTGGTGCCTGTGTTAGTGCCTGAGCTACGACCTGTAAGGCCACAATCTACACCTGAGCAGTGGCCAACTGGCCCTGTAACCCTGCTACCTATGCCTATAGGGTGGCTACCTAGGCCCCATCTCCATCCCCTCCCTATGTAGGAACTTGTCTCTGTGCTCAATCTAGGCCCGAAGAGCCACCACCTATGGTGGCCACCTCTTTCTGTGACCCTACCAACTACCCCTGTAAATTGTAATCTGGCCCTGTAAGGTGGCCACCTGTCCCTGTAGTGTATCCCTCTAAACTATGAGGGTGGCCACATCTGGCTGACCTGGCCTGGGTGGTGCTACTCATAGCTGGGCTTCCCACCACCATCTGTATGCATCTGTACAGCCCACATCATCAATCTAATGGTCCACTACCTGCTCCTCCTGCCCGGTCAACACTGTAGAGTTATGGTAGAGGCATAGGCCTCTCCACGTCATCTCTCCTGTACTGAGGGAATGGTGGTGGCATGTATTGGGGCAACCCTAACTATCATCTGACCCTGTTAATGGGGATCATCTCATGCTCACTGGCACGATGCCCCTCTATCCATCTCAAAATTTGTAATCCATCCAGCTCCACTGTCATCTACCTATATGAGGGGAAGCCAACATACGGCCTCTAGATAATGTCTACACTAGATAAACCCTCCAGCATGTGCCTGTAGTATGCTACATCATGTGTAGCCTTGGCAGCCCTGCGCTCTCCAACAACAAGCACCCAACACCTATAGCCAACTCGAACAAATCCTTCCTCGAATGCATCCAGTCGGGCATACCAACTAGATGCACACATATGATGTGCTTGTATGCCCATCAGTGTAAGAGAAAGGTGCAACACAAGTTGAACCTCCGCAACTACCCGTAGGCCCATAGCTCTCGGTATAGCTACACCAAGTATGTTGGTGCCCAATCAAACTTGGTCCTATCCTCCATCATATCATGGAGAACCCCCATCAGTGCCCATAGGAATCTCCCACCCTCCACATCTGGCAGTGCAAAACAACACATCTCTGCCTCCATAATCAAGACCACTAGCCTCATCTCCTCAAGATGGGTCATGTACATCTCTCCATAACTCAGGCTCGCACTATGGACACCTCATCTTTGTCATCCCCTCTCCAAATACTATGTCAACATCAGCTCCTCTGATGCCTCTGAAGAAATAGAATACACCTGCATCCCCACTATCAATAACTATAGGATCATGTACATGTCCTCTAGGGTGACTGTGATCTCACCCATTGGAAGATGAAATGTGTTGGTCATTGAATCCCATCTATCGATGAGTGCAACCATCAAGCTCAGCTCCCAAACTATGTTCCTATACCATATGACCCCAATAAGGCCAACATCTATAACGTGATGCCACTCCTCGGCCATCAGTCTCCCTGGTACCGATAGTAACATAGGTGGTACTTTGTCTCTCATCCGCAACTGGTCCCTCACCTATACCCAACAAATCACAACATTGTTAAACCTTCACCATACCCACACATCTCTTACCTGATAAACCTACTCCCAAAACCCTTATTTCTTATTCTACCCCAACCCTACAGATCACCCTTGTTACCACAATCCACTCATACCATTTATACCTATTACCCTTTGTGAATATATTACCCTATATGTCATCACTCCACTTGTTTTTATATCCCATCACCTACCTTTTCCCTCCTAATATTTCCCGCTTATTGACCTATTTCCCTCTAACTCCAACCGGCATCGGTCTCTGGTGACCGGCATCGGTCCCTCATGACTAGGCATCATCCACCTGCTACCTGACTAATGCCAGCCAATGCCAACCGACATCGGCCAAACCTTGATTGGCGTCGGTCACTATTGTGGTGACCAAATCCATAAAAAACCCCCATTTTTCCCAAAAAATTTCAAACTAACCTAGAAACCTATCCTACCCTACCCAAACCTAACCTAAACCCCTCCCCACCCCTATCTAACCTACCTCAAACCTCCCCCTCCCTCATTACACCAATTTTAACCACAAATTTAATTATACACCTATACCCGAAAACCCATACCCATACCTTATTTTTCCAAATAAATGTGTAGAAAGGATGAAATCCTAACTCATCTCGGTGTCATCGACATGGTGGCATGACTGGCCACTACGCTTGTGGCCCACCCGAACCCTCTCCTGCTTCTGACCATGCCCAAATCACCACAACCCACTCCTCTAATCCAACCAATCAAATCGATACCCCTGAGCTTGTGGACTCATCTCCCTAGCTCCTCTCACCAACTTGTACTCTCCACCTCAGCCAGGTACAATGCCCTGTCCTTCTCTCTCAGAAAAAGTAGCAAAAAGTCAAATGGCTCTGTCATTTTCTCCAAAGTCACAAAACAACAATGATTCCATAAAATATGGAATTTTTGTTTTATAAACCCAACCCGATATGAATGACGCCAGTCATATTTGTGCCCTAGCCAACCGACATTGGTCACCCTATAACCGGCATCGGTCAACCCTTCTAACTATTTAGCCTTGTTACGCTTCCTTTTCTTGCAACCATTAGTTCCAATGCACCTGTTATCATTCTGACCACCCATTGAAACATACCTACAAGCTCAACCTACCCCTACATTTCCTTTGCTACGTCTTAGGAGTTGTTATTTTACCTATACCTTGGCCTTACCCGTGCCATGACCTATTTACCTGAACTTGACCTACTTGGTGTGACCATTGACCTTATGTACTCATTATACCTTGTGATGTTGTTACCTATGTTGTTTTAGCCTAACAACCATACCTTGCCTATTATCATGTCATTTATCCCGACCAAACCTTTGGTGTATCGGAGCATACCTAAACATTCTTGCACCTGACCTACGTTGTGTTTCTCGACCATATCCTATACCTTGGATACCTGAATCACTTCACCCTTGTTTGGATAAACCTATCGACCTTGGACGATGTAGATTTTGCAAGCTCTTCAACCTGGTACTGTGTTCATAATCTATACGTGTGCGTGCATTTGATTTCCATTACCCATGACCTGATTTTGACCACGGCCTACTACCCATTACCCGAGTTGACCATCACCCTTTCCCTCAATACTCAAACCCTTCCCCACCTATCTTCCCCACCTACACATTTATCAAACCACTCACTGATTCTGTATTTCACCTCATCAGTGCCTAGTTTGAGGGGGATCACCTTCACCCACACATGGGGCAATCACTTCCTATTTTTGTCAACGTCGCTTACCAATACAAGCTACGCAACAAAAAGGGGAAAAATGTAGACACCAAAATTGGGTCACACTCCCCTTGGTCCCCTTTCGAATAACTAACTTAAACATACTCACCTAACATTATCCCCCTTTCACCCCATATTAACATTAATTTAATTATCCACAATTAAATCAATACTCACCCTCACTCCAATTTATTAATTTAATTACTTTAATTAAATGGATGCACACCTCACCTAGCCACCTCACCTAGACACCTCACCATAGACCTATTCATAGCATGTTTCCATAACTAACTAAGACTTATCCCTACTTACCTTAATGAACTAAGACTTAGTATAACCTTAAAAGCACATGCCTATTCTTCCTCTAACCACATTCCCATGTATCTAAGTGTAATGTTCCATTTAGACCCGGCACCAACTAGCAAAGCTAGAAAAAGATAGTCAAGATCTGTTATTTTAGGCAACCTAGGATATCCCACCTTAACCGACATGCCCGGTCAACCCGAAACCGACGCCGGTCACCCTAAACCATCATCGGTTACCATATAACCATTTTGGTAACCTTGTTTCAGAGGTTGGCCACATTCTCAAGTTTTGGGAGCAAAGGAGATCTACATGCAAGCAAGAACCAGAGCTCTTTCACACATCTAGACAGCCATAGCTAGCACAACCATTGATCAGAAGGTATTTGCATTCATGGTAGCATTCTGGGAAGCACGTTCCGCGGCACTGACCGCCATTTCACCAATCAACCATCACCACCACTCAACCATTGAACCTGCACAATAGTAAGTGTGTTTCTAACCTACACCATTTCATTTCTATTCAGTTTATAAGGGTTCTTCACCTTTGTTTATCAACCACCATTTATATTTTTACCTCACCACTATTGCCTTCCTGTGAACCCGACCATTCCAATCACTCATAACCATTTTAATCACCTTTTTCCATTCCTAAGTACTTCTGAATATTCCCAACACCTCCACAGACCTAAACCAACTCCTTACCATCTCTGATTCAGTCTCATACAAATCCCCAAAACCATGAACTATTGAGTTATTATCAGCCCGCCTTAACCATCATCAGTCATACTGTCAGACTAGACCGTTGTCAGTCTCTGTATTTGGAAATCCTACTAATAGCAGATCCCAATAACCTTTTCCCAAGTGACCCAAGTGACCAGAACCTGACCTTGACCTGTTCCAGCACCTTGATTATTTACCTTATTTCCAAATCTGATCATAGCCTAGCCTGTTATGTTAGATTTTCTTATTGTATTTGGATGAGATACCTAAATCATATCAACTACAGTAGAACCTTGTTTATTTATGTCATTTCTTGCATTAAAATTGTATTAAACAGTGGGTTGACTTCCATCGAGGAAGTATCACACTTCCTGGATCTAGCATATGCTAGGTAGCCCATTGACATATATTTTTTAACTCTTTCTTGTGGTCTTGTTTTCTATTTCGAGTAGTTCCTCCTAGCCAAAAGGAATCTCTCATAGTCAGCATTGGATCAAGAAGTCAGAACGCAGCATGCAATGATCTCCAACCAACCATCACAACAGGTATTCCTCCTTGACCCATACCCTTATCTATTTTGTCTAAAAACTTAAAGAAAATGGTGAAACAACTATTGTAAGATGTTAGCATGATGAAAAATTAATGCATTCAGATCCAAAATTAATACAACATTCTATAGAGCATGTTCAGTTCTAGATCTTAAGAATAATAAGTTTAAATAATAACCATCATGATCTAACCATGCAAGAACCAATTAAACTCAATATTAATACTCCTATTTAGCCAATACACTCTATTATATTAAACACAATGAATACATAGAAGCTCACTACAATAGATAATACCATAGCTTATGCGTGCATCAGATCTGACAGCATAACTTCACAGTAATTCATTTCTCACACTCCCTATACTACGCATATCATTACATAATTATAAGGGTAGGAACTTTCCCTTCACCACTTGCATAACTCCAAAAATAGGTCACATGCTAGAAATATGCATGCACCTTTACAATCACAACCACACATGTTAGTTCGCTAACAATAGACCTCTTCTAGTTAAGCGGTGGTAGCAATTTCTATTCTTAGACTACAGCCAAGCAAAGCGCTTAGTAGTCACTCTTCCAAAAATATTTGATGCATGTTGCACAAGTATTTACCTAGTTTTTGTGCTCGGCACACTATCTCCAAAAACATCCCATAGATTTGAAAGTGGCTAAGTCCCAAATCCGCCCTTATATTTTGCACACGTGTTCTCCCCTATTCTTCTGCGCCTTTGACTCCACCTTGTTCTCTCACGCAAACCTTCTGTGTGCCTTCTGCTAAGTATTCCACTTTCATCTGCTCAATAGAATCTGACCTAGCAAAAGTAACAAATACGGTCATAAGAGAAAGAGAATTATCTAAATCAAAAGGTGGAGTAAAAAATAAATAGGAGGTGGAGGTAATTATTTCGTATTAGTAACAAAAGATGGTGAAAGTGCCTCATCTGTAAAAATCAAGTCCTTGCTAACAAATGGAGGAGCTAGAGGAGGTGTAGGAGGTAAAAGTGCCTCATTTTTATCACCAGTAAGAATTAATACCTCACTAAATGAAGAATCTTGATTTGTGTAACCAACAAAAAAATAAATCCTTGCCAGATGGAGAAGAAGGAAGTTTCAAAAATTCCTCCATCATGTCTCTGTCAAGATATAAATCCTTGTTAGAAGCAGAAGGAAGTGCTAAAAATTCCTCATTCATGTCACTGTCAAGAGAAAAATCCTCTCTGAAAAGAGGAGAAGGAAGTGGATTAGAAGGAGGTGGAGTAAAAGAGGGTTCAATGGTTTTAAAAGGCCCATAAGACTCATGTAGCTCTCGACATAACTTTGTAAAACTATTCCAAACTTCCTTTGGTGACATGGTATTTGTTACATAGGGTTGTAGATTATCTAAAACATAGACACAAATCAAGCCAAGAGCCTCATCTTATAGGCATGCAAGCCAAGAAATGTATTCCTTAGTAAAACTTGAAAAGTAACCTTGAAAAACTCTCCAAAATCCTTTGGACTATATAAACCACCTCATTTATAGCTTTGAGACATTGTAATTTGAAGTGTTGAGGGGATTTAGAAAGAATTTTACCATTTTCATAGTGAGGGAGACAAATTATTGGAGAAATTATATTTTTAGACACCCTAAAATATCACATTATGTACTCTTAACCTCCAAAATCACCCTGTAATTGCTTCACAATACATTTCGATCATTTTCAACCACTTTTGCTATATTTTTCTATTTTACGACCTTTAATGACATTCTAAGACATTGTCTCACAACTCCCCTAATAATTCCTATCACTTACACATATGTCTCGAATTATTAAATATTTGCACTACGAACCCTATTACACACATATCCCATTCCTAGGATTAAAGAATTAATCCTACCTGATGCAAGAGAAACACTATAAATGCCTCAATTTTGTAATTTTGGGATTATTAAGGTGTGGTTAAAGTCTTATATGTCTTGTAGGTGTCTATAAAACTCCTCCATGGTATTTCAAGACATCCTAGTGTGTTAAGTAAGCTATTGTGAGTTTCCCTTCAAAAGGAGATAATTTGAAATTTGAATTTAGAAACCTAGTGAAGGTGGTGTAATAATGAAAAAAAAAATCCTCATAGGTTGTAATATGTCATTCAAGACTTAATAATAGATGTATGAGATTTTATTAACCCGTGTGATAAGATTCATAAGTTAACTCGAGCCTTAACTATGTTGAGCCAAAATAGAGGTTAGGAAACCACCTTATGTGAAGCATATAAAAGATGAAATTTGAATAGGAGGATTCATATATGCATAATAGGAGAAGAAATTGAAGAGAGATCACGTGAGGAGGAGCCCAAGAAGGCACATGAAGTCTGTAAATTGATTGCAAGAGTAAATAATCATACTTTCCTTCATGAATGTTTTGTGATATGTTTATTCTTGGTTGTTCTTGGTTGATGTATGAGTTTATTGTTTATTATGTTGTTTTGTATATAAATCATATTATGTTACTTGAAATGAATGGTTATTTTCATGTTCAAGTGAGTTTCATGGGGTGATAAGGTTATATGACATAGGGTTGTCACAATGGGTTTGTTATGCAAGGGTTTTAAACTAAGAACCCAGAAATTTGACTGATAACATAAGTATTTCAAGAGATATTGAAATATTTAGACCTTGAAATTTTGTAGACATGTTATTAGGGTTACCAAATACCTTCCATCAAAATTTGGAGTCATAATATTCAGACCCAAAAACGTTGTAGAAATCAGATTTCTCATTGCCCTATCTAGGTTTTTGAAAAGTAAATAGGTGTAAAATAATTTTTATCCGTTGAAAAATCCTAAAATTTGGTAGAAATGATGAAAAAATATTGGAATAAGTGTTTTTAAAATTTCAATATTATTAGACTTAATTAAAGGGGTAAAAAACCAAAAAGGACATTCATCTTGTGTGGAGATACCCAGATTTTAAGGTATAGAGTCACATAAAACACAATAACTTTGTCTTATGAACGATTTTAAGGCTGAAAATTTCAAGATATCATCTAATATACCTTTGTATGGATATTAAAAAAATTTGAGACCTAAACCACTCCAAAAATCCTTATATTCATGACAGTCTGCAAGCTAGTAGAGTTGCTACATGTTAAAAGGCTAATTAGAGCCTGAGATAGTGTGATTTGGATAATATTTCCTTAAGAAAGGTATCTTTAAATTTTGGAAATTGAAAAAATAGCCAAAAGGGTTTCGTAAAATGTGCCTATTTTTTTAATTGAATCATGCTATCAAAATTTAAGCCAAAAAAGGACTAAGAGGCGGGGCTAGAAGAGTTAGAGAGCAAGAAAGTGAAAAAGAGTGACTGTGAGAGAACCAAAAGAAGTTGGCTTATGAAATTAGGCACGCACCTTATTGAAGGAAAAAATTTCTGGAAGAAGTTCACACTTTTTTCTGGGTAGGTCTATATTTTCTAACCATAGATCACTCAGGGTACTTGGTCTTAAGGGCACAATAATGCAAGTTTAGAGCAAGATAGGTGAAAGATGATATTGGGATTTATTTGCATCAATTTTATAGTTGGAATAACATTTTTTGTGAGTGAGAAATAGGGTACAAGCATTGTGGAAGCTTATTGGAGGCCAAAAGACCAATAAAGCTACTTGTTTGGGCTACTTAGTAACTCAAGTTGAAGGTTGAGACTAAGAAGAATTGGTGTACAAGAAGAATAAGGAGGCATAAGGTAATACATAGGTGTTATGAATAAGCTTAAAATATTCAAATATCAGTTCTAAAAGTGAGGAAATAGAGTATTGAGAGCTATTAGACCTTAAGAGCAAGATGAGGCTCAAGAAAGAGAAAAATTGGAAAAACGAGTGATAAAGGAGTCATGAACCTATTAAATGACCTTGAACATATTTGAAATATGTGTTGAATAGTGTCTCAGAGGTTAAAGCTAGTGTAAACTCTCAAGACCCTAAATTGCTACTTGAAACCCTAGGTGAGCCTGGTAAGCAAGTTAAAAGGTGAAAAGTGGAGTTGTGGGAGATAGACAAGGAATTGAGGGAAAACAATGGAAAAAGGAAAGAACTCCAAAATGGGTATCTAAAAATGTAAGCCTATTCTTGGAAAGGTTTGTTTATAGTTCTCAGTTTTGAGATTTTTCCTGCAGGAGGGCTAATTGGCAAGACTAGCTAAAAGATTAAAAAGGGAATAAAAATGAACTTCTTAGACATCTTAATGGGGAAAATGGGTATTGAAAAATATTACCAGTCAAGACTGAAGATTACAAATGAGTGAAGATTTTAAAGAAAACAGTGTTTGTAGGGCTACAAGGAAAATAATCTAGGTTTACAAGACAAACATGTAAAAATGATGTTGTGGCACTTATTTTATGGTTAGAATATGTTAGTATGATGAAGTTAGACATGTCTACAATGATTTTGAGCTTGGGATCAGTGTTAGATGCATTTTGGTGTGTTAAAGCAAGATTTTCCTTCTTGAGAAGAGTTTGAAAACCTTGAATTTGATATTATACAAGTGAACTAATTGACTCCTAATTGAACTCCATAGACTCCCGTTTAGGGAAGGCCAAGACTCGCCATGATTATAATATGGCCATTTTTAATGCAATTGAAGAGTTTATTGAACAGCATGTCCGTAGCGTCTCCAATCTCAGCGAATTTCTGGCAACCCTTTGGGGCACTGATAAGGAAAGCAAACGGACCATTGAACAGCTGGATGTTACTGATTCTACCCATATGACAACATTGGCTATGTTCACCTCTTGGCAAAATATCAAATCCAAAATTGACAAAGAAACCAAGAAGTAATTGTGGGTTCTTTTACTGCACTTCTTTGTAATTATTGATGTTTTTTTGTTGTCTTTTTGCTGCTTTTCTGTAGTGCTCGTGTTGTTTTTGTTTCGATAGGGTAGGTGCTCTTGGGCTACTATGGTTTTCATTGTCACATTTGGATCTTGATCCTTTTTGTTCTGATTCTCATTCCTATTCTGACTTCTAGGCCCTCTTTTTTTCTCAAGGGTATAGTCCCTTTCAAAAAACTATTTGCCAATAATTTAAAAAAAAAATGACTCCTAAACCAAAAAAAATGATGATTTTGAAGTTTATTTCAGCGATCTGCATCACTACCACTCTTATTATTCATCCCCTATCCTATTAGTTAATTTTACTACCTAATTTCATATTAAAATAATTAAATAAATCCTACATTATCCATTTCAACCTCACCCCTTATCCAATTCACTAATTAACATCTAAAATTAACTAAAGAAAAATAAATCAATTAAAGATTAAATCATTAAATATATGTAAGAGGACAAAATTAGATAAAATTAAATCATGCATTTGAATTAACTAAACATATCCCATAAAGCATGGGATCCTAAAATTAAGTCAAATCATCCATAGAGCATGCATTACAAAATTAAATAAAATCACTCCAAGCTAAAAGTCACATCGCTTTTTTGGGTGAATAAAAAAAATACATGTAATTAATATTTTAATGCAAAAAGCTAAAAATATACAAAATCATGTGCCACCTTTTCCAAACTCAAAAATAACCCATTCATGCAAGCTCAAAGTAGCAAATAAAATCCTCAAATAGGTTGGAAACTCAATTAAACAATTCAATCTTGATTTAGTTAACTTTAGACCAGACAAGTTAATTATACAAATTAAGGATTTAGGATTATCTTCCCTCATCTATAAATAATCACTCATTCTTATCCAATTATCATCTTTGGAATCTTTGAAATTTACTTCATTATTGTGTTGGATTATCATTCAATCCCACAAACCATTACATTGTCCAATTGATCATGAATCTATCATCAAATTCAATCAATCATTTTTCTCATAGCTGAAATCTACTTCCATTCAAAACAACTTTGGAGCATCCAAAAACAAATTTGATCAAGAGATTCAATAATCTAGGTGTTTCATTCCAAGCTTCAATGATCTCATATGAGTTTACAAGTAGATATAAAGGAAGAATTGGTTTGCTTTTATTTGTTTTGTTTCTATAATTATGTAGGTTATCTTTGTATACATTTCTAGCACTCCTGGTGAGAGAAACCTACATATTCTACATTTATTCATTGTTTTTTGTGAAATTAAGATTTTTTTGTGTTCTTCTAGCTATTCTAGAGTCATTGACCAATTTTCAAAGCCTTTCATGGACTATATTACGAGCAGTTTCAAAAACACCAATCAAATCAGTTGTATTGTTAACTTTTTGTGCAGTTACAAATTACCTATGCTACTGTTACATTACATGCGCTAGCGTCACATGCAATGTTTTCTACCATCTTATTATCTACGCTATCGTTCAACTATTTTCACTAACATCTTATTATCTGCGCTAATATCATAGTGTCTACACTACCGTCTTATTGTTCACGCTACCATTCTATTATCTGCACTACCATCTTCATATCCACCCTACCACTCAACTACTTGCGTTATTGTCTTATTTCTTGCACTATGGTTTCATTTCACATGTTATCATTTTATTGGATATGCTAGTGTCCTAGTAGGTGCACTAGTGTTCTGTGGTAACTTTTACTTCATTGTTTCAGTTTTATAGTATTCTCATCTTCACTTCTTTTTTGTTTTTTATATATTTCTTGCTTTAATTTTTTCTTTAGTCAATTATAATAGTTCTAACATCTTAAATCTTCGTTAATCTCCATTTGTTTCGATCAAAGCAGTGTATTTTCTTTTCTTGTGCTCTTGAGTGATCTTGAAAATCATAAATGGTTGAGATTGTTTTTTGTTGTTTTCTTCTAATATTGTGCTTACAAAAAAACTACTAATCAGTTTTATGCAAGACCACTTTGTTTGGAAATATTATTAAATCAAGCAACAAACTACTAATACCTTGCATGTAGGTTTCCTTTTCCAAAGAAAAATCAAACTTTTCTAAATTTTAATAAACTATACAAAACATTTTCATTACATGTTCTGATAAGGGTTATAACGGGCGCCCATTTAACTGTGGTAAGTACTTGGGCTTAAGCCCTAAAACTTACTATGAGGAGTACCACAGGAACCCCAAAGTAGTTGGCACATTGAGAGGACTGGCCAACGAAATGGATAGTGCCCCATTTTGATATCATTAACAAAGGTACTACAGAATATCAATTCCATAATGAAAATTTCACATTACCTTTATCCACACATGGCCTCTTTGATGATCTAGCCAATACAAACTTACTCATTGAGAGCCTTTCCATCCACATTGTTGACTTCGACCTCATCCACCCAAATCTTGTAAGTTATGACCAATCAAATCACATAACCATTGAATTCAACCTTGTCTTCCCAAGTCTCGTAATTCAAGACCAATCAAATCACATAACAATTGACTTGGAGCTCATCCTCCCAAATCTCGTACATCAACACCAATCAAAATTTAAAAATATGGACCTCTTCCACAATGATGAGTCCATTGCAAACCCTAATCTACGAAAAATTAAAAAAATCACAAAGTGAAAAAATAAAAAAAGATTGGGCATATCAAACCCCTCATCACAATGTTATTTGAAAATCAAAAGTGAAGAAGCAAAAAATTATTATTCATGGGTACTCTCCACACTAGGTAATGCCACTTGTACAAATAATTTTAATCGTTTCATCCATTGGCAGATATCTCTATCATTTCTTTATTATATCTTCACACTCTTCACCTATAAGATGTAGGTTAATCTTGTTCCTGTGGGGTATTATGTATCTCATCCCTGTTCTAATTATTCCATTCTAGATGTTTGTACATACATTCTTATCTAGAATCTTACTGATGAAAAATCCTCCTTTCAAATAATCTCTCTCCTTAACAAGAAAGCACTAAACTTCTTTATCCGGATCTTTTGTCCACCCATCCCAGTCTAAGATTTCAAGCCCTTGCGTTCTACTAGTCATGTGGGGCTGATATTTGGGGAAAAACTATATTTCCCAAACAAGCACAATACACAACCAAGGTAAAATCAAACAAAAATACAAAAAACAAGTCAAAATCATTGCATCTTTCATCCTTCACAGTATTTGGTGTTAATCCCACGCTACTTACTGACAGCCTGAGACTGGGAAAATAGAAAGGTACCCTTACTCATCTATGTATTTTCTTTGGTGTTGAACTCTTACCTCTTACTAGTGGTATGGGGGAAAATGTATGAGGTCATTTCAAAAAAATCAAGCAATAGAAATCCTTCAGAAATTGAATCAAAAGTTCTTAATCATACAAAATCCAAAGAATCGATTTAGTTACTCATGTTAATTGAGAAATACATTCCTTTCACCAGATCTTTCTAGCAGCAGGCCACCTACAGGTCTTCACAGCCTATAAAGTGAAATCCTCTTAGAATCGTTCAGATAATCTTAATTAGAGATGAGTCACATTTTTACAACATCCACCATCTTCATTTGTACATCACTATCTCATTTGTGATATGTCATTTTTGGCTCTCGATGTTGAGCCCTCGCATCTTACCAGTTGTGTGGATTCAAGGGCAGAGTAAAACATCCTATCACTATATCATCTACATTTTTCCAATGGAATGAAATGTTTACAATTGTTTGAAAATGAATTCAAACAGTGTGCCCTTTTACCCTCCAAAAAATCATATATTCCAAAATCCTTAAAAATCCAAAAACTAACAAATATTTTTGTTCCAAAAATAAAAAACATCCAATTAAGAAAAAATACAAAAATAAATCATAACAATCAAAATTAAAAAAAAAAACATCCAAAATCCAAAAACATTAAAAAAATATTCAAAATCCTAGCAACTATCAAACACAACTCAACAATATCAAACTTTTAACTCCTATCATAGTGGTCATTTCAAAAATCCTATGACTATAAAATAATCATCTTACCCCTAACATGTATCCTTGCTTAGTATAAAGTCAAATCAAACTATCACATGTATCCTCACTTGGGGCAGTATCGGCTCTCATTTTCTTCCTTGCTTGCATCCTTGATTGGGGACAATGACCCATCTAATATCATATCACACTTCAATAGGATCCAACAAGAGTGTAACTTGGCCCCACTCTTTATTCTAATCCAATCCCCTTGCATGTATCCATGTTTGGGAGCATTCAAATATGCTCAGTCATCATTGTGGAACATGTTAGGGGCATAATTATTGTTTTTATTTCAATTTGTGTTGCATTTTTATTGTGTTTTACATTTGACCAGTTGCAAGTATTTTGTTATCATCTTGGTTAATCCATATCCACGGTGCATACTATTACTGTTTATATTGGGTTTGATGTACCTTTTTCTTTTTGTTTTCATTTTTGACCAATTGTAAGTATTTTTGTCCACATCTTGGTTTATTCATAGCTATGGTGTATGCATCTACTGTGTATATTGGGCTTGTTGTAATTTTTTATCTTTGTGTGTGTGTGTGTGTTTTTACACACATAATGAGTTGATCATCATGGTTCTTCACTAATCATGGTGTTAACTCTATTGTGCAATAGCAAATCAGGTTACTCCGAAATATAAAATATGAATGAACGCTCAAGCTACAAGCAATGTTAGTCATATCGTCATTACATTCATTCATGTATCTCAACCAAAAAATTAAAAAAATCATATCAACCAAATTCATTAATCACAAATATCATCATATGTTTATCATTCATCATCTAACATCATGATTACTATAGTGGAAAAATGATCAATGATTTTCACACACACCCAACCCTTTATTCATGTCTGAAATCCTAATTTTTACCTTTTACCCTTCGTCTCTCCTTTTTTGGGCCCATTTTCTCAGTCACTCTTCCACTAGTCTCTTCTTCCTATCAAACGGATTTCCACTGCTTTATCACATCACCCATCCTCTCGAGGGGGCACTCCCTTAGTACCACCCTTAACCCACTGGGGCATCCAAATGCTTCACTAGGAAAAATTAGGTAGTTCACCACACTTCTTTATAGTTTGTTCACCAATTTGCACGTGTCAACTATCTTTAAAGCACTATTACTTCATAACAACACTTTAAAGAGGGGGAAATGTAGACACCCTAATATATTGCATTACGCATTATAAACCTCTTAAATCACCCTGTAATTACTTCACAATACATTATAAACATTTTTTACCATTTTCAACCACTTTTTCTATATTTTGCTATTTTACGACATTTAATGACATTCTATGACATTTTCCTACAACTATCATCATATGTCTTATTAACTTTGGTAGAGCTTTGCAGATTAAAAACATCGAATAGAAAGAAATATAATTGAATTACAAACATCCGGGATATATTATTCATAAAGAGATTACAATATATAGAGATTGACCTTCCTATTATTATGGAGTCAACTCTCATCTTGAATCCACTTATCTCTCCACAAATCTCTCAACTTATCCCTAGGATAACTCACTCAATTCTATATGTGAGTTGTTTATTACAACTTCACACTATATTATTATTAAATGAGTTTTCACATCTCATTTAAATAATAATACACACAATTTACAATTTATTAATAATGTTACACAATATATTCGTAACATGTCTATCATTCATCATCTAACATCATGAAAACTACAGTGGAAAGAATGACCAATTATTTTTTGCTTGCACCCAACCCTCTATTCGTGTCTAAAATCCTAACTTTTACCTTTTACCCTTCGTCCCTCCTTTTTTGGGCCCATTTTTTTAGTCACTCTTCCAATAGTCTCTTCTTCCTATCAAATAGATTTCCACTGCTTTATCACATCACCCATCCTCTTGAGGGGGCACTCCCTTAGTACCACCCTTAACCCACTGGGGCATCCAAATGCTTCACTAGGAAAAATCAGGTAGTTCACCACACTTTTTTATAGTTTGTTCACCAATTTGCACACGTCAACTATCTTTAAAGCATTATTACTTCATAATAACACTTTAACGAGGGAGAAATGTAGACACCCTAATATATTGCATTACGCATTCTAAACCTCTAAAATCACCTTGTAATTACTTCACAATACATTATAAACATTTTTGACCATTTTCAACCATTTTTTCTATATTATGCTATTTTACAACATTTAATGACATTCTATGACATTTTCCTACAACTCCCCTAATCATTCTTATCTCTCACACATAGGTCTCGAATCATTAAATATTCGCACTATGAACCCAATTACACTCATATACCATTCTTAGGATTAATTAATTAATCCTACAACTCTTATTATTCATCCCCTATCCTATTATATAATTTTATTACCTAATTTTGTATTAAAATAATTAAATAAATCCGACATTATCCATTTCCACCTCACCCCTTATCCACTTCACTAATTAACATCTCAAGTTAACTAGAGAAAAACAAATCAATTGAAGATTAAATCATTAATAATATGCAAAATGACAAAATTAGATTAAATTAAATCATACATTTGAGTTAACTAAACATATCTCATAAATCATGACATCCTAAAATTAAATCAAATCATCCATATAGCATGCATTCCAAAATTAAAGAAAATCACTCCAAGCTAAAATCCACATCACTTTTTGGGGTGAATAAAACAAAAGATATGGAATTAATATTTCAATGCAAAAAGCTGAAAATATACAAAAGCATGTGCCACCTTTTTCAAACTCAGAAATAACGCATTTGTGCAAGCTCAAAGGAGCAAATCAACTCCTCAAATATATTGGAAACTCAAATAAACAATTCGATGTTGCTTCAGTTAATATTATATCAAATAAGTTAATCATACAAATCAAGGATTTGGGATTCTCTTCCCTAATCTATAAATAATCACTCATTCTTCTCCAAATATCATCTTTGGAAGCTTTGAAATTTGCATCATTATTGTGTTGGATTATCCTTCAATCTCACACATTGTTACGATGTCCAATTGATCACGAATCTATCATCAATCGTTTTGCTCGTAGCTGAAATCAGCTTCCATTCGGAACATATTTGGAGCATCCACAAACAAATTTGATCAAGAGATTCAACAAACTTAGTGCTTCATTCCAAACTTCAGTGATCTCATCCGAAGTTGCAAGGAGATACAAAGAAATAACTGGTTTAATTTTATTAGCTTTGTTTCTTTCGTTATGCATTTTTTCTGTATATACAATATGTAATATCCCCCCACAAAATACTATCTTCCTCTTCAAAAACTGAGCATAAATGGTACACCCCTTCACATTTTCTCTCTCTTAAAAACATGCTTCTCCGAAATAATGTTTTTTCTTAAAAACAAATTGGACCCTTTTTAAATTTTTATCTTTCTTTTAAAATGGGACACCCTTTTCTCTCTTAAAAATGCCTCTCCAAAATAATTCTTTTTTCTTGAAGGGGTTTAAAATCTACTTAGACTTATTAAAATTGTAGGTTCCATCAAGATATAATGGGAACCAACTCTCACGTCACAAATCCTCATTTAATTGTTTGAGTGGACGAGATGAAAGTGAGTGATGGTTGGGAGCCATTTATTAGGTTTCACCGAGTCGTGTTAAATATTAATGTTACCGTTGAGTTGAACGTGAGGAGCTTGTACCACCGAGAGAGAGAGAATTACATCTTCACAATGACCAATATGTCATACATCAATAGATCCGGAGTGAAAGTCTGTTACAGATTCTGGATCGATGGAAATAGAATTCGAGGGAGAAAAAGTAGCCATAGATCCGGATCGAATTGTTCACGGTGAGCTTGATGGGTACTTGGTTTTTGTGAAGATTTGGTCTAACCGTGCTTGTAGCTCATCGAGGCCATGCCATGGAGGGACCAATTTTTTCTGTGATCCGAGCCTATGCCTATTATTATTCACAAGGAAATGTGAAAACCGAACCGTGGTTATAGAATCAAGCGTCCATAGATTCATGATAGACTGAGTCACAAAACTCGCCATTGTTGATCACCAATATGATTGCAAGATCATGTTAACTCAAATAAAGGAAAGAGTTCGCCTAAGATGGAGGAAGTGAAGATGTTTCCGGAGCTATAACTAGGGAAAATGACTAATTTTTTCCTCTGAACCAAAAAAACCTCTTCCGTGTAGTTTTGAATAAATTGGCATTCTTCTGCCACTCCAAGACCTGATACCATATTAGGAAAGCCAAGAAGATTTATGTAGGAAACCAACAGTGGTTTTAAGCCTGCAATATGGTATACAACTCATAGGCGAATGCAAGAACACTTCAGCAATATAATTTATTATTATTCTCACAACACACTAAAACTATATTTAAGCCTTATAAATAGGCTTGTACAAGGGAGATTATGACCGACAATCTCAGTAATGTTCATGGAAACCAAGTTTGTTGAATATAAAAACAAACTTGTTTATAACAAATATCATAACTCCTTATAAATGAGTTTACTAAGTGTGAACACAAACTCGCAGTTAGGTAGATATTAAGTCAAACTACTACTCATATGAACACTATTATGATAGGGAGCTCACTAATATCATGAAAACACTAAAGCAAAAATAGGGTACATTGTATATGTGTGCATAAAAAAAAATTACACATTAACGCAAAGGATAAAAGAGTGGTCATTATTTCTCATAAATGACTACATCTCTACCAATTTAGTTGAACACCCATAAAAGAAATGCAGGTTCCTTACATAGTAACTAGATATGTGGTTGGGAGATTAATTATTAGTGGACTGGTCGATGAAAGAAGTAATTAGACATATAAAACTCCACCTAATTTTTCTTACACATTTGTGAGGATAACTATGATATTAATTAGTGTATATCAACAACATAGAGCACATAAATATGTCCCACCTAGATGATGCAACTACCTAAGGTGGATCTCACATCAAGGTTGCATATGACACACACTAACTGTAATTCTCAATTCTTAGTACTCACGTTTTTCTCCTCGTGCTTATGTATCTCACACATTTTGATAGTTTATCTGAGGCATAAGGTGCCAATTTGTACACATCTGTATATGCTTCAGTGTTGTTTTATGTTGTTATTTTGTTAAGCATTAGAGACATCATGGTACTATGTCCTAGGTATGGAGTGCCAATTTTTAAAATGATTTTGGATCTTCTATAGTTATTAGTTACTTATTATTGTTACTTGACAACATGATTATATGGTTTTAGAAGTTGAATATCGACTATTAGACTTGTGAACATTTTATCAATTTATGTATATTCTATTATTTGATTCAAATTTTATATCTACATATGCATTAGGGACATTTTAGTATCATGATTAAGGCATGGGTTCCAAACTTTATATTTTTTTATGAACACTAGATAATAATCAGTTAAATTTACTTGTTTAGCCAACTTTCTGAATTGTATAACTGTGTTGATTATGGTATATTGGGACATTTGATTATTATATGTCATTATAGATGGCAACCTTGTTAATCTTATCAATATTGATTTTTTTAATTTTATGATTAGTATGTATATTGATTCCAAATTACTAGATATCTTCCATGGGATAATATTTGATGTTTTCATTTAGTGTTCAAGAAATAGATAAGACCAAAGCAATATTATAAAAGACTCAAACATGCCCTCATTTTATATGTAAAAAAGAACTACCTGACCTTGATTTAAACATTTTTGTGTTTTATTTTTTTGAGTATCTAGTTCCTAGTGTGGTTCACTAGCTAGTTAATTACATTTCAGTGTTTGTTTACTATTACTATTATTTCTCACTTTATTACTTTATTATAATTTTCCCAACTTTATAAATATTGTCATAAACACCTGTGATTACATTTTAAGATATATAAACCTCCTAATCACATATTCACAATACATAAACCTAGAAACTTGAATTTGGACTTTCACCCCACCCAAAAAAGTTGAATGGGTTTACATTAAAAAACACATTTTTTCATTCTTAATGAGTCCCTAAGACCTTTACCTATAGGCTAGTGGGATTTTTATAAGGAGTATTTTAATTTTTAAACCAAAAGGACTATATTAATGACCTTGAAAATATCACTTTGTAGAAACCCATACTTTTGGGTAAAGTGGTGTAAGAGAACTCTTAAATGGAGCAATCAGCCCATATGATTTATAAGAAATTTGAATAAAATGTAAGAATGTGGGTGGGTTTGTAAGAGGATTGGTTGGACTCCTTGAGTTGGGGGGATAGAAATGTGTTGAATTCCTTTTGATTATGAAAAATTTGTGTACTTCATTAATTATATATAACGTTTTGGCATTTGTGGGGGGTTACTCATTTTAGATTCAGGTTACTTATTTTGGATTGTGAGAGCTTGTTTGGTGTTTGGAGAGCTAATTTTGGATCATGAAAACTTTTTGGATTGGAGAACTTATTTTTAAATCTTTTGAGGAGCTGGTTTTAGAAAGTAGGAGAAACTTTTGGTGGAGAAATAGGTGTACCATTAAGGGAGAGAATATGTACTTGGGTAAGTGTCTTATTGATCTTGTTTTACTTTTCAAATGTGGAAGAAATTTTTTCCTTATTGCTACATGCTTTGATCGTAGAAATATTTTTGTTTAGAATTTGTTATTTTTTAGAGTTTTTAAAAGGATAAATTTTGTGGGAAATGGGGTTTTCTTAGCATTTCTTTTTCTTTGATTTTTATTTCTTTCATAACCTTGTTTTGGGATACATTTTACTATGTGGTACCTAGAATTTAGACCTAAGAAATTTGGGAATAAACATTTTCCATTTATCCTAGCATATATTCATATTCACACATGAATTAACTTAATCCTAAAAAGCATCTCACTCAATTCGTACACTTTGAGTCCACTAAGTCAACACTTGTCACTCAATTTAGCACTGTAGAAACCAAATCAGCCCACACTGAACACATTTATAGAATCCTAATCATTCAAATCATGTCCCAATCTAGTAGGGGGGCATAATCAGCTAAACATTTTGACCCATGTTGATATTTTTTATCTTATGTACTTACAACGGTCACATTTTCAAATTCGAAAGCTACCCCTATTGGCTTGGGGTCAATTAAGTGTGAAGTTATTTGCACAAATCATATATAAAAGTAAATACACCCTACTCATTAAGGACATCTCTTCACATCTAGGGGATCTCATACTTAAGCACTCAAAGAATATTTTTTGTCCTTATAATTAAAGTATTGAATCCTTAGAGAACACCAACAAGATACAAGTCTAATTGCATCATATATTGTTATCCTATAACACTCTCATGCACTACAAATAAAGTCAACGATCATTGCCAAGTGTTAGAGGCCTTATTAGGGTCTTTCAAAAACCATTTTTTATGTACATTCATACACATATAAACAAAGGAAGAACTACATAGGCTTGATCCCTTTTCAGGGTAGTTCTTTATATGTAACATGCAATAATGGGGGTTGTTAAGGTTAATCGAACCAACCCCTTTTCCATATCATAAGGAAAGGAGAAAGGGTTTCTAAGATGGAGAAGCCATTTATAGTCACAAAAATTGTGATCATGGGATTATAACCATGGATTCTAGATTCCATATCCAGAGAAACATAAACACCTAGTGCTAGACATCAATTTCATATCATAACACTAGATGGAATAATTAGCCACATAGATCATAAATTATGCTAGTCATTTCTATCTAGTTCAAATGATCCATCCCTATACCCATTTTCGACACTTCATATTTCACGAGTATTCTAATGAAACTCTACATATCCCATTTCACACTCGTAGACCCCTATCACATTTCATATTATCACGTAATAGTGCAATCATTATAACCCTAACCCTAGTTTACTTTATATAATTCAAGAGTTGTGCTTATCTATATTTCATCATGACATGGTTTAGAATTTTTGTATTTAATATATTTCTAATTGTGAACCATGGTATTTACACAAATAAATTAGTCTTAATTAGATAAAACCCAAATTTTGACATTACATTTTATTGAACCCACTTATTTATTTTTACACACAACCTACAACTTCATACTTCACACCTAGGGCTCCATATTTCTCCAATCAAATATTTAGTTTCACATTAGTGGTATTTCTTCAAAGAAAATCTTAAGCAACTATAACTCGAAAACAATGGAAAAAGATTGCATTATTGAAGGGATGAAATCAATGAGGAACAAAAAATACTTATCGTTCTCAACCATTATAATATGTTGCATGACAATACTTTTCATATAATAGACTAAATTCTTGTTATATACCTTACTTTGAACTCCCCAATTGTACCCATACGTACATCATAACTTGTTCCACAACTCAGGGACACCTCCAAAGAAATATATATAACTATATATTGATGCCTCCTTGAATGATCCTAGCCAAAACTCTTTGAATACAATCTTATTCAATTAACTTATTCCACTATGGGTTAACAAGACAAAACCCAACAATCCATGGTTTTCTAATAAAGTATCTTGTACTTTTACACTAATGTCTTAAACATTTTACAAAAAAGTGTTTTACGTTATGTCAATTAATCCAAAGGGATCATCGATAATGTCACCACCTTTTACTAAACTGAATGAACCATGTTCCCAAGACATGTAGTCACAAAGGCAAAAGTCTAGTCCCACTAGTACATTCCCCATCAATGACATTCTTGTTACAACATGCACAGATGTACTTGATGAGAATCCTCTACAAAATTCTAAAGATAATAGTTCATACCATGTATCAACATTCATTCCTAACTTCACAAATATCCTTCTGTTAAATGATTGTACTAATGCTACAGTTACACAACTCATTATTTTCTTCAACATATGGTACATTATTGACTATAAAGGATTCATGTTTCCTAGAAACAAATGTTTAATCCCAAGATTTTATCCTATATACATGGTTAGACTCTCCTAGTACCCATGAAGTCTCTCACTACTACTATATACATTTACATATTAATTCCCATAAGCACCATACACATAGTTTCTAATAATTTAACTACCATTGATATCCCACCTCATGTTACACCTCTAGTAAGGGGTGTTCCTTACTAGCATAATACATGGTCAAATAGATCCTTATATTCACGAGCCCACATACATACACTACTCTCATGATTTTTAAAACTTTCTCCAAATGATACTGCTAGAATTACACTCATACATGGGATACAAAATATTCACAGTGATTTATCTAATAGCTTTAAAACATATTAGGAATTGCTAAGATATATGTTCTCTATAAAATAATATAAACATGTTGCTCGACCACACATGAAATTTTCTTACAAGTATAAACCTCATCACCTATGCCCCAAGACCTTCATTAGTACCTCACTCATCATATCCCTTACCAAAACTAACCAATTGAGAGACAGTGATCCTAGCTCAAGAATTTCATATCACATTACATAACTCACATCTACTCCATTTATTATTTGATGTTGTCTTGTGAAAAAAAGTATTATACTAGCTATGTGCATTGTGTATCATACATACAACACCCATTTGAGTAGAAACACATGATATACTTCACCACCACTTGATTATACCTATTGTTTGTGTTTATCAAAACCCATGGCTTCACGACATTACTATCAACAAGTTTGGATAATATAGATCACATGATTACTTCTCATATTCTAACAACAATTTTATGCATCTTTCAGTACACTATGATTGTATTGTGTACACATGTAGATTCATGGCCCTCCACCTAAGAGGAATATATATTAGTATCTAGATATTAAAAACTCACTCACTCACTTATAAATATTTTCTTGCACACACATACTCCTTAGCATGGTTATCGATCATTTGACACCTTATCCCTTAGTACATGAATAGGTTTGTTACCTAATTATACAACACATTGCACGGGGTCTGTTAGAATATGAATTTTCACTCATGAAAATGACATGCAACATTATGGGAACAAAGTCCCTCCTTAATGAAGGTGAGGCTACCTTTATTGAAAACCAAAACTATATTTACACCTGTACATTCAAAATTGTATGTGGGGGGTGTTTTGGAACATTAATGGAAATAAAAGTGAATGAGGGAGATGGAATGGAATGAAGGAATGAAATGGAAAGGAATGAATGAATGGAAGGAACATGTAAGAGTTAGGTAAAAGTAGAGCATAATATTGCATGGAGAAGAACAATAAATAACTAACATAAATAAAACGGAGTTTGCATCAGTTAAATGAGAATGAGTAAAGGGAACACAACATGAGCAAGTAAATAATAGAGCTTGATCACTATGAACAAGAACAACAACTTAATAACGTTGACAATAAGATCAAAGACAATATTTAAACATCTAACATCTAATGAACATAAGAACATCAAATGTTACAAGAGACAATGAATGAGACATAAAGTTTGTATTTCATTAACTCCAAAATGTCTTCACAAAAGAACACAAAGTTTCTTCCTAAAACAAAGCTTGCACACAAAATTATTTTTTTCTCTTCTCTCAAAGTCACCCTTTACAAATGAGCCCCTCACTTCCTTTTATAACCCAAAATTTGGGTTACAAAGTAATTAGGGTTTTACATGAACATTAAATAGGGCACTTTAAGGGTGACCTTTGACTTTTTCAACCAACTTTATTAAAAGCAACTAAAAATAGAAATCACTTAAGTCATCCATAGTTTTCTGAAAGCAAACTAAATAACAACATCCTTTTCTTAAAATCCCATTTTTAAAACATACAATAATAACCAATTCCTTATCCATTGAAATGGGGTGGCGCCTATCTAAAACGTATGAGAAATGGAAAAATCCCACTTTGTTAGATAATAAGAAAACTATCTCATTGAATCATTGGTGAATATTAGGATCTGCCACTTTTGCCAATTAAAAGGATCTGAACCTTTCCAATGTTTTCAAACATATTTTCTTCTTCTGGAGGTTCATTTGGTCAAAGAATCACCTCACAAAATACCTGCAATTCTGAAATTCTACCTGGCAATATCATTTCGACTAACCATCTTTGATTGAGCGTTCTCAAACAAGTTCTTAATTTGATGCAATGCTCCATTGAAGCTGAAGAGAAATTATTGGCAGGAGTATACATGTCCTTAAACAATTGTGAAAATTTCTCTTCCACATGTTCTGATGAATGCCTTTTGATTATGCTCATTTACAAGGTTACAAGCGATCTCAGCTATGAATTCTTGAATCACTGTGAGTGAAGTGAAGACTTCATTGCATACGCTCTTATAATGGATAATATAATCCTTTAAGAATCATTTTCCTTGATTTGAGATTGTATACACCAAAGAAAATGTGTCCCTTGATGTTCAAATTTGAGAATTCCTTCAATGCCTACAACTGAAAGATTCCATATTCGTCATCTCCTGTAGACTGGGCAATATCTCATCCAAATTTGATATGTTACGGAACAAAAGTTTCCTTTAAACAAAGAATTGGATCAATATACACACTGACATCTTCATGGAGCTTAACCATTTTTTTTGATCATCTCTTGACCTAAAATGAGAATCTCTTAAAGCCAAGTTTTTGGTGACATGGCCCACACGTGTTTATTTCTTTTGATAAATTGAGAGTTTCTTCATCAGGGGGAAGCCACGTGCATCAGGGTACTGGGAAAGTGGATGATATCAGATTTATCAGATGTTGAACATATTCCACCAATTGATTCTTTTCAGCCTTGCACTGAGAGTTCTGAGACTTATTATTCTCAATTCTCCTTAGTATGATATCAATTGAATCTAGAGCCATCACCATGTCAATTTCTAATGTGGACCTCCCAAGTCAAATTCTGGAAACTTCATAATCAACAGATGTCATGGCATCACGCTCCTTGTCAACTTGTGGGATGGCAAGAGCCAAAAAATTTGTTTCTTATCACTATCTAGGATTATTCGAGAAAGCAATCTAGGCGTCTTCTTGGGAATGACATCATTTGAAATTCTGAAAAGGGCTTCAAACTCAACGTCTATTGCTTTGACAACCCTCTTCCTTTTCTTGCCCTCGCAATCAACCCAGAAAAGGAGTAGGCATTCACTATTTCTGCATATAGAAGCCCAGAGCTTGAAGCTCCAAATACTGCACCAAGAAAGGAAATGTTGCTGCTTTGGGGTAAACCACTATGGTAAAGCCTATCTAGAGAATATGGTTTTGCCTATAGTTTTCACCCGATCACCAGAATTATTGCACATTGATGTGACCCAAATTCATATCAGTGATATTGTCATATGCCGACTTAATGGAATTGGGAGGGATGATTCCTTGGAATTCATACTTGAGCGTGCATTTATTTGATTTCTCCACTCGCTTCCTCGATCTTCCTGCAGATTTATTAGATTTTTCGGCCATTATGAATTTTATAGAAAAATGACTCAGGCATGCAAAACAATGCAAGTAGGGCCAGGTCTCATTCTCCAACCCCCCCGTCAATGCAAGAATAATATGACTTGTTTTATTATTATTATTATTATTAAATATAATAATAATAATAACTTGATCCAATTACAATTTTCAATTCCGGTGACAATAATTTATTTATTTATTTAAAATAAACAAAATCACCTGATTTTTTAATATCCCAATTTTTCATTTTAATTTTCCAGGGAAAATTCTCCTTGGTATGCGTGAAAATCACCTAATTTTAATGACCGTTGTACTTTGAGATTTACTTCTTCCTTATGATCTTCTAGTCGATGTGTGGCTATACTTGTTGAATCTTCTTGCAAATGCGTTGATACACCTGGAGAATGTGTGGTTTCTTGTTTGTTGCTAGAGATGCTGAGGAATGTGTGGTGAAGCTTTGGTCTTTAAAACTTTTTGCATAAACCAATGCGTGGAGAGATTTCCTATCCCTACATGGAGACCTCCTAAGGAATGTGTGGACTGTTACGTGGTTTGTGTGGGTCTGTCTAGCTTTTCCCTTTTCTTTGCACCAACCAATGCGTGGAGATCCTTGTCTTTTAACTATTGTTACTCAAAACTTAATGGTGTCCCAATGTGTGGGTGGATAAAAAATGTTTTTTCTTTTGACTATTCTGAAAAATGCTATGGAGAAGCTTATAGTGGTTTCTAATTTTGTTTTTCTTTACCCCACGTGGTCCTTGAGTTTTAAATACATTTTTTTATCTATTTTGTTTACTCATTAGGCGTTAAAACTAATTCCTTTTTCCCCGTGCTGCATGGACTGTTCTGGAAAATGTGTGGATTTATCTACCTTGCGCACATGTTTGGATGAGTTATTCTTTACATGTAGGTCTACAATTTGTCTTTTCTTTTGACTTTTTTTCTTCTTGTGTATGGCACCTAGATTAAATTACAAGCTCAAAATTATATTCATTTACAAGTTCATATCTCCTTCTCTTCAGTGCAAGTGTGTTCAAAGAAATTTTTTTGAAAGCCTTGGATTTTGGGTAAGAATTCCTAAAGAATCCCCAAAGGCTTCAAACAACAAATCAGTGGACCATCTGATAAGAAATGAGCAAGATTTTCTAACTAGCATGCATTATGAAGTAAACACTCAAACTTAAGCTAATTAAACTACCTCTATTCTTTGAAAGCTTAAAATAATGAACCTAGTAAGCCCTAAGCAATCAATTTTAGTGATTAAGAGAAAGAGATCTCCCCATTATAGGCTTTTTGAGCCAATGGTTCTTCTCTTTTACTCTCTAAATTGGATTAGCAATACAAAAAATGAAGTAAATAGCTCAATATCTAAACTAGAAATGAAATCTAGAACCTAGATGTAAAATACTATAATCTATGCTTAGGAAGAAGGGAGGAATTCTTGAAAATGAGAGAGGGGGTCTAGCCCTATATATAGTTTTCCATTTGGGAAAATGGGAAACTTGAGTGCATGTGGGACAAACACTAAATTCCAAAAAACACTTTTAGCAAGTCAAAACTTACTTTGACTAGGTTTAGGGAGTGATAAACCATGTTTAAGCTTAGTTAAACATGTTTAGGAGGTGATTAGGGTTTGGAGAGAGTTTTGAAGGGTTAGATCAATCCAATGGAATGGATTGATAGGCCAGGAAGGTGGTAGAAGTGGACTAGAAGAAAGTAAGAAGCTAATGTAGTTAGAACGAAGCTATTATAGCTTGTTTAAATGGTTTACAAGAGGAAAAATGACAAAAGGGATGTCGTAGGAAGAAAGTTAGATAGGTCAAACTGGCGGTGTATCGTCGGTTTGCAGGGAGAAGTGCAACTAGTGCAATATTAGTTGTAATAGTGCATTGGCCAAACTACAGGTGTCTACATTTTCCCCTCTTTGAGGTGATGTAAGTTACATCACTTCAAAGAAAGTAGACAAATATAAAAGAGAAGATTTTTTTTGAAAAAAATAATTTTGAAGGGATAGAAGAGAAAAATTAATAGGATGAAGGATGCCCCCTCGAGTGTCAATGGGGTGATGAAAGAAGTCGATTGATGATCAAAAAAGGTGAGAAGAAAGAGGAAAGGGAAGTGTGAAGAGAAGAAGATAGAAACAAGAAAAGAGATATTGAGCTATCCACAAATCAAATGTATTCAATTTTTAAATCATCATTTTGCTTAGAGACCTCCTCATCGGTCCTTATTAAAAATGTGAGCATACAACAGAAGCGTATAATGACATGAAAAGCCAAGATACAAAACAACTGTCTATTGCTAAAATGCCAACTCCATGCAACATACAAACATGTAATGCAATACGAGAAGTAAACAAACTCATGTAACAGGGAAATAAGTACAGTCACACACACTTAAACCAACAACGTTCAAGAAGGTTGCACAAATATTTTGTTATCAAGCTGAAGTCCCAAATGTTCTGATAAATGAAAAGGGTAAGAACGATGCCCCAAGCAATATGCACATGCAAGGGAAATGATGGAGGACACTTGGGTCTGATGAAAAAGCAACGTGCACGATGAAACAGTACCAGGCAACTAATAGTGCCCCAGAGTACAGACGAAGTAAGCAGCAGTCTTTTGTAAATGATTGTAGATCAGGGTGATTCGCAAGTCATTGTTTCAAAACATGTGAAAAACGTCAGTAGGATATGGGATGAGCGCCATGCAAAAGACACAGATTTCAGCCAAAAAATGAGCTGGTTACCGATTTTAGTTCATTTTCAAAGTTTTATACTATTTTTGATATTTCTAAATCAATTTTATAATTTTTAAATTTTTTGATCGGTCAGAAGAATTCAAAAGATCAAAGATCTTCTAAAAAGTACGCGCGGAGGTGAATGGGGGAAGGCGAGGCCATAAAAGAGCCAAAAGGGGTATCCCCATGGAAAGAAAGACAAGGTGATAATAATTATTTTAAATAATTATTGTTCATGATGGGAGGTAGATAGACAAAAAAGAGGAATCAAAACAGAGGAAAACACCTGTAAGGTTCGTAAACAATGCCAGGGTTAAGAGGAAGTGTCCGCAGGGTAGCACAAAGTGCCCCAGCATGTGAAAATTAATAAAAATAATTATTTTAATAATAAAAATAATTATCACGGTGGGTAGAAGAAGATTAGAATGACCACGGTGGAGAAAACATGCCCCAGGGGCATCACGATGAGTTAATATACCCACCCGGGGGGGGTAAAAACAATCACGATCAATTCATTTGTACCAGAGCCCTTGCAAATTTTACCACGAGGTGTCAGTGAGAGAGCCTGGAGTGTGATGGAGAGGTTACCGACGAGGTGGAGGTGAGCAGACCAGATCCGAGAGTACCAGTGAGACCCCGCGCATGGACCCTTCATGAGTGGTCTATCCCTTCTCTCTTAAATTACACATTTAATGCTTTTTAGGTCATTTCTAGGGTAGGTAGGTGGGAAAAGATGCATGTGCACGTGCATGTGTTGAAAATACGGGGACGCGCATGTGTATGCATCGAAAAAGTGGATACATGTGGAAAATGTATGCGTTGAAAAAATGCTATACGTGCACATGCGTATCTGTCGAAGGGGGAAAAATAAGGGGATGCATGCATGTGTCGAACCAAGCACGTAGGCGTTGGGGGAAATTTTTTAAATTTTACCGGGAACGGATGCACACGCATGTGCACTGGGAGGGATGCGTAGGTGTCACACTGGGCATGTTGGCGTCCTGTGTGGCATACACATGAAAAATTGAAAAAGGTAGGGGGCGCATACGTGTTGGTTAGGGCGCGTAGGTGTCGAGGAGGACGTGTGCATCGAAAGGGGTGCGCATGCATCTGGAAGAAAATGAAACACACTTATAGCAATAAAATAGCAAAGTATAGAGGAGAATAATTAGAAGAATTAGAAGAAAAAGGGAAATTAGTAAGTTCAAGGACTCAGCTGAACCATTTTTCCTTAGAAAGATAGCTAGAAGTTAGATAAGTGCCTAACACTTGTTTTTGATCTTGCAGCATAGATTACCCACACTTTAGACATGGGAGAGATATGGCCACCTTGAGACGATAGAGGCACAGTTCGAGGATGGAGATAGGGGGATATTAGATATCCTCCTTTATGTCACAGGGTTAGCCTATGTGGCTGACATGCCCCAGATCACATTGGACCATGGCCTTCTTACAGCCATAGCAGAGAGATGGCACAGTGAGAGCCAGTGCTTTCGGCTGCCTACAGGGGAGATTACCATTACATTGGAGGATGTCTGGTGCATCATGCACATTCCCATCATTGGCCCAGCCCATTCAGTATGTGAGCGATAGAGCAGCGTTGGATGGATGCATAACACAACTGTTCAGAGTCCCGATGATACCTCATCGTGGGATGATGGTGAGATTGTCACGTTGCATTGATGACCTTTCTCTAGATCGGGTCGTGGTATATATGATGGCCTTTGTCAGTGGAGTTTTACTCCCTGACAAGACCGGTTCCTCATTCCCACTTGGACTACTTGGGGTCATACTTGGATTGATACAGGGAGAGACTTATTGCTGGGGCCAGTGCATTCTAGCACATCTTTACTGGGATCTTCATCTTATCACTTACTACCGTCAGAAGATGGTAGGCCCGGCCAGGCTCCTTCATGATATGGGCCTGGGATCACATTGCTATCAGGTGCCCTTTAGGTGCTCTGAGAGTTCGGGCTCCAGAGGAGCCATCTACCATGGGTTGGGTCCCATTGGGGATGATGTTTGACCTTACAGGGGTGATCCTTATCCCTATCATCGAGAGCTCGATGACTTACAGCAGATGGCCATGGTATGGAGGCCATATCGACATTTCCAGTGGCCCGAGGATGCCTGAGAGCTATCTATAGCTAGAGTAGAGCATTTTATCATGGGTAGCTGCAGCTATATGCAGGAGTTTTACAGGGTTGATAGATGCCAGCGACAGTTTGGCACCACACAGGATGTTCCAGGGCCTGATATGTGGTATGCATAGAGAGGGCATGTGAGTATTTTGACATGGGGCCACAGATAGCCTTTGATAGAGCCTGGGCCAGTTTTACACAGGTGGTACCCATTGCATGGGTACCTTTGAGGTAGGTGCAAGATCCAGGGTGCACAGCAGAGTACACACCTGGTATCATGGCGTGATTCCACACAGGCTGACCATTCCGAGGGCAGCATATGAGGCAGGCATGAGGCCTCCCCCAGTGGGGCCACCTAGTGATGATGATGGTGATAGAGGTGGTATTGATGATGATGATTCAGATGATGAGGGTGGCCCTGATGCACAGCATCAAGTTAGAGGCAGGGCTCCATAGCCACAGGTACAGGGTCCTAGGCCTATACCTAGATAGGTACACTAGGCCCCAGCTGGTCTGTTGCCTCTAGTAGGCATTCCAGTGGGCATATATGTCCCATTACAGCAGGTTCTACCATAGCAGGGTCCACCTCCTCAGGCTCCTAGGAGGTGGTGATGGACAGCTTGCTGCACTACAGCAGTAGTTACAGGCCGCGATAGTGGTACAACTTCAGGTGGCCATGCAGAGAGAGATCAGGCCAGAGCACAGATTCAGGTTTTGACTATTGAGAGAGACCAAGCTAGGTCTCAGGTTACAGGAAAGTGGTAGGGCCATATAGCAGGGTCAGATTACATAGTTGGCAGTTGCAGGGTGCTCAGTTAGTGGGTGCCTTAGGCCAGGCACAGAGCCAGTTACATAGTGTCATGGTTCAGCATGACCAGGTGCAGGCCAAGGGACAGACCTATCTGATAGAGAGAGACCAGGCCCGTAGTTGAGCTACAGAGTGTCACATTGGAGAGGGATCGAGAGGCCACCACTGCTAGGTAGGCTGATGCTGATAGAGGTTGATTGATAGGTGAGCGTGATGCCGCCCTACAGGTAGCCTTGGCCACAAGAGATGAGGATTTGATATGTGACACTATCAGGGCCATAGGTGAGGCTCTTTATTACAGGACAACCTACTTTTGAGTAGTTCCAGCAGCAGAGTGAGTGACGCCTTATGCCCAGCTTGATGTGAGCCGCACAGGCTCTAGATCACAGAGGTCGGCCAGGTCAGTACAGCAGCCGGCCACACAGCCGAGTACATAGCAGAGGGGTACACAGGGTCCCTCCTCATAGTTGGCAGGTTCTTCAGGGGCAGGCCCATCATAGCCTCCATTATTCCATCCTCTAGGACATGGTCCCAGTAGCCCCGAGTGAGGGTGAGAGTTGCGGCTGAGTCTCCTACTCATGCCATGATATATGTATGTATTCATTTGTATATGCCTCTTATGAAGGTGAGTTTTGACTATGTATAGATTCTTTTGATTCTTTTGTGGATGCCTCTTGATGAAGGCCCATGATTTTGATCGATGTAGGTACCTTTGTTATGTACCACCATGCCTCTGTATGCAGGCTTAGTATCTGATCCCTGCCCCTTTTATATGGCAGATGGACAGAGCATTTTGTATATACCAGACTTTGACACTGATATTTTTATTATACATGTACCATATGGACACTTTCTTGTATATCTTGTCATGTAGTGATATATTGTCATGGTAATTATGTTTCATTGATGTTCATGTTGTATCTTTTCCTCTTCATGTATGTGACATACTTTCAGATGTAGAGATGTACATGTTTTTCTTTCATAGCGATGATATACTCGTGTATTTGATATCATGTGTTTTTGATTTATGAGATGTTTGATTCCATATGGCTAGTATTTTGGGATGATACTAGATGATATTGGTGCAGGGGGGATAGATTAGTGATTATGCGCAACCCCTCTTGCCCCCATTGATGATACGATATGTGATGATTAGCTTAGCATACATGCATGATGTAATACTTAGCATTTTATTTATATATGATGTATAGATGATGTTAGATGTGATGATAATGATAGATGATAGATGTGATAACAAACAAATGTGCTAAACAAACAAACAAGCAAAAGTTAACAAAACTAAACAAATATACACATGCAACACAATGCAATGCAACTAAAATGAAGATTAATCTAACACTTTAATCTAAGCAAGTAAAAATGAGTTCTAACAAATGCACATAGCAATCAAAGAAACATACAACAATTAATTACAAGCATAAAAGTCCTAACAATGAATGCAATGCAACACACAATTAAACCTAACAAGATCTAATATAATGTAAGCAAAGAATCATTCAAAGAATTCAAAGAACGAACAACACAACAAGCTAAGTACATCAAAACTATACAAACCAACAACTAAAAGCAATCTAACTACCACTTTGTTTTTGCGGGACAGTATTGACATATTTTCTAATGTTTTTGAGTTTATCACGAAGGATAATTTTTTTTTAAGACTACGGTTTATCATTGTTGTCTAGGTTTCCCTAAGATAACGTTGTGAAACTAATGTAGCTTTGCATCCCTAAGAAGGGAAATTTTCTAGATGTTTAGGCTTTTGTGTACCTTTTTCAAATGTTTTTGTATTTTCAAGGTCATGTTTTGAAAGCAATGTACAAGCTTGAAAGAAACGTGGAATGCCCCCAACGTGATGTGGGAATATACAAAGGGTCAAATGCCACATGTTAATGTACAATGAAGTGGAATGTGAATGTGCCCCCAGTGTGATGTGTGGAATATACAAATAGGCCACATCCTTCACACAGATATAGCGTAAGTAAACCAGATCACGGGTCCTGCAAGGGAGCTTGAGGTCGGATCCCTAGACCTAGCCAGGGTACTACGGAATTTAGCAAGTGGAAAGAGTTACCCATCCTGTCGCAAGAGTGACTTGTGTATGAGAAACCTTCCTTGAGCACCAGAAACTAGTTTTCACAAAAGGACATGCCCACTATGCCACAATTGCGTGGTTTTCACACGAGGACGACCTATTTTTTCTTTACTTTTTTCTCAATTTTTCAATTTTTTGCTTGTTTTTTCTTTGTTTTCTACTTTTTAGTTTCTTATCTCAATATTCCAGCCACACCTAAGCATAGAAGTGCTTGAGGTGAATGGCATTCATGGGCTCTGGAAGCTCTTCACCATCTGAATAGGCAAGTCTATATGCCCCTGATCCATATTTAGCGGTCACCACATAGGGACCGAGCCAATTGGCCTCAAATTTACCTTTCTTTTCTCTATCTTTGGTGGTATTCTTCTTGATTTTCTTTCAGTACAAGATCACCTACATCAAATTCCCTATGAATGATGCATTTTTTGTATCCTCTGGATACTCTATTTTGATATACTTTAAGGTGATTAAGCACTCTGATACGCCGTTCATCTAACAGTTCCAACTCTGCCAGGCAAGCAACTCTGTAGTCTTCATCTTTGTCGAGGTAGTCCCTGAGAGATATTCTCAGGGAGGGAAGCTCCACTTCCAAAGGTATGATGGCTTCAGTGCCATAGACAAGTGAATACGGGGTTGCACCAGTAGGGGTGCAGATGGAGGTTCGATAAGCCCAGAGGGTGGGATGGATTTGCAAGTGCCAATTACGACTAGTTTTACTGACCATTTTCTCCATAATGCACACAAGAGTTTTGTTTGTAGCCTTTGCTTGCCCATTACCTTGAGGGTAATAGGGGGTGGACCATTTAAGTTGGATATGAAAGCGTTGACACAAGTCTTTTACCATCTTGTTTTTGAAATATTTACCATTGTCAGTGACAATGGCCGAGGGGATACCATAACGGCATATAAGATGGTTCATGATAAATTTGGATATTTGCGCACCGGTGACATAGGTAAGAGGAACAGCCTCCACCCATTTAGTGAAATACTCGGTGGCAGTTATGATGTGTGTATGACCATCTGATGAAGAAGGGTGGAGCTTCCCTATGAGATCTAAACCCCACTTTGAAAAAGGCCAAGGCATTGCAATAGGCTGCAAAGCCTATGCTGGTGCATGTATGAGATTACTGTACTTTTGACAAAGTTCACATTTCTTCATGAAGTTGCAGCAATCAGATTCCATGGTAGGCCAATAGTAGCCTACTCTCAATAGTTTCTTAGCTAGCACCATGCCACTAGTGTGTGCCCCACAGATACCACTATGTACCTCTTTAATCGCGTGAACCGAATCAGTAACATTTAGACAGTGAAGCAAGTTCCCGTCATAGCCACGATGATAAAGAGTGCCTCCTAGGAGGGTATAATGGGCAATGTGGTAGATAAGGGATTTTTTCTCTGAATGGGTAATGTCAGGTGGGAAGGTTCCATCTTGTAGGTATTGGTAAATAGGGTCATACCATGGGGATAGGGGACCAACAACTTCACATGCTAAACAAGATTTAAGCATATCATATGCTGGCATCTGTAAGTGTTCCACAAAGAAAGGCATCTTACTCTCCTCAGGTGGGATGTGCAAGAGAGAGCCGATGGTAGCCATGACATCTGCAGATCTATTATGAGATCTGGGTTTTTGTTCAAATATGACCTGTGAAAAATATTCCTTCAAGGTTTCAACCATCTTCTTATAGGGAATAAGTTTTTCATCTTTAACCTTGTATTCATCGTTGACCTGCTTAATGATGAGCTGAGAATCTCCAACAACTCACAGTTGTTTGATGTTCCAAGTGATAGCTAGCTTGAGGCCAGCAATGAGTGCCTCATACTCTGCAATGTTATTGGTACAAGGAAACCCCAATCAGAATGCTCTTGGTATAATATCTCATGTGGGAGTAATAAGCACCACTCCTGCTCCTAATCCATGAAAAGTAAATGATCCATCGAAATGGACCTGCCATTCTGTGGATTCTTTGATATACATCATAGATGCGTCTGGGAGATCCAGACACAAAGGCTCTGTCCCTGGTAAAGGTGCTTCTACCAACTGATCTGCCAATACCTGTCCTTTTAAGGACTTCTGATTTACAAACTCTATCTCAAATTCACTCAAAAGAATGATCCAATTAGCCATTCGGCCTATTAAGGTGGGTTTGGATAAGAGGTACTTAAGAGGGTCAAATTTGGAAATAAGTTTAGTTTTATTGTTAAGGAGGTAATGGTGGAGTTTCTGAAATGTAAAGATGACTACCAAGCAGGCCTTTTCAATCTATGGATAGTTCAATTCATAGGCAATCAATGTATGGCTAAGGTAATAAACAACTCTCTCCTTATGGTCAAGGTCATATTGGGAAAGCAGTGCACCAATAGCGAATTGGGTAGCAGAAATATATAAAAGGAGAGGCTCTCTAAGAGTAGGGGGCATCAGCACAAGTGGATTTACAAGGTACTATTTGAGCAAAGAAAATTCCTTCTAACATTCGGGCCCCCACTTGAAAGCAACATCTTTCTTCAAAAGATGTGTAAATGGATGACATTTATCCGCAAGCTGAGAAATAAAACGGTGAATAGCCTGGATCTTTCCTTGCAGACTTCTGAGTTGTTTAAGAGTGGTGGGTGGAGGCATATCCATAATAGCAGTGACCTTAGCAAGATCCACTTCTATCCCTCTCTGTGATACTATAAATCCCAAGATTTTTCTTGATAATACACCGAAGACACACTTCTTAGGATTAAGATGAACCTTGTAGTCCCTGAGGTGTTGAAAGATACGTCTAAGCACTTCTGGGTGCTCTTTTCTACTCTTTGATTTAGCTAATATGTCATCCACATAGTCCTCCATAATATCATTCATCATATCATGAAAATGACAGTCATAGCACGTTGATAAGTAGCCCCAACATTTTTGAGTCCGAACGGCATGACTTTGTAACAAAAGGTTCCCCAAGGAGTGATGAAGGTAGTTTTGTGCTGATCCTCTTCTGCTATCCTTATTTGATTATATCCCCGAGAAGCCATCCATTAAGGATAGCATCTCATAGCCAGCAATAGAGTCTATGATCATATCTATGTTTGGCAAAGGAAAATCATCTTTAGGACATGCTTTATTGATGTCACGGAAGTCAGTACAGATCCTAATGCCAACGGGTTTCTTTTGTACTAGAACTATATTGGAGATCCAATCTGAGTAATCAATAGGTTTGATAAAATCTGTAGCCAAGAGTTTCTCCAATTCTTCTTTGACAAGAAGTGCAACTGTAGGATGCATCTTCCTCAGTTTCTATTTAATGGGCTTGGCATCTGGGTGCACAACAAGGTTATGCAAAATTAGTGCTAGATCCAAGCCAGGCATATCTAAATATGTCCATGTAAAAATATCAATGTATGCTCTTAATAGTTCCACCAAGGTTTTCTATTCCTGAGCCGAGAGTGAAGCCCCTAACTTGATCATCCTGGGTAAATCCTCTGAACCAATGTTAACATTGATGGTTTCCTCAATGAGCATCTTAAATGCATCTTCCATTCTGGTAGGATCAGGAGGGAGGCTGAGATTAACCTCCTGAGGTATCTCTTTATCATCTTCAAATGGATAAGTTATTTTATCCATGTGACTTTTTATTTTATTCTTCTATAAGTTTCTCAAAGAGTTTGTCACTATGAGATTTCCGTTTATTCTTTGTACTAGGCTGCTCTGAAGTATTTTTACTCTTATTCACAACATTCTTACCCAAGCGATCACACATCTCTGCCTCTTCTCCGAAGTATGCACATGTGTTTAACTGAATTTGGAATCCTTTATTGTGGTCCCCCAGCAGGAAGAAAATCCCTGAGTCCAATGAATTTTGTGAATGCTTCATCATTCTCGAAGATGTCAAGTGGTACGTAAAGTAGTTGGTCCCAATCTACAAGTTCAGGATAAACTAGGGTGACTTGATAATCTATTGAAGGGATGGATTCAGATAAGGTAAGGATGGATGGCTCCAGGAATAGGTTCATGGAAGACAAATATTCGTAGAGGCTACATTGGGAACTTGCATCATTATCTGCATTATACGAAACATCCTTGCACTCATAAAAGGTAGCATCAACCTCGACGGGTTGAGCATCCTGAGATTTTAACCCAAGACCATGCTTGTTAGATTTGAAACGGCAAGCAGAAATAGGTTCTAGACGGTCTTGTGTGTTGGCTCCACATCCGTATCCTTTATAACCCATGACAAACATCATGCGTTGTCCTCTAGGTATACTAAGGTGCTTGATGGCATGAGGCCATGGTTCCTTCTAGCACCTTACTAATGGGATCCTCCAACATCTTTTCTTTAGATAGGAGGCCACCATGAAAAAATTTATCCAATGGTTCTGAACATGGTTCTCATGTACTTTTGAACTAAAAATAGGGTTTACCCCCGTGTCCTAGGTGACACTGATAAGTCTAAAATTAACAATGCTCGTTCAAGAGTAAATGGCTCTCCTGGGCCACATTTTGCTGATGTAGCCTCCCAAGATGTAAAAGGATTGACCAAAGAAGGGAAGTCCTAATTATAAGGTGTGAGCGACTATGAGTCCACCCGATTCTTCATAGCTTCCATTTTAATAGGGATGATAACATCTGACGGAAGGGAACTCATAGGCTACATGAGAGAAACTATGCGAATGCCCTGATAGTGAGTGAAAGACTCAAGATCACCCAAAATAGTGACTATATGCCCTTCATGGCACAACTTAATACACTGATGAAATGTCGAAGGGATAGCCTACATGGCATGAATCCACGGACGCCCCAAGAGCATGTTATATGGGAGATCTAAATCCAGGACATGGAAGGTCGTATCATGACAGGTTGGACCTACTTCCATGGGCACTATAATAATACCTACGGATTCTCTCTCCTCATTATCATACACTGTGATGGTGATGGCATTAGCTCCCAGATCTATTTCTAAAAGGCCTAGCTACCTAACCAGTGTCAACGTGCATATGTTTAAACCAGATCCTCCGTCCACGAGTACTCTTTTAATCTTACGATGGGCAACGACCACTTCTAAATAGAGAGGAAAATTATGCTTAGCGTTGTTACATGGGATAGCATTGCAACCAAAAGTGATATGATCAGCAAGTTCAAGGTGGACAACCATAGCTTGCAAGTGCGTGGGATCTACCTCAGTAGAGACTCCATAATTCTATAATTTTTTGTACAATATATTCTTGTGAGCAGTAGAAATTTTAACAAGGTCTAAAATGGATATTTTAGTTGGTGTTTTCTCTAGCTGGTCTAGTAAATTATATTGGCTTTGGGTAGTTGGTATTGGATCAGGTACGATTAGGTGAGCGCATCGCGTTCTAACTGCACAACTCTTTTCGAGGATTTGGATTGTGTTTACTCGTTCATCAGGCAAACGGATGCAACCTATAAGGGAGTCGAATGGACTGTCATCACTAGGGTAAACATACGCAGCAGTGTGATAGTCATTAGAGGCCTGTTTATGATCTGGTTTCCTTTTCTTTTTATCTGTGTGATCGGGAAAAGGTTCTTTGTATATGCCCATTTTTTCATTGGGACCGTGTCCTGAATCAGGAGGTGATTCTACGGTAATTTTTCCCTCTTCAATGATGTCTTGTATGAAGTGTTTTAGCTGTAAACATCTATTTGTTTTGTGTCCTTTGACACAATGGAAGTCAGAGTATTCATGGTCTTTACACCAACCAGGTTTTGGAGCATTTTCTAGGAATGGTACTATGGTACTTGGATACTCTACCATTTTAGCATCATCTAATTGTTTTAATATAGTAGTCAGGGGTTCACTCAATGTTGTGAACGTATGTTTTATAGTTGCTTTGGGATGAGGTCCTTGTGAAAGCTTCAAAAGTGGACCTGTCTACACAGCTTGGACTCTTTTAGAGTCAATAATTCCATCACCGATGACATGCTTGTTCTTATTAAAGAACTTAGGTTTGTCTGTAGATTTGGCCTCATGTTTGTCTTTGACAAATGGTTTAAGTGTTCCTTTGGTAATAAGAGCCTTTTCAATTTGGCTACCTTTCTCTATAACTTCCTCGAAGTTAGATCCAAAATACATCTGAAGATGGAAGGATATCTCTGAGTTTAAATTAGGAACAAAAATGCTCACTAATTGTTTTGCAGGTAAAGCCCAAGGGAAGAGACTAGCCAATGCCCTCCATCGTTGTAAGAAACCCGCGAAGGTCTCATTAGGTTTTTGCTTTGCATTGCAAAGGTCATTCATCGTGATATCATTTTCAATATTGAAAGAATAGTGCCACACAAATTTTTCTGCTAGTGCCGTCCATGTTGTTATATATCCTTTAAGTATGATGTAGAACCATTCAATCGCCAAAGCTCCCAAACTATGGGGAAAGAGTCATATTAGAAAATTATCATTGTAGGTCACCTCTTGACAAGCCATGTAAAAGTATTTGATGTGATCATGGGGATCACCTTTGCCTTTGTACTTGTCGAGCTTTGGGATAGTGAAATGTTTAGGAAAGGGCTACAGTAACATGTCTTTATCGAAGGGATAAGGACATAGTTCTTCGTAGAGATACTTTCTGTTTTGGCCTATATTTCCTTGTTGTAATGTTGTGATTGTATCTTTCATAGATTTCAATTCATCCTAAATGAGTTTCTCCTTAGTAGGTGATATTGATCTTTGAGCCTGAGTTTCCTTAAAGCTATAGTCTGTATATGGATCAAATTGAAACTCGTTAAGTTTAATTTTGTCTTTGTCTTTACTTATGTTTCTTTTTGAAGCACCTAGAGTCATTAATTTCTGAATCAACTTTAAGATCTATTTTTGGAGGGTCTCCTCCTCAACTAGGGGATCCTCTTCTTCATCGAATTTCAGAGGAGGGGAGGCCTTCCACTTAGTTTTTACTTTACACAAATCCCTAAAGTGAGGTTTATGTGATGTTTCTCCTTCAATAGCGGCCTTATGTTGCCCAGATGTGAATTCATATCCCACATCAAAAGGATTATTTATAACTAAGATGAATCTTTTCTCTCCTAATTTATGGTCAATGACCTTTGTTTCTTCTTTGCACTCATGCGAAATTTTAGCCCCGAATGCCAAGACTCTCACGAGTACTTGATCTTTGTTATAATATAAGAGCTCATCAAATATGTTTAGGTCTAACCTTTGTTGTTCCCCCGAAGAGTCCAACTCTTCTCCACTATGATCGATTAACGTCTTTGTATCTTTGACTTGAGAGAAGAGCGGTCCTAAATTGTTCCCATGAAAGGGGAAATCATCAAAAGGATTAGCTCCTGCATTAAGCTCACTGGATTTTGTTGCCATTTTGAAAAGTCTAGGCATTACTAGCCAATACTCAGATGCAACACTATGTTTACTAGTTTTCAAAGGATACTGATATGAACAGATGAAAATGTACCACTCACCTAAGTTGTGTTATGTCAAATCTATACTTAAAATACCAAGATGGATGACAATGTTATACCAGATATGTGGGCTGAAGTTAGAAATATAACAAGGCTCGAATATCAGCACAATACTAACAAATTCCTCTAAAAAGGTATACCTTGAACTGACTCAAGTACTGACAACAAGCCAAGTGTATTGAAAAGTAGAAGTCACAATTAGATACAATGCAACAACGTTGTCAAGATATCTCAAGCAAGCAAGCAAGGTATCGATATCAAGACAACATCATGATGATATATATAATGTGTTATCAACACTCGTCAAAAAAACCTAGATGACGTCAGAACTAAAATCAAGTAGAAGGTATAATAAGAAGTATGTGATGATGTGAGTAGTGTAACCGCACAATAGAGGGATTTATACTACATGCCCAAAGAATGGGAGACGTAATGTAAATGCCAATACTAAATGACTAAAATGCAAGTAAAAGTCGACAAACTAGGGAAAGATAGAATGACAAAACTCACCCATAACAATGACAAAGATCTTGAAGTCAAGATCAGATCATAGGACTGCCAAAGATGCGAAAACGTACCCACCCGCTTTAGTCATTTAACACCCCATCCACAAACATGGATGAGTGTAAACGTACAAAAAAGTGGCTAGCACTATCTCTAACATGACACGTAAAGTATGCCTCTGTTCGAATTCCAACATGGAAAGTATGAACGCATGGGTGTAGATCAAGAACATGTGAAAATAGACTTAGTTTCACTTTGGGCAGAGCTTCGCCTCATTCGAAAAATGAGAAGGAAGATAAACTAAGTAATATGTTTGTCTAAATTCATGATGAAAAAAACTTAGATCCAACTTAGAATGGGTTCGTTACCGTGTTCAAAAAACAAGGTGTTGAATCCAAACAAGTTATCACTTCATGATGGAAAACAACGTGAATGGACTAGTAAAGTTGGCCTCCAAAAAAAATGGTTTCCTTAATAAGCTCTCTTAACTAGGTGTTACAAGGTTGTCTTAAGCGAGCGTGATTTACCCATAAAGTCACACTGACTAGTTTGGGAGTATCTCGGCTTTACTTTACCCCCTTTAAGAACAGTAGGCAACTAGTGCGTCTACGTTTACTATCATTGGGGTCGCCACATAGACAACTAGTAAGGCTATTTCACAAGGTGTACTAGTCAAGTGGGTAAGCGAGGCACTTCCCATTTCGTCCACGAGGTTACTCATCGATGGAATACTTTAGGGTTCTTGGAACCACCCCCATTGTTATAGCTTAAGGTGTTATGCAAAAGGGGTTACGTTCCAGTTAAGCGAAGAGGGACTTACCCTTTTTCGAAACCTGTAATACAGTGTGTTGAATATGGTGTGTTTTTTATCTTTTTTAATATTAATGTGGTTTCAAAAGTGGCACACCATTTGGCAATCTGCAAACACACGTGTATTAGAAGTATTCACTTTGTTTTAACACCTTTCTTTGACCAACGTTAGGTCCTATAGACAACAAGTTGGTTAGTAGTTTTCTCGTTTGTCGATTGAGGTAAAAGAGAACTCACACTTGCTTTTGATTCCTAAGATCACTCGAAATCCTAAAGGAAGAGCATACGCAAAGTGGAAATCCTACTAAAAGCACATAAAAATTTTACTTTATCATTTAAAGAGAAAGTGTTTTTACCATATAAAATAGATTTTGTGTAAGTTATTTTGATCTCCAGGATCGCTTTGGAAAGCGTGAGGAGAGAGCATATGCACGTTTCACAAATCCTAATTTAAGCTAAGGAATGAAAAACACTTAATCATGCAAACTGAAATTTTTAAAGAGTTAGCCCTATTTTAAAACCTATCAACCTTTAGAAACCTGCATCAAAAATGTCAGAGAAATAGGTAAAACAGACTGTAAATTTTTTTTAATTTTGACAGTAACACTTGCATGCCCAAACTAACATGTACGCGCCCCAACCAATGGGTACACGCCTATACCAACACATACTCAGGTTTATTAAGATCAAAATAGTTACCAATACCTACGTGCCCTAATCCAATGGGTACGTTATGGTTTCAATGTGTACGTGCTCCTACCGACGGATATGCGGCCCAAGAAAAAAAGAAATTTGAAAATTTTACACAGTGGTATTAATTACACAGACGTGTCCAGAGAGACGAGGATGCGGATAGACCAACGAAGACATGAACGCGTCCCTGCAGAGAAAAAATTCATAAACACATAGGACATCCTGACGGGTACACAGCCTTTCCGATGGAGAAGCGTGTATGTCAACGTGTACGTGCCACCTTAAAACACCTTCGCGTGCCCTGTAAAAAACATGCAAAAAAACATGGATTTTCAAAAATTTAAGAGCAAACAAGTTATTGGTTATTCAAAGCTTCCTATTTCTATGTTAAACCCACAAATGCATGTAAATAGAGTTCATTAATCCAAGGTTTAAAATAGAAATGAGGAAAATAACAAGTTATTTACACTAAAAAATTTTGAAAAATGACTTTGAAGAACTTAGAGGACCTCCATTAATGGAGGATGGACATAAGTGTCCCACCGGGCGTGCCAAATGTGTTCAAAGAAAATTTGTTGAAAGACATGGATTTGGGGTAAGAATTCCTAAAGAATCCCCAAAGGCTTCAAGTAACAAATCAGTGGACCATCTGATAAGAAATAAGCAATATTTTCTAACTAGCATGCATTATGAAGTAAACACTCAAACTTAAGCTAATTAAACTACCTCTATTCTTTGAAAGCTTAAAATAATGAACCTAGTAAGCCCTAAGCAATCAGTTTTAGTGATTAAGAGAAAGAGATCTCCCCATTATAGGCTTTTTGAGCCAATGGTTCTTCTCTTTTACTCTCTAAATTGGATTAGCAAATACAAAAAAATGAAGTAAATAGCTCAATATCTAAACTAGAAATTAAATCTAGAACCTAGATGCAAAATACTATAATCTATGCTTAGGAAGAAGGGAGGAATTCATGAAAATGAGAGAGGGGGTCTAGCCCTATATATATTTTTTCCATTTGGGAAAATGGGAAACTTGAGTGCATGTGGGAGAAACACTAAATTCCAAAACGCACTTTTAGCAAGTCAAAACTTACTTTGACTAGGTTTAGGGAGTGATAAACCATTTTTAAGCTTAATTAAACATGTTTAGGAGGTGATTAGGGTTTGGAGAGAGTTTTGAAGGGTTACATCAATCCAATGGAATGGATTGATAGACCAAGAAGGTGGTAGAAGTGGACTGGAATAAAGTAAGAAGCTACTGTAGTTAGAATGAAGCTATTATAGCTTGTTTAAATGGTTTACAAGAGGAAAAATGACAAAAGGGATGTCGTCGGAAGAAAGTTAGATAGGTCAAACTGGTAGTGTATCTTCGGTTTGCAGGGAGAAGTGCAACTAGTGCAATATTAGTCGTAATAGTGCATTGGCCAAACTACAGGTGTCTACAACATGCATTTGACCAATTTATTTCCTTTGGCTGTGTGGGTTGTATCTTTGGCTGCATGGAGATTCTTTCCTAGCTTTGGCCTCCCCAAAAAAATAAAAACATATGCTTTGGACTGTTCTTTTTTGAAAAATGCATGGAAATTTTGGACTTGATAACCTGCATTAAAATATTCTCCTTTAAAATGTGTGGGATTCTCCTTCTTTGGCTTGTATGGATCTTCCTTGCTAGAACATGGAAATTAAATTCTTCCTCTCAAACTTCTAACAACTCCTCCCTCCACGTTGGTCTTTTTCTTGATGTGTAGACATGTACATGAAACAGACTTGGCGTGGAAACTTGTTCCTTCTGCTACCTATGCCTGGATTGTAAATTTTTCCTTCAAGTGGAGAGCCTCTTCAATATCTTTGTGTTAATACCTTATTCTTTTTCTTGCGTTGAAAATTCCACCAATGTGTAGCTTTTAAGAACTCATGGTGAATGTGTGGTGATTTTTTGAGGGATGTGATAAAATATTACTCTGAGACGTTCCTTCAAAAGAAATAACAAGAAATTTGACAGCTTCACACAAATTCTTCCAACAAGTTTGACAGAAGGATTTATGAGGATTTAGGAAGCTTCCTCACAACCGTTTCTTATTCATCCTGTTAAAACAACTTCCCTCTTTCCCAGGTAGTGGCATTAATTGCCAGGGGGAAGTGAGGAAATAAATAGCCATTTTCCAGCGGAAATGGCAAGGCGGGCTGGTAATCCCCATTTTATTTCCCCATGTGGGAAATAAGGAGATTTTTTTCCCGTTTGCCAATTCATTGATTTGGCAATCGGGGGAAGAAATCCCATAAGCGGGGAATTAAAAAAAAAATTCTAGGAAAGGGGAAATCTATGTCTGAGAAGCCAATTTGGCATCCCGGCAATGGGAAGCGGAAGCTTATTTTTCCCCCGGCAATTAAAATAAATCTTTTTGAATGAATTTTAATTAATATTTTTTTAATTAAAAACCCCAAATTTATTAAAATTTGATTTTATCAAACAAAGAGTAATTAATTAATTAATTAATATTTAACGTAGCTTAAGACCTGGTGGGAGGCTTTCTCGCCCGAAATGGATGAAACAAAGACCGGAATGATCACAAAAATGAGACGATCACGATAAGAGCAATAAATCACGCAAATTCAAAATTTATTTTTTTATTAATTTTGTGAACTCAAAACTGGCTGATAACAGTTGGATCTAATTGGGGACAAGGACTTTAAGGATGCAACAATGGAACCAGAACAAAATATTAATGAACTGATCCCAAAAATGATAGGGCATAAAAATGGGATGATACAAGAGAGGAGACTAAAAAATGGGGAAAAGAAACAAACCAAAATCCTAATTACTTATGTACATACCGGGGGACATCTCATTTTCAATTTTGATAATGTTTGAGATATTGCCCACTGTAGGGAAAAGACAAATGAGTTCCTTTAGGATACGCCAAGTAATAGGTATTATCCCCATAGAAATGTCTGATCTTAAAAGGTCCCAGCCATAGTGAATCAAACTTCCCATGCTTTCCTTTCAGTTCGCGTCTCTTATCCCAGAGAAGAACTAAGTCATTGATTTGGAAATGCCTCTCCTTAGTTTTCCTATCGAACAACCTCTTCACTTTGGACCGATGTTCCTCGATCCTATTTTCCACTTGACTTCTTTGTTCTTCAAGCTTTCTTAGGAATGTGATCCTTTTATCTAACACATTGGTGAAGCATTCATCATCAACTACTTGAGCTAATCATAATGATCGTAACTCCAATGTGATGGGAATTTGAGCATCAGTTCCATACAAAATTTGAAATGGAGACATTCTGATTTCTCTTTTGGGAGATATGCAGTCAGCCCACAATGCTTCATATAAATTTTTGTGCCAAATTCTTTTATTTTCTTCTACTAACTTGCGCACGATAGTAATGATGTTTTTGTTACTAGATTTTTCTTGACCATTTCCCTATGGGTAATAATCTAACGAATGAGACAAAGATATCCCATACCCATAAAAAAACCCTATCATCTCTGCAGAAGAAAAATTGGAAGCATTTTCCGTCATGATCTTGTGTGGAATTCTGTAACGAATCAATATATTCTCTTTGATGAAGTCACAGATTAATGTAGTATATGTTTATTTTATTGGTATAGCTTCTACCCACTTTGTAAAGTAGTCAGTTGCAGTGAGCACATGAGTATGACCAGCACTGGAGTTTGGGTTTACGACCCTAATAAAATTTGAAAGGGTTCTTCAATGACAATTGGCTTCAAAGGCAAAGCTACCAATTTAGGTCTTCTAACAACTTGTTGACAAGCTTCACATTTTGCTACCCATTTCTGAGCATCGAAAAACATACTAGGCCAATAATAATGTGCTCGCAAAATTTTATGAGTTTTCATTGGGCCAAAGAAATGACCACCACAATCATGATTGTGAAAGGATTCCAACAACCTAGGTTGTTGTTCTTTATCAACACATCTGAGGAACATGTCGTCAATTCCTTTTTTGAACAAAGTGTTGTCCCAAATGATGTACCTGACAGCTCTTAGTTTGATAGCTCAATTTTCCTTAGCTGTCAGATTCTTAGGAAACTTTCCATATGTGAGAAAGTAAGCTATATCGGAATACCATTCGTCTGTGGTATTGATGAAAACTACCAGTGGTAAACTTTCTTCAACTGGTTCTTCTTCATAGTCATCTTGTTGTTCATTCTCTGCAATGAGTTGGCAGAGTCCTCTTCCATGAACTAACTTGGTAGGCTTAATATCCAAATCATATTCCTAAATCTTGGAGACCCAGTTACCTCTTTTAGATCCTGGTTCCTATTGTGTCAACATTGATTTAATTGTGGTGTCTAGAACTAAGAATTTGGTATGCGAATTCAACACATAGTACCTAAAATTTTGTAAGGCTCTCACCACCACATACACATGTCTCTCAAGGGGAGTGTAATTGAGTCCATGTTTCTTGAATCCAGAAATCATGAATGCAATAGTAGATTTGATTCCTTCTTGATTGTTTTGAGTCAGGATGGGAGAGATTGTGTGCGGCGAAGCATAGTAATAGATTATGAAATCCTTTTTAAAATCGGGGAACACCAATGTAGGAGGTTTTGCAATAGCTACCTTTATTTGTTCAAATTCTTCTCTACCTTCCTTTGACCATTTGAAGGATTATTTTCCTTTCATCATATTAGCGATTTCTTTAGCTAGCTTGGTAAAATATATTACGAACCTTCTCAAAAAGTTCACCTTCCCAAAGAATGAGTGTACTCTAGGCTTACTTGTATTCAAGGAAAGATTCTTGATAGCTTGAACGCACTCAGGATTGATCTTAGTTTCCTCTTTAGAAACAATATGACCTATGATTTTCCCTTCCCTAACTCCAAATACAAAATTTGTGGGATTCAAAGAGATCTTTTGAAGTCTACACCTTTGCAATATTTTCTCCAAATCTCTTAGGTGATCTTCTCATTTCTTTGAGAACACTGTCAAGTCATCTAGGTATATCACAATGATCTTGTCTTTATAATCTACGAATTCCATATCCATAGCCCTTTGAAAAAATTTACCAGCATTGATCAAACCAAAATACATTCTTCTATATGCAAACATACCCCATGGGGTGGTGAATGCAGTTTTATATTGGTCTTCTCTAGCCACTTCAATCTGATTATAACAAGAGAAATAATCTAGCATAGATAGCATTTCTGATCCAGTTACTGCTTGCAGAATATGGTCCATGACTAGAAGTGGATAGTTATCCTTCAAGGATGCTTGATTAAGATTTCAGAAATCCACGTAAATCCTAATTTCTCCATTTTTCTTGCAAACCGGTACAATATTAGCTATCCAAGTTGAATGTCGAATAGGAAACACTATTTGTGCATCTAACATCTTTTGAACCTCATGGAATATTGTCCCTGAAATCTTGGGATTATACTATCTTTGCTTCTACCTGAATGGAATTACACTAGGTTTCAAGGGTATGGCATGCTTCATTTCCCTAGGTTGGAAAGACTTCAATTCTTCATATAAGTAAGCCAAGACGTCCGAATATTTGGTAAGGAGGCTTACGAATTTCTTGCGCTCCTCAGGTGAGCAACACTTACTGATGTTCACCAAGTGAGGTTTATCCTTGGTACCGATGTTAACTTGCTTATAGTCAGCAAAATTCATAGGTCCTGCCTACTTTCTCTTTGATAAACTTGTCATGTTTATCAAAAAAATCTTCAAGTGAAACCAATCCTTTTGGAATTTTATTTCCTTTGAGTTGAATGATGCCATCACTAGGATCTTCGTTCTCAACTCCTTCTTGAATGGGTGAGGTCATCGACTCGTGAAATGTAGAGTCACTTCCTTCAAAGTACAATTGCTCAAAATTATCCCTTTTTCCAAGAAGGAAATAATTTGTTGATCATCATTGAATACTTGACAATTTTCTGCATTATCAGGAAAACTTGGCCTGAAAACCATTTCGATGGTGTATTTATCTTGATCAAACTCTGAATGAGGAATCATACAATGAAGCTGAGACTGCTAGAGAATCTGATTTTTCAATTATTTTCATGAGGGATGGATTTTATGGAAAAAGCATCAAAGAATTCTATTGTGTCCCACACTTTATTTTTATAGTATCTCAAACAATCATTCTTTACTTGGAACTATTTTGAACTTGTTTCACAATCAAAAGACTTTCAAATTTTTGATCCCTTTCTCTTCTACAACTTGGAGGCCAAGGATTAATGCCTTGTATTTTGTAGTGTTGTTAGTATTTGAAAATTTGAGTTTGTAAGAAAATGAATATTTTACCATTCAGAGATATGAGAATCACTCCTGCGCCAAAACCTGTTGAGCAACAACTTCCATCAAACTCAAGATTCCATATCTCATTAAAGTCTTGGAAAGTGACCTCAGGTGCATGACCCTTTGTAGTCATCATATAATTACCCATACTTGAGTTTTGAAACAAGACCTGTGCACAGGGATCATCAGTTTTCATCACTATGAATTTTTCCTGTGTTTGTGGCATTAGCTTCTTCATTTCTCCATCGATAGGGATCATGGCATGAGACCAATCCATTTGAATCTTGCCACCCAGATCTCTACAAAATTTCCTGCTTAACAACATACCATATGAAGTAGGAATGTCAGAAAATAGAATGGTTACCTTAACTCGCTTAAAAGGAAATTGTGCTAAAACCATTTGAGCGTCTTTAATCTGCCCAATTAGAGGAACTTATCTCATCTCCATGGATTAACAAGATTTGAATGTTCTCGTACAAGTTAACCTGAGAGCATGTGTTAATTTCGTAGGCATCACATTATATGAGGCTCCAAAATCTATAATCCAATTACATAATGTGCATCCATTGATCAGAAAGGACACAAAGAAAGGTTCAATCTTTTCATTCAAAGGTGTAGTAGCCACCATGATATTTTGAGTCTTCCCATCTTTGGGAGTTTTCAAAATTCATTTGGAGGAATGAACAATAGAGTCATCTTTGATAAAATGGACCAATTTCTCGAGTTTATCCTTATTAGACTTCAAGTACTTTGCCTGTGACATGGAATTTTCTATTTTATTGATATGATCAATGATATAAAATTTGCGTAAAGTAACCATACTTAATGTCTCATATACTATATCTTTCAAACTTGATGATGGCACACTTTTGACCTTTGCTTCGGGATTGGTTGACATTGATGTGGAAGAAGAAACATTCTTCGTAGTTGATTTATCAACTAATTGACTTGATAAAGACCCTCCTTTTTTTAAGATAGTTTTGACGTTGGAAACCTTATTCACCTTGGAATCTTTAGGAGTCTCATTTGTCTTGGATTCTTTGGAATTTTCCTTAGTCTTATATTCTTTAGGAACTTCCTTGGAGCTATTTTCATCTTCCGCCTTAGTGGTATTATGCTCCTTTTTTTGAGAGCGTGTGAAGACATCAAAGGATTGACTATTCATATCTTCTATAATTTCTTCATATTCATCTTCTACTTTTGAACGGTACTCAAAGAAATGATTATTACTTTTTCCTTCAGGCTCTTCAACTTTAGGCTCATATGTTCCAAAAACTGGCTCTTCTTCATCAACCTTAATGACTTCAATTTCATCATCATTTTCTTCAACGACATCACACTTTGAGTTAGCTATGGGATCTACTTCAATAGCAAGCCTTATCGGAGCACCTGTAATCCTGGATTTGTTGGGAACATAGCCTTTTCTTGGGATGTCCTTATAAGGAGAAGTTTTACTACTTTGAGCAACTTTCTTTTTCAAAGCTAGCACATCATTAGCCAACTTAGTGAGTATACCTTCTGAAGCATTAGGCATTTCTTGACTTTTCCCTTGAGGGAAGTTTTCTTGAATTTTCCGGCAATGATTAAGTCATCCTCAATTTCTATGGCCAAGGATTGAGAAAGTTCCAAAGTAGCCACTCTAGCCCTTCTCATCTGATAGCGCACTTCTGGTTGTTGTGCATTAATAAAAAAACTTTTTTGTCTGTCAGGGTTTGGAGGAATCCCGGTAGGAACTTTGTTCGCCATTTTGTTGAACTTAGCCATGAAATTCCTCATGGGTTTTGTTGGCTCTTTCTTCACCTGAGATAGTCGGGAAAGAAGAGCATATTAATCTTCTATCGTCTTGAATTGATCTTCAAACTTAGTTTTCATATCATTCTCATTTGTAATGCATCCATGTGGTAGATGAAGAAACCAATTTGCAGCTACATCATCCAATGTTTCAATGAAGAGGTGAATAGCAACATCCTCATATTCCACTGACAAAAATGCACATGCAGCAAAGAAAGCATAAATGTGGTCATCTAGTGACGTCTTCCCATCTCTGTCAAACTTGGGAAGAATCTTTCTCGATCCTCGTGGGAGGTCATGTTGAGATAGTAAGGCCAATGGGCCTATGGAATTTCCCCGTGGTATGTTAACTACCATCTTGGGAAAGGTAGTATGTGAAGGAAAAATGACATGAGCAAGGACATGTGCTTGACTTGTAGTGATTCCCTCCTTGCTTGCTCTTTTAGGACTTGATGCAAGACTGACAGATCTACGAGGTGTGTTCTTCTTTGGAGGAGATAACTTGAAATCAAAATTTCCTTAGAAATTAAAAATGGGATCATATCGACCTTTAGCTTTTTCTCCCCACATAAACCACTTTCCTACCAGTTTGAAATCTTTACTGTGGAGGGATCACTGGCATGTTCTGATCGGCTCTAGCCTTTTCTCATCACTCTCTTTCTTGAGCTATTTGTGCCTGAATAACTTTAGCAACTCTCATGACTTGATCTTCTTTTTTATCTAGTATTGATGTAGCGAGATAAAAATGATAGTTGCTCATGCGCTTTTCCCAAATAGTTTTCCTTGGATTTGATGATATATCTTCTTGAGTATCCACAAAAAGAAGATTTGGTTCTAAGATAGGTGGGTTACCTATAATATTCATACAAATTATTACCTTAGTGGAAGAGGGTCATGTCAGTGAACAATGATCAACATGTGTCATGAAGGTATTCTGGCCACAAGTGTGGGTGCTCTTCTCCTAAGGTCTTCAATGTAGATTTGTCTGTCAATGGCTCTATCAATAGCCTTAAATTGCTGCAAACTTTCATGGTTTTCCCAAGCTACTATTCGAAGGTTGGCAGCAATGTATCCTTGAAAATATTTGTTGGGCAAAAGGTTCGGTTGAAGAACTAGAGCTTGTGCAGAAGAGATAGTCATAAATATTTAACCAAGCACTAGTTAACGATTCCTGATTCCCCAATACAGTAACCAAAAATTGTTAGCATATGAATTTACACGCATGCAAAGAACATGCAACAGTGCGGGAACTAATTCCCTCCTCAATGAAGTTGAGGCTACCTTTATTGAAAACCAAAACTGTATTTACACCTATACATTCAAAATTGTATGTGTGGGGTGTTTTGGAACATCAATGGAAAGAAAAGTGAATGAGGGAGATGGAATGGAATGAAGGAACGAAATGGAAAGGAATGAATGGAAGGAACATGTAAGAGTTAGGTAATAAAAGTAGAGCCTAATATTGCCTAGAGAAGAACAATAAATAAATAACATAAATAAAACAGAGTTTGCATCAATTAAACGAGAATGAATAAAGGGAACACACATGAGCAACTAAATAACAGAGCTTGATCACTATGAACAAGAACAACTTATTAACGTTGACAATAAGATCAAAGATAATATTTTCTTGAAATATTTAAACATCTAACATCTAATGAACATAAGAACATAAAATGTTACAAGACACAATGAATGAGACACAAAGTTCGTATTTCATTAACTCCAAAATGTCTTCACAAAAGAACACAAAGTTTCTTCCTGAAACAAATCTTGCACACAAAAGTATTTTCTTCTCTTCTCTCAAAGTCACCCTTTACAAGTGAGCCCCTCACTTCCTTTTATAACCCAAAATTTGGTTACAAAGTAGTTAGGGTTCTACATGAACATTAGATAGGGCACTTTAAGTGACCTTTGAATTTTTCAACCAACTTTATTAAAAGCAACTAAAAATAGAAATCACTTAAGTAATCCAAATTTTTCTAAAAGTAAACTAAATAACAACATCCTTTCCATAAAATCCCAATTTTAAAACATACAATAATAACCAGTGCCTTATCCATTGAAATGGGGTCCACCTATCTCAAACATATGAGAAATGGACTCTCCCACAATGTTAGATACCAAGAAAACTATCTCCTTAAACCATCGGTGAAATTAGGATCTGTCGCTTTTGCCAATTGAAAGGATCTGAACCTTCCCAATGTTTCGAACATCTTTTGTTCTTCTGGAGGTTCATTTGGTTAAAGAATCACCTCGCAAAATACCTGTAATTCCAAAATCTTATCTGGCATATCATTTAGTTAACCATCTTTGATTGAGCATTCTCAAACAAGTTCTTTAATTTGATGCAACACTTCATTGAAGTTGAGGAGAAATTATTGGCGGGAGTATACATGTCCTTGAACAATTGTGAAAATTGCTCTTCTACATGTTCAGATGAAGGCCTTTGATTATGCTCATTTATGAGGTTACAAGGGATCTCAGCTATGAATTCTTGAATCATGATGAATGAAGTGAAGGCTTCATTGCATACGCTCTCATAATGGATCATAGAATCCTTAGGAAGTATCTTCCTTGATTTGAGATGCAGACACCAAAGAAAATGTGTCCCTCGACGTTCAAATTCAAGAATTCCTTCAATGGCTAAAACTGAGGATTCCATACTCATCATCTCCTGTAGACTGGGAAATATCTCATCCAAATTTGATATGTTAGAAACAAAAGTTTCCTTGAAAGAAAGAATTGGATCAAGATATGCACTGACATCTTCATGGAGCTTAACCACTATTTTGATCATCTCTTGGCCTAAAATGAGAATATCTAAAAGCCAAGTTTTAGTGACATGGCCCAACGTGTTTATTTATTTTTATAAATTGAAATTTTCTTCATCAGGGGTATTCACTGCATCAAGTATTGGGAAAGTCGATGATATGGGATTTATCATATGTTGAACATATTCCACTAATTGATTCTTTTCAGACTTATATTTCTCAATTTTATTTTACACGATATCAATTGAATCTCAAGCCATCACCATGTCACTTTCCAATGTGGACCTCCCAATTCCAAGTCTAGAAACTTCATAATCAGCAAATGTCATGACATCATGCTCCTTGTCAACTTGTGGGATGGAAAGATCCACAAATTTGTTTCTGTCACTATCCACCATTATTCGAGAAAGAACTTTAGGATTCTTGGGAATGACATCATTTGAAAGTTTGAAAAGGGCATCAAAATCAATGTCTAGTGCCTTGATAACCCTCTTCCTTTTCTTGACCTCACAATCAACTGAGAAAGGAGTATCATTCACTATTTCTACATATAGAAGCCTGGAGCTTGAAGCAACATTCTCATTGTTCTCAACATCATGAGATTCTATGAGAATCCTTTCCATGGCCTTAATTTGAGGAGAAATAACCTCAATATCCACCTCCTGATCATTCAAGATATTTTGGGAAATCTCTTCATGAACTGTAGGTTTTGAAGTGTTTGATATTTGGACTACCTGTACCTGAGTGGACGCTTGTGCAAGGCATGACTAAGGATCATTTGTCATGAACTTCTGAGAACTATTAACAATGTAAGGAAAATAATCTCTACTTGAAGTAGAAAATCCTGATACACACTCTCTTCCTTCAGTAGGGCTAGGACCCTTATATTTTCTCCTCATGAGACATTATTCGGTGAAGTGAATTTTAGTAACCACTCCTTTCTTTCTTCTTGTGTATGATTGGATGGCACGGAGATCGATTAAGAAGAGGCTTTAGTTGAATGGATACCTCCTTGAGTTGGCAATTTTTTTGATCTTGAATTGATTGTAATTTGGCAAGTTCTCTTTCGTACCAGATATGCTTCTTTCAAGGATCGGTTTATTATTGGTATCAAGAGAAAATTCATCTCTTTTTATCCAATCAATTCGGGGCAGCGAGGTAAAAACAATTGCATCATATGAAGGATCAATAACATCTTCATCATCATTTACGAATGAATCTGGAGGGTTATTGATGCAAAAGGCCTTGATATGAGAAAGGTTTAGGCGAGAAAACTCTCGCCTTCTCACTTCATGCTCGTCTGAATAGGCAGCCCAAAAATCTTCCATGGTAGGGTTATGTTGATACTTTGTTCCAAGAATATTCTGCATATATCCATTGATATCAAACTGCACTCTCTTCACATATGGATGAATTGTGATGAGGTAAAAAAAAATTTCCATGAGTTGTGCACTGAAAATATTTGGACATTGGTATTCCCTGATTTGGATTAGGAAATGAATTCCTGAGAGATGATTCTCACTGAGAAGACAGTGGACTTGGAATAGTTGTCATGCAAGCTCCATCAATGCCCATTTTTCAATAACGTACTTAGGAATTTTCCATGGAGTACCTGTAAAGCCACTTACACAAATGTACGAAAAATATGAAAATTGAATAAACCATGTTCCCCATTGGGAAATGACATTCATGGCTTCTTTAGAAAATATTTCCTCTATATTCCAATTCAGGTTTCAAATCACGCGGAAGGTGAATGCATCATTGACTCTTCTAAAATGATGAGAGCTATTTCTGAAACTTAGTTGCAGATAGTAATGGAAGACACTATTTGATGGACCCATGACTCCTCTTGTTTCGAGTCTTGAAAATAACTTTCTTCTTACCACTGCGTAAGTCAGATACGATGTCATTTAAAAGCATCCAGTCATCTTTACTTTGATCAATTGTTTGTGAAGGGTATCACTGATGATGGTGGCCCAATCCAAAAACTCTCTCTTGGAAAGGATGATACAGATAAACTGATACATCCGTGGGTGGAAAATCCTAGCACAGGGTAAACTGAAAAACTCGACTTAGGAGAGTAATCATGTCCCCAATTTCTTCCACGAACTCAATGCGATACATTTCTTTAGGAAGCCATTCAATTCGAGGCCTCTTGGTCACTAACCAGTTGTTATTAACCATCTTGCTCCAACTGAGGGGTTCTTCATCCCAAAATTCTTGTGCTAACTGTCAAAGGATATCTGCATTCTCAGGGAAGTCAAGTATGCTAAGTAATTCCTCAATGTTCTCTAGTGTGATTAAGAGAAAAGGCTCATGATTATTTTTAAAAATTCCTCCTCTCTGGATCATAATGCTCTGTGCAAGTGATAACCAGCTCCGGACACTACACCAAGGTAGGAAATGTTGTTGCTTGGGGTAAACCACTATGGTAAATCCTATCTGAGAATATGGTTTTGCCTTCAGTTTTCACCCGATCGTAGAATTGTTGCACATTGATGTGATCCAGATTCATATCAGTGATATTGTCATATGCCAACTTAATGGAATTGAGAGGGATGATTCCTTGGAATTCATACTTGAGCACGGATTTGTTTGATTTCTCCACTGGCTTCCTCGATCTTCCTGCAAATTTATTATATTTTTCGGCCATTATGAATTTTATGGAAAAATGACTCAGGCACATAAAATAATGCAAGTGGGGCCAGGTCTCAGTCTCTAAGACCCCCGTCAATACAAGAATAATATGACTTTTATTATTATTATTATTATTATTATATTTTAAAAATAATAATAACCTGGTCTGGTTACAAATTTCAATTCCGACGACAATAATTTATTTATTTATTTAAAATAAAAAAATCACCTAATTTTTAATATCCCGATTTTTTTATTTAATTCGCCGGAGCAAATTCTTTTTAGTATGCATAAAAATCACCTGATTTTCATGACCGTGTACTTTGAGATTTACTTCTTCCTTGCGATTTTTGATCGATGCATGGCTATACTTGCTGAATCTTCTTGCAAATGCGTTGATACACCTAGAGAATGTGTGGTTTCTTGTTTGCTATTGGAGATGTTGAGGAATGTGTGGTGAAGCTTTGGTCTTTTAAACTTTATGCATAAACCAATGTGTGGAGAGATTTCCTATCCCTACATGGATACTTCCTGGGGAATGCGTGGATTGTTATGCGGTTCGCATGGTCTGTCTAGCTTTTCCCTTTTCTTTGCACCAACCAATGCATGGAGATCCTTATCTTTTAACTATTGTTCCTCAAAATTAATGTTGTCCCAATGCGTGGGAGGAGAAAAATGTTTTTTCTTTTGACTGTTCTTAAAAATGCGTTGAGAAGCTTATAGTGGTTTCTATTTTGTTTTTCTTTACCCCACGTGGTCCATTAGTTTTAAATACAAGTTTTATCTATTTTTTTACTCATTGGGCATTAAAACTAATTCTTTTTCCCCCTTGCTATGTGGATTGTTCTAGAAAATGGTTGGATTTATCTGCTTTGCACACATGTTTGGATGAGTTATTCTTTACACGCAGGTCTGCAATTTGTCTTGTCAAAAATTTGTCTTTTCTTTTGACTTTTGTCTTCTTGTGTAGGTGCCTAGATTAAATTACAAGCTCAAAATTTTATTCATTTACAAGTTCATATCTCCTTCTCTTCAGTGTAATCATTTGGCCAATTTATTTCCTTTGGCTTTGTTGGTTGTGTCTTTGGCTATGTGGAGATTCTTTCCTAGCTTTGGCCTCCCCAACAAACAAAAACATATGTTGTGGACTATTATTTTTTTTAAAATACTTGGAAAGTTTGGACTTGATAACCTGCATTGAAATATTCTCCTTCAAAATGTGTGGGATTCTCCTTCTTTGGCTTGTATGGATCTTCCTTGCTAGAACATGGACATTAAATTCTTCCTCTCAAACTTCTAACAACTCCTCCCTCCACGTTGGTCTTCTTCCTGATGTGTAGACATGCACATGAAACAAACTTGGCATGGAAACTTGTTCCTTCTGCTGCATATGCATGGACTGTAAATTTTCCCTTCAAGTGGAGAGCCTCTTCAATATCTTTATGTTAATACATTATTCTTTTGCTTGCATTGAAACTTCCACCATTGTGTAACTTTTAAGAACTCCTGGTGAATGTGTGGTGATTTGTTGAGGGATGTCATAAAATATTTACTCTGAGACATTCCTTGAAAAGAAATAAGAATAAATTGGAAAGCTTCACAAGACTTCTTTCAGTGAGTTTGATGGAAGGATTTTATGAGGATTTAGGAAGCTTCCTCACAACTATTTCTTATTCGTCTCGTTAAAACAACTTCCCTCTTTCCTGGGTAGTGGAATTAATTACTGTTGGTGACGAATCGCAGCACCCCTGAATGTCTACAACATGATGGGTTGAGACTCTCAGTGTGATTGCATAACATGGAGCTTTTCCCAAGTGTGGGACCTTGCGAAATCGGAAAAGCTCTCCGGATGAAGGCCGGCTCCTATTCCTTTGTTCAGATGCACACGTAAAAAATGCAGAGGGTTTACTCAAAACCTAAACTAACTTGCCAAAGAGCAGAGTAAGAAGATGTGTAAAAATGAACCTAAACTAACAAAGGTGATGCACCGAGGAATGAAGAACACCTATCTTGCCAATAAACAGAAGCCATTAAAATGTGATGCAAGATTATGCACAGATAACAAAATTTGCAGTGAAAGATCAGGAGGATGCAAATGAACACAGAGAGGGTTAAGAATCATCCACGGACATGCATTACTTGCTCCAAAGATTGATACAATACACTACAAAATGCCAAGAGGCAAAGTTGCATTACAGTTTTAAATGGGAGGTTCAAACTCCACAAATTCACCTGCCAAAGAGAAGAAGGGAGGGGCAAAACAAGAATGTCCAACCTTTAGAAAGAAGCCCCTCCTTACAATTTATAGGAGGAAAAAGAGAGGGAGAAGAGAGGAATTCGAAATCTGCCCCAACCACCTCCAGACTGCACCTAACTCATCTCATTATGGCGGTAGGTGGGAATCCTAACAAGCCCCAAAAAATGGTGAACTGTATTTTACATTTTTAAGAACTTGTTCCCACCCAATTAAAGATATCCAATCGTAGTTTGGCAGAAGACCTTGCAAGATTTCCAAAAAGTCTGACCTTGCGTGAATCCGAGCTCTCTGTGAAAAGTTATGGCGATCTGAATATTTCCCGCGTCAGGGTCTTCTGCCTGTCGGGTTTCGGGGTTCTCCTCTGCATTTGCATCGGGATTGGAGGATGCCTCGACATGTGTTTGATGCTTATGTTTTCCCAAAACCCGCTTCTGCCAGTATTTCCAAGATTCCTGTGTTTCGGGGTTAGAAAATGGACCTGCATGTGCATCGGGTTTGGAAGGTGGCTCAACATATTTTCGCCCCATGCTTTCCCGACATGTTTTTCCGACTCCAAGACCTGATTTCCTAGGAAGTGTTTCAGATTTTTGGAACTCTCAAGCATCGGGACATCCCTTGCAATCTGCATGCTTCATGTCTCATGTTTCCTGAAACCCAAAACCTGAAATTCCTTAGGTTGGGTTTTCTGACCTCTCCGACATATTTTCCTTGTGTCGGGTTTTTTGACCTCTCCGACATATTTTCCTTTGTGTCAGGTTTTTTGACCTCCCCGACATATTTTCCTTTTGTGTTGGGTTTTTGAACCTCCCCGACATATTTTCCTTTGGTCGTTGTCTATATTTACCTGGGGGGTAGATATATACAACAATTACCAAGGGGAAGTGGGGAAATAAATAGCCATTTACCAGTGGAAATGGCAAGGTAAGCTGGCAATCCCCATTTTATTTCCCCATGTGGGAAATCAGGATATTTTTTTCCTGCTTTCAAATTCATTGATTTGGCAATCAAGGGAAGAAATCCCACAAGTGGGGAATTAAAAAAATTCCAGGAAAGGGGAAATCTGGGTCCGAGAAACCAATTTGGCATCTTGATAATGGGAAGCAGAAGCTTATTTTTCCCCCGACAATTAAAATAAATATTTTCGAATGAATTTTAATTGATATTTATTTAATTAAAAACCCTAAAGTTATTAAAAATTGATTTTATCAAATAAAGAGTAATTAATTAATTAATTATTAATTAATTAATATTTAACGCAAACTTAAGACTTGGTGGGAGGAGTTCTCACCTGAAATGGACAAAATGAAGACCGGTACAATCACAAAAACGAGACGATCATGATAAGATCGATAAATCACACAACGTAACACTTTTTGGAAAAATTCAAAATTTCCATTTTTATTAATTTTGTGAGCTCAAAATTGGCTGATAACAAGGTCTGGCATGATTGTTGAGGGAACAATCAACAATATTTTTCACTTATTTTACGATTCGCACTGGGATCTTATTTTATTTATTTGACATAGTTATGTATACCGCTCATTTATTACTCATATTCATATTTTCTTGCATACGTTTTATGCTTCCATGTGTTGTATGATCTGATTGATCTAGGAACTTACATGTTGTATGTTTTTTTTTATCTTGTTTTCTCTGGGCACTCGTATGTTGTATGCTTTATCATCTTGTGTGATCTAACTACTCTGGGTACTTATGTGTTGTATGTTTTGTGATATTTATTCTCTGACTACTCTTTGTAATTGTATGTTATATGTTTTTTCTACTTTGTTATCATGCCTTCTCTAACTACTCTAGGATTTATATGTGTGCTGCAATATTTATACATATTGGACAACAATATACAAACAAATAAATGATGTTGCACAGGTGCAACAATAAACCAAATTACATAAGCTTCCAAAAGAACATCCAGGAAGCTGAATAAATCAAACAGATAATTGTTACAACTATGTAACAATATAACCTATGAGATAATATGACAAATATGGTTAACAAACCATATAACAATAATTAATCAAATAATAATATCCTAATACAATGCATAATTAAAATGTGAATTATATTTACCCTAACATTCCCCCCTTAATTTTGCATTGTCTCAAGGGATGAGGAGAGGAACTCTTTGAACAACTCAAACTTGTCACGTGCAAGTGACTTTGTGAAGATATCTGCTCGTTGTTCAGCTGTTGGACAAAATTGAAGTTGTATATTGTGCTTCAAGACATGCTCGCATATGAAATGTACATGTACCTCAATGTGTTTTGTTCTTTCATGAAAAACTGGATTGCGAACAAGTTTGAGAACACCTTCATTGTCAACATACAAGGTGGTCAGTTTGTCCTGTGGTATTCCAAGTCCTTCGAGTATGTGACGTAGCCATATCACTTCACAGATAGCTTCACCTACAGAATGATACTTGGATTCTGTGGAAGAGCGAGAAACAAAGTGTTGTTTCTTGCTTCCCCATGATATTGGTCCAGATCCCATAAAGAACACAAATCCTGAAGTGGATTTTATGTCATCAATGTTTCCTACATGATCTGAATCTGAATATCCTGACAAGAAGAAGTTGTTGTTCTTCTTGTATTCTAGACCAAGATCCACTGTTCCCTTGAGATATCTCAAGATGCACCTTGTTTCCTTCCAATGAAAATTTTGGTTCCTGCATGAACCTGGATAGATAGCTCACTGCAAAGCTGATATCTGGTCTAGTGTAGGTCAGGTAAATGAGACTCCCAATCAACTGCCGATAGAGAGTGGCATTTACCGCAGGAGATGGATCTGAATGAGATAACTGCAATCTATTCTCCATAGGTGTAGCAATCGGTGTGTAATCCATCATCCTGAATTTCTTGAGTGTTGTCTTGGTATATTTCAACTGAGAAACAAAGATGTGATTCTCTTTCTGCCATACTTCCAATCCAAGACAATAGTGCATCATCCTGAGATCTTGTCATGTCGAACGATCGATTAAGATCTTTCTTCGTTGCATCGATCATCCTCACTGAACTTCCAGTGATGACTAGATCATCGACATAGACAATGAAAATCACAATCTCCCCCCTTGATTTTTGAGGTAGAGATTGGGATCGTATGGATTTCTAACAAATCCATGTTGTACGAGATGCTCATCAATTTTGATGTACCATGCCTCGGGGTGCCTGTTTGAGGCCATACAGAGATTTCCTGAGTCTACATACCTTTTCTTCTTGACCAGGTACAACATATCCCTCAGGTTGAGTCATGTAGACTTCTTCTTGTAAATCTCCATTTAGGAAGGCACTTTTTATGTCCATCTGATGGACTTTCCAACCAAACTGTGCAGCTAGAGAAAAGATCATCCTGATCATTTTGATCTTAGTTGTGGGAGAAAATGTCTCCTCGTAGTCAATGCCTTCTTTTTGTGCATACCCCTTTGCTACTAGTCTCACTTTATACTTGTCTATTGTCCCATCTTACTTTGTACTTTGTTTTGAATATCCATCTGCATCCAATGGGTTTCTTCCCTGGTGGAAGATCGACAAGCTTGCCAAGTGTTGTTTTTCATCACTGAGTTGTATTCAACATCCATGGCATCTTTCCAAGATTTTGACTGTAGGGATTCCTGGACTGTAGAGGGCTCATCAGATTCAATAACTCTACTCATCAAAGAAAATTTCACTTCTTCTCTTGCTTTACTATGAGTCTGTGGTCCAGGGGTGGATGTATCTGGTGGAGCATCCATTCTTGCATCTCGTAACATGCTAGTATACCACTTGGGCATATGCTGAGTAGTTCCCTTGGGTCGTGGTTCTATCAGATCATCACCATCATCCCCATCATCACTTTCATCATTAGTGGGAACATCAGCTTCAGTTTTTATAACTGGTGAAGAATCTACATCAGGTGAGTCTGGAGGAGGAGACTCTGCTTCCTTCTTCTCAAAGAACTCAACATCTCTGCTGGTGTAGATTTCTCTTGGTCTTCGGATCCATCAATCTATACCCAAGAGTCTCTTCACTGTACCCAATGAAGATGAGTTTTTGTGATTTCATATCCAATTTATTTCTATTCTTCTTGGGTATGTGCATACTTTCTTTGCACCCAAATACTCTGAGGTGTGCAACAGATGGTTTCCACTTTGACCATGCTTCATGTGGTGTTACTCCGTCAAGAGAAACTATGGGCACTCTGTTCAACAAATACATTGTTGTCTTTGTTGCTTCTACCCAGAATGTCTTTGCTAGTCTAGAGTCATCGATCATACATCACACCATTTCCATGATAGTACGATTTCTTCTCTCAACAACACCATTTTTTTGTGGTGTGTGTGGAGGAGGAATTTGTCGACGAATCTGTGAGCTTGTAGGTAGTCTTTGAACTCATTACTGGTGAATTCCCCCCTCGATCTGAGTGGAGAGTTCTGATGTGATGACCAGTTTCATTCTCAACAACCACTTTGAACTTCTTGAAGGTTTCAAAAGCTTCACTTTTCTTGCGAAGACAAAAAATCCACATTTTTCTTGAATAGTCATCAACACAAAGCATGAAGTATTGAAATCCAGAATGACTCGGTTGCATTGGACCTGCAAAGATTGGTATGAACCAGGTCAAGCTTACCATGAGCTCGAAAAGTACTCTTCTGGAATGAAACTCTGTGTTGTTTTCCTTACTTGGCAGTGAGGACACTTGTCTATATCCTTCTGAAGAGATGGTAAACCATTTACCATATTGTGTCGGACGAAGTGTCTCGAGATACTTGAAACTTATATGACCAAGTCTTTGATGCCACAACTGTGCAGAGGTAGAGTTCTTAGCCATAAGTGCTTGATCATCTCTGTGGACAAAATCAAGCTGGAACATGTGTCCCACATTGGAGGCTTTTACAACTATTTTTGAGCCTCATGATTTGTCTCGAATTAAACACATTTTCTTGTCGGAATGACTATCAAAGTCAATTTTTAAGTTATGATCAAGGAGTTGACTGACTGAAACATATTTTTAGTCAACCCAGGGACATATAGAACATCTGACAATCTACAATTGCGTGAACCAAGAGGTAGAGAAATGTTCCCAATCCCCTGAACTGTGTATGAAGAATCATCACCTAACGAAACATGGTTTTTCAAAGGTGTGTCCCTCATTGAAGTAAACCAGTCTCTGTGGCCAGTCATGTGTCGAGTGGCTCCCGAATCAACATACCAGACATCACTAGATGACGTGGAAGGTTCACTTGATCGAGCAGTGTACAAGTAGTCTTCAGTATCTGAATGTTCTTCTTGCTCAACAATATTTCCTTGTTGATGGGGTCTTCTTTTCCAGTTCCCCTTTTTCTTCCCTTGATTGTAGTTTGTATGTCCCTTGTGAGATTGTTGGTGTTGAGGTCTAGAGTTTCTTGATGAACCTTTCTTGTAAGTATTATACCAACAATCTTTCAATTCATGTCCTCTTTTGCAGATTGGACATTTCTTCTTTTGTTGCTTATCCCCTTGTTGATTTTGATTCTGATATTGGGGTTTTTGATAGGAATTAGGTTTTCCTTTCCTTTTCCTTTCCATTTTTGATGAGAAGAAAGTTCCTTCTCCTCTTCATCATCCTTATTATACAAGGCTTCCTCTTGTTGCAGTAGATTTACCAATTTTTCAAAACTAACTGTTGTATCTGACAAGTTTAGGGTTGTCACAAAAATGTGGTATGAAGAAGGGAGGGCTCTCAAAATAATGGGAATGAGAGCGTCATCAGTGACCTCCTCTCCTAGGGCTAGAAGTGAAGCCCTCAACTCTGCAACTCTTCTCAAGAAAGCTTCTATTTTCTCATTTTTCTTAAACTTCAGTGTGTGTAACTGACTCTACAAATTCAATATGACATTCTTGTTTTTGGCCTCGTACACCATGCTCAACTTATCCCACACTTCTTTGGCTTGTTTTGGCATCTCGAATGTGGGGTTGCACATCATCAGACACTCCAAACAAGATGATGAGCTTGGCCTTCTGAATGATCTATCAAATTGTTGTTGTTGTGTTGTATCAGTAGTTGATCTGGTTAGAGTACCATTCACAACAGGCCAGATCTCTTCAAACTCAAGTTGTGTCTTGATTTTTGTCTTCCATGCAGCATAGTTGTTTCCTCTGAGTAGTTGTGAATCTGGAAGAAATAATTTGGGGGCATTGGTGCCCATTTTGTAGAATTCACTGATAGGGTTAGGCTCTTATCACTCTAGGTATAAGGTCTCCCAATCTATATACCGTCAGTCTGATATACCGAACCTTTCTATATATGCACCCTTCCGATATACCCATCGGTATGTGGAAGAAGCTCACCCTTTCTGATATACCTGGTGGTACGTGAAAGAGGCGTTAATGTACGTGAAAGAATTTGATACGTGGTACCAAGACAGTACTGAAAGGGGTCTGTGTGATTATTGACACCGGCTCAAAGAAATATCCTCATACGTGCACGTAACTTTGCTATATACTCGGATAATTTCTCAGTCTGGATTTATGTCGTGTAATCATTCACAGACGGATGGGAGGGCTCATAGTGTGTGCATTGTGTCCTTATTACTCCCCGTCGATTTAAAGGGTCGATGCCCAGATGACGTTGTTGCAGCTATATTAGGCATTAAGTGCAGTAGTAGTCGTGACGGATTTACCCGTAAGTGCTTCCCAGAGGCACTATTTATACCAAACACTGCGAATGAGATCTAGGATCTCGTGAGTGTTTTAGAACCAAATTTCACTATTTTTTATTACAATTCTCTGCCAATTTCTGAGTAGTTACAATGTTTGTGGTTGACTATGGAAACCTGCAAATTAGTACAATATACTGAAGCATATAATTACATTCAAAAAATTTGAAAAATTGAATGACAGGAAAAATTTTTTTGTTTTTTAGGGCCCTGGTGGCCTCCAGAGCCCAATACGGCTTTGTGAGCAAAAAACCATAAAAAAGTGGCTCAAAATTCTATTTTCAGCTACCCCTCCTTTGGAAAAAATTGTCCAAGAATCAAAAATTGAGCAATTTTGGAGAAAATTTTTTTTTGACCCTTTGTAGGGTTTTCTCTGCTAAGTTTAGTGGTGGTTTAGTTATAACTAGGCTTTAGTGAGGAGGTTTTTCTGCTATTTTGCCTCCAAAGTTGGCAGTTTTGCCAAATTTGCCACTAAATTCAATTGTTTGTAAAAAGTGGGGGTGGGGGTTAAACCCCAAACCTCCCACACCCAACACTTTTCCAACTATCCACTAAGTGCATTGTGCATGTGTATGAAATGAACAAATTTTTATTTGAATTAAAAAAGGATGGACTAACCTTTGAAAAAAGTGACGTGGTTTGATGGATCCACGTGGCACTTGTGTTTGGAGAGGCATGTTTAGGTTTTCTGCTCAGAAAAATCTGGATCCTTTATCTTATTTTCACAAAATTTTGCACCACTTTTGTTTTATCTGCCATTTTTGTTTATTTTCATCATTTTTATTCCATTGTTTATTAATTTGTATTTTATTTTGTTGTTTTTGTTGTGATAGGTCTGCACAAGAATGGACTTGTTGAGTTGATATTGATTTTGCAGGTTTATTCGCAAGGGATGGCTTTCACCCTAGTTGGTACATCGTGGATGATTCGACTTCATTGTTGGATTATCTTGGCACTCATGGATTTCTATTTCTGTCACTTTTCAAATGTTACGGTTAATGTTTGTGTTGAAGGGTATAACTTGTTAAATCTTGTGAGGAGAAGTTTGGCTAAGGCTTAGTTTTTAATGCAGTGGAATGGCCAACCAAGTGCTAGGAGGGTCTGATCAGCCAATGGTATGGCTACTCGGCTATCAATGTTGGGCTTAATGCCAATGCAAGAATGCAAACATGGCTCGACAGACTTGTTTACAATGTAAATTCATCTTCAAATGCTAAAACCATGGCTCACTCCACAATGAATGGAATGCTGACAGCTAAATGAATCCAACCAGGTTCGATCAAGGTTGCAATGCAACCAACATGCAAGGGCTCAACTCGGCTCTGGTGGAGCTCAATGCAAGATGTGGAGGGACAACTCAATAAAACTCAACAACAACTCTACTTGGTGGGCTCATAGATCTCCAATATGCTCTAACCTGCTAATATTAGCTAAAGCTATTACTGTCACTAGATTTAGAGAAAAAACCCCTAATGGGGAAAAAAAATTTTAAATAATTTTTATATTTATTTTTAGTGCCAGGAAGCAAATTTTCCTAGTGCAGAGGGCACCAAGGCAAAAAAAATTATTTTCTTTGTTTACCTGGAGATCACACAGAAGGTTGTGGGACTACAGGGAGTTTCTGGAAGCTGCTGGAGGCAGCACTGGCTCTCCTGATGAAGTAGTTTTCTTCTCCAAAACTTTTCCTTCCTCTGCAACCTTTCTCCAACCTTGTCAGGAGCTTCAACCATCTCTAGTACCAAATGTAAAACAGGGACGAGAAGCCTGTAGATATTTTATTAATTATCAAAATCAATTTACAAAAGAGGTGCTGCAATATTTATACATATTGGACAACAATATACAAACAAATAAATGATGTTGCACAGGTGCAACAATAAACTAGATTACATAAGCTTCCAAAAGAACATCCGAGAAGCTGAATAAATCAAACAGATAATTGTTACAACTATGTAACAATATAACCTACGAGATAATATGAAAAATATGGTTAACAAACCATATAACAATAATTAATCAAATAATAATATCCTAATACAATGCATAATTAAAATGTGAATTATATTTACCAAAATTATTAAAGCACTTATATTAATTTATTTGGCTTAATAAAGAAATGCACTTTAAAATAAAAATTGTAATATCTAGAAAGTGCAATTTCCCTTGGAGAAAATATTTGAGGTTAGAGAAAGGTGAAACTCTATTTTTATTCTCCCTAGGGAGAAATGGAAACTTGCCTTGAGGAGGAATAAGGGAAGCATAGAAAGGAAAAAAACATATTTCATTGTGTATTCCTTCTAGGAAAAATGCAACCAACTTTGTGAGAGAAAATTAATTATTAAATGTCTTTTGTATTATCCCTAAGGGAAATGGAGGGTGGAAACTGCATCGAAAGAATCATGAAAGTTGATTGGTGGCCTTGAAGGTTGTTTTGGGTTTCTTCTTCCTTTAAAAGGAGTAGACTTTCTTGAGAGGTATTCCATATTTACTTGATATAATTTTTAATAGTGTTGAAGCTTGAAGCTTTCACCAAAAATATTCTAAGGACAAAAACCATTAATCTATTTCCTCTAGAGGATGAAAACCCTCTTAGAGCTTAAGAGGAATTTCTACAGTAGATCTTACATAGAGCTTACAAATAATTTCTAGTCATTTCCAGCAGTTGTGTAAAGGATTTGCAAATTTTGTATCAAGGGTATGAAGGATAATATTACAGCAATGTCATACTATTTTTCTCACTTGGATCGACCATCTTTCTGGTTGTCATGATGTAATGGAATGCATTCCTAGGTGTAATGCCCACATTTTACGCACCCAAATACAACAGAAAAATACCAGGATAATTTTTTTTTTGACTTACATTGCTCACGACACACAACACAGTAAGGGCTCCAAGTACAAAACTCGACACACATGCGACAATCACATAAGTCATCGACTCACATAGACACATGCAGGCGACATCGACATGTCGATACCACACTCTTCCCAATGAACGAAAACTAGGAAAGACCCACCCACAAGAAACGTGACTATAGGAACGGCGAACCCACGACATATCATTACTTTAACTGTATTTTTGGTTAAAGTTAACATTCCAAGGACATTTCAAGCAAGGATAAATTTCCTCGTTTGTCCACCTAAATTTTTCTAAGTTTGTTCCACGGTTAAAAAATAACAATTCCACCTTCTCAAGTTGGCTTCTTATACTTTATATAAATTTCCATAACTGACATACATATTTGGCATAAATCAAATTGCATACAAAGTACTTAATTATCCTATTATTATGCAAAAATATCCTTCTCCAATGTTTATTTGATGGCTACAGTCTTACCCTTACACTCAAGCAAAAATGACTTGATGTCCAGAACGAAATCAAGGATTTGACGGAGATTTAGACACAGGGCAGCTTTTCACCAAAATATTTCTCGATTCACACTATATTTATTTCTCTACCATTGTTATTATAATTTTAAAACTTATCGAATTCCTATAAGATTTATATATATAGCTAGATATACATATCTTTTGTTTTCTCAAAGTTTGGTCGCACCAAGGTAACTTATATTCTTTGCAATGCATGAAAAAGTTTAATTAAGTTATAAAGACTCCAAGATTGACCTTAGTCCTAAACTCAAATCTCGTGTGCAGCATTATATGATATGCTCTTATATCGCACTAAGGTCTCGTTCTTAGCATCGTCTCGAAACAAAGAGATACGGAAGAACTTGTCTGACATCTTAAAGAAGTACAAGGCTAGGAGCATAATAAACTACACATGAACACAAGTGATCTATGTACACGAAGATCCCATGTCACTACACTTCACGATTCCGCATAAGGAATATTCTTTATTCCTTAATGCCATAAATGACATAATAAGGGATAAAGGGACAAGATTACAATTTCTAAGGTTCTCTAGAATCAACATCTTTCCACTCAATTTCGCATACAAGGGGTTAAAATACAGTTTCTACCCACAAGTTAGCAGACAAAAAAAAACCACTAGGGTTTAGTTTAATTCCAATATGCACCTAGCGATCTACGCCTCTACTACAAGTGATTTTAAGGCAAGTGGACATAATTATACTAAACCACATTCAAGAGAATGCCAAGATGTTATTTTGATAGAAACCAAGGTAGCACCGCTTAGTCGATCCTTCGAACAAGGACTCATAAGGTGACTCCTAAGGTGGTCTTCAACACTCAGCCTGGTATCGGACCTAAAGAGAGTACATTCTTCTCGCGAATGCCAAATCTAGAAGGAAACCGCATACTCCGGATAGGTTGGACCATAACCATTCCTAAATATGGGTTTGCAACAATGTCGCTAGACAAAAAGACTATGACGGTATACTCCAACGAGGGGTTTTATTTACCTAACCTATGAGGTCTCATCAAGTGCAAAGTTTAAGGTTGTTCTTCGGTTTTAATTTTCTTATTTGGTAGAACGGGATCACACATACAGACAAGTTATGCATGAATATTTTATTAGGGTTGAGTGTTCTCATTAAAACTCTTTAATGTGTCTGCAATGTAAGAAGGTAACCCAATAATTAATTTAATCGTTTATTGAATACTGAGAAGGTACCACAATATCTTATCTTCAATTCCAAAATTGCTTTATATAAATCAAACCTCTTTTTTTATACACAACTAAAATCAAATTGAACTGGCGATTAGAGGCACATTTCCTAAGTATCCCTAAAACTGGCATATCATACATATTAACAAATTTCATTTATAACTTTTCAGTAACAAGAGACTACATTACACAGTTATTCATTTTACAATGACCTATAAAAATTACAATAACAATAATTAAATTACACATCACCCTTTGCGTCGTCATTCTTCCATCCTGCAAAACCCACCTGAGCATGATATCAGCGATAAATCGCTGGCATGGCATCCACCCTAAAACAATCATAATTATCATTTTTCAGTTCCCATTTACATCTGACAATAACTACAATATGCAATCGAAATAAAAATAAAATCTAGAAACATGTAATCATTGCATTTCGTTTTTTCTTCATTTTATTAAACTCAGAAGAGAGAGAGAGAAAGGAAGAGAGAGAAAATATCATTTTGTCTAAAGTTCCAATACACACCACAAGTTTCATTCTAGTGTTTTAAACAGTTATTTACGTGTGTTGAAAGTTTCTAAAGGGGATTTGGCAACCCTACGAGGGTCCGCAGCCTTCTACTTTTACATTTTCTCACTAATTACAAAAACGTTCAAAACGGGCTCGGAGGCTAAGAAACTGCTTCCATAAGTTACCTTCCAATGAGAACACCCTCCACGATCAACTTGCTACGTGTTCTCGGATATACCAAGAGTTCATAGCAACTGACGGAATTGAAAAAGAACGCACGGTTTGCGTTTGGCGGCTAGTTTTCCGGGGGCCACTGGTCGTAGTTCACCCAGTGGTAAAGAGACAAAAGTTAGCTCGAATGGCCCAGAAACCGTGTCCCAAATGACGTTCGACGTATGCGCACACAACGAAACTCTTCCTACTAGTTCCCCTATATAAGGAGAATTCGTCAAAGTCGACTGAAAGGAGAACTAGAAAACCATGTTCAAACGGCGACAAGTTTTCTGGAGCGACAAGACAAAAAATGGACCAGTTTGACCTCGTCAAACTGTGATCGGAGGCCTACAAAACGGCTTTGCCAAACTATTCCAAAAATTTCTCTTTCCTATACTGAAAGTTCCATTTTGTCTAGTGTAATCGCTAGAGGTTTGAGAAGACAGGAAGTGATTTCTCTTTCCAGGTTTCAAATGGCGATCCAAAACAAAAGCCAACTTTCTGGTTTTAACAACTTTCTACTGTTGTAAACCAGTGTTACAGGGCTCCTATAAGGGCGTCAAAAAGATGTCATATGATCATTTTGGGTCAAACCAAAAATCAAGTTGACTCCTCGTATACCAAGGTACACGAATGAGACTTCACATCTCGTTTCCAGAGTTGCGCGGGGTACTTAGAGAGCCTCCGAAGATTGCAAAATTTAACTATTTTAAGCAAAGAGGAGGTCAACTTAATCAATGGAGAGTCAAATTTGTCTGGTCGATAAAACGATGTTGAAGCGATCAAAAGAGTAAGAGTTTTCTAGGTCATCTCGAAGCGAGGGTGATAGTTCGTGGTTTAAAGTAGGCGAGTTAAAATGGCTTCAAGAGTTGCGACACGAAACTATATTGTTTTACAATGAGCTGAAGTGACATTTAACTGTATTTAAAAATCCTAATGATTTAAAATTCTATTTAATTGCAAAAGAGAACTAAAATACGAGAATTATGGGAGGTAAGGGAAGAAGGACCATGCCTAGAGAACAAAGTCGGTCGAAGCCGCAGGCTTGGGTTCAGTCTCTTGCTCGGGAACTTTGCCAACGAGTTCACGAACGTCCTCAGCTCCTCCATGTCACACCAACATCCCGATCACTTGAAGTTTTCCAACAGAGTGAGTAGTTTCTTGTGCGTTTCTAAAACCTTTTGAACAGATCCATTAAGTGCATACCTTACAATCCTGGCATTCCATGAGACAACATTTCTTTGAGGCATTGTTGAACAACTCGCATGCCTCCACATTTTGCATATGTATCTGTCAGGACCACTTGCATGCTTCCACATTTTCACAAATAACAACTAAGACCCTTACAAAAACCCTAGATTCTTATGTTCATACACTGCTCCAAGCTTCAACATTTTGCACAGGTTGGAGATTCGTTGGCAAGTGTAAACTGATCGGGTTGGAGAAGAGGGCCTGCGAATGGTGCAGCCTTATGCACGCCCCCCCATGCATCTACAACTGCAACATCATACAAAAACGCCTCTCCTTGTTGTTTTGAGGGGTGTCCCCACAGGTACGTGGCGCGGCTAAGAGGATGCTGGCGCGTGGCACAACACAGACCCAAAAATTCCTCCATTTTGTTTTGATGCGCGCCCATACTCTATCCCATAAGCCTCTGGCGCCTGCAACAACACCTGGCAAACTCCTTCTCTCCCAAAGCTCATTTTTTTGTGTTTGCAGGAGCCCACACAGGCTGGGCGCGGCTGGGAGGACGCTGGCGCGGCTAGGAGACTGGGAGGGTGCTGGCACGTCCACAAAAATCATGGCACTCCATGGGATGACATTTGGCGGCCATTCCTTGACAGACCAAACAAAACAGACAAGAAAAAAAAAATGCCCTTCAGGTCTGGAGCTCAAACCCATGGCGGCGGCGGCTTCTTACTAACACAAACAAAGCCAAAAAGATGAAAAACGACCCCCAAAGGAGCCCGAGCCCTAAATTCACCCCAACAAAGAATTCACGGGCTTTTGAATTTTTTTAAAAAAAAAAAACTTTTACTTTATTTATTATTTATTTTATATTTTAAAAAAAAACGAAGGCATTACACTAGGTCTAAAATATCTTGCTACATGTTGCATTAATTATTGTGGATCAAAAGAAGGCATTTTCACAATTTTTGGAAGGGTTAATATAGTTGTTTTAAACCTCTCTCATTTGCAGATTTATGATATTATTTTCAGTCCATTTTTGTTCCTAAAAATTAGACTTTTCCTATGTGTGGGCTATTAAAAATACAAAGATTAGTTTGACAAGAAACACATTTGTTTGAGTACTATTTGTATGAGTTTCATGTTCAAACCCTAGTCGCCATTAGGGGATATTTATTGCAGCAGTGTGATTTGATCTTTGTATGATCATATATATCATCATGAGGGCTGATTTGGAGTTCTTAAAATCTGAAAATTCATAGTTGAGTTGGTAGTTAAGAGCATTCACCTTGTGACATGATTTTTTCTTTTCGCTTTTTCCTTCAACAAATTTGATCTGCAGTAATAATTCTTTTGATATCTTCGTTGAGTTGTCTCATTGCTAAAGGAAGTTCCTAAAATCCACCTAAGGCAAAGATTGTCCCAAGAGGGGACATTACACAAAAATATAACATAGTGTCATGTGTGTGCCCTCCCTCCCCCCTCGCTCCATTTTTTGAGTTTCATAAAGTATTTTACAAAATACCTTTGGTAGAAAGTTATCTAAGATCAAATATAAGGTCCCACTAAAATTTCCTATTTTTTATGGATATATTATTTTTTACTAATTTTTAAAGTGGACACGTCCCAAAAATGAAATAACCACGTGCACACCCCCTAGTTTTGAGAAAAATAATTGAAAATCAAATATAATTTTTTGAATGTGTGTAGAATGGTAGCGTAGATCATGCTTATGTATTTTTTTTGAAAATTTGGATGAGTTGATCAAAATTACGTAGGAAAATAATACATGCGTTTTAGTGAAAAATGAAAACACAACTAAAATAAATTAAGGATTAAAACCTTAAACTATTTGGATTTTAGAAATAAATACATTGACACAAACCTAAGATAGAACTTGACATTGTAGTCATGTTTATTTTGGAATATTGTCTTAAAACACAGTGAGAGAATGAGGTGTACACTCGAGATTCTTATTTTTTTCACAAAACATAGATTCAGTCACAGAATAGACAGTCCAACCCTTAGGCTTAGATATCCTAGCCAAAACAAAGCCTAAGGGTTGCAAATTTCCAACCCAAATCAAACATAATGGTAGTTTGTTATATGCACTCATTATAATGAGGGCATGTTATACACACTCATGTTTTTTATCTATAAAAATGACATTAAACACATAAAAAGTCAAAATCACTCGTGATTTTGGTCCCTTAATGCCTATGAATTGTATTATTTCTACACATTTATGCAATAATTTATTCTTTTAAGACATTCCATATGACAATTAAGTATTTTTTTATGTTTGTTACATTGATAGAATATTCTTATTGTATCTTTTCTATTATATTGAGTCATTTTTTATTGTTTTGAGAAATTTCTTATCATTGTTTGAGAATTAAGTGTTTTTTCTTTATTTCTTATATTCATAACATTCATAAAACATTATTTTTATGTCAATTATATTATGTTGATATATATTTGAGAATTATGGGGAGGAGACCACAGGAGTAAACACTTGAGGATCTAGAGAAACAAATGGAACATGTACAAACGACATGAAAAAAATAAATTAAACACATCTTTTCTAGAGAAATTATATGTTGACAAAGATCGTCTATCATCCATAGATCCAAGAAAGAAACAAAAATAAAACAAAGGAATGAACGCAAAAAAATGTGAAAGAAAGAAATCAATCTATAGAGGTGAAGGTATGTCATCTCTTACAAATGAATTCAATATTGAAACATATCCTCAAACACCAATTGAATCCATAAATAATGAATGAATGATGATGTAATGTCAAATTTAAACTTAAATGTTACACCAAATGACCAACCTATTCAAAACACAACAAAAATTACCAAATTATGAAGATGAACAACATAGAAGAAATGAACAATGTTTACCTGATGTTCAACCAACTTTACCATTGAGATCATGCCAATTAATTTTTTTGCATAAAACACCTAGGTTTTTACTTCGAAATTGATGAAAATATTTTAAACCCAATGAGTGATAAGATTGATGAATGCACTTGTAGAAGAAAAACTAATAAGATATGGAAAGCATTTTTTAACTGACTTAAATGAAACATAAAGATGTCAATTATTTGTTGAAATGATGAAAAATATTAAGTTTAGACCCACTATGAAGACCCTTGGTCTAAGAACATCTAGTATCACCAATAGTGAAAAATCCATTGTAAAAAATTTAACGAATGCATACCAAGTAATAGGTTCAAACTCACATACCAAAGATGATAATACTACCCGATGTGTTATTACATCAACTATAGTAAGTAAAGTAATAAAGAAATATGGTTTAATTAGGAAAAAAAGTAGTGCACTAAAAAATATAAAAAAACACTATTGAAAGCTATCGGGAGACGTGAAAGAGTTGAGGATCCCAATAATAATGAATTATGGACATTCTCTGGTAGACTCCAATAGAAACGAAAAAGATAATAGTTGAAGAGTTAAAATCTAAAATTGAATGAATTTTGGAAAACTAATACAAGGGTTTCACCTAATGAAAAAGGCAATTTAAAAATAAGAATTGGTTGTCGAAACCATGAATCACATCCTATAACATTTTTTAAATATGACACAAACATAATTTTATAGTAAGTTTAAAGAGACTTACCCCAAAATATAAATTAGTCAAAGGTATTTTGAAATGAAAAAAAAATATATTAAAATAAATCACTCATGGACTATTTGTTGTTGTAGGGTCCATATCAACTTCGCTATGCATTATGATGTTTTCCAACATATATGTGTTACTTTGCATATTGAAAATATTTTAATAATGTATGATAAACATTCCACCTTTATCAATCAAAGATTTCATCTCAACATATATTTTTGTACTAAAGAAGAAGAATATTTTTTTATAAGAAATCATGCTTGGATAGAACACTTGTGATAATTGTGGTGGTTTCCAATGTTTACAAAATTGTATACACAAGGAGAATACCCCTATAATTGGAAATGAACTAGTTAGTTTTGGGAAATAGAAGCTAGTGGCATACACTTCAAAAGATGGGAAAGAGGCCAAGAAGTGTGAATTACAGAGTAAAGAAATAAGTGTATCATATTTTATGACTATATTTTTAGAGAAGATATTGTATGAACATGTATGCATAAACACAAAGCTCGATGGTTAGATGAGAAATTTAGATTATGCAATTTAGACACATTTCCTATTTGGTACCATTGTGTCATTTTTTTATTTTGAAGAGAACTATACATTATAACCACAGAATGACCTCCAATCACAATACTACAACTCTATTTAGGTTTCCATATTTGTGCATATAACATTCACTCATGTTCCTGACAATAGATAGGAAGACAAAAAGATCTTGAGGGAGTATCATTTCTATATTAGTTATGATCATACACATTCTACAGAGTTTGTACAAGGTTGATTTGAGATCTTCTATGATAATTTGAGTAATGGAAACATCATATTTGGTCAACACATCATATGGTCAAACAATTGTACATCACAATTCAAGAATTCATGGATGTTCTACTAATTGAGTAGGATGCATAGGATGAGTGGTGTTCAACATATTTAGAATTTCACTGAGGTCAAACATGGAAAAGGGGAGAATGATGGTGCATGAGCATGTGTTAAAATAACCCTAGCACGAAGAAGAGTTGAAGTACAAAGATGTTGCAAAGTTGACCAATACAACATCCATCATGGAATGGTGTAACTCAAAAATGGGTTCTAGGCAATGATGGTAAGTCTACAGTAAATAGATTTTTTTCATTGATATAAAGAATATAACTTTGCAAAATATGAAGATTGTTTTACACTAATAGGATCTAGTGAGTTGCATTCTTTTAGAAGTTCAAATGTAAGTTCACAGACTATTCATATGTAGCTTCATGGACTATTCCACGTCAAACCTTTATCCCACACTTCTAAAACTTTATTAACAAAAACTCCATTAACACCTTTCTGTCTTAAGTAAACATTTTTGATTTGTGTCTGAGGCAAGTAAATATGGGGATTTTCACGTTTTCGAGAGGCACATCCAACCTGTTTTTCTCATTTTTTGAGTCTCACATTAAAGAAAACTTCCTAGTGATCAACAAATGAAATAGACAATGTAATGTCATGTATAGGGAAATTGTTCTAAATACATACAATACTCTAGTTTTTCCAGTAGTCTGAACCCATGATGTCTGAATCGACCAACGTTCATTCTTCATTGAATATTTACGTAAGTAATATGACAAGATCTACTATTTATTATGTCGACCAAATGTCAATCAAGCCACTAGACATAGTTTGTTAGTAACGTAGGACGATGTAATAAATTATTCCTACAAATATAAAAATTTGACCTACAACATCTCATACCAACTGATGTAATTCTCAGACCTACAATAAAATTATATTCACCTAATTATGATGTGTGATCCACCATGCCGTTGTGAAATGATAGTTTTTGCCAAGTCGGTATTTTGCACAAAGTTAGGAAGATTTTCTAATCCAAATCAATGAGCAAGGGATTATTGTCTACAAGTTGTCAGTCTGCCTCTTTTATCATATATTCATTTATGTATTGTGTTTGGTGTCCGTGTTTGAAACGTGGAACATTATGGCGTACATGCATTAATGGAAGGGGTAATTAAATCCATGGTCCCAGAGATTCCTTATGTCAATGCCCACCCTCCACAAATCATGCCCCTCCATTCTCTGTCGATGCAACCCCTACTCCAACTTGGACACACCTTTCAACATAATTATATTGTTAAAAAAATATTACTTTAAAATATCGCATTTTATGCTAGGAATCTTGATGCAATGTGACAACTTGTTAATGGTGGTTTAGCTACAAAATTTGTGATAGATTTTTGCATCAACAATTTGATCTACAAATTTACTACTATTTTAAAAAATAACAAAAAAATTGCATTATAATCCTGACATTATTTGCATTTTGTAAAAAAAAAAATCATCAAACTAAATTATATAAAATACAAATTCTGAATTATTTAATTAGTGTATGGTGTGTATTAACTAATTACAATTTATATATATAATATATATATTTTTAAAAATAACATTTTACAACTATACTTTAATCGATAATGAAAGCATAATAAAACAAACTATTTATTTATAATACTTAAATAGATTTGAAACTCATAATTGTACTCATTATAAAAATATGCAACTGAACAATAAATTATTAAAGTACATTAATAGTTTATACAATTTTTTTAGGGAATATATCTCCCTCTTGATCTTTTTTTTTTTAAATGCCTAATATGTTCATTAGTGTTCATCATCTTCATTATCCTCCCCGTCATTGTTTCCATCATCCATTTCATGTGAATGCCTTGTCACCTACAAAACAAATTTATTTTATAAATTAGGATGTCTCAAATTTTAAAAAATATGTAACAAAAATATGATTACATTTACAAACAACATACGTGATGAGGAGTACTTCAAGACACACCCAATGTTTGTGTAAGAAAAAACATACATATATTCACATTATTATGTAATAAAAAAGTACTATAATTCTGAATTTCTAAACCCAAATTAAATGTCACCATAACGTCAACAGGTTGTTAGTCTGTTGGTGAAGTTGTTTGGCTCACAAAAAACCCATTAGGGATCAATTCTTGTCAAGTGCAAAGACTCTGACACTAATCTTGGAAATCAAAATTAATACCTAATAAATCTAGAAACTAATCTTGAAAAATACTTAATTGGATGTCTTCTGTGACGCCGATGCATTTCAAGAGTGTTGCCCAACCTTCATCCATTGCCACATGAAAGTGATATAATTTATATGGACATTAACAATACAATCTTCTTCTTACCCTACCCACTTTTTTAATTTTATGTCATTAAAAGATTTTTCTCTAATTCGGAGAGGGTTTGAGGATTTTTTCATCAAATATAACAACTTTGTTTTAAACTATTTTTAAAAATACATATTAAAGTAAAAAATAAAATATATTTTTTACAAATATTAATAAAAACTTCACCGATTCGCCTCCTCTTCATTTTGAGTAAATGTAGAAAATGTTTTTCAAGTCAATCATTGAAATTTATTGTATGATCATGTTCCTTTTCCTTCTCGTTTCTAATATATGGCCCTCTCTTTTCCCCTATTTTATTTGTATATCTACAAATTTTAGAAATAATATCTTAAATCTAGAACGAATAAAGTTTTTCTCTATTCTTAACGGTTATGAATGATAATGAATAAAAAATACTTTCCTCGTAACCATCTCTTAGAAGTTTTTTCTTTTCGATGGGAGAATTCAATAAAAAAACAAGGGTTTTACATTAAAATATTATGGGCATAACATGGCACCAGTCCCTATTTTTGACCTTATCAAATAAAAAATTTGCAATAACGAATAAAAACATTCATTGATATTGATATGCATAAAACAAAATGTTCTATAAAATAAATTATTTTTTTGTAGATATAATTACAAAAAATTAAATGTAATAAATATAGAAGAATTGCATTTAGACTTGCAAAAGGACAACTAGGTGCATTTGCAAAGTATAAGATCTTCCCATAATTAAGAATCATGTATCAATGACCTTGTTAACAATGATCTCAATAAATTGATATAAGTGACTACATATTGATTTGTACGTATAAATAAGGTCATCACTCTCTATTGATTTTTACATATAAAGATTGTGACGATGAAGATCTATGAATGCACTTGCAAAGTATAAGATTTTTTAATATACATCTGTAGACACCCATAATTACGCTCGAGCAATTTAAATACTTAAATTGCGCTAATTATCTCCCTTTTTGCAAATTGGCAACATATTGTTAAAAAGCACTCATATTCTCTCCTATCGTCATTAATTAATTACAATACGCTAATTAGTTAAGTCGCATATCCAACAAACACCATAGTTAACAACCTTCCATTAATTAATCGCCCCTTATATCTAGACTAATTAATTATCATCAATTAATTAGTTTTCTCTTTCATTTAACCAATAAATCAATATTTAATTGATTTAACCCCCTTTAAATAGCTTAAATCGTACTAATATTCCTCTAATTAACTTCTATAAGCTTACATCTACCTATTAATTAATCACCTTTGATTAATTAAAACACCCCCCCAACTCCCGTGACTTGTTAAGTATAAATTAAACCCTTCTAAAGTAAGGTTACCTTCTATAAAGCAACCTTATCCATTCCTAATCTTGTTTTACCTTTTATCCCACATGCAAAGAGATGAAGTGGTTCCTTTATCCACTGGGCTATATAAAAAGCCCTCCTACTTTTACACTTACACCCAAACTTCTTGAGAAGACAAAAGCAAAGCATATAGCAAAATAGACTAAAAGTTTTCCTTTGTTTTCTTGAAAGTTCACCACTTGGAGAGTTAAGCCTCTTTTCTAGCCAAAAGTGCTTAGGTCATATGGGAGGTGTCAAAAGGATCTTGTGGCCCAACTTTGATAAGCCCCCATTCCTAGGTTCTTGGAATATCAAGAACAACCACTTTGATTTGCCATGGAGCCTGTATAGGTTCACCCATTTAATTTTATTGTTAATTAAAAGAATAGAGGATTTAGACAACTAGCATGTTAAGTTTCAAAGTTTTAATATGATAAATGTTAGTGTCTAACCTTGTTTAAATGTTATCTTGATGGTGCTTTGTATTTTTCTTATTTTTGTTAATTAAGACTATTATGTGTTAATCTTTATTTTCATTAGCTTAAATTAGCAAATCATGCACACATTTGGCACGCCCGGTGGGACCTAGTCCCTTAGCATTTTAGTTTAAATTTCATGGTTTTGGCTAACTTTTGATATGCACATGTAGTAATTAATGTCCATTTTTTGGAATTTTTACTAATTTTATGTCTAAGTTCTTGTTCATAGCCATCATTTTAATGGGTTGTTGCCATCTTTAACTAACTTGCTAAAATTTGAAGTATTGTGAGCTTTTTTGTGTTTTTTGCCGTGTTTTTGTTGTAGGGGTGGCGCAGGTACATTTATGGTGGCGTAGATACACTGTCGGAACCTGATTCTCTATTTATCGGCCCTGGCGCATACGCACTAATCCCGACACACATACCCTAACCAGCACGCAAACACACTACCCTGAGCACAGACACCATTTCGTACTGTACCTTCACTGCAACACAAAACCTATCAAACCAGCGCATACACCCTAACCCGAGCGCACACGTTGTTTTGGTGGCGAAGACACATTTCTGGTGGCGTAAGCATTCTATCGGAATCTGAGATTGTTTTACAAAGCGGTGGCGCACACACTTTTCCGGTGGCACAGACGCTTTTCTGATAGCGCAGTCGCTCTGTACAAATTTAACATTGTTTTTATCCGAGGTAGCGCACACGTTTTTCTGGTGGCGCACACGCCTCTCAGGTGGCGTAGGTGCACTGTAAGTCAGAAAAACACAAAGTGGTGCATCCGCCTTAACCCACGCGCAAACGCCAAAACAGGGGCGCATGTGTCTTTTTATTTTCTTGAGATTAGTGTGTTGAGGTGCTAACTTTCTTGCAGGTTCTATCTAATCACATACTCATTTTTGCAGGATGTTTATACATGCTTCTACTTGATTAGATAAGTTTTGCATGCTTGCTTACAAGAATGAGATCGCGTATGCTCTTCCCTCGCGTCCCTTGGGGCAATCTTGGGAATCATAAACGATTCTTAAGTCTTTTTAATGCTTTGAAATTGTTAGGAATATTTGAATTGGAATGAGTTAACTTGGTGTATTTGAATTAGAGTGTTTTTCCATTTGATATCTTCTTGAATTTTAGAAACATCACATATGCTCTTCTCTTGCGTCCTTGGACGATCTTGAGAATCAGAAATGATGTTCACTCTTTTGATGGAAAACTACTAAACTCGTCATACAGAACCAAAACACCATGCTTGTCAAACAAATAAGGAATCGAAACAAAGTCAAAACTACTAATACAGTTGTCATATAGGTTGCCAAAAGGTGTTAAGCAAACCACACCTAATTAAACAAGATAAAAAGAATAACATATTCAAAACACTGTATTGCAGATTTCGGAAAAGGGTACGTCTTTATCCACTCAACTGGAACATAACCCCTTTGGCATAACGTCTTAAGCTAACAATGGGGGTGGTTCCAGGAACCCTAAAGTAGTCTACGCAAGAGGGAACCTTGTGGACGAAATGGGAAGTGCTCCGCACTACCTACTTAACTAGTGATTCTTTTGTGAGATAGCGTTACCGGTTGTCCGTATGGCAACCCCAGTGATAGTACACGTAGACGCACTAATTGCCTACTGTTCTTGAAGGGGGTAAAGTAAAGCCGAGATACTTCCAAACTAGTTAGTGTGACTTTTTGGGTAAATCACGTTCGCTTAAGACAACTTTGTAACACCTAGGGCGAGAGAACCACCTAGGAAGATATTCTTTGGCCAGGAGCCCACTTTGACCATTCTAAAACAGTGTTGAGTTGTGAGCCATATTTTCATCATGAAACGTGTGACGCGTTACTTTAGCTTAGTTTTTCACTTGCCTTAAGGCGAGGCGAAACTCTACCGAAGTGAAGCCAACATTTTTCATCCCCATTTTGATCTATTTCCTTCACTTTCTTTTGACACTTTGTTGATCAGAAGAGGAGTGACTACCTTTACGTTATCAATTGATTGTTTCGCCACTTTTTTGTCCGTTTACACCCATCCATGTTTACGGTTGGGTTAGTTAAACGTCTAAAGTGTGTGGAGACGTATTTATATCATTGGTAGCCTTTGTGATCTTGATACCCACGTCAGGATCGTTATCATAGTTAGGATTGATTCATCATTTTTTCTCCCTTTGACATGTTAGCTCGTTTGCATTGTCTCGACACAATTAAGATACTTATGTCACATTTCTCGTAAACATGATCTAAGTGTCTGCATTGTGGTGTTACGTTGCCCACGTTTTAACACATCCTAAGTATACTTTGACTTAGTTTGATTTCAAACATTGTCCCAAATCTTAAAAGGCATCGCTTACTTTGTTTGTGTCGTTTCGATACCACTTTGACACTAATATCTCACTTCTCCACGAAGCTTGATAAACATGTCCAATTGGTGTGGTTACATGGCTTACATTTGTAAACCTCACCCTTTAACATTTAGGTCTTATTGGTTGTTGAACTTGTCGTGGTATCCTTTGATTGGGAGTCGCATCTACCCTTTGTTAATATTTATGCCTTGTTCATTTCGAGCTTGACGTAAATATTGACATTGTGTTGATCACCTTTACATCAAACTATCACTTTGCACACACATTTTCATATGGTGTATTTCCTTGTTGATTAGATTTGTGTTTCACACTTGCATGATTGTTCCTTGTGATTATTCATTCAGAAAACTTATTTCCTAGGACAATCCTTTTTTATCTCATCGATATTGCATCATCATGATGTTTATTTTCCTTAGATCTTCTTTGGAAAATCATGCACGCATATCAATACTTATGAAATGTCTAGCTAGTTGTCCTTATGCTACCCAAATCAACATGTCACTTCCTTCCCTTTGAAGGAGTTCCATCACACTATATAGATCAAGACATTTGTACTTAAAACAACGCCAAAAATAAATGACTATTGCGCGGTTCCTCATACTTACAAAAATATGGAACCTAGGTTTAGCAATTCAAATCAAAAGATTCCCATTATAACTAAACCTCGTTTGGTTCTTCGTGTTAGAGAGCTCATATGGGTAACTCGTTCCCCACCTTCATCTCATAGTCGGTGGTATGATTTGGACGTTTGTGATCCAAATTATTATTCGAGTTCCCCCCACTCTTCTTCTAATTCTAATCCAAACATTTCCTCTTCTTCTAAGGATTCCAATCCAAATATTTCCTCTAACTCTTCTAATGATTCAAATCCAAACTACTATTCGGATTCATCTAATTTGGCTCCTAAGTCATCTAATGCCACTCATATGTCATGGTCCTCCCTATCTTCGTAGGAAACTCTTCATTATACATTTAATATGACTCCTATGTCACGGTCCTCCCTTTCTTCGCAGAACCCCTTTTATCAGTCGCCCCAACGACGTCTTCTTCCTTTAAAGATACGTGCGATTCCAAATCCCTCCAATCAAACATCTAATACAATTATTGAATCACGGTCCTCTCTTTCTTTGCAGGACCCTTGTTATTATGCATCTGATGCGATTCTTGAATCACAGTCCTCCCCTTCTTCGCAGGACCTTCTTCATCAATCACCCCCAATAAGTCTTCCTTCTTTGAAGATTTGTGTGACTCAAAGTCCTTCGAGTCAAATGTCTGAATTGACCCATGCGTCGCTATCTGCAGACTTTGGACTTAATCCTACTAGTTTACAGATGATATACCATCGTATAGGTAGGTCCACACCACCTTCTTCTGCTCCTGAGACATCTAGCTACGTATCTTCTTCATCCCCCACATCATCTTATTCTATCAATCATCATCAAACATCTTCTAAGTCTTCCACACCAAGTGAACCTCTTTCTTCCAATCATCCCATGTTGGTCGATCAACAACTCATACCGATTGATCTCTTTCAGAATGAAGAAACAATCAAGGCATTTATACGGGCATATGAATATATTCCTTTAGCAGATTACGAGAAATGATTCTCTTTAGACTTTGATGCGTCTACGTATTGTGAGGAAAACGTTGATTCATTTTATCAAGAAACAGAGGAAGAGCCTCAGATCATGCAACTTGATCCTCTTATTCTTCCATCTTCACATTCTTCATTATGTGATGAAACTCCTTGGTCTTGCATTGATCCATGACCTATCTTCTCATCACCCAATAACTCTTTGTCTATCATAATTCCTCAATCACAATCTCTTATGGGGTCAACGCTAAGTAGCCCTTCATCTTCATCTAGGTGTGGGTCACCTTCTAGTAGCCCTCCCTCTGCTATTTGTGGGACATTTTTGAGTAGTCCACTATCTTCTATTCTTGGGACACGCCTAACTAGCCCCTTGTCTTCTAGGTATGGATCACCCTTGGGGAGTCCATCATCTTCTATTCTTGGGCCACATCCTAGTAGCCCTTCGTCTTCTATCTATGAGTCATGTCCTAGTAGCCCTTCTTCTTCTATTATTGGGCCACATCCTAGAAGCCCTTCATCATCTTCTATCAGTAGCTCACCTCACGGTAGCCCATCCTCTTCAATTCTTGGACCATATCCATTTCATCCATCACATATTTCTTCTATCAATGGTTGGGGCAAGCCAATGGTCATTTCTCACATCAGTTCTAAACATCCATGTTCACTTTCTTCTCCTTCTCGAGATCAGACAAGTCACGTGTCAGCTTATAAGAATCCCAAACATTTTCTTAATCAAGCTCGGATCAAAACTATAAAGAGCTCTATAGCTCCCAACAAATCAAACAATCTCAAAATTCTAAATCAAACGCAATTTAAGAACGCACATCAACGTAACCATCAAGTATGGCGCAAAGTGCATAAACCTCTAGATGGAGAATTAAATCTCCCACATACAAAATCCATGTTTCAGAATAAATCACAGTCATTTATTGAGTGTGAACTCACCTCGATCATCGAGATCAGGGATAATATCACTCTCAATAAACAAACACACCTAGTCTCCCTTATCAAGGAAGTCACAAACATTGTTGTTGGATCTTACCACACAGAGTAACTTTGTTAGTCCCGACCTCTTAAAACTGTCAAAAATCTAAAAATAAAAAACAATTCAAAAATACAAAAAACATTAAGAAAACACAAGAAAAATCAAAGGTACAAAGATCAAACATTGCAATCAGGTATTGCGTACAAATGGATGTTATTTCTTCCCTTTCTTTCTCTTCCTCTGCAAGTCTTCCTACCATTTTCATCCCTTCGGTGATATTTTGGTTAGCCTATTCGCACGCATTTTGCGATAGTTATCTCTATGGTATCCGTTTGACCCTGATCTTTTATCACCTTGGTAAATTAAAGAACGACTGATCTCTTAGAGATTCTATCACATTCAACATCTAATAAATTTGTTGCGAAGAACTTTTAGGCATATTTGTTGACACTAGCCAATGTCGTCATCACAGTCACTTCCACATCCTTCCATTAAGCCATTTGTGGTTCTTAACCCCTTGTCAAACAAGAGAGTTGAAATAAGTTTTCAAAAAGCAAAAGAATCAAAATCAATAAAAAATCAAAAGCTGAAAGCTAAAAGCAAAAAGTAAATTGATATATTACTTTCTCTTGGGGTATTTCCAATAAACTCTATCAGGGTTATGGATGTCTGATTGGCAGTAGAGCAATATTGCGATTAGAATCAAATACATCTCCGTCAGGGCTATGGACACTTGGCTGGCAGTGGAACAATGTACGGCTATCCTTTCACCATTCATTCACAAAATCATATACCAAAATAAATCATTCCTACACATTGGCTAGGGTCTTTTCACTTGTTGTCTATTAAATCTTCACTTCAAGAGGTAATAAACTCCATGTACACACATTGGATCTCTATGAGTAAGTAGGATTAGTATGTTACCAAGTGTCTCTTTTTTTAACCTTGTTCAGACTCTTACTTAAGTCTTTATCTTGTCTCACGATTTGTGCCTTTGGCTAATCACTTCTTCATCGCAAGGCTTCTAGGCTACATTCATATCATTCACATCGTTCTTCTACTTTGTTCAGAACATTCATGTGTATAAGATTACTTGTTTGCCATGTTTGTAGACGTGTTTGTCACTTTTCACAAAAACAAGCTTCTCCTTCCTTTCTATCATGTGCTTTTAGGCCTACTTACATTGGGGGCATCCTTGCTCCTTCTCATCACTTCATTGGTTTACATTCATCATCATCATGTCGAACCTATCCATAATGGCCTTGAGTCTCACTTCTACCCATGAAGAGTTTGCCTTTGAATACTCTCACCTTATCGCTGGGACATTTTTGTATCTTCACCTTTCTCGTACGCACGTGGCCTTATGCCATTGTACATCTCATCTATCGTTGGGGGCATCCACGCTTCCTCGTCTTCCTATACATAGTTTCAGAAAACTTTCAAAATCATCAAAAACATTCAAATATGTTAGAAAAATCATCAAAAACATTCGAATATGTTTCAAAAAAATTCTACAAATTGAAAATCATCCTACAAAACGTCGCTCTTTGGTTCTCACTTATTCATATGTGTGACTTGCGGATCATCTTGATCTACCTCTATCAACAAAAGCTAGGCTTCTTACTTCGTCTGTACTCTAGAGCACAATGAGTTGCATGGTACTGTTTTGTAATGCACATTACTTTATCATCGGACTTTAGTGTCCTCCGTTATTCCCCTCACATGTATCCTTGCTTAGGGCACCATCATCAACCCTTGTCATTAATTCGCACAAGTTGTAACTGAAGCTTAATAATAAAAACATTACATTATGTTTCTCTGTTAGTTTGGCTTGTTTATTTTCTCGTATTGCATTGCATTTTGTATGTTGCATGGAGTTGGTGTTTTTAGCAATGGACAATCGTTCGTAGTATGGTTTTTCATGTCATTTTACTTTTGTCATATACTTATATTTTTCATAAGGACCGATGACGTAGATCTCTTGGCAATATGATGACATAGAAATTGTTCCAAATACAAAGGCTAGAAGCTAAGCTCTTCTCTCCACTCCATTTTCTTCTACATCACTTTCCTCTCACCCCTAATCTTCCGTCTCCCTAGGGCATTCTGCCCCTGCCCATTTTTCTATCTATTTCTCATATTTTTCGATCATCGATCGTCTTCCTTCATCACCCCATCGACACTCGAGCGAGCATCTCTCCCTCCTACTAATTTTTCTTCTATCCCTTTAAAATTTCATCTGTCTACTATCTTTGAAGTGGCGTCACTTACGCCACCCCAAAGAGGGGCAAATGTAGACACCCATAATTACGCCCAAGCAATTTACATACTTAAATTGCACTAATTATATCTCTTCTTACAAATTGGCGACATATCGTCAAAAAAATGCTCATATTCTCTCTTATCGTCGTTAATTAATTACAATACACTAATTAATTAAGTCGCTTATCCAACAAACACCATAATTAATGACCTTCCGTTAATTAATCACCCCTTCTATCTAGACTAATTAATTATTATCAATTAATTACATTTTCCTTTCATTTAACCAATAAATCAATATTTAATTGATTTAATCCCCTTCAAATAGCCTAAATCGTACTAATGTCCCTCTAATTAACTTCTATAAACTTACATCTACCTATTAATTAATCACCTTTGATTAATTAAAATATCCCCCCAACTCCCATGACTTGCTAAGTATAAATTAAACCCTTCTAAAGTAAGGTTACCTTCTATAAAGCAACATTGTCCATTTATAATCTTGGTTTACCTGTTATCCCAAATGCAAAGGGATGAAGTGGTTCCTTTATCCATTGGGCTATATAAAGAGCACTCCTACTTTTACACTTACACCTAAACTTCTTGAGAAGACAAAAATAAAGCATATAACAAAATAGACTAAAAACTTTCCTTTGTTTTCTTGAAAGTTCACCACTTGGAGAGTTAAGCCTCTTTTCTAGCCAAAAGTGCTTAGGTCATATGGGAGGTGTCAAAAGGGTCTTGTAGCCCAACTTTAATAAGCCCCCCATTCCTAGTTTCTTGGAATATCAAGAATAACCACTTTGATTTGCCATGGAGTCTGCATAGGTTCACCCATTTAATTTTGATATTAATTAAAAGAATAGAGGATTTAGACAACTAGCATGTTAAGTTTCAAAGTTTTAATATGATAAATGTTAATGTCTAACCTTGTTTAATTCTTATCTTGATGGTGCTTTGTATTTTGTTTTTGTTAATTAAGACTACTAAGTGTTAGTCTTTATTTTTATTAGCTTAAATTAGCAAATCATGCACACAACATCCACAAATTGGGATTCGATTAGCCATAATTTAAGTACCACATTAAAGCAATTAAGTGGTTCATTCAACGTGGTACATAATCAGGGCCAATTGAACCTAAATATGATAATGTAATGTAAAATGGGGCGTGATTGACCCCAATTAAAGTCGTGTGTAAAGCAATCAAGTGGTTGATTCATCTTGATACACAATCGTGGCAATCGAGCCTAAACCTATGCAATACGATAATGTAATGTCAATTAGGGTTCGTTTAGCCCCACTTAAAGTATCACGATGAGACTTTCAAGTGGTTGATTCATCATAAGTATGCAATTGAGAGTAATCAAGCCCAAACCCTCCAAATGTGATTTGTAATGTAATTTAGGGCTCGATTGACCTTAATTAAAGTGTCATGCTAAAGCAATTCACTAGTTGGATCATCATGTTATGCAATCGAGGCCAATTGAGCCCAAACCCATCAAATATGACAATATAACATCCATTGAAATATTCAAATGGTTGATTCATCATATTATGCAATTGGGGCCAATCAAGTCCAAGCCCTCCAAATACGATAGTGTATATCATTTGGGGCTCGATTGACCTTAATTAATTTACCACGCTAAAACAATCCATTGGTTGGCTCATCATGGTATGCAATCGGGGCCAATCGAGCCCAAACCCATCAAATACAACAATGTAATATCAATTAGGGATCAATTGGGCCCAATCAAAATACCACACTGGGACAATCAATTGATTGGTTCATTGTGCTATGCAATTTAGGCCAATCAAGCCCAAACCCACCAAATATAATAATATAACGCCAATTGAGATTTGATTAACCCCAACTAAAGTACCTTGTTGAAGTAATTGAATGGTTGGTTCAACAAGATACGCAATTGGGACCAGTGGAGTCCAAACCCATCAAATACAATAATAAAATGTTAATTAGGGTTCGTTCAATCTCAATTTAAGGACTATTAAACAATCGAGTGGATGATTAATCAATATACACAATTGGGGTCAATCAAGTCCAAACCCACCAAATATGTTAATGTAATAACAATTAAAACTAAGTTGGGCCCAATTAGAGTACTTGGTTAAAGCAATCAAATGGTTGGTTCAACATAGTACGCAATCGAGACCAATCGAACCGAAACTTACTAAATATAATTTGGAACTTGATTGGTGCCAATTAAAGTACCATCCTAAAGCAATCGAGTTAAAATACCATGTTAAAGTAATCGAGTGGTTGGTTCATTGAATATGCAATTAAGACCAATTGAGCCCAAACCCACTAAAAATGATAATTTAATGTCAAAATCTACTAGTGTTTTTATCCCTCTTCTTTTGTTAATTGATGAAAGATTGCTTTATATATAATGTTACATGGAATAAAAACTCCTATATTTTGAGAAATTGAGGTTATATTTTTTTGTTGCAAATATAAATATTCATGTGTATAACTTTGCACTTATATCCTTGTTAAATATTTGAAATAACCTTTACTACTAAATCTATTGTTCTTTGTTTAAAAAAAGAAAATGGATCATACTTGAATAAGTATGCATCTTTAGATTAAGTTGTCACATATATAGATCTACCTTAGAGCGTCTTGTTTGGATGTAAATATTGAATTAAATAATTAAAATATATATATAATATGTATACATTTGTATAGAAACATATAAATGTGTTATATTATAGTGTCAATATATATATGTGTATATTATGATTGAGGTAGAAGAATACAAATTTATTGGTTGTTACCCATTATATTTATTTCAAAAATAAAAATATTCTATCCGTTTACCTTTAACTACATGTCTTAATATCTCAAATCAAATAAAATTCTATAGTGCATCTTCAATATACATAAAAATAAGTATTAGTATTATTAAAAACAAATAAATTAAATTATTCATTGCATGTGGTTATATGATCTTTTCAAATTACCCTTTTATAGATTTTTTTAAAATAATATTTCAAATTAGGATTAGTCTAATCCCTATCCTCACTTTTTTATATATAAACTAAAAAATTAAAAATTGATGGGGTCAAATTGTCATGACCCTTCAATAATTAAATATAATAATAATAATAATAAATCTACTAATTATATAACCAAGCTCTCCATCTCCATTCCACTTTTCCTTGAGCTAAATTTGGTAAGGGAAAAAGGCAAAAGGTGCAAGTTGACGTTATGTTCCCTAAAAGATTTTTAGGGCAACTTTTCGGGTTCCAAAGTCTTAAGGATACGGATTAGGTGAATCCAATGGTGGAGTTTTAATCCACTCAAACTCTTATAAGTGAAATAAATGTAAATTGTCGGTATTCCTCTTGGCTCTCCTCCCTGCCTTTTTTACTTTTGTGGGTACCCATATTATAATGTATATTTACTTTTAAATAGCGATCCTCACCAAATCATTAAACTTTTAGATCAAGAATGCAATAGAAACCATCACAATTATAACTATCACAATATTGAATGCAATGCACAACAAATGCATGCCATCAATTGAAGAAACTGTCGGAAAAGATGTTAAGATGTGCCAAGGATAAGAAAGGATACAAAACACTTAATTGTAAGTAGTATAACCGCTGCCCCGCACCCCCGCCATATTGAATGGATGGAGTGAATGTGGATATTTTTATGAGTAGTTTGAACCCACTATTCAAAAACTGACATGAAAACATTAGATGCACCCTAATAGATCCAAAAAAGGAGCCTATCAAGCTATTGAAGAGGTTGAAAATAAATAAATAAAACTCACAAAAGAAAACTAAAAGCTATCACGGATGGCTCAATTGGTGTTTGGAAGATCCTATGCAGGGGACCCACAAACACCAAAGACGAAAGACACCATATGCACTAGAATAGCTCCACAAAAGGATATTATCACTCTATCAAAAAAACCATCATCAATAGGATTGTTATTATAGTCTCAATTGAGAAATGCAGACATTGTAACCATCAATCAAAACCTCAAAAAGTGTGTCAATATGGTATGCGTGCAAAAAAACACACGGCCAATGAAGGAAAACTTAGGCCGATAAAAAAACACATAAAAAAACCCTCTTGTGTGAGTGCCCAATATGCCACCTTAGTAACTAGCAACTAATATGAGAAAATGTGCATGACAAAACTCATACATGCATGAAGGTAGACAAGGTTCCAACAACAAAAACCCCATGGCACTTTATAGATAAATGCAAGTACAATATAAACCCGAAAAACCACCTAAGAGTTGTATGAAACACTAAAAAGTGAACCCCTCTAAAAAGTGAGGTGACACTTATACCAAGTATGTAAAGGAGTATGATTTATAGTTTATAAGTCTCAATCAAAAATTACAGACATCATAACTATCAATCAAAACCTCAAAAAGTGTCAATATGATATGCATGTAAAAAACATAGCAACAAGACCAATGAAGGTAAATGAAGGCCATGAAAAACACAAAAAAATTCTCTTGTGAGAGTGCCCAATATGCCACATGAGATACCCAACTAATATGAGAAAAGGTGCATGACAAAACTCACACATGCATGAAGGTAGACAAGACTCAAACAACAAAAACCCCATGGCACTTTATAGGTATAAACCCAAAAATCCACCCGGGAGCTGTATGAAACACTAAAAAGTGATCCCCTCTAAAAACTGAGGTGACACTTATACTTTGTATGTAAAGGAGTATGATTTATAGTTTACAAGTCTCAATCAAGAAATCCAGACATCACAACCATCAATCAAAACCTCAAAAAGTGTGTCAATATGGTATGCGTGCAAAAAACACATGGCCAATGAAGACAAACTTTCTAATACAGAGAGCACTGAAACCACTTTTCAATACAAGAGCTCTGATAACCAATCCTCAACAATCATAGAATTAAGAACAAAACCATTCACAACACAATCTGCACCAAATTCTGAAACTCGGAACTCAAGAGAACAATAACTTAATTATATAGCATACAGAGGATTACAGCATCTGAACCAAATATTTCAGAGACGACTCTTAAAACAATCTCATAAAGATCATCTGTCTCATAATAATCTTCGAACAGAGATACACAACTGATAATCAACAGATAATGAAACCCTTCCTCTTGAACAAATACATAAACAGTATTTATCATGAATCTGCACAGATAAACTAAGAACTGAACAAAAACTTTCAAGCTTTATAAGACCTTTTCACACTTCTTCGGACTACTCCAGACTTCTTCAGACCTCTGCTATAGCTCCAATCTCTGCGGTGTAGTGAATGAGTTGAGACTCTCCCTTTTATAGGAGTTTCCCAAAGCTTTTCACCCAGAAACGGGATGACCTACAGACCAGAAACCGGTGACTCCGGTTGCCAAGAGATTCCCACTAAGGAATCGACAAAGACAGACATGGAGTACACGCCACTCCATAAAGCGACTTTACAGGGTGGAAAGGCCCACCACGCACCGACGAGAAGATAAGAAGGAATCTTATCATCACTTTATTGGAAAGGGTCGGCAACAAGCCTGCCGACATAGCTTTATTATCTCCACTAAGGAGAATATAGTACAAGTGGCCCATCATGATCACTGTCAGATGAAGAGGAGTCTTCATCAGTTCCTGCAGAAAGCTCGAGATTCCGGGTAGTGCGCTCCAGCCAGGTTCTTGAGGTGGAAGCCGTTCCATCAGTGTCGGGTCGAAGATGCTTTCGTGTGGGAAACAGGTAATGATCTGGTATCTTCAAACAGTAACCTGGAGCAGGAGGATGGATCGTCATAGTGTGATGGAGAACTATTCTTCTCCATAGCGTACCATTTGGATGCTCTTGGTGGCCCCTGAAAGGGTTAGTTTTAACATAGTAATTGACTTTGACAAACCAAGGGATCTTACATTGGATAAGAATATTGCGAGCAAGATCAGGAGATACATCTAACAGAGGTGAATCAGAAATTTTAGATGGAAGAAATTTTTGCAAGAAAAATTTAAAATGGTTAGAAATGTATCTCTTATCTCCTTGAGTAGCAGGGCGATTCCAGAGATCATAATGCAGTGGATGCATCTCAGTCCATAGTCGAGAGAATTCAAAGCGCCAAAAAGTGTTCGGGCGCGGAATCAACTGTCTCAGCTTCAATCCCTCAAAAGGCAAGGGATCTGGATATTCACAAAACCTTCCTGACCTCCATAACCAATTCAGACAACATTTCACTATTGGTTCTTGGAGGGAATGCAGTTCTCTATCAGGGATTTCTGGATCCATTATTCTGCACTCTAGCTGTGACATTGCAAATTCAGACACAGTAATATACTCTCTATAGACCAGTAGATTTTGAGCTTCTCTGGACATCCGGTTGTCATTAATAGTCAGAGCATTGATATGGCCTTTGCAGTTTTTATAGTCCCATATGGCTCCATGTGGCTCATGAAAAACTTGAGTTACACACACATTCTTTACAGAATTCATTTCTCGGCTTGCGAAATCTGCAAGAGAATTGGTTTTTCCAGAAATGTGTTCAACTTTGAAATCAAAGTTGTCAAACCATAAACCCCATCGTTGCAGTCTGTTAAAAGCAGACTTGTTCGAGGGATCACCTCCATTGAGTCTTTTCTGGAAATCTTGTAGATCATATCTTAGCAGAAATTGCTCATTTTGTATAAAAAACAAAAATGCTTTTATGGTTTTTTTCGCAGCTAAGATTTCTTTATGGGTGGAGTGATATTTTACCTCAGATCCTTGGAAGGCACCAGAGGCGTATCTACATATTTTCTCTTTATCTCCAACCTTTTCTTTCAAAATGCCTCCCCAATAGTGTTCACTAGCATCGCACTCTATGATCTTCATGCCGGATCCTGGTAATGACATTGGAGGAAGATCTAAACCCTGTTTCTTGATGCGTTGAACAGCAACTGTCATCTCTGAATTCCAACTGGGAGCATTTTTCTTGAGACGCTTATTCAGAAGTATGCGATCAGCAGCAATATTTTTATAAAACCCAGCTACATAATTTACACAACCTAAAAACCTTTGTAGCTGTTGTTTATCAAGAATCATATCAGGAAATTCTTGTATCTTTGCAACTACATGCTTTTGCATTTCTATATTTCCATTCTTGATTTTAATCCCCAGAAAATCAACTTCATCTTTAAAGGTTTCTATTTTGCTTGGGGAAAGACAGAGACCATTTTTATAGGTAACATTGTAGAATTTTTCAAGGTGCTCTAAATGTTCCTTAGGTGATTTTGAGAATATCAATATATCATCAATGTAGACAAGCAAAAAATCTGACAACTCACCATACATTCTGTCCATGATTTTCTGAAAAATAGATGGCGCTGTCTTTAAACCAAATGGAAGAACTTTCCATTCATATTGTCCACCTGGGACAATGAAAGCTGTTTTGTACATGTCTTGAGGCTGCAAGAAAATATCTGCCAAAATCCACTCTTCAGATCAAACTTGTTGTAGACTTTGGAATCTTTGATTCTGCTTAAAATATCATCCTTTGCTGGAATAGGATGTTGTACTGCTGAAATGAATTTATTGAGTGGTTTATAATCAACCACCAGCCACCTCTTCTGTCTGACTTGCTCACTTCTTTTGTTAACATAAAATGCTGCACATGACCAAGAGGAGTTAGATTCCTGAATAAAACCACCTTTCAATAGTTTTTGAATTTCTTCATGACATTCCTTTTCTTTCAGAAGGAATCATTCCTCTATGGTGTGCTTTGAATTTGGGAATTATCTCATTCCCTTTATCATCTTTTATCAACTGCAGATCTAATGAGCAAGTATGCCTTTTTCTGTGAATGAAGGCATGAGGATTATCACTACAAAGATTATTCTTAATTTTTGTTACTATTTCATCAATATCAGTCTTGCATGTAGCAATGGATTTATGAATCCAAACATTATTAACAGCTTTGCTTTTTTCTGGCAAAGGCACAATAGACTGAAATGTATACCTCCTTGGTAACTTGTACTTGTGGATTAAACAGAGAAATAAAATCTCTTGATATACTGAAAACTCCACAATCTTTAAGGAAATCTACACCAAGCAGGCAATCATATGAATCCATGTCATGTTGATAAAACATAACATTTCTAGTATATCCCTCAACATTTATAGGAATTTCTGCCACATATTTAGAGATAACTTCTCTTTTATCAAATCTAATTTTTATCTTTGTAGGAGACCAGCAATCTGGAGGTATAGCCATGGATCTAAGCATACTTATCTCAGCTCCTGTATCTATCATTGCATCTAAGCAATACGGCTTGATATTTGGGATGCAGATGGATATAGAGATAAATGGATTCTGGGTACAACTAATTGTACATACCTCAGCATGTTCAGAAGATTCTTCTTGTGCTTCTTGCATCATAATATTCAGATATGCTTCTTCAAGGTCTTCCTGGGACTTTTCTTCATTCTTCTCATCTTCTTCTTCTTTGAGAAGTTTTGTATATTCATTTGTGGCTTTCTCAATGATTTTCTCAAGGAAATCAATACGATTCTTTCTCCATAATCTATAAGTTTCTATAGATGCTGCAGCTGTGCATTCAGGAACAGTATTTGAAGGATCATTATCTGGAATGGAATAAGATCTTTGAGGAATAAAATTACCTCTACCTCTACCTCTCCAAGGTCCTCCTCGTCCTCTGACTGGAGTTTGTCTTTGACGAATCCGTTGTTGAAATGGAGGGCGAACTGGGACTGGATCATATGGATCATCTGGATATAGATCCATTTCTTTCATTTCTTGCAATCTTTTTTGTTCAGCTCCATTCTGTCTTGTGTACTTATCCTGGAGATCTAAAAGTCTCTTATGGAGAGACATTTTCCTGGTAGTGTCCCATGGGGGACAACTGTCATATTCACTCTGGCAACACTCCATCTGTCTTCTGAGAATATCAGCACATGGAGGAATCATAGGATGTAAAAAACTAGAAACCATATTTACAGCAAGGTTAGCAAATGAAGGAAGACTGTCATAACCACTGTCAGAAGTACTATCATCACTGTCACTATTATCTTGCAGAATGATATTACATTGAACTTCTTCAAGAGACTGGCAGGAAACATCTGAAGATAGACTTTCAGAGTCACTGACTAGCACATAGTCCTCTTCTGTAACTCCTTTCACAGACAAAGCATTAATCTTTGCTTTACCTTTCTCTGAGTCTCTTTGCGGACACTTATTTGCATAGTGACTACCCTTACAGATAAAACATGTAGGCTTGAATCTTCTTGCTTTACCTACATACTTCTTTTTTCTGAACACATAGTTTTTATAAGGGCGTTTCTGACTATATGAATCATTTCTATATGGCTTCTGATATTTATGCTTCTTGAAGTTCTTTTTTCTACTATACAACCCCTTCCCTTTTGAAAAAGAGCAGTCTTTGCAAGAAGATCTGCGCTTAACAGTGACCGTCTATATCAGAACAACCGAAGGGTTCAAGAGCATATTGTTCACAAAAACTAGTTCCTAGAGCCTTTTGATGTTTGAGGGCTTGTTTTCTCTCCCATTTCTTTACAAAGCTTGGCATTTGTTTGATCTATTATCTAATTAATAGCACCAAAGCTAAGTTCAGAAGCACGTGTAACCATGCATAGCTTTTTTATACTGTGTAGAGAAATATGCTGGGAAAGATTCTAGATATGCTGAGCCTCATAGTTTCATCATTTATATTTCCAGAGTTATAATACAATTTTTGCATAAAACATTGATATTCTTTAACTCTAGTCATATCACAATAGACGGGCTCTGAGAAACATAGCAGTATTCATCATTTTGTCATCATCTATATTACCTATAAATTCTTTGATGATAGCAGCCGTTAGACCAGTATATCCACTGGTTAGAATGTCATCTTTTCCTGGCAACAAATCCCACCATTCTTTCAAGCTTCCAACAAAACCATTGGCAATGGAGTGAAGCTATTGTTCTGGGATCTTTTCTATAGATTTCAAGTTGAGTATTACCCCAACCTATCATTCCATGCATCATTTCTTTGATTTCAGCCACTGTTCTACATTCAATTCTTGTAATAATTTGGCTGAAGAGTTTGATACTCTTGCCATACCTTGTAGTGGTTCAGGACTGGTATTGGTGTTAGAAGTTTCACCAATAATCATAGGCTTCAGCTTCTTGATGTTTTTCTATCTTAACCATTCCTACAGACGGTTGTTATCCTTATCTTTGGCAAAAAACAAAGGTCTGTATTCATCTAGAAGCTCTTTATGTGGCTGTTTATCAGATACTTTAGCTAAATCGGAAACTTGTGACCAGATACAGCTTGAGACCAATCTCCTTCTGGTTATCCTGAAACTTTTTCTGTTAATTCCTGAATCTTAGGAGTCAATTCTGGGAGACATTCTACAGATTCTTGGATCTCATCAAGTTTCTGGTTAGTCTTTTCTAGACTATCAAAGACATGAGTCATACTTGATTCAACAAGCTCATGAGTATGAGCTAACTGACTGGCTACATTGCTTTTTAGCCATCTAGTTGAGTGATCATTTACTAGTGGCTGTACAATATCTGTCATTTTCTGAGTCAAACCTGCATTAGGAATTTCTGTAGAAATTACTCGGTGATTATGCTGAACTAGTGGTTTCAATGCTTTTGACAGATTTTTCTAAAGAATCCACTTTCTTTCATTTAGAACTTTCAAAGCACCATCTAGCTATCTCCCATTCTTTCTAAGCTCTATGCTTGTAATATCTTTTCCATTTTGGACTAAGATTTGGTCTGAATTCACAGACAGGTTCTTCTGTAAAGACAACTTTTACAGCTTTATTTGTCCAATTACATCTTTAGAACTTTCAGATGGCTTCAAGCTGCTATCTATAGTACGCGTTGATACCAAAATACTGCTTTTTGAGGCTTGTCCGGGGAGATCAATTCAAATGAGGCTCTGTGGGATGGCAAAGATTTCTGACTTTAGTAATAGCCATATTTAAAATGGCGGGGGCCATTACTAGGGACAGTATTTTTGACTGACCAATTTCTCACAATCAGTTAGCACCTCTCAGAAAATCTGTTCCCTGGATCATGAACTAGAGCACTATGACTGCATAGGAAAGTTTTCTTTTCTTTTGAATCAGGCTGCCTGGAAGTTTGCCAAAAATTTCCTATGATCAAGTATATGCCAAGATAAATAAATTCCATCTTATTGCCAGTACTGTTTTCAAAACACGTGAGTCAGTCATACAGGTCTCCCAGTCTACAAACTGTGAATATAATATTCCCCTGATTGATAAAGCTGATATAAAAAGTTTGAAGCGTCAGTCCACGTATTAGTTCGCACATGTCGGTTGTGTCCAAATCGGCATCACCCCTTTATTCCGTAGAGGTCTAAATGCGTCTATCCTATGTTGTCTTATGGATTTGCGTCTTGATAACTTCAAGGACTCTCTTCTAGCTGCTATCCAAACAGGCTTGCACAATGGTCCCATTTCCTTCGAGGTATATCCTAATTATGCTGTGTCTCTCACCAAGGACGATCTCCTTCAAGATGTCCTCAAATTGCATCTCGCCACAACTGGTCTGAATATGCGTCCAGGAGCTTGCCCTTTAGCCATCCATTATAAGGTCATTTACAGGTTGGTCAATACTATGTATCCCGCCGTTAAAGTGTTATGAATGGTTCAGAGCTCTTGTATTAGAAAGTGGTTTCAGTGCTCTCTGTAGTTTAAAAGCTCTTGTATTAAAAAGTGGTATCAGAGCTGGTTGAAACTTTGGAATTCTGTGAATTAATTCTTCTTCATGTTTGTGGAAAGATTTGGTAATAAATTCGTGCAGTTATCTGTGAGGTCAAGTTTATACAGCACATTACAGGCTAAACGCGAAGATCCCTGCTAAGTAAGTCGCCGTGTTGATTAAGGCGCAGTTCATAGGTTGTATCCGCCACCATAAGCCCTGTAGCAAAGTTGCTTGACAGTAATAGTTTAAAATGGCTGCCGATGCTAGATCCAGTATCTCCTCTATAGACATAGAAGATCAGGAATTAGTTAATCTCTCAGAAGTTTTCCCAGTAAACTCCGATGTCAATATCATTGAAGAATCTGATCCTATCCCTGCCTGGAAGTTGCCAAAAATTTCCTATGATCAAGTATATGCCAAGATAAATAAATTCCATCTTATTGCCAATACTGTTTTCAAAACACGTGAGTCAGTCATACAGGTCTCCCAGTCTACAAACTGTGAATATAATATTCCCCTGATTGATAGAGCTGATATAAAAAGTTTGAAGCGTCAGTCCACGTATCAGTTCACACATGTCAGTTGTGTCCAAATCGGCATCACCCCTTTATTCCGTAGAGGTCTAAATGCGTCTATCCTATGTTGTCTTATGGATTTGCGTCTTGATAACTTCAAGGACTCTCTTCTAGCTGCTATCCAAACAGGTTGCACAATGGTCCCATTTCCTTCGAGGTATATCCTAATTATGCTGTGTCTCTCACCAAGGACGATCTCCTTCAAGATGTCCTTAAATTGCATCTCGCCACAACTGGTCTGAATATGCGTCCAGGAGCTTGCCCTTTAGCCATCCATTATAAGGTCATTTACAGGTTGGTCAATACTATGTATCCCGCCGTCAAACACGGGTCTCCAAAGGCAGCAGCGTGGTGTCTCATACCAACTTAGAGAGCCAGAAAATCGAACCAGAGCTTATCTCCTGGTCTCAAATTAAAGTCCCTCATGAATGGACCCTCTCAAAAAAGTTTTTACAAGCAAGTCAACCCAAGCTAGAAAATGCTACTTCTGTGGTAGAAAATAGAAACAATGTTACTCTCAGTTTTAGAAATAATTCTAGATCCAATTCTAAGATTAGTTTGCCTAGAACTAACTCTGTAAAGTCTAATTTGTCCTATTTCTCTGTTGGAGAATCCTCTAGTAATCCAACTCCAGCAAAGCCTGATTCAAAAGTAAAAGACTTTCCTCTGCAGTCATAGTGCCCTAGTGCATGATCCGTCAACAGATTTTCTCTGGTGTAATGATTGTGAGAAATTGGTCAGTCAAAAATACGTCCCTAATAATGGCCCAGCCATAAATATGGCCTCTTCTAGCTCATAATCTTTTCCTCCGACAGAGTCATTTGAATTGATATCTCCAGACCAAGCCCAAAAAGCAGTTTTTTGGTATAAGCGCACTATAGATAAGCAGATAGAACCCTCTGAGAGTTCTAAAATGCTAAATTGGACCAATAAAGCTGTAAAAGTCTTTATGATAAAATTTCTGTAAATTCTGAAAAGTTGTCTAAAATGGAAAAGATACTACAAGCCATAGAGCTTAGAAAGAATGGGGATAGTAGTGGTGCTTTGAAGGTTCTAAATGATAAAGTTGATTCTCTAGAAAAATCTGTCAAAAGAATTGAAACATTAGTTCAGCATAATCACCGGGTAATTTCTACAGAAATTCCTAATGCTATTTCTCAAAAGATGACAGATCTTGTACAACCACTAGTTGATCACTCAACTAGTATAAAAAGTAATGTTGCAAGTCAGTTAGCTCACACTCATGAGCTTGTTGAAGTCAAGTATGACCCATGTTTTTGATAGTCTAGAGAAGACTAACCATAAGCTTGATGAGATCCAAGAATCTGTAGAAAATCTCCCAGAATTGACTCCTAAGCTTCAGGAGTTATCAGAACAAATCTCAGGAAAACCTGAAGGAGACTGGTCACAAGCTGCAACTTGGTCCCAAGTTTCTAATCTAGCCAAAGTATCTGATAAACAGCCACACAAAGAGCTTCTAGATGAATATAGACCTTTATTTTTTGATAAGGAAAAAGGAAACAGGTCTGTAGGAATGGTTAAGATAGAAAAACATCAAGAAGCAGAAGCAATGATTATTGGTGAAACTTCTAATACAACACCTAGTCCAGAACCATTACAAGGTATGGCAAGAGTTCAAACTCTTCAGCCAAACTATTATAAGATTGAATGCAGAACAGTTGCTGAGATTAAGGAAATGGTTCATGGTATGATTGGTTGGGGTAACACTCAACTTGAAATCTATAGGAAAGATCCCAGGACAATAGCTTCATCAATTGCTAATGGTTTTGTTGGAAGCTTGAAAGAATGGTGGGATCTGTTGCCAGGAAAAGATGATATTCTAACAAGCGGATACACTGGGTTAACAGCTGCTATCATTAAGGAGTTCATAGGTAACATAGATGATGACAAGATGATGAACACTGCTATGTTTCTCAGAGCCCGTCTGTGTGATATGACTAGAGTTAAAGAATATCAATGTTTTATGCAAAAATTGTATTATAACTCTGGAAATATAAATGATGAAACTATGAGGCTCAGATATCTGGAATCTTTTCCAGCATACTTCTCTACACAGTATAAGAAAGCTATGCATGGTTACCGTGCATCTGAATTAAGCTTTGGCGCTATCAATCAGATCATAGATCAAACAAATGCCAAGCTTTGCAAGGAGAAATGGGAAAGAAAACAAGCCCTCAAGCATCAAAAGGCTCTAGGAACTAAATTCTGTGAACAATATGCTCTTGAACCCTTCGGTTGCTCTGACATTGATGGTTCTGTCAAGCGCAAATCTTCTTATAAAGACTGCTCTTTTTCAAAAGGGAAGGGATTGTATAGAAAAAGAAACAAATTCAAGAAGCATAAATATCCGAAAGAATCATATTATCAGAAGCATCCCTATAAAAATTTTGTGTATAGAAAAAAGAAGTATGTAGGTAAAGGAAGAAGATTCAAACCTACATGTTTTATCTGCAAGGGTAATCACTATGCCAATAAGTGTCCACAAAGAGATTCAGATAAGGGTAAGGCAAAAATTAATGCTTTGTCTGTAAAAGGAGTCACAGAAGAAGATTATATTTTGATCAGTGATTCTGAAAGCCTATCTTCTGATATATCTTATCAATCTCTTGAAGAAGCCCAGTGCAATATTATTGTACAGGACAATAGTGACAGTGATAATACTTCTGACAGTGGTTATGATAGTATTCCTTCATTTGTTAATCTTGCTGTAAATATGGTTTCCACTTTTGTGCATCCCATGATTCCTCCATGTGCTGATATCCTCAGAAGACAATTAGAATGTTGCCAAAGTGAATATGACAGTTGTCCCCCATGGGACACTACCAGGAAAATGTCTCTCCATAAGAGGCTTCTAGATCTCCAGGATAAATACACAAGACAGAATGCAGCTGAACAAAGAAGATTACAGGAAATGAAAGATATGGATTTATATCCAGATGATCCATATGATCCAGTCCCAATTCGCCCTCCATTTCAACAAAGGATTCGTCAGAGACAGACTCCAGTCAGAGGACGAGGAGGACCTTGGAAAGGTAGAGGTAGAGGTAATACTATTTTTCAAAGATCATCTTTTACAGATAATGATCCTTTAGATTCTATCTCTAAAAACACAGCTGCAATATCAATTGAAGTCTACAAGTCATGGAGAAAGAATAGAATTGATTTTCTTGAAAAAATCATTTAAAAGGCCACAAATGAATATACAAAACTTCTCAAAGAAGAAGAAGATGAGAAGAATGAAGATAAATCTCAAGAAGATTTAGAAGAAGCATATCAGAATATTATGCTTCAAGAAGCACAAGAAGAATGTTCAGAACAGGCTGAGGTATGTACAGTTAGCTGCACCCAAAATCCTTTTATTTCTGTAACTGTTTGCATCCCAAATATTAAGCCATATTGTCTAGATGCAATGATAGATACTGGGGCAGAAATAAGCATGCTTAGATCAATGGCAATACCTCCTGATTGCTGGTCTCCTACAAAGATAAAAATCAGATTTGATAAGAGAGAGGTAATCTCTAAATCTGTGGCAGAGATTCCAATAAGCATTGAAGGCTATACTAGAAATGTTATGTTCTATCAACATGACATGGATTCATATGATTGCCTGCTTGGTGTTGATTTCCTTAAAGACTGTGGAATTTTCAGTGTATCAAAAGATTTTATTTCTTTATTCAATCCACAGATCCAGATACCAAGAAGGTATACATTTCAATCTATTGTTCCTATTCCTGAAAAGACCAAACAAGTAAATAATGTCTGGATTCACAAATCTGTTGCAGCCTACAAAACTGATATTGATAATATTGTAACAAAGATTAAGAATAATCTTTGCAGTGAAAATCCTGCATGCCTATATTCATAGAAAAAGGCATACTTGCTCATTGGATCTACAATTGATAAAAGATGTAAAAGGGAATGAGATAATTCCTAAATTCAAAGCACACCATAGAGGAATGATTCCTTCTGAAAGGAAGGAATGTCATGAAGAAATTCAGAAACTACTGAAAGGTGGTTTTATTCAGGAATCTAACTCCTCCTGGTCTTGTGCAACATTTTATGTAAATAAAAGGAGTGAGCAAGTCAGGCAAAAGAAGCGGTTGGTGGTTGATTACAAACCACTCAATAAATTCATCTCAGCAGTACAACATCCTATTCCAGCAAAGGATGATCTCTTGAGCAGAATCAAAGGCTCCAAAGTCTACAGCAAATTTGATTTGAAGAGTGGATTTTGGCAAATATTTTTGCATCCACAAGACATGTACAAAACAACATTCATTGTCCCAGGTGGACAGTATGAGTGGAAAGTTCTTCCATTCGGCTTGAAGACAACACCATCTATCTTTCAGAAAATCATGGACAGAATCTATGGAGAGTTGTCAGATTTTCTGCTTGTTTACATTGATGATATATTGATTTTTTCAAAATCACCTAAGGAACATTTAGAACATCTGGAAAAGTTCTATAATGTTACCTATAAAAATGGTCTCTGTCTCTCCTCCAACAAAATAGAAACCTTTAAAGATGAAATTGACTTTTTGGGGATTAAAATCAAGAATGGAAATATAGAAATGCAGAAGCATGTAGTTGCAAAAATACAAGAATTTCCAGATATGATTCTTGACAAACAACAGCTACAAAGGTTCTTAGGATGTGTAAATTATGTAGCTGGGTTTTATAAAAACATTGCTGCTGATCGTATTCTTCTAAATAAGCGTCTCAAGAAGAGTGCTCCCAGTTGGAACTCAGAAATGACAGCTGCTGTCCAGCGCATCAAGAACCAAGTTCTAGATCTTCCCCCAATGTCATTGCCAGGATCCGGCATGAAGATCATAGAATGCGATGCCAGTGAACACTATTGGGGAGCCATTTTGAAAGAGAAAGTCAGAGTTAAAGAAAAAATATGCAGATACGCCTCTGGTGCATTCCAAGGATCTGAGGTAAAGTATCACTCCACACATAAAGAAATCTTAGCTGCAAAAAAGGCTATAAAAGCATTTCTGTTTTTCATACAGAATGAGCAATTCCTGCTAAGATCTGATCTAAAGGATTTCCAGAAAAGACTTAATGGTGGTGATCCCTCAAATAAGTCTGCCTTTAACAGACTGCAACGATGGGGATTGTGGTTTGACAACTTTGACTTCAAAGTTGAACATATTTCTGGAAAAAATAATTCTCTTGCAGATTTCGCAAGCCGAGAAATGAATCCTGTAAAAAATGTTGGTGTGACTCAAGTCTTCCATGAGCCACAAGGTGCTGTATGGGATTATAGGAACTGTAAAGGCCATATCAATGCTCTAACAATCAATGATGAACGGATGTCCAGAGAAGCCCAAAATATTCTTGTCTACAGAGAATATATCAGTGTTTCTGAATGTGCCATGTCACAGCTTGAATGCAGAATAATAGATCCAGAAATTCCTGACAGGGAATTACACTCTCTTCAAGAGCCAATGGTCAAGTGTTGCCTAAATTGGATATGGAGATCAGCAAGGTTTTACGAGTATCCAGATCCTTTGCCCTTTGAAGGTTTGAAGCTGAGACAGTTGGTCCCATGACCAAATACTCTGTGGCGTTTTGAGTTCTCCAGACTATGGACTGAAATGCATCCACTTTGCATTACGATCTCTGGAATCGTCCTGCTACTCAAGGAGATAAGAGATACATTTCTAACCATTTTAAATTCTTCTTGCAAAAATTTCTTCCATCTAAAATTTCAGATTCTCCTCTGTTAGATGTATCTCCTGATCTTGCTCGTAATATCCTGATTCTGTGCAAGATCCCTTGGTTTGTTAAGGTTAATTACTATGTAAAAACTAACCCTTTCAGGGGTCATCAAGAGCATCCAAATGGTACGCTATGGCGAAGAATAGTTTTGCATCACACAATGGTGATCCATCCTCCTGCTCCAGGTTACTGTTTGAAGATACTAGATCATTACCTGTTCCCTACACGAAAGCATCTACGACCTGACACAGATGGGACGGCTTCCACCTCAAGAGTCTGGCTGGAGCGCATTACCAGGAATCTCGAGCCTTCTGCAGGGACTGATGAAGACTCCTCTTCATCAGATGGTGATAATGATGAGTTGTTAGTACAATATTCTCCTTAGTGGAGATTATAAAGCTATGTCGGCAGGCTTGTTGCCGATCTTTCCCAATAAAGTGATGATAAGATTCCATCTTATCATCTCGTCGGTGCGTGGTGGGCCTGTCCACTTTGTAAAGTCGCCTTAATGAGTGGCGTGTACTCATTGTCTGTCTTTGTCTTTCACCTGTCTTTCCCTTAGTGGGAATCTTTTGGCCAACCGGAGTCACCGGTTCCCGGTCAGTCGGTCATACCGTTTCTGGGTGAAAAGCTTTGAGAAACTCCTATAAAAGGGAGAGACTCAACTCATTCACTACACCGCAGAAATTGGAGTAGTAACAGAGTCTGAAGAAGTTCAAAGAGGCTTGTAAAGTCTTGTAAGTCTTTTGTATTTTCATAAGTCCTTTTGATATTTCATCTAAGTCATGATAAATACTGTCTATGTGTTGGTACAAGAAGATCAGGGTTTCATTACTTGTTGATAATCAGTTGTATATCTCTGTTCGAAGACTATTATGAAACAGACGATATTTATGAGATTGTGTTAAGAGTCGTCTCTGAAATATTTGGTTCAGATGATGTAATCCTCTGTATGCTATATAATTAAGTTATTGTTCTCTTGAGTTCCGAGTTTCAGAATTTGGTGCAAATTGTGTTGTGAATGGTTCAGAGCTCTTGTATTAAAAAGTGGTTTCAGTGATCTCTGTAGTTTAAAAAGCTCTCTGTGTACAATACCACTTTTTAACACAGAGAGCACTGAAACCACTTTTCAATACAAGAGCTCTGATAACCAATCCTCAACAATCATAGAATTAAGAACAGAACCATTCACAACACAATCTGCACCAAATTCTGAAACTCGGAACTCAAGAGAACAATAACTTAAGTATATAGCATACAGAGGATTACAGCATCTGAACCCAAATATTTCAGAGACGACTCTTAAAACAATCTCATAAAGATCATTTGTTTCATAATAATCTTTCAAACAGAGATACACAACTGATAATCAACAGATAATGAAACCCTTCCTCTTGAACAAATACATAAACAGTATTTATCATGACTCTGCACAGATAAACTAAGAACTGAACAAAAACTTACAAGCTTTATAAGACTTTTACACACTTCTTCGGACTACTCCAGACTTCTTCAGACCTCTGCTATAGCTCCAATTTCTGCGGTGTAGTGAATGAGTCGAGACTCTCCCTTTTATAGGAGTTTCCCAAAGCTTTTCACCCAGAAACGGGATGACCTACAGACCGGAAACCGGTGACTCCGGTTGCCAAGAGATTCCCACTAAGGAATCGACAAAGACAGACATGGAGTACACGCCACTCCATAAAGCGACTTTACAGGGTGGAAAGGCCCACCACGCACCGACGAGAAGATAAGAAGGAATCTTATCATCACTTTATTGGAAAGGGTCGGCAACAAGCCTGCCGACATAGCTTTATTATCTCCACTAAGGAGAATATAGTACAAGTGGCCCATCATGATCACTGTCAGATGAAGAGGAGTCTTCATCAGTTCCTGCAGAAAGCTCGAGATTCCGGGTAGTGCGCTCCAGCCAGGTTCTTGAGGTGGAAGCCGTTCCATCAGTGTCGGGTCGAAGATGCTTTCGTGTGGGAAACAGGTAATGATCTGGTATCTTCAAACAGTAACCTGGAGCAAGAGGATGGATCGCCATAGTGTGATGGAGAACTATTCTTCTCCATAGCGTACCATTTGGATGCTCTTGGTGGCCCCTGAAAGGGTTAGTTTTAACATAGTAATTGACTTTGACAAACCAAGGGATCTTACATTGGATAAGAATATTGCGAGCAAGATCAGGAGATACATCTAACAGAGGTGAATCAGAAATTTTAGATGGAAGAAATTTTTGCAAGAAAAATTTAAAATGGTTAGAAATGTATCTCTTATCTCCTTGAGTAGCAGGGCGATTCCAGAGATCATAATGCAGTGGATGCATCTCAGTCCATAGTCGAGAGAATTCAAAGCGCCAAAGAGTGTTCGGTGCGCGGAATCAACTGTCTCAGCTTTAATCCCTCAAAAGGCAAGGGATCTGGATATTCACAAAACCTTCCTGACCTCCATAACCAATTCAGACAACATTTCACCATTGGTTCTTGAAGGGAATGCAGTTCTCTATCAGGAATTTTTGGATCCATTATTCTGCATTCTAGCTGTGACATTGCAAATTCAGACACAGTAATATACTCTCTATAGACCAGTAGATTTTGAGCTTCTCTGGACATCCGGTTGTCATTAATAGTCAGAGCATTGATATGGCCTTTGCAGTTTTTATAGTCCCATATGGCTCCATGTGGCTCATGAAAAACTTGAGTCACACACACATTCTTTACAGAATTCATTTCTCGGCTTGCGAAATCTGCAAGAGAATTGTTTTTTCCAGAAATGTGTTCAACTTTGAAATCAAAGTTGTCAAACCATAAACCCCATCGTTGCAGTCTGTTAAAAGCAGACTTGTTCGAGGGATCACCTTCATTGAGTCTTTTCTGGAAATCTTTCAGATCAGATCTTAGCAGGAATTGCTCATTTTGTATAAAAAACAAAAATGCTTTTATGGCTTTTTTCGCAGCTAAGATTTCTTTATGGGTGGAGTGATATTTTACCTCAGATCCTTGGAAGGCACCAGAGGCGTATCTACATATTTTCTCTTTATCTCCAACCTTTTCTTTCAAAATGCCTCCCCAATAGTGTTCACTAGCATCGCACTCTATGATCTTCATGTCGGATCCTGGTAATGACATTGGAGGAAGATCTAAAACCTGTTTCTTGATGCGTTGAACAGCAACTGTCATGTCTGTGTTCCAGCTGGGAGCATTTTTCTTGAGACGCTTATTCAGAAGTATGCGGTCAGCAGCAATATTTTTATAAAACCCAGCTACATAATTTACACAACCTAAAAACCTTTGTAGCTGTTGTTTATCAAGAATCATATCAGGAAATTCTTGTATCTTTGCAACTACATGCTTTTGCATTTCTATATTTCCATTCGTGATTTTAATCCCCAGAAAATCAACTTCATCTTTAAAGGTTTCTATTTTGCTTGGGGAAAGACAGAGACCATTTTTATAGGTAACATTGTAGAATTTTTCAAGGTGCTCTAAATGTTCCTTAGGTGATTTTGAGAATATCAATATATCATCAATGTAGACAAGCAAAAAATCTGACAACTCACCATAGATTTTGTCCATGATTTTCTGAAAAATAGATGGCGCTGTCTTTAAACCAAATGAAAGAACTTTCCATTCATATTGTCCGCCTGGGACAATGAACGTTGTTTTGTACATGTCTTGAGGTTGCAAAAATATCTGCCAAAATCCACTCTTCAGATCAAACTTGTTGTAGACTTTGGAATCTTTGATTCTGCTTAAAAGATCATCCTTTGCTGGAATAGGATGTTGTACTGCTGAAATGAATTTATTGAGTGGTTTATAATCAACCACCAGCCGCTTCTTCTGCCTGACTTGCTCACTTCTTTTGTTAACATAAAATGTTGCACATGACCAGGAGGAGTTAGATTCCTGAATAAAACCACCTTTCAATAGTTTTTGAATTTCTTCATGACATTCCTTTCTTTCAGAAGGAATCATTCCTCTATGGTGTGCTTTGAATTTAGGAATTATCTCATTCCCTTTATCATCTTTTATCAACTGCAAATCTAATGAGCAAGTATGCCTTTTTCTGTGAATGAAGGCATGAGGATTATCACTACAAAGATTATTCTTAATCTTTGTTACTATTTCATCAATATCAGTCTTGCATGTAGCAATGGATTTATGAATCCAGACATTATTAACAGCTTTGCTTTTTTCTGGCAAAGGCACAATAGACTGAAATGTATACCTCCTTGGAACTTGTACTTGTGGATTAAACAGAGAAATAAAATCTCTTGATATACTGAAAACTCCACAATCTTTCAGGAAATCTACACCAAGCAGGCAATCATATGAATCCATGTCATGTTGATAAAACATAACATTTCTAGTATATCCCTCAACATTTATAGGAATTTCTGCCACATATTTAGAGATAACTTCTCTTTTATCAAATCTAATTTTTATCTTTGTAGGAGACCAACAATCTGGAGGTATAGCCATGGATCTAAGCATACTTATCTCAGCTCCTGTATCTATCATTGCATCTAAGCAATACGGCTTGATATTTGGGATGCAGATGGATATAGAGATAAATGGATTCTGGGTACAACTAATTGTACATACCTCAGCATGTTCAGAAGATTCTTCTTGTGCTTCTTGCATCATAATATTCTGATATGCTTCTTCAAGGTCTTCCTGGGACTTTTCTTCATTCTTCTCATCTTCTTCTTCTTTGAGAAGTTTTGTATATTCATTTGTGGCTTTCTCAATGATTTTTTCAAGGAAATCAATACGATTCTTTCTCCATAATCTATAAGTTTCTATAGATGCTGCAGCTGTGCATTCAGGAATAGTATTTGAAGGATCATTATCTGGAATGGAATAAGATCTTTGAGGAATAAAATTACCTCTACCTCTACCTCTCCAAGGTCCTCCTCGTCCTCTGACTGGAGTTTGTCTTTGACGAATCCGTTGTTGAAATGGAGGGCGAACTGGGACTGGATCATATGGATCATCTGGATATAGATCCATTTCTTTCATTTCCTACAATCTTTTTTGTTCAGCTGCATTCTGTCTTGTGTACTTATCCTGGAGATCTAAAAGTCTCTTATGGAGAGACATTTTCCTGGTAGTGTCCCATGGGGGACAACTGTCATATTCACTCTGGCAACACTCCATCTGTCTTCTGAGAATATCAGCACATGGAGGAATCATAGGATGTAAAAAACTAGAAACCATATTTACAGCAAGGTTAGCAAATGAAGGAAGACTGTCATAACCACTCTCAGAAAAACTATCATCACTGTCACTATTATCTTGTAGAATGATATTACATTGAACTTCTTCAAGAGACTGGCAGGAAACATCTGAAGATAGACTTTCAGAATCACTGACTAGCACATAGTCCTCTTCTGTAACTCCTTTCACAGACAAAGCATTAATCTTTGCTTTACCTTTCTCTCAGTCTCTTTGCGGACATTTATTTGCATAGTGACTACCCTTACAGATAAAACATGTAGGCTTGAATCTTCTTGCTTTACCTACATACTTCTTTTTTCTGAACACATAGTTTTTATAAGGGCGTTTCTGACTATATGAATCATTTCTATATTGCTTCTGATATTTATGCTTCTTGAAGTTCTTTTTTCTACTATACAACCCCTTCCCTTTTGAAAAAGAGCAGTCTTTGCAAGAAGATCTGCGCTTAACAGGACCGTCTATATCAGAACAACCGAAGGGTTCAAGAGCATATTGTTCACAAAACTTAGTTCCTAGAGCCTTTTGATGTTTGAGGGCTTGTTTTCTCTCCCATTTCTCCTTACAAAGCTTGGCATTTGTTTGATCTATGATCTGATTAATAGCACCAAAGCTAAGTTCAGATGCACGGTAACCATGCATGGCTTTCTTATACTGTGTAGAGAAATATGCTGGGAAAGATTCTAGATATCTGAGCCTCATAGTTTCATCATTTATATTTCCAGAGTTATAATACAATTTTTGCATAAAACATTGATATTCTTTAACTCTAGTCATATCACAAAGACGGGCTCTGAGAAACATAGCAGTGTTCATCATTTTGTCATCATCTATATTACCTATAAATTCTTTGATGATAGCAGCCGTTAGACCAGTATATCCACTGGTTAGAATGTCATCTTTTCCTGGCAACAAATCCCACCATTCTTTCAAGCTTCCAACAAAACCATTAGCAATTGATGAAGCTATTGTTCTGGGATCTTTTCTATAGATTTCAAGTTGAGTATTACCCCAACCAATCATACCATGTATCATTTCTTTGATTTCAGCCACTGTTCTGCATTCAATCTTGTAATAATTTCGCTGAAGAGTTTGAACTCTTGCCATACCTTGTAGTGGTTCTGGACTGGTATTGGTGTTAGAAGTTTCACCAATAATCATGGCTTCAGCTTCCTGGTGTTTTTCTATCTTAACCATTCCTACAGACCTTCTATCTTTATCTTTGTCAAAAAACAAAGGTCTATATTCATCTAGAAGCTCTTTGTGCGGCTGTTTATCAGATACTTTAGCTAAATCAGAAACTTGAGACCAAGTTGCAACTTGAGACCAATCTCCTTCTGGTTTTCCTGAAATCTGTTCTGTTAACTCCTGAATCTTAGGAGTCAATTTTGGGAGATTTTCTACAGATTCTTGGATCTCATCTAGCTTATGGTTAGTCTTTTCTAGACTATCAAAGACATGAGTCATACTTGCTTCAACAAGCTCATGAGTATGAGCTAACTAACTGGCAACATTGCTTTTTATACTAGTTGAGTGATCAACTAGTGGCTGTACAATATCTGTCATCTTTTGAGAAATAGCATTAGGCATTTCTGAAGAAATTACTCGATGATTATGCTGAACTAATGTTTCAATTCTTTTGACAGATTTTTCTAAAGAATCAACTTTCTCATTGAGAACCTTCAAAGCACCATTACTGTCCCCATTCTTTCTAAGCTCAATGGCTTGTAATATCTTTTCCATTTTAGACAACTTTTCAGAATTCACGGAGGTTTTCTCATAAAGACCTTTTACAGCTTTATTGGTCCAATTTAGCATTTTAGAACTCTCAAAGGCTTCTATCTGCCTATCTACAGTACGCTGATACCAAAAAACTGCTTTTTGGGCTTGGTCTGGAGATATCAATTCAAATGACTCTGTGGGAGGAAAAGATTCTGAGCTAGAAGAGGCCATATTTATGGCTGGGCCATTATTAGGGACGTATTTTTGACTGACCAATTTCTCACAATCATTACACCAGAGAAAATCTGTTGACAGATCATGCACTAGGGCACTATGACTGCAGAGGAAAGTCTTTTCTTTTGAATCAGGCTATGCTGGAGTTGGATTACTAGAGGATTCTCCAACAGAGAAATAGGACAAATTAGACTTTACAGAGTTAGTTCTAGGCAAACTAATCTTAGAATTGGATCTAGAATTATTTCTAAAACTGAGAGTAACATTGTTTCTATTTTCTACCACAGAAGTAGCATTTTCTAGCTTGGGTTGACTTGCTTGTAAAAACTTTTTTGAGAGGGTCCATTCACGAGGGACTTTAATTTGAGACCAGGAGATAAGCTCTGGTTCAATTTTCTGGCTCTCTAAGTTGGTATGAGACACCACACTGCTGCCTTTGGAGACCCCGTGTTTGACGGCGGGATACATAGTATTGACCAACCTGTAAATGACCTTATAATGGATGGCTAAAGGGCAAGCTCCTGGACGCATATTCAGACCAGTTGTGGTGAGATGCAATTTGAGGACATCTTGAAGGAGATCATCCTTGGTGAGAGACACAGCATAATTAGGATATACTTCGAAGGAAATGGGACCATTGTGCAAGCATGTTTGGATAGCAGCTAGAAGAGAGTCCTTGAAGTTATCAAGACGCAAATCCATAAGACAACATAGGATAGACGCATTTAGACCTCTACGGAATAAAGGGTTGATGCCGATTTGGACACAACCGACATGTGTGAACTGATACGTGGACTGACGCTTCAAACTTTTTATATCAGCTTTATCAATCAGGGGAATATTATATTCACAGTTTGTAGACTGGGAGACCTGTATGACTGACTCACGTGTTTTAAAAACAGTACTGGCAATAAGATGGAATTTATTTATCTTGGCATATACTTGATCATAGGAAATTTTTGGCAACTTCCAGGCAGGGATAGGATCAGATTCTTCAATGATATTGACATCGGAGTTTACTGGGAAAACTTCTGAGAGATTAACTAATTCCTGATCTTCTATGTCTATAGAGGAGATACTGGATCTAGCATCGGCAGCCATTTTAAACTATTACTGTCAAGCAACTTTGCTACAGGGCTTATGGTGGCGGATACAACCTATGAACTGCGCCTTAATCAACACGGCGACTTACTTAGCAGGGATCTTCGCGTTTAGCCTGTAATGTGCTGTATAAACTTGACCTCACAGATAACTGCACGAATTTATTACCAAATCTTTCCACAAACATGAAGAAGAATTAATTCACAGAATTCCAAAGTTTCAACCAGCTCTGATACCACTTTTTACTACAAGAGCTTTTAAACTACAGAGAGCACTGTGTGAGAATACCCAATATGCCACATGAGATGCCTAGAAACTAATATGAGAAAATGTGTACGACAAAACTCACACATACATGAAGGTAGAAAAGGCTCAAGTAACAAAAGCCCCATGACACTTTATAGATAAATGCAAGTACAATATAAACACAAAAAACCACCGAGGGGCTATATGAAACACTAAAAAGTGATCCTCTATAAAAAAGTGAGGTGACACTTATACTCAGTATGTAAAGCAATATGATTTATAGTTTACAAGTAAGCCATTATACTGAAACCTACAAATTGGAAACAAAATCAGAATAAATATATATCACTTCCGAAAAATACAAAAACTGTGCACTTTCAAAAAACAAGTCAATCCAAGTTACTGGTCAAATTTTATGATTTCCAAAAGGTCCAGAAAACAACTGGTTACCAAATCAGGCCAGAAACTGTAAATTCTGGAAATATAGTTGATCAAAGGTTGAAATAGACCCCACCAATGTAGAACAAAAAAAAATAGGCTGTAGAAATAAGTACCCTCCAAGGCTTCCAAGATCAATTAGGGTAGCACTATATCTTCAAACGAATGCGATGGGAAGCCCAAATTGTCCAAATTTTACAAATCAGGACTTTTTGGAAAGCTCTTCAAACAAAAATTCTGAAAGTACATAATTTGTCTCAACATTTTGCAAAATCATGCAAATGTTGAAATGCCTTTGTGCCCTAGCTCATCAAAATCTGAAATACCTGCCAAACGAGGTCCGGATGTGCATATTTTAGATCCAATAATCTATTGGCAGATTTCATAGCATGAAACTCCTTTAGTAGAATTTGTCAAGTGTTACAAGAGTATCATTTTTCATGCCTCAAAAAATCTTCTCATTCAAAGTTCAAACATCCACAGGTAACAATACTATTAAAATAATTACAGGCAATAAACTATTTCAATGTTTTTTCTGGAAAAGATAAACACGAATGATCTTTTGAAAACAAATGTGCCGAAAGCAAATATTAAACAGTTGGAAAGTAAAATATGATAAAAACTTAGCTTGCATTCTTGCCCATAAATTTGTTAGAAGATTAAACAGATACGTGCATCTCTTTTTCCAGGTGCAATGATAATGAAAATATAAATTTAAAAGAAACAGAAACCATATGATAATAGAAAAGGATATTGTCGCTGTAGTAAGCACGCAGCATCTACAATTAATTTATGAAGTGGACCAAGCATCAGCCTTTACCAACATAAACTAGCAAAAGTCTATAGCTTTAATCTTCAGAAGCTAAAATAACTCACTAGAGGAATTAATGAGTGCCAACAAAACAGCATCAAGCAGGTCCCTTGTTTAGTGTTCTGTATAATGTGCCGACATTTATCCAGGTTGTGCAGCTCTCAAAATTTTGTTGTCCCTAGAACTTCAGTTTTGGATTTTGAACAGCATGCTCGTCTGCTGAAAAACAAAATACAAAAAATCAGGCAAAACAGAGGATTGCAGATCTTAAACATGCTAACACCAGAAGAAACACTAGATTTTGGACATCAAGATATATTTGGTGCTCCATAGGAAATAACAAGAAGATCACCCAGACACATGATAATCTTGGAAGCTTATTCAAGTCTGATGTTTGGCAAAGCTCCAAATTATTACAAAAATGTTGACAGAAGAAAATGAAGTAAAACCTGTTCCCTCAAACACATGATAATCTTGGAAGCTTATTCAAGTCTGATGTTCGGCAAAACTAAGTTTTGGGCCAATCACAATTTAATCCCAAGTATTGCTCCATAACATTTTTCAATGCCTGCAAAATCATCAAAAAGGGTTTTCAAAGCCACATGGAAAATACAAGGAATCCAGATAGACATCATCAAAAACTTTTCAGCATGAAAAGAATCCCAAAGTATCTTGAATACTGCTCAATATTTTTCAGGAAGCAACATGATTTCAGAAATATCCAGTTCAATATGTGAAAAGGATTGCTACAGATATCAAGGAGGGTATGTAACTATCAAGGGTAGGCAAATTATTCAGGCCAACTATGAAGATTGGCAGTTTCAAAAGAAAAGTGAACCGAGGAATGTAGAGAGTTGAGTTGATAAAAATTTATGGAAGAGCGGGTAGCCAGAAAATAGAAAGCTATGCAAACTAACATGTAAGGCCTTCGTTCAGGAGATTTACATCGCCGAGCTTCAGTTCACAAAGAACAACCTTCTCCTCTGATATTAACCAAAGCAAGAAAATAATTGACAGTGGGGATGTGGAACAGACAGAAAGAAACTTCTTTCTTTTACACTTTTTCTCTGCCTTGTATGGCTTCAATAGAGAATTTTTCTTTGTATGCTTCTTCAGGTGACAATTTCTTTCTAAGATGTTATGCACCCTATGTTGCCAGAATATGGGTACGGGTACGGGTTCGGGTTCATGTATGGATTCGGTACACAGATATGCCGATTTTAGAAAACCCTTGGATACAATACGTCTTGGATACGTCCGTACATACATACATACATACATACATACATACATACATATATATATATATATATATACATACATACATACATATATACATACATATATACATACATGTATATATATATATACATATTATGTCCATAAGAAATATAGTAGGATCAATGTTCAAAACAGTCAATATACTTAAGATTTGACATTTACATTGACTAACGATTTAATTAACTTTGCATACCTTTGTGTGTTGGTTTCTTTATCTCGAGGCTTGCTTGTTTGTGTGCATGTTCATGTAATATATATATATATATATATATATATATATATATATAAGTCCATAAGAAATATAGTAGGATCAATGTTCAAAACATTCAATATACTTAAGATTTGACATTTACATTGACTAACGATTTAATTAACTTTGCATACCTTTGTGCGTTGGTTTCTTTATCTCAAGGCTTGCTTGTTTGTGTGCATGTTCATGTAGGTAGAAATAAGAGTGAATACACATGAAGCAACAAATGTCTCACCTTAAGCCATATTATGTTTCTACTTACAGTTAAAATTGGGGGTTGGCCACTAGTCCTAGTTTCCTAGGTGAGCTCATTAGGTATAAGTACAGTTAAAAAGGAGCCAGCCATGAGATTTAGGTACTAATGAAAGCAAATAGAAGTTAATAGTTTTTCTTTTCTGCTCCTTCAATCACTGAACTTGCCAATGAAGAGGTTGAAGAAATCAATAAGCAATGTTATGCTCGCTGCTTGAAGCACTAATTTGTTTTGCAGTAAATAACAAACCATTCAAGTTTCAATGTGTGATGATGAACATGCTGTCTCATCTTAACATACAAAATACAACAAATTACTGTGCAAGCACGCCCTCCATAAAGATAGAACACACTCAACTATTCTTCCAAAGAACACACTTTAAAAGATCGTGTACTTAGGACTAGGTATGTAAATGTAACTCAAATACAAGTAATGAATTAGCTAGTATGTGCAATTACTGTACAGCAGTGCCCGACCACGGGGTCTTTTGGAATGATGGCCCATTTGCAACCCTATTCCATAGCACTTTGCAGAAAATGAGGGAGGGAATTTATTTACAAAATCCCCGCACAGGGATATGCCACCATATAAACAGCTTGTAAATAAAGGGAAAAGAATTCACCAAGTAGAGAATAGTTCAAAGTCAACATTCAGATCATTCTCAAAATTAATTAAACTGATCCGGCATAAAAGAATTTTATTTATAGACTTCAACAACAGTGCAATTGAGTTTCAAACCAAAACATACAAGAGCATTATAGACAAATTGCAATGTAGCGATTCCAAACTGGTCCTAAAACTTCTGGGATCAAAATTAAAATTAAAAAAAAAACATTTTAAGTCCCCCACCGTCAAACCCTGCGGGTACGTCACAGATGTACATGGGACATATCCATACCAAGTATGTATCCGGGGGGTACGGGAGGGGGCATGGGACAAAAACATGCTTTCCATTATGCGCCTAGTATGATCATATGGGAGCCACCTACATGATTACGGTATTGCCATACATGGCAAGAATACTTCAAAAAAATGGCAAAGGTGTCATAGTGGTTGCACAAGAAATATTCTTCATATGCAGATTTCAAATGGGAGAGGAATCATCCCATATCACTGAACTTGTTATTGGATTAGGTCCCATTTTGTGACATTCTTCACTATATTGAAGATATGACCGTCTTGAAGTTGTCAACCATGTTCAAACAACATACTCTCCCTTAATCATACTACTTCAAGTGGTGCTCCATTATTATTAATTTGTTAATAAATAATGATTGTGGATTACTAACATACATATCGAGGAATTTAGGGTAAGCATAACTCCTCAAAAATATGATTTAAAATTATCATACAGGGTAGCATCTGAAGATACTAAAACAAGAAATGTGATGTGAAGAACCAGCGTCATACCAGGAATGCAAAGCACTCTTTTCCATTTAAAATAGCTTCCATAGCTGCCTGGTGATCATCAAATACACTGTAAAATAACCTGTAAAACTCTTCCCTGCAGAAAAATGAAATGGCAACCATCTAATTGAGCTCAATTTTCTTATTTATATGAAGGCCTGAGAAATTTAAATCTGTGACAAATATCTGAAAGACAAGCTATGAACATTGAAGACCATGTCAGAAATAAAGATTTTAATTCCTTATGCCATATTAACTCAACAAAGTTTTTAAATTCTGTCATTAGCAGTATTGAATCAAATCTATAACATACTGTTCATCTTTTGCAGCCTCCTTATCCATTTCATCAAATTTTTGTGTCAGGATTTCTGTAGCTGTAGGTGAAAGGCCATGAATGATGAGTGCTTCCAATGTTCTAGGAAACTGATTCTGTAAAAAGAAAACCAATAAACCAATCACTGTCTGCAATATCGCGATTAACATAGTATGCAACTGCAAGCAGATATTCTCGCATTGTATTCTCACATATATAAATCCTCAGGAATAATAAATTACAATGAATAGGAAAACCTAAGGATAGCAGTTAACTTGAAAGTATAATGAACTTGATATGTAGTGACAGAATTCCATATCTAAGCTTCCAACCTCTTGTATGGCAAATTAATTAATATTGCAGATAGTATACCCTAAGGTTAGTATTAGGGTGAAATAAGGCTGATCCACTTGCTGGCAATCATCTACGTAGTCAACTTGTTAACAGGAAAATAACTTTTGAAATCAAATGAAGGAAAGTTATGTGATTTATGATTCATGAACCTCTATGGCTCCAGTTAAATCCAAATTTGTTTCTGCATCTGTCATGGGACGATGAGGGTCATCCAACTAATCTAGGGATTCAAGGAAACGTCCCAGACTAATTAAAAAGGAACTCAGAATTTGTTATACTAGAATTACTGATTATTACAAAAGCAAGCAAATTATCTAACGAGGAAATATTATACACTGGCAGTGCAGATTGTCTACTGCTCCTATCATTGCAAACTGTATAGTAAATGCATTAGCAGAGCATTGTAAAACTTGATATTACATTTCCAACGCTACAAGACTATCCTCTGAAAGAGCAGATCTTCCTAAGTGTTCCTCCAATTTCACAGTATGCTCCCAGTCAAGCACTAATCAATCGATGCCACAAGTAGAATTTTGAGTGAAGTGACTCTCTCTCTCTCTCTCTCTCTCTCTCACACACACACACAAGATATAGCCTGCTCTTTCTCTCATCATCCCCTACAGCTCTAGACAACTCTTACACATCTGGACACAATCCTAGTGCACTCCCTTAGGGGTGTGGCCACGTTGCCAAGAAACGGAAACGGATCCAAAACGTGGAAACACTGATTTTTTGGAAACCCTTGATTAGGAAACATCGTGGAAACATTTGTACAAAAGATTATATAAAAATATACATGATTATTAAAAAATGCAAGATACTCATTTTTAGTCCATAAAAAATAAAACACTCCACACTTCAAGTGTTAGAGCCCAAAATAATACTTAAAAATAATATTTGATGTAACATATCATGTGTTATAGCTAGTGTACCCTGAGGATGCATCCCCTATGTTTTGGGGGACATTTTAGGGATGGGGGACATTTTAGGGATGGGGGGACAGGTAGGAAACGTCCCCCCAACATCCCCAAAAAAATAGAAAACATTTCCGGTGTGGCCACAAAAGAGGGGATGGCTAGCCATAACCGGTACGGCCAAGGGATGTCTAGACGTCTCCCGACTGTACTCGGTACGGCTAGGCGTTCCCTAGCAGCACAACTTCGAAAAAAAATGTTTTTTTTTTAAAACTCAAAAAACGGGGATTTGCTCACAAGGGCCCCCACACCCTTTTTCACTAGACGTAAACCTAAAAAAACACACTAACTATCAAAACTAAAAAACAAGTTCATTTTTATCATTTTGCATTTTATGAAGAAGACAAAGAATTACAACACTGAGAAGAGAACAACAATGAGTAGAAGACAAAAGAGCATTGAAATACATCATTTGAGGTATGTTTAGCATCCATTCTTCATCTGTATAAATTTTTTTGTTTGTTTAAAGTTTCAGACACTTAGGGAGGTTTTTTGTTTTTTGTTTTGTTCTATGTTGTTTGCACTTGCAGCTGCCTTTTGAGTTTTCAATAAAACAACAATGAGCAGCAGTGAAGGGTGAAGAGATTCAAATTCAACACAGACGCCATAGACGTACTACAAGGATTTCTTCTGAGATTGGAAGTGTTGTAGGGACTATGGGTTCAAATAATCCATTTGATTGCCCTTTTGAACTCCTCAAAGTTTATGTGAAGGGCCCATTTAATCCTAAAAACCACTTTCCCAATTTGCAACAGCCATAGACAAGGACAAGAAAAAAATTCAGGGGGGGTCTAGAATATGGTTGTCATATGTGCAACAGGAAATATAGGGGCAGCTATACAAGAGTTTACTCTTATTTTTGTGCATAAGTGGACAGGGGGTAAAAGGTTGTGCGAACATAACCTTAGCTAAGAAGGCTGAGGTGACTAGGTTGTATATGGAGGGTGAGGCAAGAAATAAGGGTATGCCAATAGAGACTACTCATCCTAGTATGCAATCCCCTACCCAAACTATGGATGTTGAGAGTCATACGGGAGATGGTTTTACCTAGGGAAAGAGAAAGGTTGCTAGTGTTGTTGGGATGTTCAATATGCAATCACGGGAAGTAGCCAAGTCCTCTATTGCCAAATTTTTCTATGCCCATGCCATACCATTTCATGTGGCACGTTCTCCCCATTTCAAACAAATATTCAAAGATGTAATTGTTGTTCGTTCCTCCCTTGTACCTCCTAGAGAACATAAACTACGCACTAGCCTCCTTGATAAAGAGTATTCTAAGGTGAGTGTGGTGATGGAGGAGATGAGACAAACTTGGATAAGGGTAGTCTGCTCTATCATCATGGATGGATGGACCGATATTAGACATCATCCACTCATCAATATCATCATCACATGTCCAGCTAGCTCTTATTTTCTTAGAGCTATTGATTGTTCAAGGAAGAGGAAGGATGCAAACTTCCAATTTCAAATTTTGAAGGATGTCATAGAGGAGGTTGGGCCCTCAAATGTTGTATAGTTGGTGACCGAGTTGGCTTGATGGTGGAGGGTGCTTACAAGAACATTTTTTGGACCCCATGTCGTGTTCATGTGTTGAACAATGCATTGAAATATAATGCCCAGATAGATTGGGTGAGGACAATAGTGACTGAAGCTAGAGACATATAGATGTTCATTTGCAACCATCACACTTAACTTTCTCTATTCAAGATTTTTTCGAGGAAAGAATTCCTCAAGCCTGTGGATACTACTATACTAGATATCCCAACTACTTTATTTTGTTAGAGAGGATGCCTGAGGTATAGGAGCCTCTACAATTAATGATGGTTAATCCAAAGTGGGGAAGATGGCCAGAGGCAAACACAACTAAAGTAAAAAGTGTGAAACAAAAAATCCTTGACGTTCATTGGTGGTCCAAAATGAGGTAAGAAATTGTTGCTTTTAATATTTTATGAGTTTTTTAATGTTTCTAACTTGTGAACTATTCTAATCTTTACTTCTCTATAATAGCATTCACTCTGAGTCTACCATTTAAGTCTTAAATTCTTAATCTTTTCTAAAAAAATTGTAACTTGTTTACAGATATGTTTGCTCCATCATCTTACCTGTTGTGTGGGTCATAAGATATGTTGATACAAACTCTCCTAGTCTTGGAGAGATTTACGAGACATTTGACAACATGTTTGGGCAGATGAAGCAAGTCATTCATAGCAGGGATCCTAATTTGGCGTTTTATGAGGAGCATATCAGGCCCATTGTGACACGGTGGTGGAATACAATGAACATCCTTCTTCGTATGGCAGCTTATGCTCTAAATCCCAACTAGTATGCAACACCACCTTGGAGAATACCTCTGTGTGATGATGAAGTGAAAAAGTGCTCATGAAGGCCCTTTGAAAGATATATAATGAGTCTACTTTACGTCGAGCACAATGGATAGCCTTTGTCAATCTTCGTAGGCCAACATTTAGCAAAACAGAGGCGAGGAAAGATAAAGCCACATTATCTCAAGTTGACCCTATTGGATAGTGGACATGGCATGGCAAGGATGCACCAAACTTGAGAATTCTTGCCACTCGCCTCCTTTCATAGGTTGTCATTTCCTCTGCTACAAAGAGGAATTGGTCCACATACAACTTTATTCAATCAATTAAAAGGAATAGGCTTACCTGTCAACGAGCAGAGAAGTTAGTGGTCGTGCATAGTGCCTTAAAACTTCAGGATCAATAGACAATGAAGTATCGTCAGACTCCAGCCGCACGTTGGGAAGTTGATCCCGAAGATGACATACAAGTTGATGAGGCACAAGAGGGATTGGTTGGGGTTCCATTGGATGAGGCAGTCCCTCATAGTTTCAATGGCTTAGACTCAAATTCTGATTTTGATGTAATATTAGCAGATTTTGATTAGAGGCAGCAACAAATGTTCTATGTTTTGTCATTTTGTAATTGAAACTTGCAGCCCTTAGGAATTTCGTTGTAACACACACACATATATGACATATCCACAATGCACATTGAATATTATGTGAAATGATAAATCTCAATTCAGCTCTATTGTTATGTATTAACTTAAGTTTAACGTTTAGTCTTTAAAGGTTCTATAATGTATATAATGAATGTCTTATCAACGTTATCATATGAATAGTTGAAAGTTCCTAATATTTTAAAATTTTCCCTTAATTTTTAATAGTCATCCCTTAAAAAAATGGCCTCCAAAAAAATTTGTCTCAGAAATGCGTCCCCCTGTCCCCTGTCATCCCCGTCCCAGAAACTTGATAGAACATAGGTTATAGCCCATGTTCAAACTTCAAAGACAATATCAAAATATATGTCAACAAAATGTTATAGCTTTTAGCCCCTTGCTCTTGTTGCAACAATTTTCTTAAAACTGCTGAAAGTTTGTGAAGACTGAAAATCAGCAAAGGAACAAGAATGTTTTGTAATGGTCACGTGTGTTTATATAGCTTTTGGGAATTGTGTGCAAGTTTAGGGTTTATTTTTTGTCACATCCCATTTTTCCAAGTACTTGATTTCAAAAGCATCTACTGTTGATTAGCGTTATATAGCATGATTAATGATGAGAATATTGATTTACGTTGTGCAATCAGGAATGTTAATTATGGTTTATGCATTATGGAAGAATTAAATATTAATATCCTGCTTTGTATATTCATGTGATGCAATTAAAAGGAATTAAATAACAGTTGGATTAATGAATGTTAGGATTATCCTTAGATATTAGCATGTTTAATATATCTTATGGGGTTTGATGTCATGCCTTTTGTTTATCTGTTTGTGACGCAAATACAATCCTCAGTATGAGGGAGAGTATAATCGGAAAGAGGGAACTAGATGCAGAATATGGGCAGTGAATAGAGAATCCTACAGATTGTTTTGCATTCATTGTAGTTGCACTCTAGACATATGTTTCCACCACTTTTGACACGGGTGATAACCACCGGTAAATGATGAGCTTGCTCATTGTTTTGCTCTTACCTTGACTACTGTAATAGATATGATTTATTTAGGGATTGCTTGAGGTCATAGCTATTGATAGGGCAATGCATTTGTTAGTTTCCATGTTGAATGCATATATACCTTGTTCCCTAGTTATCAATCAATGTATGTGATATTGTTTGGATATCATCGTTATTGAGCTCTTGGTTATAGAAACCACCTGGAATAGGTCAATGGGTTGGAAAACCAACGGCCCTATATAGACTATCGTAGAAAACGATAAAACCACTTGGATCCCCTATGTCTATTCAATCATATTTCAATAGGCTTCATCGTTATTTGCATTTTGGTGAACATGAAGCTCATTACAGGATTTTCCTTGCATATGTTTATGTCATCACATTAAGATGGCCTCCACATGGAATCATTACTCCAACAACATCATCCCAACTTATGTGTTAACATACTAATCAACCATTCAAGCCAAGCCAAGCAGTTAGGTGCCCCAGTATTGCTGATATATAATAATATGAATTGTAATTTATAAATTGTAAATTACAAAATAGTAAATTATAAATAGCACATTGTAAAATATAAAAATAATAGAACTCCAGGGTGAAATGTGTGTTTCCTTCTTCAGTTGCCTCTGCATAATGTTGTGAGATTGAGATTATCGGTGGATGGCAATGGTATTTACTATTGGTATTACTATTAAATGGTTATAATTGAGACGTTGGAATGGTGGCTTGTTATTCAATCTATTTCAACCTGCATTAACTATGAAATAATTGAAGCCACGGGTTCGACAGCTGCATGCTCCCTTCCCTTCTGGAAATTTAATGCAAGCAAAGACTTCACTAAATAGAACTCAATTTTCCAACTCCTCAAGCTTATTTGAATAGTAATTCCCAGCTGGCAAGAAAAAGGGGAGAGCATTTAATAAAATTTGATTTAGATGGAGAGAGAGAAGGAGCTTCCTTCATCAATGGAAAGGACGCCTCATCTTTAGAAAGGGGGCAGATTTTGTACAAGAAGAAAAAAAATAGAAAGGGCATTTATTAATATTTGATTGAAATGACATAAAGAGAAGGGACACCAAGATAGGAGGACAGGGTGGGAGTGGAAAGAACAAGATCTGAAAGCACAGAGATCGTGGACAGGCATAGAGTATCAGACAGAGCAATTTAGAGAAGAGGTGAAAGTAAATTCAATAGGAAGGAATTTGTGGGAAAAAAACGCATCCCAGAAACCTCTGAGAAGCGCACCTCTTGTTTTAAATATTTTCTGTATACTTTTAAAGGTAGGCACTGCCCCCTATCATTTATAATTATTTTGAGTGAGAACATAATTATTTGATTTATAATTGCTGGTCTGGTATTCTTCTAATTAGCAATTTATAACTAAAAGAAAAAAAAAGTTTAAAGCCTAGTTAATAATAAACAAGGTTATTTGTGAACATTTATGTCAGCCCCTTGAAACGCCATACCCAGCCTATGTACATAGAAAAACCCAACAAATTAACTCTATGTTAATCTATCTATGTTGGAATGGATTGTAGAAGGGAAAAATTTATAGCAGCCTCCAATATTAAAGATTTATAATGCCTTAGGAAGAATCTATATCAAAAATATTAATATAACTTTCAGTTGGTAAAATGAAATTCCAATTTTAATCAAAGATATGTCTGACAGAAATTTAGAATGCCAAATTATGGACTGATTGAATGGATAAACAGCAGGTATAATATTTTCTTTTACCATCTAAATGAGATGCCTTTCCCTCCTCTCATGCTTAGTTTAGGCTCTTCTCCCCATTGAGCATTAATTGTTGGGTTGGGCATCTAAGGAAATTATTATATTTAATTGTCTCTTCAAAACTGTCTTCTCCAATTAAGAAACACAATCATTTATCCTACAATCGTCACTTTTCATGGGATTGCCCTTAAGGCATTTAGTCAAACAATCCATGTGCTTTTAATACTTTACATGAGCGTCTACGTCCCTTTTCCCATTTTCATTTTCGTAAATGCCCAAACCTGTTATAATGTATTTATGGGATAGTAAGCTATAACTAATGATGGCCACCTATGCCTGGAAAACAAGTTATGTGATGGTGGTTGTCCTGTACAAATATTTTAATTGGAAGACATTCGTTCTAACATTTATTCAATCTCTTTCATATACATCTCCTCATGTTCAGGTCAGCTATATGACAAACTTATAACATTTAAGTGCTAGAATGTTAAAGCATTATGGTTCTAGCTAGAAACTTATAATCATTAACAATTATAAAAGGAAGAGGCCGGACCCATGTGGAGTAGGAGCATGAATGGGTAGGATAAGGCAATGTCAACATTACTACAAGTTTATTTCGTAATATTATTGTACATGATATTAGATAATCCTGAGTGTTATTTAGGAGAGATTTTGTCCTGGTGTTGGAACTTGAAGAGTTCCCATAGGTTATTGAACAGTTATGGACAATATGAAGTGTAACAACCATTCAATGGCTCTATATTTGTAAATCCCATCATTTGTTTATGCTGAATACTAATACTAAGTTTGGTTTACACATTCAATTTCATTTTCATTCCTTTTTGCACAGTCCATTATTCTTGGCCTGACATTGGTATTAGAGCACAGGCTGTTGCTCATTCATTTTTTTCCTTCCTCCAATCTACTCCTCCCACAGCAAATTCTTTCCCTTCCATACAGCACAGCCAAAGAGCAAATTCTTGGTTTCCATCCACTTGTGGAAGGAGTTGTTCCAGCATTAATTTTTAGTGCAATCTGCTTGATCTGAAGTGGCGTTGCATAGTAGCAAGTCCATATAAATTTGTTTGGGTCAGACCCAGCACACGGCACTTCCAAAAGTTTCTCCACCATCACATTTGTTTTTGTTTGAATGCGTTGGCTGTATATGTGTGTTGGAGTTGTGATTTTTTTATCAGAACCTTCAGAAATTGCAATTCTACCTTCCTGGTTTCCAACAGTCCATGTTGCTACTCCTATTCACACCTGCCTTTGGAATTGTCTGCATAGTTACTATATAATGTGAAATCAGCATTGGAGTCTACCAAACTGAGCGTTTCAACCTTTCAAAGGACTAATGTGTTGGCATTTCACCTCAACTTGAATCGTTTCAATCATTATTTGACCTTCTTTCAACACAATAGGGAAAAAGTCACGTGGAAGAGGACATCCTTCAAAAGGCAAAGTTGAGTTTCATTTTTTATTATGTTTTTTCAAAATTAAAAACATATATATTTTGAAAGACAATTATTTTGATTTTTTTTAAAGACTTATTTTGGAGGATTTTTCTAAAAGAAAGGATTTAATTTTTTGACTTATTCTCAATAATTAATAAGTCATTTATTGTGCAAATCAATTCAAAATCAAGCAAAAGTTTGAAAAACAAAAAAAAATGCAAACCAAAACAATAGTAGCATTCGGTATTAATAGTGCCTTTGGTTTGTTCTTAGAGTAAAGTCATCGTGTTAAACTATTGCATCCATCGCCTAATAGAGCTGCAACAATGACGTTTGGGGTATCATCACTATAAATCGTTGAGGAGAAATAAGGAAACATTTATTTTTCACTTTAATTTCCTCACATCTGCTGTTCTGCAAAAATCCCAAAAATAGGAAAACCTAAGTGTATAGGGAAGTTACGCCCACATATGAGGTTTTCTTGTTAAGTAGGTGTCATTGATAGATAGAATCTTTTTCACGTAGCATCCTGCTCTCACGTAGCTTAACGTCTTTTTCACATACTAACGAGTATATCAAAAGGGCAAGCTTCGTCCACGTATTGATGGGTATATAGGAAAGGCAGGTATATCGAGAGGTCTAGTATATCGATTGGTGGTATATCAAAAAGAGAACATGTTGGAGCGATAAGGAACCCCGCCATTTCCCTAATAAAATCAATTGTTGACACAACTTTTGACTACCAAAGATATTTGATTCAAGTAGTCTCGACAAGTAGAGAACATACTCATTTTCATGACTTGATCTATGCAATGTTTGTAATGGGGATACAAAGCCAACACCGCCTATAGATGCAAAAGAAGCCAATATATTGAAGCAAAAGAATTTGAAAGCATTGGCCTCAATGAAGGCCTTAGTTGATGCAGAAGTCTTTTGTCACATTCAGGGGTGTGATACTGCTTGGGAAGCATTCAATAAATTGAAAGACTTATAAGATTCGCACTCAAAGTTAGAGTTCATACAATTGCAATTGGAGTTGTTCGGTCTTGAGTTGAAAAACGGTGATGTGATGTTTTTGATCTTAGAAATCTGAGCTATCAAGCATGATGTTGAAGCCGCTAGTATAAAAGCACTTCTTCCTACATATTCAACCTACTTGGAGTCTTTACAAGAAAGCAAGCAATTAAAAACTCTCACACTTGATCAACTGGTTGAAAAGATGACCAAAAGGGAAAAGGCTTTTGGAAGAAAAACTGAGTCATCAGAAGACAGCATTTTCTATGCCAGTCAAAAAGACAATTCTTTCAAGGGTTCTTCCTTCAAGGCCTCGTCTTCCAAAAAATGATGATAAGGGAAAAGGGAAGAATAAGGGTCAAGGATGCAAAAATAACAATAACAAAGGGCAGAAGTAAAATGGCAAACAACATTTGCTTTGCAAACAGTGTGGCAGAAAAGGGAGCCATAAGGCTCATGAATAAAAGACTTCATGGGAGAAGATTGAAGCTTATAGAAAAGAAAAAGAAGAAAAGAAGTCCACCAAAGAACCATACTCAGCTCAATGAAGCAAACAATGTGTCAATGAATTCAACATGGTTTGATAGTTGGGTCCTTAACACTAGTGCCACTCAACATATGACTTTCTGAAAGTGCTTCTTTGACGAGTTTCATGAGGAACGTTGTGGCCCGGTATATCTAGAATATAGATCAAGTCAACAACCAGAATGAAAGGGTACAATCCGACTCAAGTGTATGGGGCTTTCAGATTTCATTCTTAAAATTGTGATCTACCTTCCTTAGTTGAAGAGAAACTTGCCGTCTTTGGTGCTCATTCTGTTAACAAGTAGCACTCCATTTTACTAGACAATGGAGTAAGTCACAATCAAAAGAAAAAGTGACAATGCAATTGTATTGAATGGATGTGAGGAAGGCAAATTAATAAAACTCAGAGGGTGAGGCATCAATTTCATGGAATTTTATTTATCTCGTGGAATACAAAATGTCTCCAAGTATATTGTGGCATGCAAGATTTGGACACTCCAATCATGACTACATTCGTGTGTTGCAAAAGAATGGCATAACAAGATTACCCACCGTGGTCTGCAAAAACTGAGAAGTGTGAATCCTACATTATGGCTAAACACTTAAAAGGACCTTTTTAGAAGTTAGAATGGAAAAGCCGACGGAAAGTTGCAGTTGGTCCACTCCGACTTGTGTTCTCTTCTAATTCTCTTTGTAGGTGGTCATAAGTATTTCATGTTGCATTGATCACTATAGCAAAATGACATGGATCTATTTCCTCAAATCAAATCCAAACAAAAATCAATAGACTTGAAACATTTCAAAAGTTTCAAGTCTATGGTGGAAAATGAAGCTCAAACCAACATTGGGAAACTCAGGACTGATAATTGACTAACTTCACAGGTGTTTGAATCCTATCTCAAGAAAAACATGATCAAACACCATCTCACAGTTCCTCACACTCCTCAACAAAATGAGTAGTTGAGAGGATTAACAAAACCATGATGAATATGGTTCGTGCAATGTTATATTTTAAGGGGGTAAATCTACACTTATTGGTAGAAGCAACACAAACAAAATATACCTTCGAAACAGATCACCATCAACAGCCCTTCAATTGAAGACTTCGTATGAAACGTGGTGTGGTCATCTTCCTTCAGTACGTCATCTTAAGATTTTTGGATCCACTCAGTTACGCATTGATTCCTAAGGAGAAAAGGAATAAGTTGGACCACAGGAGTCAGAAATGCATTCACTTGGCATACTCTGAATCCTCCAAGGCATATAGGCTATACAATGAGAAAAACAAGAAGTTTCTTGTCACAAAAGATGTGGTCTTTTGTGAAACTGCAAAGAGACAAAGCCAACATTGATTAGGAAATTGAGTTGACTTGACAAATATGCAAATTTTGATGTCTATAAGGAGAGTGATTTGGAAATTCCAACATTGAAGGGGGCATGTGCAGTTGGGAGTCATTTGATTTCGTATTATCTCCTATAACAGAGATTGAAACTCCTCCCGAAGAAGAAAATGAACAAGACGGCACAAGAACAGAGGATAGAAAGTGAAGGAGCTTCAAATCATGAGATTGAGGCACCAAAACCACAGAAGATGCTTAAATGGGCAACACAAACATTGAAAGATGTTTGTCCGATGAGGTTGGAAAAATTGGGCACACGAAGTGCACATGCAGCCACACAACCAAATAGGAAAATGTCCTAAAAGAAAATTCAAAACAAGATTGAAAAGCTCACCTTGAATGATTCTCTAAAAGAAGAACTCAATGTTGTGTTCGATTCAAAACCAACCTCTTTCAAACAAGCTGAAAAGGATGAGTCCTGGAGAAAAGCCATGAGAGATAGAGTATGATGCATTGGTGAAAAATGAGGACTTGGAAGTTGGTTGATCCTCCACTCGGTTGTAAACCAATTGGTTGCAAGTGGGTCTTCCACAACAAATACAAGGTTAATGGCTCGCTTGACAAACATAAAGCAATGCTTTTGCAAAGGGTTATGCTCAAAAGGAAGGAATAGACTACAATGAGACCTTTGCACCTACAGCAAAGTGAACTACTATTCAGACTTTGTTGACTTTGGCAGCACATGGAAAATCAAATTGATGGAAAGTTCATCAAATGACATGAAGAAAGGGTTTGCAGTGAACGGCCAACAGCACAAATTGGTGATCTAAAACAAAACATGGTATGCTTACTGACATGACTCAAGCCAGAAGGGTCAAAACAATTGCATTTTTGGTCGTGAATGATCTGCCAAGAGCAATAAAGTATGCAAACTGATAAAAGGGTTTGCATCGATGGTGATCTAAGGTTTGAAAGGGTTTGCAAGCCCCACGTGCATGGTATGAAAAATCTTGATTTGAGCACATCCTGAATGGAATGAATTTAAAGCAATTTGATATTTTGAAGATGTAACTCTTTTTTATCAAAACAATTGTATTTTTGGTGGTGTATGTGGATGATCTGCTCATAACAGGGAATAATGAGAAATATATTGCAAAAATCAAAGCAGAGTTGATGAAAGGGTTTGAAATGACAAATTTGGGCTATCTTCATTACTATTTGGGTATTGAAGTGCTTCAAAAATCAAAGTACATCTTCATAACTCAGCATAGAAGTATATTGGTGAAATTCTCAGCAAATTCAGAACGACTGATTGTAAGCCTCTCAGTAGGCCCATGGACCAGAATCTGAAATTAACATTAGAAGATACCACTGATTTGGTCGATGCAACCAAATACAGACAACTCAATGGAAGTTTGATCTATATGACCACAACTAGACCAGATATTTCTTTTGTTGTTGGTGTTTTGTCTAGATTCATGCAACAACCAGAGAAAGTCACTGCATAGAAGCAAAAAGTGTCCTTCAATATCTCAAAGGAACACGCAATTTTGGGCTCAAATACTCCAGGAAGGAGACTTTAAACTAGTTGGCTATTCAAATTCTGACTATGTTGGTGATTTTGAAGATGGGAAATCTACATCAGGGTTTCTAATGAATTTGGGAACAACAGTTATCAAGTTGGAAATCAAAGAAGCAATCAATGTCAGCAATTTCTTCAGTAGAAGCAAAATACATGACCACTTCAGAGGCAACAAGAGAGATTTTGTGGCTCATAAGGGTTCTTTCAAACTTGCAAGAACAACAAGTTTCGTCAACACCATTGATGGTTGACAACACATCTGCAATTCAAATGGCGAAAGAATCTAGTCTTTCACAACTGAACAAAGCACATCAATACAAAATTCCACTTGATCCGGCATCAAGTGAAAGTAGGCAGTGTCAAATTGCTCCATTGTCCTACTGTAGAGCAACCAACAAACATCTTGACAAAAGCACTTGGAAAAGAAAAATTTGAAAAGTTCAATAGGCATGCTTGGTCTCACCGTAACCCCTAGCGGATTAAGGAGGGGATGTAATATTATTGTACATAATATTAAATATTCCTTGGTATTATTTAGGAGAGTTTTTGCCCTATAGTTGGAACTTGAAGAGTTCCCATAGGTAGTTGGACAGTCCTGGAGAATATGAAGTGTAATAGCCATTCCAATGGCTTTATATTTGTAAATCACATCATATGTTTATGCTAAATAATGATATGAAGTTTGGTTTGCACATTCCATTTCATTTTCATTCTCTTTGGCACAATCCATTATTATTGGCCTGACATTTTGTTATGTCATACTTTATACATTAACTTGTACTTTATATGTTAACTTGTGCAAACTAGTTGTCCCAATGGATACCTCGTATTCTCTTTAAAATAGACGGAGTTATCATATTCACATCACCCTTCCATATGAGAAGATTATGCCAAAGTACTTGGAAAGACATTAATTATAGACTCTTTAAATCTGAAATTTTAGCAAGGAAACTAATGCATGTTTTTAAGATAGGAGTTCGATAACTAAGCAACAACCTCTTCCTTTGAATATTGCAATTACAACTCTTTAATCACATCAGTGTCTCTTTGAGATGTTGAAAATTTTCTTGGCTACTCATTAAAAATTAAAGGAGACCATCTAATTTATGGATAGATAGGAGTAACTAGGAAGCCAAGGAGATGTGGAGCTTCCCATTCTAAATTAGGCGAAGTTATGAGCAAAACTTAAAGCACTGATAGAGGAAAACTTTAATGGCGGAAAATTTTAATAAATCATACTTAGAAATGATTTATAAGGTCGTAAGGATATCGAGCTCAATCAAGAACTCTTTTAGACAATTATAGGCAATATCATGCTAGCATATTAGAGGAGTTGACGTTCACACTAGGCCATCACATATTCTGAGCCTTTAGTGGAAACTGAGGAAGTTAATACACACTTTCTTTTATGAATTCATAAAATGGTCTATAAGATCATAAGGATATTGAGCTCAATGAAGAGCTCTTTTAGACAATTATAGGCAATATCACACTAGTATATTAGAGAAGCTGATGCTCACACTAGGCCATCACATATTCTGTGCCTTTAGTGTAAACTGCAGAAGTTAATACACCCTTTCTTTAATTAATTCATACTATATACATTGCCTAACTCGAAGATAGAGTGTGGGAGTGCAATTTATTAGTTTTACTACTGGTGACATTTTACGTAACCATAAAAACCCAAACTTATTGTTACCATTTATGTGTCTTTGTGAAACAAAATCTTTAAACTAAACAATTGGGTGAAATAATAATAGAAGTTGGACAATGTCTAAATCTTGGAAGTAAAACCACTTTAAATACTACAAAATTTATAAGGGGGTTATGAACCCTTGTTGCATGTTAATCTCACATTAGGAATATTGAAACTTAGCCAACAAATAGATCATGTTTTGATCAACAAGATCTTTGAGCTTGAACATTAGTTTGAATATTGAACCTCTGAAGGGGCAAGGATACTCGTTGAGCTAACAACAATATTAGATTATTTAACCCACATTAATTTTTTGCTTGGAATTTAAGATCAGATTCGGGGAAGAAGCTGAATTTGTCTAATTATTGATAATCATTGTACTTTGGGGAAGGGAAATCTTACCTTTAAGTGGAAATCATAGCTCGACACCCTGAAACTGTGTGTGTGGATATTGAAGGTTGATTTTAAAACAACCATGGAAGTTAATTATTTATTGCTTGCAAAAACATACTAAAAGTATTTCCTTTTTGGAATTTGTATGTTGATTTCAACTTGTGAAACCCTAAACAATGAATGCAAAACCAACATTCAGCGGACAAACGCATTTACTTATATTATAAATGTTAAACTTATTGTTATCCATTTGACATGTTGAAGGTTGTAACATATTAGGAAATCGAGCACCTTGTGGTAAAACTTGGATTGGAGTATGCCTTGAACAATTCATGCATGGTACATGTAGAACCATTGTTTGAAATTGGTGTTAGGTCTTAGCTGGTCTTGGACATACTTTTAAGTGATATCCCCTTTATTATTATAAATTAGGAGATTGGGAACTTATGAGATGATTGAATAATTTGAGATATGAGTAATGATCACTAGGAGCTTTGTATGTAAAGATGAAGATATGGTATGGGTCACCAAAGACTTCACAATGTCTGCAGCTTTGGGACATGCCCTAGTATTAGAGTTGGAATGCAATTAGGGGTTCACCTACGGTATGGTCATTTGTATTTATCTTAGTATATATCAGGGATGTTATATCATTCTGGTTCCAATCCATTGTCATATACTGCATTGCTGCGAGGAGCTGCACATGATTCCAATGATTTGTTTTGTCTTCCTATATTCTCTTTTGCTCTGTCGGCTCTCTGCATCTAGTACCTTTGTGGAGAGGTAAAGCCACTCTCAATGGATGAGAGGTGTGCGGGAGATTCGAAAGGCTCTGTGGATGGAAGAAATGCGCTCCAATGATGCCCTCCATCTTATTTACCTATATGGTCCTTCAACAACAGTGTTGATTTTTGAAGCTCTTGTGGATTTCCTTATGAAGACTTGCTCCTATAGGACTAAGTTAGATAGAATAATAAATTTATTAAGTATTGTATTGTTACTCGGAAGGATGTAATTGTGTAGTAGGAGTGATGTTGTAAATATTACAAACTGATCAATCAATTAGAAAAATGAGATTGATTCTGATTGTATAATGTTGTGGAATTATACTATTGTACCAATAAAAGAGGAAAGTTGGTATGTCTTTCTTAGTACATATTTAGGCAATGTAGCATTTATAATTGTAAATGAAAGAAAGATACAAATTCAGTTTATTATGCTTAACCACTTCCTGTGAAGGTTTCCTTTGAACTCTGAAAGAAAATGTAAATCTGAACTATGAGGATATCATTGATACAGTATAAATGTACTTTTCATGAAGTACTCTTGTGATGTGTTCCATTTATTCACATTAATATAGACACACACTCTGGTCCTAGTACGAAATGTGTAGGTGTTTTGATATGAAACTTGTGATTGAATTTATACTAGCAAAAGCTGAATAGAATGATTGCTTTTTAAATTGATTACATGAAGGGATTATTGATTGCTGATTCTATCCATGGCAGTACAATGAACATTTATTTGAATGTGTACATGTTTTAATAAAGAATCAACCTGATCAACTTTAGCATTAACAAAATTACTTGCACTTCTTACCAGTTGCAGTAGTCATTATTAAACATGGTGGAATGTGGATTAGTTTAGAAACTTTTGGAAGGATGACTATATTATAAAAAAAGATTAGGCTTTTTCGGGTGTTCCCCCCAAAGGGATTCTTACACTTGTAAGGTTTTTGAGTTTTTTTTTTTTTTTTTTTGCACTTTTTTGGTATCCTTTGGTGCTGAAAACAGGACGAAAACATCCCAGTTTGAGACTGTGGCGTTTCCGTATTACAAACATTCAGACGTGGGGTGTGGGGGGGCACTAAGGTGTTTCCCTGCAATGTAGGGTTGTGGTATCCTCTCTTGGATCTCAAGTCTCAAAGGCATCTTTTTTGCGAAAGTGTATCTCTATATAGAGAAGATGCTCTCAAATTTCTCCATGTATACACACAAGAACTGTAGTTAAACCTACTTTTCTGGAAAAGGAGAATACATGTTACCTATAAATGGACCTTCCTCCACATAGCTATTTTCTAGTTGAGGAAACGACCATCACTTGTGGTGCCCCAAAGAAGAAGTGATCATCTACAGCTTTATGGGAGCATACTTAGGACAAAAACTCTCAGATCTACGGTGTACAACCAATGGAAACCAGTCAGCTCTATGGACATTTTATTTTTTAACTATGTTCCACAAGGACGCATTCGAACCCCTTAGTCTCCCGTCCCTTTCTCCCCATCTCTGTGCTATTTTCTTACTCAAATATTATTCCTAAATTTTGTGGACTACTTGTTGGATTCCCTTTTCATATCCCCATATTACTCATTCCCCCCAAAGGGAACTTGGTGGAGAATAGAATTTGATGCTTGGATGTTATTTCATAGCGGTTTTCTTTTCAATTGTCGAAAAAAAGGCAATTTTCCCAAGAGGGACTTAGTTTACGAACAAGGCAAATTAATTCATGAAGACGTTTCCTACTGTGCAACCCCAGTAGGGGTATTAGTTCCAAGACTCAATTATTTTGATTTTGCTAGATGGTGCGGCAAGTAAGTTTTCAAATGCACACCCACGCTTATTGGCAGTTCAATTTCTAACTTGGTAACATGAGAGGAATACATCTGATGGATTCAAACTAGTAGCCTTTGGTCAGGTGACCTTGGATTATGCAAGAAGTAGCTGTCAAACAATAAATCTGAAAAAGCCAACCTTTGCCACATAGGATGTTTCTTATGCTTGCAGGAACCTCGGACATGGGACATTTGCCATAGAACACTTTGAGCTCCATCTCACTGGATATGCGATCTATTTCATCAGCAAAGCCACCCAACAACAAGGATAGTGGTACACTCTCATTTACTTGAATGTCCACTCCCAAATCTAATCGCTAGCCAAGTACTCGCAAGTCCATTCAACCAGGGGTTCCATGGGAGAGTTCATGCCGCTGATTAAAATCTTTAATATTTTTTTATGGGAAATTCAGTCTATACCCCCTGCCAGAAATCATAAGATCGATGTAAAATTTCCATTTGTAGATGGCAGCTTTGAGACTAAGTAAGTCATACACAACTAGTTAAGGCATACTGCAGGAGAGTGAATCACAAATATGATAGTCTTCCAAGGAGAAAAGATGGATGTCGAATCATCGACCTCAAAGGATGGTAGATTCCAAGTTGTTTGATGTGATTTGAAAATGGAGAGATTCAAAGGAGCTTCACTGAGATTGGTTTTTGGGTACAACAAGCGTATTTAAGTTCTACGACACTTTGTCCCCATATAAGAAAGGCTCTCATACAATAGTAGATTTCCCTTCATACATTAATTAAAGATAATATGTCTCATAGATCTGGAATATTCGACCAAGGTTCCTAGTACATTGGTGCAACATAAGCAAGAAGGGAGATCACCTTACCCCTTAAAAACTGGACAGATATTTTGTGACCTGAAAATCCCAATAAATATTCGAGTGGCAATTTTTTGCCTCAATGTAATGATATGAAAAATTTAAAATTTATCAGACTTGCTGGCCTATTCAGGAATTTGACGCAAATGACAGTTTTAAGGCTTCCACAGTACATAATTGATAGAAAAGTATTTCATTATCAAGTTTGAAAACGAACTTTATTCCAAATTGTTCCAAAAGACCAGAAATGCTGGATGGAGAAGATCCATGTTCAAGGCTATAGAAGTAAATACTAAGTTTGCTGGCAAGCGCTGGCATATTAAATAAAGTGTAAAAAGCTTGGAACAAGATCTGATTTTGACGAATATGTATTCCACCAGCTTGATCGAGCTAAAAAGAAGAATAAATCAGAGAGCACCTCCTAAGCCCACCATCAAGAGAATGTACATTTTACTTGAAACATTGAGGGTTCGAAGAAGAACAAGTAGCTGATTCAAGCAAATATATCAGATCTTCCAGAAGAAATCGGAAGTTATCTTGTTAGACAGAAATCAAGAAACTATTTGGACCATATCGGAGACACGCAGATGCACATTTTTTCAGTCAGAAAAAAAGCCGATCTTGAGCCTGATCTGCCACTTGGACAGACTGTGAACTAATTTGAGTAGCACAGCCTACTTTTGCATGCACATAAGAAATAAGAGCATTGAGTAAGTGTGACTCAAAGGCATCCAACTTCTGCAAGACATAAATATTTTGAGAATCAACCCTGGTGAAAACTTGCATCCACTGGAAGTTATATTCGAACTGCAAAGTTTCAGGTCTCCTGACTGAAAAGTTGTGACGCCAGAATTCTGCTCCTTGTCAATGACATCACTAATCTGCTGTGGAAATGTAGTATGTACACTTGTATCAACAGAAGAAGAATGGTCGCAGTTAAGCTTTGGATTCCTGTTTCTTGTAAGGAGTTTCCCTGCTCATTGGGTGACTGCTTATGTTCCATGGACCTCATCTCTCTTGTGCAGCATTCTTCAGAACAAGAAACCATTTATCAGAAGCACTTTTCCGATTATGTCATCTTGAAGATGGGAACAGGATTTTTCCTTTAGGTTGTATCTGTCAAGGCTAGTTAATCCAGTAAAGCCTGTCCAGCATGAGTAGGTCCTGCAAACTTTTTCTTCTCCGACTGTTCTACATCAGAATTGGTTAAAGAGTTGTGCTATTATTTCATTTGTTTCTTCTAAAATATGTTCAATAACTGATAGCCATCTGTTATCATTCGCTCCTGCCTTATTTCAACATGCATCCATTAAAACTGAATTAGAAATAACTCTATTTGCATGAAAGAACCTATACATTTTCTCCGAAATATACACACAGAAAGAATGGCATTTTAGCTGTGCATAGATATCCACCTATGTAAGATAACACTTATCCCCAAAGTGTTCACTGTAGACAGCTTCCAACAGAAAATGACACCAAAACCAAGTAGTTAAATCCATGCTTCGTAAATATTGAATCAAATATAAATGCTTTCTCTGACTTCTTCAATAAAAATTGACACATTTATGATTTGAGATTTTAGCTTCATTTCGCAAAAGATCCCCAATATTGTAATGTTTTCTGGATAAGACTGCATAGAAATTTTTAATTCCAACAATAGTCGAAGATCCATGGCTTGACCCGTAATCAAGAGAGCAAGCTTAATGCTTCACTAAGACTTCTAAGCAGGATGCTATCCTTGCTAATATGAATTCAAGTTAAGAAAGGGAAATGTAACACTGTAGTTTTCAAGAAGCTCGGCTTAGAAAATATTGCCAAAAAACAATGATCAACATGGGAGTTAATCCACCAAACTTAAAATTGTTTTCAGTTCAAGGTAAGAAAGGGAAATTTTACATAGGTTTTCAGAACCCATTCCTGACTAGATGTCTGGGGTTCCTCTTTCACGTATACAGGGAACGATGGAAGGATTTATAAACAAAATTACAGTAAATGAGAGGAGTGAATAAATGAATGGCTAATTTGGGCAAGATGTGTAAGTAAAGCTAAGATTGATCTATGGGGGAACCTTTCTATATTATGATAAAGTAAAAGGCCATGCTAAAGTCAACACACATACAAGGAGCCGGTCCACAAAGCCGCCCCAGGAATAAATAAACAAGACTTCCCATAGTTACAAAGTTCTGTAATGGATCTAGAAGGGGCAATCTACACTCAATATACAAGTTTTGTAACCGTCCTAGCATAGATAAATACCCGGCAATCTACACGCTTGACTCATTTGTACAGGGAAGCATTCCGGTTTTCTCTTCAGTCCATTCTTTACACATTCTATTCGGTTCTATTTCCTCTCTCCGCAAATTCTAACATGCTCATCAGAGCTTTTTATAGGAATTATGATTATAAAAGCACACTGAGATATTTACTCAATTGACAGTCCCATTGGAAGGGTTGCACCAACAGCTCAAAAAGCTTTTCATTGTGTTCCAAGTCGATTAAGGAAATGATTAGCGAACAACTCTCGGGACACCTTCATCAAAAAAGTTTCTTCAAGTGCCATTGCTAATCAATTTCTAGGTGTCACTTATCAATAATATGGTGGAAATCATAGCATTGGTCCTACATCTAAAATTGGCTAAGAAAAACCTAGGTATTACAAGACATTATGAAGCTTCACATCACAAAGCTTGAGGGCCTAAGTAAAAACTAGCAACACACAAAATGACAAAGGTAAATCAGAGAAATATCTATTCCTGCCTTTGAGCCCTCCTAACTCACGGACCAGCAAAAAGGAGCCCTTTTTTACGCCCTTTAACTATTGTAATTGAATGTCCAAGATAAGAAGCCCATCAGCTTTCCGCTCGGAACTTCATCGAGTATTGGGTGGATCTGATTTGAGGAAATGGAAAAAAGAAAACAATTATTAAATGTAGAGGCATTCAATGTTCCATTGATAAGTTATTGATGGTCTAAAAATGGTTTAATATATGGGTAGCGTTGTGTAACTACTTATCCAATTATCAATATAAATTTGTGGGACATTGTAAATCGGGAGATTGTGTAACTATATCACCTATTGTAACTACTTCTCTGATAATTAATTATGGACACAATGTGCCATAGTGCGCGATCTGCCTTCTCTTTATTCTTTCTTCCTTGTGAAAGTCTTTATTATTGGTATCAGAGCGAGACACTAAGGAGGCTTTCTGAGAATGCTTGGAACCTAGACAAAGACCTCAGGCATTGTGAGTTTCATATAGCCACGATTATATACTAATTCGAGGGACTGCAACAAGTCACATAATATACCAGTCGACATTACAGTCACAACAGTCGAGGTTTTATCGCAGCTATTGTTCAACTCATTTTTGTGGTCCCATCTTGGTGGCATTTCGTGGGCTTCCTGAAGTGAATGCTGAAGATTTTGTGCTAGGGCACGAACAATATATCTTTTCCTATGATAAATACAGTCCTGTTTGAGCACAAAATAGCCACCAAAAACAGACATGAATATAGTCACGAATTGCAAATAAATACGGGTGTGGCTTGAAAAGAAATCGATGAGGGCTAAAAAAAACGAACTACCAATAATCGAGGAGTAAGGAAAACATCAAGATAAGATGCACTTTATCATACAATTTATATAGTCGTGAATAACAGTTGCAGTCATAAATTTACTGTCACGTTTTTAAGGAGAAAAACAAAGTTTCAAGTGAATACGAACTAGGGCACATTTTTAGTTTGGACAGTTCTATTCTTCCAATATCTAGGGAAACGGAATAGTGCACATCACAGTTGCAAACAAAGGACTGGTATTTTTCTCTATTTTCCACAAAGGACTGGTATAATCTAGGGAACGGAAATTCCCATAGAAAAATATTGTGGTCTAAATTTTCTACACATGGAAAATAAAAATACAAGTGTAAAATCATGAATAAAATTTTTTGGGGCATAGTAAACGGGAAAGTTGAAAGCACCCACTAGATGCAGAAGGTAGTGAGGGTAGTGACGAATACAGCAATATAAAGATGCTCTAAACTTTGAAGGCAGGAAAGGATATAGGGTAGATGAAGCTTGGTATGGATGGTTGCTCAAATAGTTCGGGAGTTTGTGGATCTTGGGAATTATACCCTCACGAGGGTCATGAGACAACTTGATGGAGCTTGTGGATGGCTCAATATGGATGGTTATCCAATAATTCGGGAGATCTGTGATTCGGGAGTTTGGAGAGGTGGAATCCAGGAACTCAGGAATTCAGCTCGGGACACTACACCTTTATGAAGGTCACGAAGCAGCTTGATGGAGCCCTACCTTAATAACATTGCCAAGATTTGACATTTACATATCTTTTAAGATGTTCATGAAGACATACAGCTTAGTTCTGTATAGGATAGCAAATTCCTCTCAAACCTTTTTGTGTCATGTAGTGGATAAGTCTTCAGAGGGGGTTTATGTACTGAAGCGCAACTCAGACTTCCCCTTCAAATATATAATTGTTTTTTTATATGTATAATGCGGTATGGAACCGCTAACTGAGCCTTGTTGTAAACGTCTTTGCATAATGTTTGATATGACCTTCGGACACGTCTCCTCCTCTCTTTTCAGTGTGCATAGCTGATTATTTGTGTCCATAGTGAAAACTATTTTACATGGCTATTCGTTGGTGCTTTTCCTCTCTCCGCATATGCTAACACGACGGATGCTATATAGAGCGAACATGTTTCAAGAGATTCAATGCATACGAGGCATCTACTGGCACTATTACGAAACTTAATACATAACCATTTTTAAAAATCAATCGTGTAGTGGTAAAAATAAGTTCATACAGCTCTAGCTTGTAATTAGGAGGTAGCAAGGTTCAAATCTCAACCTTTTTGTGTCATGTGTGGCCTATCTTACCAATGGTTTGGATACCCTACTGATAGAGCGCAACTCAACTTAATGTCAAATATATAATCTGTTTTTTATATGTATAATTTATGGAAAGTACCAGCCTTGAATTGTTAAACGGCTGGTGTAATGTTTGATATGACCTTCCACAACGTCTAGGGCTCCTCTCCATAGGTAACTCATTGCATAGCTGATAATAATAAAATGTCCATAGTGAAAACTATTTTACCAAAATGGCACGTTGAATGAATAAAATTAATGGTCGAATGCTGTAGGGATGCTAGAATAGGTGAAAACATAATAATAGACAAGAGAGTTCTTGCATATTTGATCTACTATACTAATACAAACTTAATTGATTAAATTATTTAACTAGCTTAATCAATGTGTATCCTAAAAATAATAAGTTTAGGTTCTCTTCCATTTGAGCTATGACAATGTTGTACTACACCATTATTCAATTTTATGCTTTTGCAGCATAGGTAATTTCTTCTTTGCGGGAGCTCGAAATAATAATAAAAGACAAGGTCCTTAGATGCAGCAGTTTATTAAGTTAGTTAAATAATCTGATGAGATTATCCCAAATTCCTTCAGATAGCCTGGTACTTCCAAGAACGTGGTGTGCATTATAATGATCAAACTCACTTTGGGTTGTGAAAGCATAATAATGGGTAAGTTAGAAAGTTCTTGAGCATTAGGGAATTTTATTTATCAAATGAAATTCTTTTACTGAAAGAGGATATGAGAATTTTTCCATAGCTAAAAGAATACAGATTGACTTGGGAGCCATGGTTCACAACCTGAAATGATTAAGTTAGTTTACTAGTTCAAGCCTGACAGATTATTGAAGGATGACTAAGGGCAATACATTCACGGTTACTCTCCTTTTCGGGCCTTTAGGAAGAAATGTAATGCTTTCCAAATGATCATGCTACACAGGCTTTCATGTATGACTGTAGCATTCAATCAGTGAGACCCAGTGTCATGTTTCTTTAAGATAAATCTCAATCTGCCTAAAGCCTCACAAATAGTCCTCTCGGTTTAATGAAATAAAATTATAATTAATGTGGCATTGTTAATGACTAAAAGTAGGTCAATGGGTCTCGAAATGACATCTTCATGTTCTGCAATAAAAAAAGCCAAGGTAAAAGGACCCTGGTATCAAAGTCTATCTAAATGTTAACAAAATGCGCTAAAAATAAAGAGGGGGTAATGGGACCTGTCCAATCTCACCAATAAACGAATTTCCCAAAAGAAAAATGCTGCTGTAATTAAAACATGCCAATACTTGAGAAACAATAAAATAACGTACAGCTGGGATTTCTTTAAAAAAGAATCCTGATAACTTTTATACTAATTCAATGTTGATAGATTCCAAGCATGTCTTGATATCATTTCATGCCAATGGGCAGTACTTGAAATGTTGTCTGATATTCTATAAAATTCATCAATGGGAAAGTTTAGTTAACTAGTAATTACATGAGCCTTGTTCTGATTCATATTAGAAATTCTCTAGTATTGGCTCATCTTCTAGGTTAACTAGAAAGCTTCTTTAATTTCCTGATGACTCGAATCATGGCTGATGATTCGAAACATTTGTATGCAGTCTTATCCAGAAAACATCCTTACATTTACAATTTATCTAGAAACTAGAAAAGATATCTTATTTGAAAGAAAGTCCTATGAACAGAAATAAATATTTGAACCATGATTTGTGGCCAGAGATTTGCTAGAAATATTCCCACTATAGATAGAGGATGCCCAGTAGCACATAAACTAATTAAAGAAAAGTCAAGCGCAAGTTCATGACACATTATGTCTTCTACATGCAGGTTACAGCCAATAGAAATTATGGAGGAAGCATTCTGAAGTTGTGGTGGAGGCATCTCATGATACTAAATAATAAATATTTTAAAAGGATATATTATCAGAGAGAAAATAAGATAGTGGCCAGAGATTTGCTAATTTTTCAGGACTCGAAATGTCAGAATTAAACATTATGCAGTCTTATCCAGAAAACATCATAACATTTACAATTTATCTAGAAACTAGAAAAGATAGCTTATTTGAAAGAAAGTCCTATGAACAGAAATAAATATTTGAACCATGATTTGTGGCCAGAGATTTGCTAGAAATATTCCCATTATAAATAGAGGATACCCCGTAGCACATAAACTAATTAAAGAAATGTCAAGCACAAGTTCATGACACATTATGTCTTGTACATGCAGGTTACAGCAAATAGAAATAATGGAGGAAGCATTCTGAAGTTGTGGTGGAGGCATCTCTTGATACTAAATAGCAAATATTTTAAAAGGATATATTATCAGAGAGAAAATAAGATAGATAACAATATCCCCCCCCCTTCCCGCCCCGCCAAAAAAAACAAGAATTGGGATTTACGGACACAGAAATTGAAACACCAAAACAGATGAAATATCCGAAAAAATTAAAATAGCATGGTCTCAAAACATCACACCCAAAGGGCATGGAAAATCCTGTTGCACAGATTTGGCATAAAAAAATATTTCAAACTTTGCTCCAAACACTTTAAAACACGCAAGAGTCAAAGGCCCCATGTAAAAGGCTATTGCCGACCAAAACATGTATTTATGTTTCAGCAGAGAAAGAAATCTAATTCTATCTCCCTTACTGTCAATCCCACCACCATAAAGACCTTTTCTACAAGTAAAAAGATATCTAGAATATTCCAGCATTATTCCCAGTATTTACATATCCAAACATAATCTAAATCAAGTAAGCTGTTACCTTCTCACAGTCCACCAATCTGTTTCCCATCAGCCATCAGGGGGAAAATCCAAATGCCACCCACCACAAAAATATTTGTTAGTCACATCATATCCACAAGATTTAAGTTTAATGCCCAAATATGAAATATCCAATAATAAAAATAAAAATAAATCACTTAAAAAAACAATGACTGACACCATATATCAGCCAAAGCCAAATAACCTGCTAATTAATCGACGTAGATAGTAAGGATCCATGTGTGTTTGCATTGCTAGCATAATTCTGGATGGCCACCAAAAGTTGACTGCAATAGTTAGATCATCACTATCTACCTGATGAAACCTGGTGAATAAAGAAATACCGGAATCAGTTGTTCTGCCAGATCTGTTAATGTTAAAGGAGATAGAGGCAGTAGCTCCATAGACTAGCAGTAATGTCCATAAAATGCAAATAAATAACCCAGCTAGTTAACACCAAATTAATTTTCTTATAATAATGGCAACATTGGATATCAATATCATATATTAATTCCATATGAAAGTTTCCCTGCTGAAATCTTAACTAAGGTTCAATACAGTGCCACGTAGCTAGTTTTTATATAATCCCCTCACCTATCTGTTTAAAAATACAATGCTTCAAAACAATTGAACTGTTGAAGTTTTCATGTCATGAAACCTTGATCCAACAATACCCTTACCCTCACACAAGCAACTACTATTAGTGACCAATACATACTTTGAAATTTGGAGCTATGAGGGGTAAAGCATTGGAGTGACTAATTTGATTGACATGGGAGCCAACGAGTAATACATTTGAAGGGTAAAGAGGATGTCAAGAGCATCTAAGGTGCATTTAAGTAACATTATAAAAAAATGCATAATTGTAGGAGGACCCATGTATTTGGCATCATATTGGAGAGAGTACAAGGTTATAATCAAATAATCAAGGATTTACTGAGTTAGATTCCACTAGAAATTGAGAAGTACTTATCAAGGGACTGGCTTGTACTACTATAGAATGTTTTCTTGGGATTAATGATGAGACAAATAATGAGAATTTGGCAAACTCTCAAGTTCAAACAGAAAGAAAATGCACCTAATATTAAATTTTCCTAATGGATACTTCTCTCAATAAGGCTCACACCTTCTTTATTTGACTTTACAAATGATTTCTCAACTTGGGTTGCATTCTAACAATAATATTTAGGGTTTCATTGGAATGAAGAGGCTCGAATGACGGACACACCAGATGGATCACTGAACCAGGGGAATGGAACATGAATACACTAGGTCGTTTGACAATCGTGAGGGTTGAACACGAGTTTCAGGTTAGAGATAAGATACAGTAGCGAGGATTGATCATGAGTTTCAGACTGGGAAGTAAATCATGATTTTCAGGTTAGAAAAAAGATAGAGTCGCGTGGTTCAATCACAAATTTCAGGATAGAAATAATCTACAGTTGCCATTGGAGGGAATAAATAAAGTCGTGAAAAGGGCTTAAACACAATCCCCTTTGGAAAGTTGAATTCAGATCACGTTTTTCCTATTTGTGGGTATTGTTTTTGGTCATGAACATGGTTGTACAGGCAGTGGGATGTCGGATTGTCCATCCTTCTCCCATAATGTATTTAACCTACACATTCTTCATGATTATTGGTTGGAATCCACATTTTCTCTTCGGGGTGGACGTGAGGTAATAATGATGCAATCTGATCTTAATAAAGGAGGGCATCGACCAGCTCAAATGCCTGATAAAGGAGAACCCTTGAAAATGTCTTTCAAGGCAATGTTGTGAGGAGAATCAAAAGCTAGGGCTCCATGTGGTAATTTATAGAAACGACCATTGAGGATGCCAAAATTGATCCAAGGAAGACTAAAAATGGTTGTATGAAAGTTGCAGATGGATCACCAGTAGTGGTGCTTCAGAATGCTGATGTTCAAAGTGGTATTGATGAATTAGAGAGCAGGGGACTAATTGTCCGTTTTCTCCGCTTCCATCTTCCATTAACGGATTTCAAAGAATGGACCAGGAAATTTTGGCATACCAAAGGTGAGTTTTCAATCTCTATTTACCTGAATGGGTATTTTCTTATCTTCTTTGCTACTGCAGAAGATCGGGAATTCATCTTCCAAGGGGATCCATGGTTTTATGGCAAAGCAGATCTCTTTATGAAACCCTGACATCCTATGTTTAAAATGGATGAAGAAATTCCTTCAGTAGCTCAAGTTTAGGTGAGGCTGTTTGGGTTACCAGTGGAATATTGGAATAATAATGTTTTTACAGCGATTGGTAATACCCTAGGCACCTATATGATGACTGTGGATAGTTCGATTCAATTGGAAATATGCTAGAATTTGTGTGTTGATGGATCTGAATTAGTCATTATCCAATAAAACTTCTCTGGATGTGGAAGAGGATCAATGGAAACAAGTGGTGATTATGAAAATATTCCTTTCAAACGCTGGATTTTCACAAGTATGGTCATTTGGTGAAAGAATGTCCTCTAAAAATTCCTAATCCTCCTGAGGAAAAACAGAATCAGGAGGAATTCATTACTCCGAAGAAAAAGAAAATTGTTAATGTAAATCCCAATGGCAGCAATGCTAATAGATTTGCTAGCCTTCAACCTGAAAATGAAGACACAAATATTGAGGACATCACAGCTTCGCAGATACCAGAGACTCAGATGAGTAAACCTGGCCCAAAAGCAGGGAAGACAGATAAACGGGAGAATAGCCAGCTAGAGGTTATTCTAGACACAAATAAGATGAATGAAGTCCGTAAAACAATGAAAAGCTTCCAAAGAAAAACCAAGTTTCAAGAGCAAATTGATCTGTGATATACAGGATGTAGGAAAAGTGGGGATGGATAAAGCCTTGATGATTATGCCCAATCCTTCTGAATTACAGAATGCAGATTTGCCTTTAGCAATTTCTCAAGAAAAAAGTAAGAAGATCAGAATGGATACAAATGCTAAGGCAGGTAGAAAATCCAGCCAGACCAACATACAAAAGGAAGGTCAAAAGTTGAGTAACACAAGGACAATACGGGATTTGTCCCAAAACTTTATTCAATCTTCCCAATGAAGGTGATTACATGGAATATCAGAGGGCTGAAAGGAAGCCCTTCTAAGATTAATAATTCAAAGAATGATTCAGACTAATCATCCTCAGATGGTGTTTGTTCAGGAAACCAAAGCTTTGATTGAGTTAATGAATGTTTTGGCTGAAAGGATATGGCCTCATGCACAGGTGAGGTCTCTTAGTTCTCATGGAGCTTCTGGAGGGGTTAAGTGTTTATGGCACACATATGTACTCCTTTGTTAAGCGCCTGACTTACTTAAAGGTCAAAATGAAAACCTGGAATTGGACGGAGTTTGGGGATATCAAGGAGAAAAAGAACCGGCTTATAGAGCACTTGGAGGAACTCAATCAAAAAATCTGCAACTGCGGGAGTAACACTGAGTTCCTATAACAGGAGCTCTCTTTAAAGGCTAATCTTCGTGCATGGGAGAAACGAGAAGAGATTATGTGGCAGCAAAAATCCAGAGTACAATGGTTAAAAGAGAGAGATAGAAATACTTAAATCCTTGTTGGCAAGAAGAGCTCATAATCATATTAACTCTTTAGCCAAAGCTGATGGTAAGACAGAATATTCTTTAGAAGGAATATAGAATATTGCTAAGGACTATTTTTCCCAATTATTTTCAGCTCAACCTCTAGATGAGGCAACCCAAACAGAGTTGTTGGCCACTATTCCAATAAGTATCTCTGCACAGGATAATGAGAGGCTTAATACTCCAGTAGTGGAAAGCAAATTGAAGTAGGTAGTTTTCAATATGAAAAAAGAAAAGACTCCTGGGCCAAATGGTTTTCCAATAGAATTTTATCAAAGTTTTTACGATGTTCTTAAAGTCGAGTTTCTCCAAGTTGTGGAAGAGGTGAGAATTGCTAAAACTATGTTAAGAGAAATCAATAAAACATTCATAGCTCCGATTCCCAAAGCCTCTAAAGTGGAAGATATTCATGAATCAGACCTATAGCTTTATGCAATGTTTTGTTCAAAAATATCACTAAAATTATGGCAGAACGGGTGAAACCTCTTATGCACAAGATCATATCTCTTGAGCAAGGGCTCCCAGGACGACAAATCCATGATGAGATTGTGTTAGCCCAGGAAGCTTTACATTCTATGGACATCCAGAAATCTCCTTCAATGTTTATTAGGCTTGATCTTTCCAAAGCTTATGATAGAGTTTACTGGAGTTTTTTATGTAAAATTTTGGCTCAGTTTGGATTCTCTAGTGAATGGATCGAATGAGTTCAAGCTTGTTTATCTTCAATTTCCTTTTCAGTTCTTGTTAATGGGAGCCCAACTCAGATTTTTGCAGCCTCTAGAGGTATTCGCCAAGGTGATCCTCTCTCTCCTTTTTTATTTATTATTTTGGCCAAGTGCCTTGGAAGATTGACCACCAAGTCTTGTCACACTAAGAAGATAAGCGGTATCAAACTGGTTCAAGGGGCTTGACCACTTACACACTTACAATTTGTTGATGACTCCACGCTCCTTGGTAAGGATACTTGCTTGGAAGCCTCTCATTTGCAAAAAAAAAATCAGCTTTTTGCTAGAGCCACAGGTTAGTTGGTCAATCATGCCAAATCTAGCATAATTTTTTTCCACTGCTCTAAGAGACCAGAGAAACAAATTCTTGATATATTTCACTTCAAAAAGGGTTCTCTTCCGCTCCAATACTTGGGGGTTCCTTTGGCAGCTAAACAACTAAAAGATTGAAATTGGTTAATCAATAAAGCTAAGTTGAAACTGCAGAAATGGACGAATAGATGGCTCTCTACAAGAGGAAGAATGACTTTGGTTAAGGCAGCCCTTCAGGGGTTGCCGATACATGTCTCTTTTATTTTGAATATTCCAATGGGGCGGTAAAACAACTGGACTCTCTATGTCCAAAATTTCTTTGGAGAGGACTGCAAGAAAAAACAAAATGGTCATTAGCTAAGTGGGAGATTTTGTGTCAGCCAAAAAAAAGGGGGGATTAGGATTTCAATCTACCTCAAAGAAGAATAGAGCATTAGCAGTCAAACTCTATTATAGAATGCTAGTTACGCCAAATGATTTGTGGGCTGCTAATATCAAAATTGGGAGCCGTACAACAAAATCTAGCAAACACTACAAATTTTAGAAAAAAGGTTGATCAAATGTTGAAATAGACCCCACAACTTCGTAGAGTTTGAAAAAATAGCTAGGAAGGAGAAAAAAGATCCTCCCATGCTTCCTAGATCAAAAGTTATAGCCTCTAAAGCATAAACACATGCAAAAAAGGCCCCGAAACTAGCTAGAATAAAAATGTCTTCAAAAAAACTCCATAAGAGCCGAAATTGTCCAAATTTAGTGATTTCAGACTTTCTTTAAATCTCTTGTAACAAATAATCCAAAATTATAAGCTTTTAATCTTCATTTGCAATAAATGCAAAAAAAAAGCTGAAGAGTTTGCTGGCTCTAGCTCTTCAAAAAGCTAGAATTGAAATACTTGCCAAATGAACTCATGATGTTTGATTTTGATGAACAGAAGTCAACTTTCGTTAGCACAAAAGGTAACAAAGAAATGTACACTGAAGAGTTGTGTAACCTACAAAATGGAGCACAGGAACACCAAGGATAAATGAATGATCCTTGGTTCTCCATAATGATGTAATGTCCCCTTCTCAACGCTAGTTCTCTTTGAAGACCTTGAGCCCATTACACTTCCCATGGGCAAAAAGGGAATGAGCAAGGGAAGTAAATGTCATGATTTTCAGTTGTTTTTGTGAGCTTTGCATTCTTTTTAAGTAATTTTCTAAGTATAGTCTGGTTAGATGGGGAAAGGAGAAAAACCAATTGAAAAATAAAAGAAAAAGGAACTATAATGTCCCCAAATAGGTCAGTCCTCTTTAGAAGGATTTTATTTGGTTTTTGGCGCCACCTCTAGCTATTTAAAGGGGTCACTTGGCTTGGAAGATGTTTATGTTGCTTTTGGAAGTTATTCTCTTAGAGTTGGAGCATGTTTTGCTTTCTCTCTCATCCATTGAGGATGGAAACCCTTTTGGAGGACCTATTGAGAAGAAACCTCTCAATAGTGGGTTGGTTTGAGGACAAAACCCCTCAAGTTTGCAAAAAGGTGATCTCATAAGGAGTTGTATTCAGTTTTGAAGGCATTTCCAGCCCTTACCAAGGGTGACAATTTTCCCTAAGGTGGAGTTTGGGGTATTCTAGGGCACGAAAACTTCAAATTCAGCCATCATTGTGTTCTTCCTATTTTTAGTAGCTAGAATCTTCATTTGTACTTCAATTTGGGGCTTTGAATCCTTCATTTCCAACCATATTTGTAATGGTATTCATTGTTGTTGCTAATTAATTTGCAGCTGATATTAAATTGGTAAAAAAATGATATATTTTTCGGTGCTTTTCTCTTGCAATCATTTCCAGATTTGAAGAATATTATTTTGAAGAGTTTCTAAATTATTCAAGTTTGTAGTTGATTTCTATCATAAAAATTATATTTACAGCCTGCTGCTAGGGTTTGAGAATTTAATTTCAATTTGCTTCAGTTTACTACTTAGATTTGTGCAAGTTTTTTGATTTTTAGTTTCATCCCGTCAAAGGCACATTACAAATGACTACATTTCTACCAACTCAGTTAGATTTCCATAAAGGACACAGGTTCCTTATATAGGAATTACATGGGTGAGTGGAAGATTAATAATTGGTGGAATCGAAGGTGGAAGCATTAATCAGTGTTTTAAAAATTCAATAGTAAAGGGAACAAACCGGTAAAAAAACCGGCTCAGGGACTGAATCCATATTGAACTTGTCCAAACCAATTGGTTCAATTACAAAAATCAGCCCAAACTGGCCGATTTTGTCCCAAACCGGTCTGAATCGATTTGTGCCAAAACAAACAACAATTTGACATTTTAAACACTTTAAAAAAAACAACCAACTTTCAAGTTGGCTTTATTCTAGTTTGATGATTGATGATTTGATCATTGTATCAGACATGTAGTAGCTTGTAGGATATTGTTTTTTGAACTCTAGGAGTCTCAAGGTCATTTAGAGCCTCATTGTTTATGTATTTTATTTCGGATATGTATTGTACTTGGTGTCATTTTGCTATAATTACCCTTACATCGTATATACATGAGAAAACTTTGCATATTTTGTCTATAATTGTATAAATCATGGTTTTTAGTCTTTGAAGTACATTGTTTTCATTAAAATGTAATATTTTATGTATTTTTTAGTAAACCGGTTCATAAATATTAAACTGGTCCGATTCCGATTCAGTTCCGGTTTCAATTTGGTTGGGTCTTTGGCCTATTCCGGTTTAGATTCTAACTATTAAAACATTGGCATTAATTAGGTACACCTAGCTTCACCTAGTTGTTCTCACATGTGTGAGGATAACTACAACATTAATTGTGAAATATCAACAACATTGTGCAATTAATAGATCTTGCCTAGATACCAATTAAAATCGGTTAGTATTCCATTTGAGGATGAATTGAAAGCACTTTTATTATTATGTTTTTTGCCAAATAGTTGGGATAACTTGGTTATGGTTGTTACTAATACAGCATCTGCTTCTAACGTTTTAAAGTTTGATGATGTGGTTAGTATAATCCTGAATGAAGAAATATGCAAGAAAAGTACAGGAGAATCATCATCTGAGAATGCTTTAAATGTAGAAAGCAAGGGAAGGCAGAAAGAGAGATCCAAGAGCAAAAATAATGGGAAATCAAAGTCTAAGAATGGCAGATCTAAATCCAGAGGTAGAAGTATAACCTGCTGGAATTGTGGAAAGAAAGGTCATGCATTTGAGGTAATGCAAAATGCCCTTATTCTCTCTTTGGATAATATAATTGAATCATGGGTTTTAGATTCAGGAGCTTCTTTCCATGCTGCCCCTAATAAGAGTTATTTTATAAATTATGTCCAGGGTAATTTTGGGCATGTTTATTTAAGAGATGATGAACCATGTAATATTATTAGTAAAGAAGAAGTTCATCTAAAATTGCAGAATGGAAATACATGGATATTGAAATATGTGAAGCATGTGCCAAGTCTCAGAAGAAATCTTATTTCTACAGGACAACTAGGTGAATTTGGTTGCATGGTTACATTCACTACCGACTCTTGGAAGGTTACCAAGGGTTCTCTTGTTGTAGCAAGAGGCAAGAAGGTAGGACCATTGTATTTGTCTACCTATATTACTGATTCTTTTTTTGTGTTATCTATGTCAAATTCAGATGCAAGCTTGTGGCATAATCGGCTAGGCCATACAAGTCAAAAAGGAATGCAAATCTTAAAGGCTAAGGGTAAGTTATCATATTTGAAAGATGTAGATCTTGATTTCTGTGAGTATTGTATATTTGGAAAACAAAAGAGAGTGAGATTTCTCAAAATTGGGGCAACAAAGAAGAGGCAAAATTTAGAGTTTGTGCACTCAGATGTGTGGGGACCAGCCCAGGTAGCTTCTCATGGAGGATCCCAATATTATGTGACTTTCATTGATGATGCTACAAGAAAGGTATGGGTTTATCATATTAAACGTAAATTTGATGTTTTTAAGACTTTTAAAAGATGGAAAGCCCTTGTGGAAAATGAATGAAATTCAAAGTTAAAACGTCTTAGATCTGACAATGGTGGTAAGTACTGTAGCAAGACTTTCAATGATTATTGTTCAATGAATGAAATACGCAGAGAAAGAATGATTCCTAGTACACCAAAGGAGAATGGTGTTGCAGAGAGAATGAACAAGACAATCATGGAACGTGCTAGAAGCATGAGGATACATGCGGGATTGCCTTTGTAGTTTTGGGCAGAAGCAGTAGACATGGCGGTTTATTTAATTAACTATAGGCCTTCAAGTGCACTGGATGGTGGAATACCAAAAGAAACTTGGACTAGAAAAGAGGTAGATCTTTCTTTTCTTAGAGTACTTGATTCACAAGCTTTTGTGCATATTGATAAAGAAACTAGAAAAAAGTTGGATGCAAAATCCAATAGATGTACTTTCATTGGTTATGGCTCTGGTGATTTCGGATTCCGGTTTCGGAATTTAGAAGGTTCTAAGATAATTAGCAGTCATGACATTGATTGGAATGAAAAGAGAATGTACAAGGATCACGTTTTGGTACCCAAGGACGAACTAGTTGAAAAGTTTGTGGATGAAAATAAACTTTCAGATTTAATATAGACGCCTACAGGTTTACATAGTAACTGGTGTCGGTTGACCCCTGACCGACATCGGTCACCTATACCGACGTCGGTCACATAAGATCCCGACCGGTGTTGGTTAGCAGAACCGGCGTCAGCTACAGGTGACCGGCGTCAGTCACTGTCAGATGTAGATACAAATCTACAGGATGAGCAAATTGAGCCTCCGGCACCCCAAATCTCAGTGAGAAGGTCACAAAGGGTAAGTAGACCTCCAGAAAGATTTTCACCTTGCTTATCTTATTTATTATTAATTGATAGTGGTGAACCAGAAAGTTTTGAAGAAGCAATGCAGGATAAAACCCACAAGCAATGGGAGCATGGCATGGATGAGGAGATGGACTCCATGAAACAGAACCAGACATGGGATTTGATTAAATTACCAACAAGTAAAAGGACATTGCAGAACAAATGGGTTTACAGGATCAAGGAAGAAGAGGGTGGACAGAAAAGATACATGGCAAGGCTTGTAGTAAAAGGGATTTGCACATAAATCAGGTATTGATTTTGGTGAGATATTTTCTCCTATTGTTAAGATGACTTCCATACGTACTGTATTGAGTTTAGTTGCAGTAGAAGATTTGCATTTAGAGCAACTTGATGTCAAGACAATTTTTCTTCATGGTGATTTGGAGGAAGAGATATATATCCAGCAGCGGCTTGGATATGAAGTCAAGGGTAAGGAAAAACTTGTGTGCAGGTTGAAAAAGAGTTTGTATGGGCTCAAACAAGCCCCAAGGCAATGGTATATGAGGTTTGATAGTTTCATGCATAAGCATGGTTATATGAAATGTGAATCTGACCATTGTGTTTATTTCAAGAAGCTTGAAAATAGAAGCTATGTTATTTTGTTACTATATGTGAATGATATGTTTATTGCAGGATCTAGTATGCAGGACATTGGTGAGCTTAAAGAAAAGTTAGCTCACACATTTGCAATGAAGGATTTGGGAGCTGTAAAGAAAATCTTTTACATGCAAATTCTCAGAGACAAGAAGAACATGAAGTTGTATTTGTCTCAAGAGCACTCTATCAATAAGGTGTTGGAAAGGTTTAATATGCAAAATTGAGTAAAGATTAGTGTCCTCCATCACATGAGGAGGTTGAGTACATAGCACGAGTTGTGTATGCTTCAGCAATTGGGAGTTTGATGTATACTATGGTTTGTACCAGACCAGACATTGCACAAGCAGTGGGAGTTGTGAGCAGATTTATGGTCAATCCAGGTAAAACGCATTAGAAAGCAGTCCAATGGATTCTCAAGTATTTGAGAGGGACATCCAACATGCAGTTATGCTATGGAGAGTCAGATATTTCTTTATGTGGCTATGTTGATTCAAACATGGTTGGAGATTTAGATGGTAGAAGGAGCCCCATTGGATATGTTTTTACAGTAGATGGGAGGGTAGTTAGATAGATTTCGAGATTGTAGAAGGTTGTGGCTTTGTTTCCTACAAACGCCGAGTATGTTGCAGCTACAGAGGTTACCAAAGAGATGATATGGATGAGCAGGTTCATGGAAGAGTTGGGAAAGGAGCAAGAGGATTGCAGATTGTATAATGATAGTCAAAGTGCAATTCCTTTGGCAAAGAACTCAGTGTTTCATTCAAGAACGAAACACATTCAGTTGAGGTATCACTTCATACAGCAGGTGTTGAAGGATGGGCAGCTGAAGTTGGAGAAAATTCATACAAAGGAGAACCCTGCAGATATGCTAACAAAAGCCGTTAGAAAAGGAGGAGTTGGAGCTACACTCCACTTCCATTGGTCTTCGTGTTTGAGACCTGAAGAGGGAGAAACAGGCCAAGGAAAGGAATAGAGGAAGGAGTTGTACGGTACTGTGCAGCAATTTTTCTCCAAGTGGGAGATTGTTGAGTTATGGAACTTGATTGTTGTGCATTAGCATGTTTTTATTGAGTTGCTGGAATGTACAGTGACAAGCATCGGTTGACGAATTGGCGTCGGTCACCCAATGACAGGTATCGGTCAGGCAAGGAGGAAACGGCGTCGGTTGAAGCTAACCGGCGTCGGTTGAGGCTAACCAGCGTCGGTTGCCTATACATGATCATTTAATTAAGTCACGGGAATTAGATCTATCTTTAGTTGTAAAGTGAATCTAATGGTTGTAATTGCATAGCTATAAGTGCCCTAAGTTTTTAGATGCTTATATAAGCATAAAGCTAGGGTTAGAAGGTAGAGAATTCATTGAGAATTACAAGAATTGAAAAAGAAGTTTCCTTTGTAGACAAAAAGAGAAACTTGTAGATAAGAAAGTGCAGGACATCCAAGAAGGTGTGGAAGGTTGCAAATCTTCATTGTATTTCCTTTGTGTTAATAGATTGATTGTTTCTTGGTGAACGTAGCACACACTGGGTGAACCACGTTAAATCTTGTGTATTGTATCTTCTGGTTATTTCCGTGTTCATTGTTTGTATGCTTAGATCTGATTTATATATCTGTACAACCAAAGTGCTAACCCCATCACTGATCGTACCACCTAGCAAGACAAACAATGTTTGACCATTGTTTATCTACAGAGGGAAATCTTTTATTTTTTTAATTTTTCGGTTCTTGGACTTGGTGGATTATAGTGCATTAAAGGTTTCTCGTCTTTGTGATGGCCTCTGCTAATTATGTGGAGTTGTTACATCACCTTATGCCGTCCAATCAAAATCTAACATGACTGTCGCAAAATTCAAGTTTTTTTTTTTAAAGATCTGAGTGTTCATTAGGATTTATATCAATAATAGGGTTTCTAATCTTGTCAGATTCTGCTCGTACTACTGTCAAACCCAGCAGTAGATATGTATGGCACCGAGCTATTATCAAATCCAGATTGTAAAAAAATTTAGAGGAAGAGGTGGGCGTCTAGCATATGGTGACAAATCCAGTGATAGAAATTGGTAAAAACCAGCAGCAAACCACCAGCCAAGTCAGCGCCCAGCTGTTGCGAACTGTAAAAACCAATGAATATGTTCCAAAGTTAATTTTAGCACATGTTAAAACTTAATTGCATCCCCTGTTTTCCTGCAATTACTCAATTTTAAAACTGAAAACGGGGGCTACAAAAGCAAGCATTGCGATTGGGTTTCGAAACTGGAACCTATTGGATTTTCCCCATTTTTTATTTTGGCCCCTTTAAACACAAAGTGCACTCACGTGAATAATGCAAGCGAGAGTGAGACAATGAAGTGGAGGCACAAATAGCAAACATTATTTGGGTGGGAACAATTTGAGCCATGGAATAAGTGTAGGTCATGCGGGTATTTAATTCCCAATTTTTTCTTTCCAACATTCCATTCATGTTTTCATCTAATGTAACAAATTAAACGCCACCTAATTGAAAACCTTGACATGGCAAAAAAATTAAAATAAAAAAAAAAGCAAAGCCCATTTTTTCTCAAAATTTTCCATTTCTTTTAGTTATGTAAGGCCCAATTGTCAGTGTCGTAGAAATGACAGACAAGTTAACAACATTGAATGAGCAACCTCTTCATATGGCTAAAAAAAGATGCAATACAACATTATTCTTAAGTTTGGTACTATCATAAGTGCAAATTGCACTCCCATGAATAATGCGAGCGAGATCAAGATGATAAAGCGGAGCACATATAGCAAATATTATTTGGGTGGGAACAATTTGAGCCATGGAACAAGTGTGGGACATGTAGGTATTTAATTCCCATGTTTTCTTTCGAACTTTCCATTCATCTCTTCATCTTATCTAACAAATTAAACATCATCTAATCAAAAACCTTGACACTGAAAGAAAATAAAATAAAAATGGCAAAGCCCTTTTCTCCCCATATTTTTCAAAAAAAAATGGTTTCTTTCAGTTGCGTAAGGCCTAGTTGTTGGCGCGTTAGAACTGACGGACAAGTTAACAGCGCTGATTGGGCGACCCTTTCATATGGCTAAAAAAGACGTAGCACAACATTATTCTTAAACTCGATACTCATTTTGATTAAGTTGACTCAAGTTACTCAATACTTATTTCAACATATCTATGTATCACCCCCTGGAATATTCTCTCCTTGTTTCCTCTTTGATATGGAAACTATTTTAGCATGACATTCTAGAAATATGTCAAAATATCTTCCCAAATTTGTCACCTCTCAAAAATTAAAAAAAAAAAATAAAACTAAACCCATGCATCAAAGTTAGAATATTGAAAAGTGCGATGGCCTACGTTGGGAATGGTAAACCTTTTGTAAACCATGGAGAGACCATCCACATATAAACACTTTCCTCTTTTGGAGAAGTAGTAATATTTTGGCTACCATGAAAAAGCCAATGCCCAACATTAATGCATTTCCCACATTTAGCTTTTTTAATCTCTGCCGTCTTATATTCCTAACGTATACAAATTGTTTCCTATTTTGAAAATAAACAAATTTCATTCTTTATATTACCTTTCTTGTTAGATTAGTTACTTGATAAATTAATGTAATGTGTTACTTTTGTATATTTGTATCCTAGGCTAGCTGCTAGGATATTACTCATAAAGTCAAAATCATGGCTATTTGTTAGCTCGCTTCTTCATACGTGCTTGAGCTATCTTTGGTTCATTAACTATTAGTGATAGATTAGCTTCCTTTGTTGTAGGAAAATCTTGGGCTACATAATAGCCCATGAATAATGCAGTCTAAATGGCTTGCACATTAATTTAATAAGGTATCAGAGTCATTCGGTTTGAAGTGCCTACGAGTGTCTATGACAAGTGTCTAAGTGTGATATTTCATCTATCCATTGTGTGGGGGGAGGAAGCAGTCCATTACTTGTGGCACACCCGCTGTGGGGGTCTTCCAGGAAATCAGCATCTAGAGGAAAGTAGACATCGTGAACATTCCTTGGAGAAAGCACAACCAAAAAAGTGCAGTATAAAGGAGTGATTGCTGTTAAAAAGCGGACTGCTTATAAAAGGTGTCTGAAGACAAAGGTGAAGGATCTGGAAGTGCAGATCTGCTATGTGGAAGTGGAAAAAGCGTTGCAAAGGCACAAACTTTGGGACAGCTGTTTGGAGCAGACTCTAAGCGCAGCTATATACTTATCAATCAAAATACACATATGTGCTGGTTTATATATCAACTTTCAAGACATACCAGTTTAGCATAGTAGAAGAGTGAATATCTGATGGGAGGTGTGGAATATCCTATGCAGCCCTGTCAGAAAGCTTGTTGGACACTGAAGGCTGAAGTGAAGCACAGCTATTGGAGAAGGATGTATCTTATGACAATCTGCTGAAAGGAAAAGGCATGAGGGATGATCTGATTGAGTGCCAAAGTTGGCCTGAGGAAAGAGAAGTGTGGGGGATGATCTGGTTGAGCACCAAAGTTGGCCTGAGGAAAGAAAGGTGTGAGAAAAGAATGTTGAGTATGATATAAAAAATGCAGCCTGAGCAGACCCAAAATGATGCTGATGAAAGGAGATGCCATTCTTTGAGACGCAATGCTAGAAGAGTGAGGAGCATGATTGCCTGGTGATGGCACTTCCGTCTGAATAAATGGCATGGTGCAAGGCATTAATAAGGTGAGCAGGAGCCAAGGTGCAGCTAGAAGCTACCATTGAGGCATGGAGAGTAGTGGCGCTGCGCTGAGCATTGTCATTTTTAACAGTTTGTTGTTCATAAACATTTAGGGAAAAAGTAGTTCATTATTTAAATTTAGTAGTTTATAAATTTTATTAAGTTCTAAAATAAACTTTATAAAGTTATTTAAATATTTGCCTTAAGGAGCCTGAAATGCAATTAATTTTGTAACTTTCGCCTTGAGACATGTGTTGAATTGAAAACATGCAGCAGTGTCTAGATTAGAAGACAAAAACTGTAGAGAAGAATATTTTGTCAAAGGTATAGTTGTTTTTTTGGTTTGTGATCAAAGTAGTCTTTTTGTAAGTAAAATGGTGAGGATCCAACATTTCTTACTACCTGACACACAAATTATGTGGAGTCATAAGATACTTGCAATATGTGAGTATTGGAGTATTGACCAAATAATACAAGAAAATGATTCTTGCAATATCTGAGTATCAGAGTATTGACCAAATAATACAAGAAAATGAAGTAAGGCCTGGAAATAACCCGTATGACTACGACAAAAGACAAAGAAGCATTAATGTTGCGGACACTTTCTGTTGCTAATAATTTGATTCTAGATGTCAGAAATGCTATTGTAGCATCTAAGTTGTGGAAAGAACTAATTGCAAAATACTAGGCTTCGGAAGCTGAAATTACATTTGAAAAAATTGTTAATTTCCACTAAATACATGATGGTGGGTTTGTTTCTAAGTTTTTGTTGCAGCTGAAGGGCATTGGTGATGGTGGGTTTGTTTCTAAATTTTTGTAGCAGCTGGAGGAAATTGGTGAGGGTGGATCTATTTCTGAATTTTTGTTGCAACTGATGGACATTGGTGATCAAATGAAAGCAATCAAAAAGCCTGTAGATAAGCAAAGCCTTTTTGCTTTGGAGTTGCAGAACTTGCCGCCATCATATGATGCCTTGCACCTGATAGCAGAGACTCGAGAACTCAAGCTTGAGCAGTTGTTTGAACTTCTATTGCAGAAGGAAAGAAGGGAAGATTGGTCCGAAGCAACAACGTCAGGTTCTACAGAAAGTGCATTCAATGCATGTCAATTCAAGGCCAAACCCGGCAAAGGAAGACAATACAGTGGCAGAAGTTCGTCAAGCAACAAGGCTTTCAAGAGCAGTAACAAATCACAGTGGAAATACCATTATTGTAAGAAGCCAAGGCATTTCAAGAGATACTGTCGGAAGAGACATTATGATCTAAAAAATGAGAAAGAAGTCAAGGTATGCAAATGTGGCTGAGGAAGATGAACAAGGATCAGTAAGTGACTTTGCACTTGTCGCATCGCACAACCAGTCAGCAGAGTCAAGAACGTGGTACTTTGATTCAAGGGTATCTCGACATTATACATGTCACAAATGCTGGTATGTAAATTTCATTAAAGACAATAGTAATATTGAATTTGTTTCCTTGGGTGATGGTTGGAATCACTACGCTAAGAGAATGTGGGAATGTTCGAGCTATATTATAATGCTCTTAGTTATACTTCTAAGAATATAATATATATACCTAACATGAGCAAAAACCTGTTGTCTATTAGTGAAATTTTTGCAAATCCTAACCATTGAGTGAAGTTTCAAGTAAACAAGCATATTGTAACTACTCTTCAAGATAAGAAAATGATTGATGTAGGAATTGGTGAAAAGGGTTGTATAAGCTAGATGATCCCAAAACAGCAAAAGGACATGCACTAGCAGCGGTAGAGGACACTAGTGTACTTTGGCATGAGTGGTATGGTCACCTCAATTATCAGTATTTGCACACATTAAGTAAGACCAACATGGTGAAGGGGCTTCCATCTATTGTAGAGAATCAGATTGAATGTACAAGGTGCTAGATGAGAAAGCAAATTCGATATCTATTCAATACCCGTAAGGCATGGAAAGTCAAAGGAACATTAGATTTGGTACATGTGAATTTGCAGAGTCCAATGAGGACGCATACAATGCCTAAAGCTCAGTATTTCCTATTATTTAGTGATGACTTTTCTAGGAAAATGTGGGTGTATTTTTGTATAGAAAGTCAATATGTTTCTCTAATTTTGCTGCATGGAAAGCTATGGTAAAGAAATAGGGAGGGAAATAAGTAAAATCTCTCAAATCAGATAATGGAGGTGAGTTCATCTCAAAATAGTTCAAAAAGCTCTACAAGAAATAAGGTATACACAAGCAATATACTACTCTATACACTACACATCAAATGCAGTCATAGAAAGGCGGGGAATAGGACACTTGTGGAAATGGCACGTTGTATAGTGCGTAGCCAGAATATACCTTATCAAAACTGGGTAGAAGCTATGTGTACAACAGTGTACATTCTCAACCGAAGTCCTAGGATACCGATATGGTAGGGAGGCCTGAAACCGGTACGAAAAGTACCAGGAGCGGGTACAGCGTGGATACAGGGGTGGGAGCAGGCACGGTATGGCCAGTAGCCTATGGATATGGCCACATACGTCTGCAGACATACCCGGCCATATGCAGGGGGTGTCGGTCGCACCCTGCCCACTCCCACCCCCGTATCCACCCCTAAAACGCTTTTTTTAACATGTTTTTAAAGTCATTTAATAATAAAAAAATATAATATTCTTTTAATTTAAACCCTAAAAGTTAACTACAAACAATAAAACAAAAGTAAAACACAAAAACAAAACATAAAGCAAAGAAACTTACCTCTCCTTCCTCATTTCATCTTTGGCTCTCTAAAATTTCATTTTGCTTGTCTAGGGTTTGATACTTCAACAACAAGCATTGCAAGTATTTTCCTAAGCTGGTAGGAGTGTGAGGAGCTGCAAAGGAGGAGGATTTGTGGTTTATTAAGTGAAGGTAAGGTTTTATTTAACTTCTAAGTTTGTTTCTCTTTTTTTTTGTTATTTAATCTTTCACACACTTCATGTTTTTGCTTATGTTCATTATTTTTTTTTCCCAATTGAAATTTTTATTTATAACCGGTTTTTTTTTTTTAATTTTTGAAATTTTCAATACATGCTATCATGTTATGCCCTAGGGCAAAGAGTTTAACTTTTGAGTTTTATTTTTAAATTTTATCCATTGTTTTCTTTGCTTATGTTGTTGGTTTTGAACCTTGTAGGTACTTCTACAATGGCAACAAGTTCCACCTCTTCTGGGCAATCTTTGGTCAAGGAATTTGACCCAAATTCGCCATTATGGAGGCATGTAACAATACTTGAACAACTTCCAGGTGGTGGGTGTTTTGTTTGGAAATGCAACGAGTGTGAATCAATATTCAAAGGCTCTTATAGTCAGGTGAAAAGCCACTTGTGTGCGATACCGGGTCATGGTATAAGAACATGCAAGGGGAAGAATAATGTTGGGGTGCCAAAAGCACAAGTTTTGGCATATATCAAAGAGCAAGAAGATGCAGAGGCGAGCTTTGGCTTTGAAAGCGGGTCATCCATTAGGCCAAAAGAGGAAGTTCATCTCGATCAGCGAGGCCTCCTGTTGCCCCATCCAAGTAGTGGATCCCCAATTGTGACCATGCCACATCCATTTGTGGCTCTTACCTCCATGGATGATGAGGATTCACCCCTTTCACGAAAGAGAAGTAAGACAAAAGGGCCATTGGAAAAGGCCTTTCAAAATGAGAGCAGGGATATTGCAGATGAACACATTGCAAGATGTGTGTATGCAAATGGACTTTCATTTAATGTTGTGAGGTCACCTTATTGGCAAGAGATGGTGAAAGCCATCAATGAGGCCCCAAAAGGGTACAAATCACCAGGCTATGAGAAGATCCGCACCACCCTATTGGATAAACAAAAAAAATATGTGGAAACCTCCTTGCAACCAATTAGAGACTCATGGGCCAAAACAGGTGTGTCCATCGTTTCTGATGGATGGAAAGATGCAAGAAACCGCCCTTTGATCAATGTGGTTGCAGTATGCCCTAAAGGGGCAATGTTTTTGAAAGCAGTTGATTGTGAGGGGCAAGTGAAGGATGCCCAATTCATTGCCAACATCCTTTTCGAATCCATTGAGGCGGTGGGGCCTCAAAATGTTGTCCAAGTCATAACGGACAACGCCAAGAATTGCAAAGCCGCGGGGATGTTAGTTGAGGCGAGGTATGGGCATATTTTTTGGACACCATGTGTTGTGCATTCACTCAATTTAATGCTAAAAAAGATGGCTAGCAAAATAGAGTGGATTCAACAAGTGTATGCAAAGGGTGAAAGAGATCCAAATGTTTGTGACCAACCATCACCAATCGCAAGGCATCTTTAGATCATTCTCGCATTTGGAGTTGTTGAAGGTAAGGGAAGCTACCTTTCTTTTTTCTTTAATTTAAATATAAGTTTTTTATTTTTAAAATATAGTATAATTAGTATTCAAAAGTTTTCAATTTTCTTTTTAATTTTTGTTTCTCATTCTTATTAGGTTGTTGAGACTTGGTTTGCATCACACACAATCGTCTTGAGACGACTTGTGAAGGTGCAACAGGCACTCAGCAAGATGGTAACTTCCAACCTATGGGCTGTATGGAGGCAATCAAACACTGTACAGGCTCAAAAAGTGAAGACCATGATCTTAGATGACACTTGGTGGGATCGAGTACAATATTTGTTGAGTTTTACTGAGCCCATTATGAGCATGATCCGCTTTACTGACATGGATCAACCATGTCTAGGAGAGATATATGATGGTATCGACTCAATGATTGAGAAGATAAAAGCCGTCATAAATGCAAAAGAACAAGATCCTGAGGAAAAAATTTTCAAAGAAGTGCAATCAATCCTCATTGAGCGGTGGAACAAAATGACCACCCCGCTACATCTACTTGTTTTTGCATTGACTCCTAGATTCTACAACACAGAAGATCCTTTCCTTGTCAGGGAGGATAGCACCATACAAGGATGCAGAAGTTAGTGAGGGATATATGGCGGCATTGTCTAGGCTCTTCCCTGATCCTGAGGCCCAAGACATGGTTATGATAGAGTTTGGCAATTTCATAGCAGAAACAGGTCATAGCCTTCTCGCTTTTCTAAGCAAATACAAGATGGATGCTCATATGTGGTGGTACCTCCATGGTCATGCATCGGTTTACTTGCAGCCTCTTGCAATCAAGGTCTTGGCACAAGTAAGTTTTTTTTATTCTCTTTCCTTTTTTTGTTAATAACTTTTAGTTTTTTAAATTTAAGTTTGAGTGTTTAAGTTTGAACTTTGCATTGATTTTGTGTTGCCTCAATAGGTTGCAAGTTCATCTTCCTCTGAGCAAAACTGGAGTACATATAGCTTCATCCACTCACAGAAGCGCAACAAGTTGGGGGCTAAAAAGGCTGAAGATTTGGTATACATACATTCCAACTTGCGCCTTTTATCCCACAAGCAGCCGGAGTACAAGGAAGGGTCAACAAAACATTGGGATATTGATCTAGAGATAGTTGACTTGGATGCTTCCATTTCCCACATGCCATTAGATGATGAGGGATTGGAGACTTCTTTGGCACCGCGAGACCTACATGCACAAGGGGGTGCAACTGGCAGTGGCCCTAGTGGGAGTGGTTCGAGTCCATGTGGTTCTAATAAACCACATAATGATGTTAATAACGTTGATGATGTTGATGTTGATCCTCTTGATGAAGAGGAATATGATGAATATTGAAAGATAGTTTGAATTTTGATCATTGGAATTTGGTGTAATAAATTGAATTTAATATATCATGAAATTCACATTTTGAATTTAAGTATTTAAGTATTTAACTTTTAAGCTTTTAAGTTTCTAAGTTTTAACAAATAATGACTTGTTTGTTGTGGTTATTCACTTATTTAGCTTATAACTTATAAGTTATCTACTTATTTTGTCTTTCATATGCATAATATGTGGTTAATAACTTAATTCCTATTTAGAAGGCCGAAATTTATATATTTTTTAATTTTTATATATTTTTGTAAGGTCATATCCAACGCCATATCTGGGGTAAAAAAAATTGTCATATCCGCGTATCGGATACTCCGTAACCGTATCCAAAAACGTATGGCTACTTAGCCGAAGTCCAGCTAAAGCCTTGTAGAATGTTACATCGAAAGAAGCATGGACTGATAAAACACCTGATGTAAGTGATTTTTGTGTTTTCAGTTGCAGTGCTTCTATATTGGGAAAACATATATGTTTGTTGGCTATAGTGAGCAGTTTAAGGCATATGGATTATTTAATGTCCCTTCTAGGGAAGTGAATGGGGGAGAAGGGTTTCTCCTCAAACCCTAATGGATCGAAACTAAAAAATGCACCATCAACCAACAAGCATCAATCTGAAAATGACTGCAAATACTCTTCAACCCTATTGGAACAATCAGTAATCAACCCTCTAGGGAAGCGAACTGTATAGGAACTTCACATCAACATACAACCATGCAATAAGAGCCGAAAATACTTCTAAATAATTAATTCAACCGTGGAATATTTATCAATCCAAATTACATCAAAATAATAGAGAAAATAAGTGATCGCACCCAGCTGTAATTATTTTTATGACAGCAACAATACAGCCAAAACCAGGGGCTGGAAATAATAGATAATCCTCTCCAAAAATCACCAAAAATGTAGTTTCAGCCTCATAAATTATGAGGATGAAAAATATCAACTCAAAAAGCTAAAATGTACCCTAGAAAGCACTAAACTCAACCCCCAAGCAAGTCGCTGGAAATGAAGAACAGAAGTATAAATTCACTTTAAAGCTCCAATGTGACCTCCGCGTGAGACCACCCTTGCACACAAGAGAGTTTTCTTCCCCTAGTGTGATCCCATTGAAAGGTTTCATCCTCAATAGGTGACCAAGGAAGGGTTTTTGTCCTTCAATGGCAAGAAAAGAAGCTACTTGCTCCACCTCCAAGGAAATCAATCTCCAAAATAGTATAAACTTCCTTTGGCCACTCAATCCACCTTTATATCCTCCTTTTTGGCGCCAAGGATGAATTAGAAGACTACTTCTCATGACTGACCTCTTTAATGAAGGATTCTACTCTTTAATCTTCACTTAAGAAGACTGGCCTCATGAAAAGGGAGAGAGTGTTTCTTTATCTCCATCGTAGTTCTCAAGAAGATTGGCCTTAATGAAGGAGAGATAATAGTTCCTCTAGCTTGTATGCCAAATCATCCATCACCTAGTCGAATCACTCCAAACCATGATTAGTAATAAAAATAAATGAATATGAAAATTCAAACACTTACAATTATGGCAACGTTCACCTCCCTTGCTACCCTTCTGTGAGGCCCACAAAAGGTGGAATGGGTCCAAGGCCTTCATAGTAACTAGCTTGGAAAAGGGGACATTACAGATTATTAGATGTTTCTACAAAAAGGATTGTGGTAAGTAAGAACAATTGTTGTACATGAGAAAGTACCATTTTCTGAAAATGGTAAATCTACTGAAAGTATTGTATTGATACGTGCTGAAGAAATTTTTGGAACAAGTTCAGATACTAAAATTGAACAAGGTTCAAAGTTGGGAGCAACAAAGGAGTCAAGTTCTAGGGAGGGCTCTAGTTGTGAAGATAGTGTTTCTCAGTCTTCAAAACCAGATCAATAAAACCAACACGAGGCTGAAGTGGTTTTACACCACGATGAAAGATGTACAAAAATATGAATTTTGTCTACAAGGTCGAGGACAAAGATGAAGAGCAGGTAATTTTTTCTCTTACCGTTGTTTCACAATATTGAAGCCTAGCACAGTTCAAAGACCAGAGCCAACCCTAAATGGAAGGCTTCCATGAAGGTTAATGTAAGTGGAAGAGACATGCAGATAGGCCACAAATGTTATGTGCACAATAAATGTCCCAAAACTATTCCAGAGTAGAAAGCAGACTTCAGACATTGAGAAGCTCGACACGCGAATATTCATTAGGGGATATATCATGTTGTTTAGTATTTATATAGTATAAGTTTTAGTTATATTGCATTAGATATGTGACAACAAAGTTAAATTTTGGATCCCTTTGCGGCCGGTTTGTAGCTCACTTTCTGAACGAGGGTGGTGAGTGGCTTGCCCCCCACTCTTGTCGTAGGGGGGTCCAAGGGGGGCGACAACATATTATGGAGCCCCCCTTGGTGGGGGTTCGAGGGCGGACCCCCTGCAGCAAAAATTAAGGAGTTAATCCCTTGTTTTTAGAAAGACGAATTCAACTAAATTCTATTTTTAGGAAGGAAAATCCTAATGGCATTTTTCCACTCTATATTTAGGAGGAGAAATACTAACTGTACTTCGTCAATTAGGTGTATTTATCTTTGTGGAGAGTCAAAGTAGCTCATAACGAGTTCGCATGTAATATGTTCATCTTGAGTTAATAAAAGCTTGATATCTTGCACCATGGATGTTTCCCTAAGTGCTTGGCTGGGGTTTTGCCACGTAAATTGGTGTTTCGTCTCTTGCATGTTTGGTAATCCATAGATTATTTTTATCTCTGTTTCTGTAAAACTGTTGTTTTGTTATTCAACTTTTTGCTTATTCATTGGTGCAAAGTCTGTGGTTTCCAAACAAGAACTGATCACTTTAACAAACTATTGAAACACAACACATTTGAGACAACACTTCAAGGTACAACAGAATCCAATGAACGTCAGTGAGAAGGACTGGCGCCAATAGGGACGTTTGGATACATTTGCTGCAGTGGCAGTGGGACTACAGTTTGGTTAAGTTCATGTCTGGATTTGATCATATTATTGGAATAATGACTAAAACATCTAACCCAGTCATCAAGGGAGAGTGTTCGATTAGTTAGCTAATACAGTAATGTTATGTGTTGCTTTGAGATATCAGTATCCTATGCTAGTTGCTAGGATATTACTTATAAAACTAAAACCTTGGCTATTTGATAGCTTGCTTCTATGTAGGTGCTTGAGCTATCTTTGGATCATTGGCTGTTAGGGATAAATTAGCTTACTTTGTTGTAGGAATATCTTGGGCTATATAATAGCATTTTAAGAATGTAATATATATGGCTTGCACATCAATTTAATATTTCTATTGTAATTTTTGTATTGTTTGAAATCTAGTTTGTATTTTTCTTACATAATGAATGCACACAATTTGAAATTACTTTTAGAATCATCCGGTTCATGGATTGTTTCTTTTTCTCAGTAGTTTGCCATGGAAGTTAAATAACAAACATTTGAAAGCATTTATAATTATCATAGTGTTTAGAATTCAGCTTGGTGAAAACTTGGCAAGCTGATATTTGACTCAGAAATAAGGTTTTTAATGGGTTCTTAAAATTTTGAATCATTTTCTTTTCTTTTTTGCAGACTTGGCTGAGACTGCTGAAATTTACAAGTCTCAGCAGACATGTGAGTCTTGGCTGTTTTAACTCATCCGAATCTGCGAGTCAAGGTTACAGTTTCAACCTGTTCCTCGTCCTCAGATCCATGAGCCCTTGCAGAGACTCACCAAGTCTCAACACGCTGATAATTATTTTTGTGTGTTACACTCTCTGTGAATTCCAAAGCCTGCTAGAACTAATGTCTCCAATAAATTTCTACCCTCCAATGTAAGAAAGTCATACATTTTTTTTACGGTCACTTTGCACACCAAGAAACCTGGAATGCACGTGGTGCAATCCAGAATTTGCATGCCTTAGTCAATAGTGCTACACTTTGTTTGCCAGGTCACCCAGAATCATTTCAAAGGTTTCCAAAATCTCTATTTGTAGTGTTCTTAGATATGTATTTCCCATCTTTTTCTAAAGATAATATTGATTGCATTCAGAATAATTTTTTCTTCCCATGCCTTCTCTAACAGAAACAGGACATACAAGATACTGTCCCGGCTGTCAAAACGTTAATATTAAGTGTGTACGTACGCAACAAGATTTTGACCATTTTCTCAATAGATGGGAACATACTTTTCGATTAATATTTATAGAAGTAGACTTAAACATTATATACAGTACAAAGTCTAAGGAGGTATTGAATTCATTAATATTCAACACCTGAATGGGCCAGTGGAGTAGGCATGTGTACTTCATAGAGGAGGTCATGTGTTCGAGAACATAAGGAAATAGGGTTGTACACCTTGTTGAACAATATATAAAGTAAATGTTAAAACAATCTCCTTGTCGGCTTCCACAAGAGGGGTTTCATACACCCAATTTCTGTTTCACTTGGCAGTGACCTAATAAAACTACCTTTGCTTTTACCTTTGCCTACTTATCGCTTTATCATGTTATATAACAACTAGAAATAGCTTTGACTCATTCTTTTGATCGATAAGCAATGGAAATATCTTTATAATGCATCACATGCCTCAATCATGAATTGAATTTATATATTCGCTCACAAATTGTTGTAGAACACACATGAAAAGCAGCAATGTAATTCCAAAAAATTAACATATTATGATATTACCATCCTTCTGGTATAAAAAGTGCATCACCGGCATTCAGTTCAACTTTTTGGCAGTGATCCCATGCATGTTTGGCACGTGGATGAACCTCAAAATCAGGTTCAACAAGGTCAACAGCACTGTAGATTGAAAACAAATTAGTACTCACCTTACAAAAATATATGGAGCATAGGTCTACTGTCTAACATCACTTTTTAATGTAAACATGACAGCATAAGAAACTTTGAAGTCCTTAGAATGATATGGTTCGTAATTCTATAAGTTACCAACCATACCTATGATTTGAGGCCTCCCCACAAACTGGCATGGGGTAGAGAAATTGCGTTGCAGAAGGGGGCCACAATACCACTGGAACAAGATAGCATATATCCGGTCAGTTCAATACAGTGACTTACATATGCCTTGTGCAACAATAAAGGAGCACAATTATTATACTTTGTAGAATAAGAACAATAATTCCTGGCTTCTTAGTACCTCTTTTAAAACTATGAAGAGCGGGATAGAAGGATAAATAGCTTCCAAATAAATGACAAAAAACAGAGAAATTAAAAGGCGGAAGACAGATATATGCATTCATTGTGATAATTCAAAAATGCCTACTTGAAAGTGACATTAAAACGTCAATTTTCGATTATGTATTACAAAATGGTTGGGCACATTGGGAAGCTCATAAACTGGGTCAAGACCCAGGGGTAGCACAACACCAGAAATATTGTACAAAGATAACACAATGTGAGATAATTTTAAAGTAGAGAGAAAATAGTATCCATTCAACTTTGTGCTACTTACAGACTTGTTAATAATCTTTTGGTCGCCAACTTGCAAGTTGCAACCATAGCGGAAATAAGTTCAAAGAACTGCCTTACAACTAATTATAAGTCGCATAATCTAATAAGTTTATTCTATAACACTTAAGTAATGGGATTTTGTCAGCTTTACACTATATTATGACCACTACACATATTCTGTCACCCTCCTTTAATTGTTATGACACAAAGCTTGTCCCTTAAATTGTTAAATTCAGCAGTTCCATGATGTTTTGCTAAAAACTCGACTGTTTTCTCTTGAGTTGCACAGTATTGCAACTCAATTTTTTCATTTTTCACGAGCTGTTGGATGTAATGATGTAATTCTACATGTTTGAGCCTGCATGAAATACCAGGTGTTTGCCACTTTTAGCTCATATTAGTCGTTACAATGAAGTACTGTTGATTCCCTTTAAGCCGCCTGTGAGTCAGCAAGCAGCCTCATCAACCAAACTGCTTCATGGGCTGCGAGGATAGCAGCTTTCTTCTCCAGTTTAGTAAAGTAAGAAACACTGTTTGCTTCTTTTTGCTAGCCCATGAAACAACTCCTCTTATTTAGCCTATTTTCTGAAAATTTTCTATCATCTATAGATCCTGTTCAAATAACATCAATAAACCAAGTAAGCTGAAAATAATCGCCAATGCATATCAAATGCCAAAATAAACTGTGCCCTACACATAACTCATTTTCATTTTGCTGCCTTCCAGAGCTCAATCTGAAGACTGTTACTGAATCTAGAGATGTAGCTGACAGATAAACTAAGATCAGGCCTTGTGGCAGTAAAGTATATCAAGCTGCCCACCAGCTTCCGAAGCGCTGTGACTCATATATATACAACTTCAAAAACTGAATAGTAGCAAAATCCAGCCAGATCAGCACAAAAAGTGGCTGGATCCAGATTTTGTGCTGGCCCAGATAAAGTTGGTCCATGTTGGCCTTTTTTTGAATTTAAAGAAAAATGTTTTTTAATCAAAATAAGACACCCATCTACCTTATACATATTATATAATACAAGCTATATTAGCATTTTATATGACATCATTAATTTTTCATTATATTTGTCAATTCTGAATATTTATAAAATTATACTCATATATTTTTTGCACCAGAGTTTTTCAAACTATTTCAGGAATTCTGGCTTTTCGGACTCTTTTGCCCTCCAGAACAAATCCGGATTTATGGAGTTGGTAACTATGAGGCTCCAAGTCTCCATTGAGGACTTCAATTTTTACATTCATTTGATAAAGATTCCATCCAAATTGCAACGCAATGGGTAGAACAAGCCCAATTGTGACCATCTTTGTTGTTGGAGCAAAGGTCTCTTCATAGTCCATGCCCTCTTTTTGGAAAAACCATTTGCTGCCAAACTTCTCTTTGTGTTTACCCAAGAACCCATCAGCTTTGTACTTTGTTTTGTACCCAATGGGTTTTTTTCCTAGTAGCAGCTCAAGAAAAATAGGAAATATATTCTTCATTATGGCATTGTAAGCCACCTATATAGCTCTTTTGTCATTCCTGCTTACCCTTAGTTTCATCATGAGTTAACCTCAATTCAATGTCAGCCATTCAAGCAAAGTCACTATATGTCATATCACTGTCGAAATTTTGAGTCATATACCTTCTTCCTCTGTCCTTTATGCCTTCAACTTGTACTACTTGAAGCAAGTTTGCCTTCTTTTGCTCATATTGTGGAGTAGTACAATTGTGGCCTATTCTTTATTGTAACAACCTGCTTGTCTTTTAGGCCTTCCACTTGAACTACTTGATGCAAGTTCAACTTCTTTTGCTTGTTAGAAAATGTAGACAAAGATAGAACGAAAAGGAAATGGACTGCACACCAAATGAATGTGTCCTTCATTTTATTATGATTGGGAGTAATTACAATGTAGTTGGAACAATTATGTGACAGTTCATAACTGAAAACTACCAACTAACATATTAATTATATTCAATAACTCCCCCTTAATGACTAAACCGGAATCAATGACAAGTTTGTCCCAAAAACTTACAAACAAGAGAGGACCAAGAGGTTTAGTCATTAGATCAGCAGGCTGCTCCTTAGAAGGACAGAAGTAAAGAGAGATATCACCAGAATCAACTAATTGTTGAATATAATGATATGATGAATCTCAATATGCTTGGTGCAAGCATGATGTACAAGATTCTTGACTATCTTCAATACACGTTGATTGTCACAAAAAAATGGAAAGTGAAGTAGGTGTAGTCTGAGGAAGTTGAAGAGCAAGGAGAATCCAACGAAGCCAAACTAGTTCACAACTGGCACTGGCAGCTGCCTTGTATTCTACTTCAATGGAAGAGATAGTCGAGACAGCCACAGTGGGCTGAAGTTTACTCTGCCATGAAACAACTCCTAAGCTGAAAGAGAAGATGTATCCAATGGTCGACCTTCGGATATCCATTGAACCTCCCCAATCAGAGTCTATGTAGCCAAAGAGTCTGAAATTTGTGACTATGTGACAGAGAATACCAAAGTCAAGAGTACCTTTGATATATCAAAGAACTCATTTTTCTGCTCCCCAATGTGTGAATTTCAGTTAAGAAAAAAACCAAGAAAGATAGTTAACAGCAAAACATATGTCCGGCTGAGTGGATGTAAGATATATCAAGCTGCCACTAATTGTCTATAGAGTGATTCATCTGTCAGTGGTGAATCATCATGAGTTGATAACTTCAACCTGACCTCCATAGGTATAGAATAAGGATTACAATCAGACATCCTAAACTTCTACAACAAATTTGTAGCATATTTGACTTGAGTTATGAAAACCAAATAATCATGTTGCCAAAATTCAACACCTAGGCAATAGCGTAGGACAATGTCTAGGTATTATTCTATCATACTCTGTTTGCATGGCAGTTTCTCCTTCAGACATGCCCTTTGCTTTAGAGTATCTTTGTGGCTCAATGATTTTGTGAAGATCAGAAGAAAGAGAAAAATGAACATGCTCTAAATCAGCAATTTTCTTACTAGGCCGCCAAGGTCGTGCATCTAATTGAGGTATTTCATCCTTCCGCACATCTTGCAAAGCAGAGTAAAACCAGTTAAGCATTCGTTGGACTATAGAAGTTTGTTCCAGATGAGGCTCTACTAGATGAGAACCAATTCAAGTTCACGTCTTCTATATATCAGTGCATTACTAGTGAGTGTCACAAATTGTTGTGGTGGAGTTCGTGGAGGAGTATGAGATAAACTAGACTCTGCATTGGGTACAAGAATCATGATATTTTCAGATGCGGCTTGCTGATCACATCCGACTGCTAGTTGATTACAGCCAAAGGTTTGTTGATCACATGCAAAGAATGACTTTGTTTCTTTCACATCAACATCATGACTAATAATTACTTTGTTAGTGGAAATATCAATCAACCTATAAGCCTTAGACTGGTCACTATAGCTAGCAAAGAAATATCTTGTAGTTTTAGTCTTACTTATTCCTCTTTTTATCAGGAACCAAAGTATATGCAGCGAAACCAAAAATACGAAAATTTGATACCTCGGGTTTGGTTTTGGACCAAGCTTCTTCAGGTGTGACGTCCTGTAAAGCTTTGCAAGGACTCCAATTGAGAATATATATTGTTGTGTTTATTGTTTCTCCCCAGTATTTGAAAGGTACACCTCTACTATGCAACATGCACCGAGCCATTTCCATGATAGTTTTGTTATGCCTTTCAATCACCCTTTTCTACTATGGGGTATATGGGGTTGTCAACTGATGATGAATTCCTTCTTTACTGCAGTAATCCTTGAACTACTTTTGGAAGTGAATTCCCCCCCATTATCAGATTTCAATGTCTTGATTTGCAAGCTAGCTTGGTTTTCCACCAATGCTTTGAACTTCTCAAAAGAAGTAAAATAGTCAGACTTCCTTTTCAAGAAGTGGACCCACATCTTTCTCGAATAACCATCCACCAGCAAAAGAAAGTACCGTGCACCAAAAACAGTGGGAGACTTCCATGATGGCTCACAAAGATTTGCATGAACAAAACCTAGAAGCCCCTTGGCACGCCAAGCACCTTCAGTTGGAAATGGCTTCCTTTTTTGGTTTCCAACCAAACACCCTGCACACATACCTTGTTTCGCTTGAATAGTAGGAAAACCAAGAATCATGTTGGCTCTACTGAGTTTGGTGAGATACCGAAGGTTGAGATGTCCATATCTCTCATGCCACAAAATGTTGGCATTACTCTCCACAACTAAGGCATGTAAGTTGACTGTGGCAGGATCAACCAACCTATACAAGCCTCCTTGCCTAATGCCCAGGGCAACAACATTGTTCAATTTTACATCAGACAATGCATTTCTTTCCAATATTGGGGATTTTTGTCAGTTGACTTATAGATAAAAAAATTATTCATGTTAGGTACATATCTAACATTTCTAATGTTTAATTTGACATTATCATTCAATATGATTTGGATATCCCCTATCCCTATCCCTATTCATGTTAGGTACATATCTAACATTTCTAATGTTTAATTTGACATTATCATTCAAAATGATTTGGATATCCCCTATCCCTTCTACTGCATGAGATCTTCCATCCCCTAACGAAACTAAATCAGAACTAAAATTTGTGTGAAAATTTACATACCAATCTTTTTGACACATGAATTGTCTTGATGCTCCAAAATCAAAGAGCCAACACCTTGTAGGGTTGTCATCCGAGCATGATGCCATGAGGGCATACTCTTCTTCCAATCCTTGTTCAAGTGTTGCCACATTTGCTTGTCCCTTTTGTTTTTTGTTGGCAAGATCATATTGTCTTTTTCAACAATCCTTCTTCACATGACCAAGTTTATGATAGTAGTAACACTTGACTTGATATTTAGGAGATGATTTTTCAGGTGGTTGTTTCCATTTCCCTTTGGATTGAACAACAAAAGCACTCTCGATTTGTCCAAAATTGGACTCAAGTGTTTGAATTTGTCTTCGTTCCTTTTGTAATAAATAGGAACTGACTTTATCAAAAGTCAAAGTCTGACTTTCAGCCATCAAATGGAGGGCTTCAACAAATGACTTACATGATGATGGAAAACTATTCGACACCAATGCCACCATATCATTGTCATTTACTATTTTGTAAATGGAGGCAAGCTGATCTCGGAGATCTTTCATCTGAAGTAGGTGCTTTGACAGCAACCCATCCTCTTGCAACCTTGTTGAAAAAAGTAAATTCTGCAGGTATAACACCCGACTCTTCTCTGAAGTCATAACTTTGTCCTTCATACTAATCCATAGATCACCCGCCAAAGTGGCATTGTGGACTTTTGGTATCAATTCATCAGATACACACAACTTCTGCAACACTAGGGCTTCGTTATGGCATTTGTCATAATCTGCAAAATTAGTAGTGGGCATACTTTTTTTGCCACGTTATTTTATCACAATCACAAAATTCCACGATGATCAAAATTTTATGGTTCCAGATGTTATAATTTTGTCTGGTTAACTTTTGTGCCTCTGACAGGACAAGATTTGTATATTCGCCATTCACACCAATTTCCGACCCGCAAATTAATGTAGAATAATAATGGAGCAGAAATAAATATAACAGCAACAATGTGACTGTCTGGTCTGCAAAAAACCCACAAATATATATGAGAATTTATCAATGCCCTGAGCAGTGTTATGTATGCACAAATCCAGTGCCCTAGCACCCACGAAATCACAGTAAGCATGCACGAATTCCAGTGCCCTAAATACGGTCTTTTACTTGAATCACGACCAGATTTTTGTGCAAATAACTACCAAATTAGATATGCAAATCACAACCAGGACCACAGACAGTTCGACCAGCAGCTTACCACTGTCAAAACGTGAGAAATATTCTGCCAAAAACGTGAGAAATATTCTCAAAAATGTGTTGCTTTTTTCATTCTGCCCTAGCGGAATGTTTTCCTTTTGTTCGTGCCTTAGCAGACTGGTATTATGCAGTTCGTGTCCTAGCACAAGGCTTCCTCGAAATGTTTTTTTTAATTTGTACTTCCTTGCAAGTTCCTCAGATTTCAAATGTTTTCGAGCACTGGAGGCTCTAATATCGATGTTAGCAAACGTAGACAAAGATAGATAGAAAGAAAATGGATTGCACACCAAATGAATGTGTCCTTCATTTTATTATGATTGAGAGTAGTTACAATGTAGTTGGAAGTTTGGAACAATTATGTGACAGTTCATAAATGAAAACTACCAACTAACATGTGTGCCTATAAATATATTCAATATTGCTCCTGCTAAGCTGGAATAGCACTACTTGGAACAATTTTTGCCTTTTAGTCATTCCTCTTTAACTAATTGATGCAAGTTCACCTTCTTTTGCTCCTATGGTAGAATGGTACCATTCCAATTTTTATTAGAGCAACGTACTCATAAGATCCGTCAAGACCCTCAATATGAGGCATTTCAGCATCTAAATTGACCTCTAAACATTACAATTATCATCCTGAACTACCTGTGCATTTGATCCACACCACGGGGCCAAGGACCTTGTGTGGAGGGACAATGTCACACTTAGAGATAAGCTAGAATCTATAGGAAAGACTAAACATATTAGTTTACCAAACAAATTTGAATGTGGAAGTCTGACATGCAAAAATGCACCTTCTATTCAATATGTAGAATAGGTCAAAGTACAAAGTGTACAATGAACCAGTACGACTAAGAGTGCAAGCTCTTGAAATCATAAGCAGAATGGTTCCCTACTAATGTGCATAGACTAATGTAAAAATTCAGACCTACAATGAGTTTGAAGTTAGATACTCAAGGCATGCTAACTATCTCCTATATTTGTTTGTGTGTGTATTCTCTTGGCTCTATGGACGCGTGAATTGCAGTCGCATAGGTTATGCTACAAGAGTGTGGTTACAATACATTTATATACATGTAAGATTACAAGATGGCAGTTACAACCGATGACGATGGCAAGAAAGACAATTACGAAGTTGTTTCATCCTTCTTGATGAAATGACAAATGTTATCTGACACATGGCATGCCGAGGAGATGCTCTATCATGGGGTAGGTGTGTAGTGTGCCAATTGGCATGCCGCAAGGCAACAACATGCTAACAAGTGAATGTGGGTTGATGAGGTCTTTAACATATATGCGCCAACACTTTGTATGTGAGGATGCATCGAGGCTAGGAGGTTCTAAGTGGCATGTGGCACTGCAGAGTTGCAAACATTGTGAGTTGGGTTGGCGCAAGACTGCAGGAAGTGCGAGTGCAAGGCTGCAAAAGCTGTGAGAAAAGTGAACCTGGAGTGCAACATACTTGGGACTGTACAGAGCAATGCACCAAGGTGTTGCAAGACTTCACGAATGGCACGAACTATTGGACAATTTGTGAGACATTGTGGAGTTGTAGGGTTAGGCTGTGAGGAGTTATCCCAATGCTGTGAAATGTCGTGAGAGTGCATATGTGTCGTGACACACTGCAAGGTTGTGGAACTCAAAGTCTTGAAGAGAAGTGAGGAGGCTTGCATGGTTAGGAGTTGTTGTGAGGGAGGTTGTAAGGCTACACATGGATCATTCACCCTTTCTTGAGAAGCAATGGTCTCCATTGCATCTTCAATTACTTGTGGGAACTGAACCTAAAGTTGATGAAGGTTATAACACTTGGCTTGATCAACATATTGTTCGGCCTTGACCACTCAAAACAATTGATGTGTTTCTTAGCACTCGCATTCCTTAAAGTGTGGAAGAGACACTCACGTTCCTTTAAAGTGTTGCTAGCGATGGTGTTGATACTGAGATACAAATTATCTAGATCAGTGTCATCTCTGGCTGCGGGACCTGATATAGATTGCGTGAGCAGTGCTTGACACCAATTGTCGCCTGATTTCTTCTTGCCTTTTTCTGAGGTAGAAGGCGCATTAGTCTTCTAGTGTTGTGCATCTTTCTTAGGCTTCTCTACCTTGTGATGTGCCTTCTGATTCTGCTAAGGGGGCTGAGGTGGAGCATTGCGTGTGGGTTGGCTCTTGCACATGGCGTTGGATGAAGAGGGGAAACATTGCTTCATCTTTGCCTTGGCCTCATTTTGGCAGTGTTGTGGTATGCTTTCCCTAGAGAGTCTGAGGTCAAGGACTCCATCTTCGTACGAACATAATATGAGAGTCCACTGATGTACTTCAGCACCTTATGTTGCTTCATGAGGTCCTCACACAGGTATGCAAAATAGTTGTGGAACTCGTTGGTGTAGTCTTCCACCAACTGCTCCTTCTATTGTCACAATTGCTGGAACTCCATGTACATGTCATCATAGTGTTTAAGGGGGTGGAATTCCTTCTGCAAAGAGCTGACAAAATCATGCCAAGTCCAAATATTCTTATCAAACTACTCACTAAATTTGATGAAGAGCGTATGGTATGTATAGTTACAACCACATTAGCATTATTCTGGAAAACCTTGCGATTAATCACAACTCACCACATTTGTTGTGCTGTTTTACGATTTTTTCAGAAAGTTATTATTTTTCTATATATGTGTGTCTTTTTTGGCTCATTTTTGCACTTAGAGGCAGAAAAAATAGAATACACGCAGACTGAGAAGTTTTAGTTTACTGTTAGGGTTCGGCATTGCAACATTTTTTGAATTTTTACTTAATAAATTGATTTTACAAGTTAAATTTCAAATCCTGAAAAGGGTTTTTTTAATAATTTATACCCCAATGAGGTTTTAAGTAAAAACGCACAGGGTTGCCTTTTAAATTGTAGGTTTTGCTCCACGACAAAACAACATACTATTTTACACCTAACCCTTTGTTGTTTACATAATCTCTCAAGCAAGAGGTAAAAAGAACAATTATCCCTATGTATTTTCTTTTAATTGACATTTTTTATGTATCATGTTTCTTTGTATCTGTGCGCACACTATTTGTGATTGGCAATTTTTGTGTGTTATGTTTATTATATATCTACACACTATAGTTGAAATGAAAAAGCAAAATCAGTATTTTTCATTTATTTTTACGAATATTACATTGCTATTTAGTTTGTCGAGCATTTCCCGTTTTAAGCCCAGATAATTTAATTCCATTTACACTTTCGTCATGCGATGCCAATGGAATGCTCCTATGGTTGCCGGCTGCAGCAATTGTCTTCTGATCACTCAAAGACTTGTTCATCTCTCTAATATCTACGATATTCTAAAATCTTTTGATAACTTTTAAACATTGAAAGAAAAAATATGAGCACAAGAATAATTTGTAAATGTGGGGAAGAAATTAGAATCCATCCAGATTTAAAGACTGAAAAGATCCATTTTAATCTTAATAGATCTCCCATACATTTCCCAATACTAGATTATAATTTGAACATGACCATAAAAAGGGAATGGGTTGACCTGAAGAAAATGTTTATGGATCAGTTATACATGAATGGGAAGAAACGAGGTTCTTGGTTGAATGAGTCTTCGATCCGCAATGAATGCAGATGTGCTATCATACCAGTTGACAAAAAGAGCACAAGGCCATATAAGTGATTAATATCCTCTTAAATAGGATTTTTTTAAATCAATTTTTCAGCTTTAAAATTGTTGGCCCGTCAAAGCCTAAGAAAGTGCATTTTTAAGCTATTTACATCTAATAGATCTTTTATTTTATATGCAATGAATGCATACTTGCATCATTGTCTTGATAAATAACTAATTGAACAATGCCTAAGCAATTAAACTACTTTCACAATTACTGAACTGGCTGTAATGTTTTACCTTGTTTGCGCCCTGCAACAACACACAACAAATTGTGATGTGGATCATAATGTGTACTTGATCTAGAATGAGTCGCATTCATCCACAAATTGATGCTTGATATGACATCAGGATCCAAAAACCTTGGCTGCATTGAAAAAGCAACTCGCTAATTTATTGAACCATTAAAATATTATTAAATTCATTAATGGGAGTTCAATCCATCCATTAAAAGCTATTTATAACATAGCAAACCATCTTTTGGAGAGCTTACCAAGCTCTTATACTCCAAAAATGATTTCCTATTTCTGCTGTTGCATTTCATTTTCAAAATCTTCTTTCTTGTTTTCTGCTATGGCACTCCAATTATTCTTTCTTTATGAAGATCATGAATTCCCCTATTTTTCTCCGTTAATCATAGCTCCTTTCATCAGTTTACTTTCTTTAATAAATTCATCACTCCATAGGCAAGCATCAGTAGCATTCAAATTTAGAAATAGGTTGCTATGGTAATTTGATATTAATAAGTGGAAGAAGTCTAACCGTGTATATGTCTTCTAGAAGTACTTCCAATGGAGATTCGCCTTTCTTGTCTTTGTTGAGGAGTGGAACCTGTAGAAGACATGAGTACGCAGATCATTCCATTCATCGATCCATTGAACTTGAGCTCAGCTTTTGAGTTTAAGATGATTTCATTAACCTGGCTCACCCAATTCACTGTCCAAATTCGTAGAAACTCTTCCAAACATGGGAGATAACACAATTTACCATTTTCAAATCTTAATATTTAGGACAAAAAAATAAAAGTGAGCTATCATGAAAATGAAAATCACTGGCAACTACCTTCTTAGTTGATATTGCATATGTTTGTGGTATCATTCAGAATTTTATAGTGAAATAACTAACTGTTCGTATGTATGAAATAGTCATTCCTTTGCATTATATAATAGCTTATAGGTTGCATGAGAGGTCAAATGATGTCAAGTCAGGATAGATCCTGTAATAGCTGCCATATAGAAATGTCAGGCACAAGGGGCTTAACTAGCAAGAGGATTAATTCTGCTGAGGATGTCACTATAATTATCGGGCAACCCAAATCTGCAGACAAAAGTGTGACTGTCTGAAAATAATTAGAACAAAAGTGTGAAGGCTGTGAGAATTTTTTCTTTATTCATCACTGTTTGTTGCTGCCAGGGAGGGCGCCTGGGCAAGGTGTGGCAAAAAGAAAGGCCTGATTTGTTTGTAGTTGGAGTTGGAAAAAGGTCTGAGAAGGGCGTGAAAGTTTGGAGACAAATGATGCCTCAGGATACAACATAAAATATGTAAAGGAGAATGGTTGCAACAGCAGAATCGATGAGAGAGAAGAGTGAGCGCCAGGTGAAGAATGTGGATAACATGTGTGCGGCTGTATTACCAGGTAACACCCATGCCCCCTCTAAACCCTGCTGGAAATGTTTCCGAAACAAAAACTGGTACAAAATGTGCCAGAAACGTCCCGGAAACATCCAAGACATTTCCGGCACGTTTCCGCCATATTTTCAATTTTAAAAACTTTTAAAAAAACAAGTAATTTGTAACATATATTGTTCCTAAACCTTATATACCCACCCAAACTTCCTAAAGGCACTTCCTAAAAGCTATATAATGACATCTTTGGTCCATTCTAAATCACACACTTTTTCCTCTTGCTAAATTCAATTTTCATTAAACTAACATTTAGCATTGTGAAGGGAAAAGAGATATCAAGGTGTAGCTTGAAGGAAGAGTTTAGGAGGTGTTACTAAGAGCTAAGAAAATCAAGGAGTTTAAAAGCAGATTTGGTAGGAGGGATCAACTTCAAGGAGGAAAAATCAAGTTTTTTCAAGCTTTTTTATTTTTAAAGAAAATGTTAATGTGATCAATGATCATGAATGATGTGTGCATAATGCATACATTATTCATGATCATTGATCATGATATCAATATGTATTTTTATTTAATAATTTTTAAACTCTATGTAAAGAAAAAACTAAAATGTAACATTTCCTTTGCATTTTTTAAATAAAAACTATATGTTGTTTTTTTAATTAAAAATATCATCCAAACTTTGTGTATGCTCTCACCTCGCGTCTATACGATGAACTTGGTGATCAAAAGCATAATAGGATGTGTAGGGTTTAATTATTTTTGCTATTTTTTAAAACTTTATTTTACTTTTTGTAAATTAAAAAATCAAACACTGTGTATGCTCTTACCTCGTGCCTATATGATGGACTTGGTGATCAAAAGCAGAATAGGATGCATAGAGTTTAATAATTTAATTCTTTTTGCTATTTTTAAAAGTTTATTTTGTTTTTTTTAAATTAAAAAATCTGAACACTGTGTATGCTCTCACCTCGCACCTATACGATGAACTCGGTGATCAAAAGCAGAATAGGATATGTAAGGTGTAGTTTTATTTATTGTTTTTTAAGTTTTTGTTTTTAATTTTCATTGTAGGTTTGAACTTTGAGTCTTTGAGATATAAAAACATAAATGGCATCCAATCCAGATTTAGGAGGAGGGCATGGAGAAGCAAGCCAAAATGAGGGTGTGGATCCCACAAAACAAGATCATAAAGCTCCTCCTTGTAGACATGTGCAAGTGTTGGAGTACCTTGTTGGTGGCAGCTCTCAATCTTGGATATGCAATCATTGCAATATGCATTTCAAGTCCTCATATGCATGACTCAAAGCTCATTTAAAGGGGCTAACAGGAATGGGGATTAGAAAATGTTCCAAGGTTGAAAAGACAAATTTTGGTGTACATGAAAGAGCAAGAGGAGGCTGACTTGCAAGTTGCAAGAGCTAGATCTAAAACCATTACTTTTCAAAGAAGGGGTTCAAGACAACCACCCACCCCGTCAAACCATCCTTTTCAAACTCCAACCCAACCACTTGAAGTGTAAACTCCCATAGAGGAAGAGAGCTTCTCGCAAAAGAGAACAAAAGGTCCATTAGATCAAGCATTTGCAAATAAGAAAAGAGAAATTGTTGATGAGTTGGTTGCTCGATCCATTTATGCATGTGGGTTGCCCTTCAATGTGTTGCAGTCACCATATTGGAAACAAATGGTGAGAGGTATTAATAAGGCACCACAAGGGTACAAAAGCCCTAGTTATGAGAAGGTTAGAACATCATTGTTGAAGAAAGAAGTGGACCGTATACATACTTTTTTGCAGCCAATTAGGGATTCATGGAAGGACTCTGGGGTATTTATTATTTCAGATGGATGGAAAGATGTTCATAAAGACTCCTAATCAACATTGTTGCAGTGTGCTCTAAAGGGGAAATGTTCTTAAAGGTTGTTGATTGTGACAGCGAAGTGAAAGATGCACAATTTATTGCTAGTATTTTGATCGAGACTATTGATTCAGTGGGCCCTCAAAACATTGTCCAAGTCATCACAGACAATGCAAAAAATTGTAGAGCAGCATGGTTGATTGTAGAGGGGAGATACGATGACATATTTTGGACACCTTGTGCAGTACACTCCTTGAATTTGATGTTGCAGAAGATTGGCAGAATCCCACGGATAGAGGAAATTTATACAGAGGCAAATGAGATTCAAATGTTTGTCGCAAATCATCATATGTCCTAGGCTATCTTTAGGAGGTTCTCAAGGTTGGAGTTGTTGAAGGTAAGGGGGCAGTTTACTAATTTCTAATTTTTATTTTCTAACTTTCTATGAAATTATCAATTGAATTTCTTTTAAATTTAATTTTCTATTTTATCAACTTGTTTTAATTTATTTTAATAGGTTGTTGAAACAAGATTTACCTCTCACACGCTCGTCTTAAGATGACTTGTGAAGGTAAAAGAAGACTTAAGCAGTATGGAGATTGATGATGTTTGGTCCGTGTGAAGGGAAGGAAACACATAATGATCCATCAAGATAAAATCATTGATACTCGATGATGATTGATGGGAAAAGGTTGAATACTTGCTCAGTTTTACTAAACCTATTTTATTCATGATTAGATATGCAGAAAAAGATCATGCTTGCATAGAGGAAATTTATGGTGGCATTGACTCTATGCTTGAAAAAATTAGAGACATCATACAAAAAAAGAGCGAGATCCTGAAGAAATCTTCTACAATCAAGTTAAAAGCATGATCATGAGAAGCTGGAATAAAATGACCACCCCATTGCATCTCCTTGCCTATGCCCTAAATCCCAAATATTATAGCAGTGAAATACTTGGGCTATCTGATAGGCAACCACCATATGATGACCGAGAAGTTGCAAATGCAACTAAGGTAGCATTTTGAAGGTTTTTTCCTGATCCAGTTGTAGCTAGTGCGGTCCACTATGAAATAGGGATCTTTTTCTCTACGTCTAATGGTGCATGGGTGAAATGGAAGCATTGTGTGACAAGTACAGCACGACCCCAATCATGTGGTGGTATGTACATGACCATGATGCCAAATGCATACCACCTATTGCAATTAAAATCCTCTCACATGTATAAAATATTAAAATGAAATCAAAAGTTTGTTGTTTATTAATTAAAATTTTATGTTCTCAGTAACTTAATATTATTACTAATTAGAAATTTTTAACAACTTTTTTGTAACAGGTGGCTAGTAATTCTTCAGCAGAGGGGAATTGAAGAACATATATCTTCATCCGCTCAGCCAAACGGAACAAGTTAGCATCCAAAAAGGTTGAGGATTTAGTGTATGTACATTTCAATTTGCACATCTTATCACACAAGACTGAAGGCTATATTAGAGGTCCCAACAAACTTTGGGATATTGATCCCGAGGCTAGTGACTTTCATGCTTCTGTTGCTACTCTTAGCCAACTTTCACTGCTTGGTATTGATGATGAAGATCCGGGAAGTTCTTCACAAGGGATGGATAGTTGAGCTAATGGGAGTGGAGTTGTCAATGGTATTCATGGAGATGATTATGAGGAAACTCTGGATAATATATTCTAGAATCTAGATTATAATCATGTATATATGAAACATTGAAATTGTAACCATGTTGAATGATGAATCTTTAGAACTTCAATGAATACAAAATATTTTGAGTGCTTTATCAATTCTCTTATGGTCTATGGACTAAAATTTTGAAAATGAGTACTATATATATATATATATATTGTACGAACGTTTCTGTAGCGTTTTGTACCCAAGGATTTTTTGAAAATCAGCATTTTCATGCTTCGGACCTGTACCCGTTTCCTCGCAACATAGGGGCGCAGCCATAATAGAGGTGCAACCATATTTATTTAAAGTGCAGAACATCAAATACCAAACAAAATACCGAAAAGCATTTTGAAAAGAAGAGTACCCAGAAAAACATTTGAGAATTTAATTGCAGCTGAGTTCTCTGAAGCAGGCAAAAGGCCATATATAGATTAGATGTCATTCCAATTCAATATTACAGTCAGCTATTATAAAAAAAAAATTAGGGCAGTTTTTGCTTTTCTATTAAAATAAATATTTTATTTTATTTTCAAAATTGTCTCTATGATGATTCCGAATTATTTGAGTATCCCCTAAACTATAAGGCGTGTGCCCATTAAACTTCGCCACATTGTGCTTGGCATCAATTTGTAATATTGTGTAAAAGGATTTTTCTCCAGGTTTTCAAGTTTAGTAGAATTAATTTATTTATTTTTTTGAAAAAAGTCACCCTTTATATTAAAGTAAAAAATGAAATACATACTCTACTTGAGAATTTAATTGCAGTTGAGTTCTCTGAAGCAGGAAAAAGGCCATATATAGATTAGAAGTTATTCCAACTCAATATTACAGTCAGCTGTTATAAAAAAAAATTAGGGCAGTGTTTGCTCTTCTATTAAAAAAAAAAAATTATTTTATTTTCAAAATTGTCTCTATGATAGCCTGATTCCGAATTATTTGAGTATCCCCTAAACTATAAGGCGTGTGCCCATTAAACTTTGCCACATTGTGCTTGGCATCAATTTGTAATATTGTGTAAAAGGATTTTTCTCCAGGTTTTCAAGTTTAGAAGAATTTATTTTATTTTATTTTTGAAAAAAGTCACCCTTTATATTAAAGTAAAAAATGAATTACATACTCTACCATGTCAGGCATGGAAAATACTAGCCATATCCTTAGCACTATAAAAAAAAACAAGAAAATGAATAATCATTAAGAAGAGTCAAGGTTTATGATTTTCCTGATTTCTTCTTGAATCTTTATTGGCCACTAGAGAGGAGGTGATCTGTAGCAAAATATGTCCTTGTGGTCAAGAGCCCAATTTGCCAATCCATCAACAACTTTGTTATTATGTCTTCGAATGTGGGTGAACTGAATTTCTTGAACCTTTTGTTGAAGAGTTCTTATTTGACAATCTTCCTTAGCAGTTCTCCACTGCGGAGGATGACCATTCCTAGAATCACTCAATAAGTCCATCATTATTTTGGAGTCAAATTGGATTTTGATCTTTTGCCAACCAATTTTAATAGCCTCTTGTATTCCTCTGCGAATAGCTTTAATTTCTGCCATGTTATTGGTAGAGGTTCCCAAGTTTTCAGAAAATAGGAAATGAATTTCTCCATCTCTATTCCGTCCAATCCCTCCCATGGCTGATTTGCCAGGATTACCCCTAGAAGCTCCATTTGTATTTATCATCCCATCAAAAGTTGTTCCCTCTTGCACTAGAGTAGCTTGAACAGTTATCTTTTTCTTATCCATTTTGAAGCGTGGCTTGGTAGCTTCCTTGGGGTCCAAAGATAGATGCCGGAAGATATGCTCCCATTCTTGAGAGGGTTGATCAGGCAAAGAGATCATATGTTTGAGGCTCTCTGTCATGTTGCTTTTAATCTTTTCCCAAACATATATTCTCTCTGCTATTTTGGCGAAATATTCTATAATTCTTCTCTTTCCACGTATTCCAAAGGAGTAAAGAAATTCCACTCCACACTGTTGGGATCAAATTTTGTCCTGTGGGAATTGCTTTCTTCCAAGTATCATTAATCTGAGCCAGGGACTCCAAACTATTCCATTGAAGTTGCATCAACCGTGTCAATTGTATCCATAATTGAGAAACCCAAGGACATTGAAAGAAAAGATGATCTAAAGTTTCTTCATCTTGAGTACAAAGAACACATCTAAAAGGTCCGTTAAAACCTCTTTTCTTGAGCCTATCTCCAGTTAAAAGCCTTCTGTGAATGATAAGCCAAAGAAAGAAACTTACCTTAGGCCATATTTCGGGCTACCAGATTCGCTGAAACAAGGCTTTTTGAGGATGAGTACAAGTATAATGAGGGACACATCCAAAAGCTACATCATATTTCCCTGACAAAATTCCTCCCCATCCAAGTTCATCAGGATCCTTTGACAGAATAAGAGGTCTTTCTGCCAGAGCTTTGGTAAGCAAAGTCTGATCCTCTTGCTCAATCCTCATAGGTCTTTAATGGTTTTTAAGTGTAAAAACTTGAAAAGAAGTATACTATTATAATATAAGGCTTATAGTTTATTATTAATTTGATACATGGTTGTAACCACGTCAACCATTTTGTAACTATCTCTTGCATAATAAAATGGACAAACAAACTACTAAGTGTGCAATCCAGTGCTTTTTCATTTTTTCTCTATTCAAGTCTTCTAACATCAGTATCACAACTATTGGTGCTCAATAGGGTTTGGAATTCAAATAGAAGAGTGCAAATTGCAAATAAAAGATTGCAAATCATGAAAAGAAGACTCTAACTCACAAAAAAAGTCATTCCAAGAATGTAGATTGCGAAAAAATGTCACTACAAGATATTTTTGAGGTTGTTCAAACCATTTTCGAGGGCATATTTTTGAAGTTTGTACTTGTGCATTGTGAATAGAAAGATGCGAACAATCGAGGCCATTCAAAAGCTTTTTGAGGGCACAGGAAAGAGAGTAACATCACAGTCGACACCAAAACACGTAAGTTTTCATTCACGTGAAGAACGCCATATATCATTGTTGAATTCGAAAGGCAACACGGACTCAAATCACAGTAGTGCAAAAGTACAGACGACGTCATTGTTTAAACTCAAGGGTGGAACATTTCACCATGTGAGAGTAGAAAACAATCGTGACAAGACAATTTAGGGCTAGATAAAAGAAAAACATATAACCGTCTAGGGCACATGAGAAACCAATCCATAAAACCACGATCACGAGTTGAAGTTTTTGAAACCCTAGCTATCAAACCGGGTAATTATTTGCATTCAATTTTTTTTAAATAAAGGGTTATTTTCTAAGTTTGTTTTAGGATGGAAATTCCATTAGACAAATATTTTGGCCTCAACTTTCACACCTAAAAAGTAAAAATATAGATGCAACTAATTAATAAAAAAATTGTGGGAAATAGTAAATGGGACAGAGAAACCACCTACAAATGCCAATATATTCCTTGATTAGCAAAGCAGAAAAGATAAAGCCAAAGCCATTATTGGGCTTGCTCTCCCCAATTCAAAGTTACATCATAGAGATGATAAAGTCAAAATCATTATTGGTCTTTCTCTCTCTCACTAAAAGTTACATCATGTAGACCTAAAAAAATCATCCAAGGGAATTTGGGATAATCTAAATAAGTTTTTTGGAGCAAAAGCAATTACTACATAGTTTTCTTTAAAGCTTCAACTATTCATATCCAAGATGGATGACGAAGTCACTATGTCTAACCACATGAGTAATGTGAGATCACTTATCAAACAGCTAGTCGATGTCAAAGGTACAATAGATGATGGGGATGCCAAAGTTATTTTGTTAAACAGCTTGGCTTCTAAATACAATGTCATTTTTACTCTCAATCAGAGACATTCTCAATCTCTAAAAGATATGATTTCAGCTCTTTGAGCTGAAAAAAAGAAAACAACTGCAGAAGATACAAAAGGTGATCCTCAACATGAGAGTGCATTCTACTCAAGAAATTATAGTAGAAGATCAAATAAAGACAAAGGGGAGATTAATGTTATTACTGCAAGAAAAGACGTCGCACAGCATGGCAATGATGTTCTCGAGGGAAAGTTCAAAGGCATACCAAATGAAGTTAATATAGCCATTGTTGAAGACCCACTGGATGTTGAAAGTGGTGAAGAATTAACTGTTGAAGAATACGTATTTGAAAGAAGCCCCACACTTTGAAAACAGAACGGGATCTAGAGTAGATGAAGCTCAGCATGGATGGTTGCCCAATTAGTTTGGGAGTTTATCAATCTTGAAAACTATATCCTTATGAGGGTCATGAGACAACTTGATGGAGCATTGTGGATGTCGCTCAATATGGATGGTTGTCCAATAATTCAGGAGTTTGGGGAGGTGAAATTTGGAAACTCAAGAATTCATCTTAACAAAAGAATTTCTCTTAGATCCTTACAATTTAAGAGAAGCATTTGTGTTTCTATTCAAACTAAACTAAAAAGGCTTATTCAATTGTACATGGGTGCATTGTCAGTCATACCCGACTCCTCATACAAGTTTCTTTACTTGTGAGTAAAAGAACACAGAAGAAACAAACACAATGCCAAAACCACTTGCACACATCATGGAGGGATTCTTGGTCCAAAAGATCATCAAGTTCAATCTAGTCAAGTGAGCCAATGTAAGAGGAGGTTGGAGGATCAAAGAAGGATGGACCAATCTCAAGATTGTCACCAACCCAAAGATTGGTTTTCTACTATAGTGGCAAAACCAAGACCAGAACGCGAGATTGGTTTTTTGTTATAGTGGCAAAACCAAGAGCCAAATGACTACATAGTTGATGACTTGTATTCATCAGTGACAGTGATGACATACTCCAATTATATGTTTCAAGAAAACCACATACCAACAAAGACTAACACTAAAGATGGTTAATTAGTGAAAGTGATTACCATATTTCTGCTAGGGATCAGTTGCAGTGGTTGCATGAGTTGATCAGTGAGGTGGCTAGCATCCATTGAAAAGGCATAGCGAGGACCTAGTCCCACTATTTTTTATTTGTGCCTAATTGATAAGGCCCAGTCTAACCGGAGGACCAAAAGTGAAGAGTAAGTGGAGGCCCGTGCTACACTTGTCATGAATAGAGTGTTTTTCCCTATTCACATTTTGTAAATATCAATAGAGCTCAATCCAACTGATTGCACTATGAACATTTATGTGTATGTCCCTATTCACGATTCTAGATAATGGATAGCATGCGTCCCTATTCACAATTGTTGTAAGATCTCAGATAATGTGTGTGTTCCTATCTTTGATCAAAATTCCTAGAAGGTTTAGTGTGGCCATTCCCACTACAAAGGTGTTGTGAATGAATATAGTGTGAGTCCTAGTTTCATATTGTCTTGATTGAATGGACAATTGTGTACCCATCCGTCTATGTGGGTTTACAAATGCACGTGTCTCAAATCTTGTGAAGTGTGATTCCTTTCTCTTTGAACTATGCCTGTACTAAAGGGGTAACGTTGGGAAAAATCTTAGGTTAGGACATCATAGTCAATGGTGTATTAATCATTATATTAGTCATATAAGTTTGTTTGTAATACTCAAGTCAATCAGTGGGTAGGTGAATGATATTAGGAAGTGGGTGTACATAAATTAGGAGTGGAGAGATTGTAATGAAATTACTTAGATCTGAATATCAGCAGAAATATAACACCAAAGAACACAAAAAGATGTAGAAATGATCACAATATGCAAGTAGAATGACTTAGCCACTTCGAGGGGGCAACCTAAGACTCAAGTGCTCAATACGATGATCATCTACTAGCTACTAACTCCTATAAATACCCTACTTATGTTATGCAAAGCACCAAGGCCGACCTACTAAGCATATGAAAGAATAAATGAATGTGATATGACATGATAAGAGATTATGTTATCTAGATTTCAGCCATCCATAGAGCAAGATATGATCTGATGAATAATCAGCTTGACCATGCCTATCCCTTTGATTATGAGAGTGTCCCCAATGTTGAGAGTCCTTGGATGTTGTTGCCTGAAACATGCTACAACTTCCCATGTAGAATACTTCAATGACCAAATTCATCCATTTGATCAGAGGCTCAGTCATGACTCTTGATCCTTATTTGTTTCTTCCAGTGCATATCTGTTGGATTCCCATCATCCTCCAATGATGATGTGTCCTTTCTCATCAAGTGCATGCTAACGCTGGCTGCTCATGACTGCTAATGGCAATCTTAATTCTGAATTTTGCATGCTCACGTGCATGTCATTGTTATGACAACTAGCAAACTGAAATTTTACTGGAAGAGATAATTTTATGAGTAGTGTAGGGACTAAAAATTTTCTTACAAGAACTGAAACAATATATTTGAGAGCTGGTCTTGGCTGCCCTTGAACTGAATACCTCTCCACATTTTGAGAATCTTCCCTTTCTATTGGGATAGTCGTTTTAATCATCCCCTCACTGCGGTAGCTAAGCAATTTTCCTAACAGCTGGGTAGTTATGTTGATCGAAATTAATTCAAAGAGGGCTGAATATACCTTCCTCTTTCCCTCTGGTAAAGAAAATTCAGTTAGTGAAATACCCTAGTTGGGATCTTACCACAAAATTGACAACACAGAAATTTGCAGCAAAATACTAAATTTGATTTTTGCAGATTTTATGCAGAAAAAGTACAGCTAGGGCAGCGAACAGAAAAATATGAATAACTCTCAAAATACCCTTTCCAGATTTATTTTATATTCAAGATTTCCAACCAAATTTTTCACAAATAAAAATATGATTTTATGACAGCAGTATATAGAAAAATATGACAGAAAAGTACAGTTAAGGCAGCAAGGTATAAAATCAGAAAATAACCAATATCTTCACTTTTATTGCAATTAAACTAACATGCAGCAACATGCAAATAACATGCATCAGCATGCAATGACATGCATGTAACATGCATCAAAATGTCCAACATGCATGTATCATGCGTGGCAATGTAATCGCATTCATCAACATGCAATGACAAGAAGTTCCACTGATAAAATAAATGATCTCTCTTACTGAATATGGTTGTCTTCTCTTTCTGGACTTGAAACTGGATCAACAAGCCTCTGAAACTCTGAATCTGACAACCCGATCTGAATAAACTCCACAATAGCAAATCAGATCTGAAAACCCTTGATTTTTCTCCACAAAAAGCCCCAAAAATCCTCCAAAACCCTTCACTGAAACCCTCTGAAAATATCTCTGAAGAACAGCCTTGATTTCAGCTCCAAAAATGACAAACTAGGGTAGATCTTTCACCACCGAAGAATGCCCTACTAGCTAGGGATGGATCTCTCACCACCGAAGCTAGGGTTCCTGTGGGATCTTACTCCACAAGCTAAATATTTGCAAACAACAGTTGCACATGAAAGAAAATATAAGTGTATGCATGAATGATCTTCCTTTCACCCCTCTTCTCCTTTTATAACTTTTCCCATGCCAAGGAACCCTAAAAAGGCCCAAGTCGCATTTTCCCCTAGGGAAGACCAAAATAATAAAGTAACTTAAAGTTACTTTTTCCTTTTCAAGTCGCCATGGTCCAAAAAGGTGACCCCAATGCAAATTAGAATATTAAGGAGTTAAGTGGCCCCTTCCAACGATAAAACATAACATCTAGTCCCTTTGAAAGCACTTTATATTCCCTGTCAACGAAAAATTATAACAACTGGACTAGATATTCATACCCAATAGCTCACAGCGTCCGTAACCCCTTGGGCATGACTAGGGTTAGGACCCGTATTGGCCCTCAGGCCTGTGGCGAGGGAAAGGGGACATTACAGTCCTCCCTTCCCAAAATTTGCTTGTCCCCAAGCAAATGCAAAACTAGGATGCTGTAGAATCTGCTCTCCCTCCCAAGTAGCATCCTCAAGAGGCAAACCCTTCCATCGTACCAAGTATTCTGTAATATCTCTGCTCCTGAGCTTCCTCTGTCTGACCTCAATAATAGAGTCTGGTTCTAAAACCAGCTTCCCCTCCTCGTCCAATGGTGGTAACTCTGTAGAAGGTACAATATGTTGTCCTAAGTGCCTTCTTAAGGCATGACACATGGAAGACATTATGTATCTTACTGTGCTCTGGAAGATCCAACTCATATGCAACTGCACCCACTCACCAGACTACCCTGTATGGACCATAAAACCGTGGTTTCAGCTTTTCTACCCCCTTCTGCTTGAGTGACGACTTGTCTGTATGGCTGTAGACGTAGGAATACCAAATCTCCTAACCTCGAAGGACCTCTCTATCCTGTGCCAATCTGCATAAACCTTCTGCTGATTCTGTGCCTTTTGGAGGTTCTCCTTAAGAGCTTGCAGGATATCATGGTTCTCCTATAACCAATCCCGAGCTTTGGGAGCCTGACTATCTGATAATACCAAATCAGCAAATGACATGGCATCGTATCCATACAAAGCTCTGAAAGGAGTCATGTCGATGCTCATCTGATATGTGGTATTGTAGCAATACTCACCCATATGCAACCATCTGATCCATGCATGTTGATGTCCTGTCACATAACTCCGCAAATAGCCCTCTATCCATTTGTTAACAATCTCCGTTTGCCCGTCAGTCTGAGGGTGATAGCTCGTGCTGGGAGTCAATTCGAGTACCAGCAAGTCTGAATATCTCCTGCCAAAAGGTGCTCATGAAGATCTTATCCCTGTCACTGACAATATTTTTAGGCAAACCATGAAGCCTAAAAATCCCTGTATAAAATACCTGAGCCACGTCAGCTGCCTCATGCTTCTTAGGTAGAGAAAATAAAGTATGCATACTTGGTCAATCGATCAACTACCACATAAATGCAATTGTGCCCATGCACCATAGGGAGTCCTGTGATGAAATCCATCGATATGCTCTCCCACTTCTGCTCAGGGATGGGAAGAGGCTAGAGTAACCCTGTAGGAAAAGAATGCTCCGATTTGGTTTGCTAACAAACCATACACTCTCTGACATGATTAAGGACATCGTCCTTCATCCCCTTCCAAGTGAATCTCTCTCTGATGTACCTGTATGTTTTGAAATATCTGGGATGTCCAGTCTAATGGCGTATCATGTACTACACGAAGGATCTTGTCCTTCATCTTAGACCCCGGTACAAGGAAAATCCGATCCTTGTAGAAAATGAGATCATCTACCACCCTGTATCGGTCATCCTTGATAATACCATCCATGGTCTCACATGCAAACTGATTCTTGGAGTACTCAACAAGTATGTGAGCCTTCCAATCTGCTGAAATCTCAGACATAGAACTCAACATAGTAGTAAGGTAAGGCCTCCTAGATAAAGCATCAGCAACAACATTATTCTTACATCTAGTGTATTCTATGTCAAAGTCATATGTTTGTAACCTTGTTCACCCCATCTCTGCTGGCGGTCGTTGAGATACTTCTACCCGAAAAAGAACCTCAAACTTTTGAGATTTGTGTCGTACCATGAATCTTCTACCCATAAGGTACTGTATGAATTTGGCCAAGGCATGCATGATGGCCCCCGCCCCCCCCAACATCTCCTTGTCGTAAATTGAATACCCTCTCTCCACTGGGCTCAATTTCCAACTCTCATAAGAAATGGGATGCCTATCCTATAGAAGCACCAATCTAACCCCCTCACCTGATGCATCACACTCTAGAACAAAATGGCTGAGAAAAATATGGTAATGCAAGGACGAGACATGAACTCATCACCTCCTTGAGATGATTAAAAATTTGTTGTGTTGCTTTTGACCAAGTGAAAGCCCCCTTCTTTGTCAAATCTGTCAATGGGGCAGTCAACCCATGAGAAGTTCTTCACAAACCTTTTGTAATAGGTGCACAATACCAAGAATCACCTCATATGTGTCAATGTACTGGGTGGCGGTCAATCCAAAATTTCCTGTATTTTCTCTATGTCAACCTTTACTCCCCCTCCACCAATTACATATCCCAAATATAGCAAATCTGTCATGCCAAAATCACATTTATAAGCTTTTTCATATAGAAAATTAGCTTATAATATTCCCAATATCTCATCAAGGTGGCAGATTTGGCTCTCCTAAGTCCTGTTGTAGACCAATATATCATCAAAGAAACCCAATACAAACTTCCACAAAATGGCAGTTGAACACATGGTTCATGTAAGAATGGAATGTAGTTGGTGCATTAGTACAGACCGAATGACATCACTAGAAACTCAAAATTTTCATAATGGCATCTGAAAGCGGTCTTATGCACATCTTACTCCCTAACCTTGATCTTGGTGATATCCAGATCACAAATCTATTTTAGAAAAATAGATTTCCCCCTATAGCTCATCTAATAGCTCATCAATACGTGGCACTGGATATTTGTTCTTGATTTTATCCTTGTTCAATGCCCGATAGTCGATGCACATCTGCATGGTCCCATCCTTCTTCTTCACCAATACCACCAAAGAAGTAAAAGGACTGGAACTTGGCCTAATGTGTCCCATGTCAATAAGCTCATAGATAGTTCTCTCAATCTCAACCTTTAACCGTTTGGGGTGACGGTAAGGAGTAGTAACTACTGGTTTAGTGTCCTCAAGCTCAATCACATTCTCAAATCCCCTATTTAGAGGTACACCTAGGCGGTATGTCACTAAAAACTACATTGTGCTTATCCAATAGCCCCTGTATATCCACATGATAATTTGGATGGTTCATCCTCTGCTTTCTTGGTAGAAACCAAGCACTGTACTGCCTAACTCAACCCCATTATGCCTATGAATACTCTCGATGCTCTTTGCTAAAACAACCCTGGGTGCATCTGAAGATAAACCCCTCGAGGTTACATTCTTCCCCTCAGACTTGAACTTGAGTTCCATTGTTTGAAATTTAGTCCAAAATTCTCCAAGAGAATGGGAGCCACTGTACATCGAGCACAAGGTTGGTCTCTCCAATACCAACCACATAGAAGTCATTGGTAACTGTATGGTTATCCATGGTGATACTCAACTGTGGAACTCGCTGCATGCATCTCATGGACTCACCATTGGCTACCACTACATTGAAGCCCTCAAAGTCTTATTCCTGTAATCCCCACTTCTCTACCAAAGATGCATCAATGAAGTTGTGGGTTGCCCCACTATCAATGAGTACTACTACTCTCTGACCCTATAATACTTCCCTGACCCCTGAATGCCTTGTACCTTGCAGGTACTCGACAAGGGTAGCAATGGTCTCATGGGGAAAAGTATCCTCCTCCTATTCAACCCCTGCACTATCCAATGTCTCTCCATATTCATCCTCCAACTCCTGAGCATCCCGCTCCTCCTCACTCTCACTCTCCTCAAAGACCTCTATGAATTAGGCCTTCCCTTTTCCTCTATAATCATGTCCTAGAACCCATGGTGTGCAGCAATCGAAACGTAGTTTCTTTCACCTCAACTCCTCTCTATCCTCTCTCGATACAAATGGTCTCCTTGTTGTATCCTGCCTAGGTGGGGTCACCTTTCGATTATGAACCATCAGCTCTTGAAGGAAATACCTTAGGCTGAATTCGAGGGGCAACCCTCAATTTTGGAGCTGGATCAACTCACAAATCGAAGAGCTGCTCCTACTAGCCTCATGTAAGGAGGAAGGCTCAGATGCTTTCACAAATCCTGCTAAAGCGTCAGGGTCAACCCTGTCATGAAGAGTGATTTCAACCTCATCTCTAAAACATCAGATACCATAACTGATAACCTCTGAAAATCTGCAATGTACTGATCTAGAGAACCTGTCTGCCTCAAGTGAGTCAACTCTCTGAAGTGCCTATCTGGGTCCCTCCTGTCGAATCTGCTCATGAACCTCTGTGTAAAATTTGCATAAGTAGTGATATGCATGTGCCCCCTCTGTGATCAATCCCATGATGTCACCAGTCATGAGCATCTCCCTCGAGGTGTAGGATAGCAAAACTTAATTGCATCCTCTTCACGCATGGGATTCAAGTCGAAGTAAGTCTTCAACTTTTTGAATCCAAGACTGTGTGGTACACTTCTTAAAGCCATCGAAGTGCGGAATAGAGATTTGTCCTAATCTCCTCTGAAACTTGGGTACCTGTGTCTGGTAATCTCTCCTGGGCCTGCTGCCAATCTTCATTTTGCAATACTCCCTGAAATGGCATGGTTGTCCCGGAAACCCTCACTCAATGTCCTGGTACTTCTCCCAACAAGATTCCTCATCCACAACGTCTGTGGCCTGTCGTGTCTGTGAAACTTCCGGATCCTTCAAAAAAAAGAAGGGCTCGTGGAGTCCCAAGGGCCTAGTAGAAGCATGAGGGGACCCTTGTCCTAAATGTCCACTCTCACCTCTATTACCATGTTGTCCCATATTGCTAGCTTCTCCTTTCTCCATATGAGCCTCAATCCTGCCCTGTGCTAACCTCTCAGTGAGCTGGCTCAAATAGAGATTGGTAGTCTCCTGTTGCTTCACCATATTGGTGAACAATTGTTTCATCAAATCTACTCCCATCTCTTCACTGTCTCTATCTTTGTCTCCCATCTTTCAACCCCAACACGCTGGAGAAACAACAGCTCTGATACCACTGAAATATCCCCTTTCCGGATTTATTTTATATTCAAAATTTCCAACCAAATTTTTTCACAAATAAAAATCTGATTTTATGACAGCAGTATAGAGAAAAATATGACAGCAAAGTACAGTTAAGGCAGCAAGGTATAAAATCAGAAAATAAACAATATCTTCACTTTTATTGCAATTAAACTAACATGCAAGTAACATGCATCAACATGCAATCACAAGAAGTTCCACTGATAAAATAAATGATCTCTCTTACTGAATATGGTTGTCTTCTCTTTCTGAACTTGAAACTAGATCAGCAAGCCTCTGAAACTCTGAATCTGACAACCCAATCTGAATAAACTCCACAATAGCAAATCAGATCTGAAAACCCTTGATTGTTCTCCACAAAAAGCCCCAAAAATCTTCCAAAACCCTTCACTAAAACCCTCTGAAAATATCTCTAGAGAACAGCCCTGATTTCAGCTCCAAAAATGACAAACTAGGGTGGATCTTTCACCACCGAAGAGTGCCCTACTAGCTAGGGATGGATCTCTCACCACCGAAGCTAGGGTTCCCATGGGATCTTACTCCACACGCTGGATATTTGCAAACAGCAGTTGCACATGAAAGAAAATATAAGTGTATGCATGAATGATCTTCCTTTCACCCCTCTTCTTCTTTTATAACTTTTTTCATGCCAAAGAACCCTAAAAAGCCCAAGTCGCATTTTCCCCTAGAGAAGACCAAAATAGACCAAAATAATAAAGTAACTTAAAGTTACTTTTTCATTTTCAAGTCACCATGGTCCAAAAAAGGTGACCCCAACGCAAAATTAGAATATTAGGAGTTAAGTGGCCCCTTCCAATGATAAAACATGACATCTAGTCCCTTCAAAAGCACTTTATAAACCTATCAACGGAAAATTATAACTGGACTAGATATTCATACCCAATAGCTCACAGCGTCCGTAACCCCTTGGGCATGACTAGGGTTAGAACCCGTACTGGCCCTCAGGCCTGTGGCGAGAGAAAGGGGACATTACAAACTACAAACCAGTTGAGTACCCAAACAAGAAAATAAATTAGTCCAAAAAATTGCTAGTAAATATAGGGTCGCAATCATTACTATAATCTTGGGTGTTCCATGTAGCTTCTAAACTATATCCATAAAAGGTATGGCAATTGTACTTGTTGTAAAGGGATGTGACAAGGCAGAAAATGCGCATATTTGGTGAGTCTATCCACAGCCACCATGATTACACTTTTCCCTTCAAAATTTGGCAATCTTGTGATGAAATCCATGGTAACCTCTTCCACCACCACCACTCACTAAGAATAAATCGAGGTTGCAAAAGGTCTGACAACTTAATAGTTTCTCCGTTGGTACACTGACACACCAAACATTCTACCACAAATGTTTGGACATCCCCTTTCAACCCTTCTCAGAAGAAATCTTGCTTAATTATGTGATAAGTTTTTGGGAACCCATAATGGCCCCCCACTAGAGAAGCATGGAGATCTATGAAAACATAACTTTTAAGGGTAGAGTTCTTGCATAAGTATAATTGATCCTTATACCATAGTGCATCCCCCTTCCATACAATTTTTTTTTGAAATGCTCGGATCTTGTTGGAGAGTCTCAATAAGAGTTTGGGTCTATGTGTCATTTTTCCATTCTGATCTGCCTGTAATATGGTCATGGCATATAACCATTCTTCTGTGGACTCGTCTCTTCTAAATAATGCATCAACTACCACATTTTCTTTTCCTTTCTTATAAATGATCTCAAAGTCATATCCCAACATCTTTGTGACCCATTTCTATTGTTCTTCTGATGATAGTTGTTGCTCCAAGAAGTACTTCAAGCTATCATGATTTATCTTCACCTTGAAGTGACAACCCATGACATACGGTCTCCATTGTTTGACTATATGAAGAATAGCCATCATTTCCTTCTCATAAGTTGGTTTTGAGAGGTTCTTACCTTTGAGTTGACGACTCTAGAATGTTATGGGGGCAGCCCTCTTGCATGAGTACTACACCTATGCCACACCCTAAAGCATCACATTCAATAATGAATATTTTAGACAAATCCAAGGTAGCCAAAACTGGAATGGTACACATGGTCGTCTTCAATGACTCAAATAATCGGGTTGCTTCGTCATTCCAATGAAAAGAATTTTTCTTCAATAACATTGTGAGCGGTGTTGCAATTCTACCATAATTCTTCGCAAATCTACTATAGTAACCCATAAGCCCTAAGAATCCCCTAAGGTTTTATAGGGTTTTAGGAATCTTCTAGTCCACCATGGCCTAAATCTTATGGGAATCCACTTTTACACCTTCATGAGAAACAATATGACCCAAGTATTCTACCTCCCCGACTCCAAAAGTACACTTGGAGCACTTGGCAATAAAGGTGTTGTTTAAGAGTGTCCAAAACCTTATTGACATGATGTAAATGTTCCTCTTAGGCCTTGTTGTAGATTAATATATCATCGGACAATACCAGGAAAAACTTTGGCAGAAATGGGCGAAAAATTGAATTCATCAAACTCTAGAAAGTAGATGGTGCATTTGTAAGGCCAAAAGGCATTACTAGAAATTCATAGTGACCCTCATGAGTCCTAAATGTTGTTTTATGAATATCTTCATCATGAATGTTGATTTGATGATACCCTAATCGAAGATCCAATTCAGTCTTCAATGACGGGAATAGGAAACTTATCTTTCATTATGTATTTGTTCAGCTCCCCGTAGTCTGGACACATGCACCAACCTTCATCCTTTTTTCGTACCATTTGAGAAGAGTAAGTGCTCTGACTATGGAAAATAATACATGCCTCCACATCTCTTGTACCATTTTTTTCAATCTCATTCTTTTGTTAATAAGGGCTAATATTGGGTGGTTGGCTTTCAGGTACTAGCTACATAGCATGATCATGATCTCTTTTGGGAGGTAACCCTTACGGCATTTCCCCAAAAAATAAGTACTCATTAATAATAACCTATAGATCTTGTGGTATAATACCTTTTGATGGTTGAGTTTCTCGTGAGAATAGTTGTGCAACAAACCCATTTGCAACCTTCTTAAGAATTTTCTGCATTTGATGAGAATTTACTAATTGTGAGTTTTTGCCTTCATCTCAAGAAACTCAAAAGCCCTCCCTTCAGAATGGGACCACATGAACAAATCCTGGAAGTTCATCTCAACAGTTCCTAAAGTAGTAAGCCATTGGACACCTAACACAATGTCTACACCCCTCATTGAAATGGCATACATGGGGCCTTCTAGCAGATAATCTACCATAGCTTAATCTTATGGCATTTTCTTGAACAACTAACTTTACCTCCATCTGCAACCATGACATGAAACTTTGGGGCTAAATAAACAAAACAATTTAAGCATACGGCCAACTTATGAGTGATGAAGTTTGTGAGTACTTCTAGAGTCAATTATTATTGTCGCCCTTTGTTTTTTCACAAACCCAACAACCTTGAGGGGTTTGTGGAGTGCTAATTCCTGAAATGGTGTGGTAAGAGATAGTTGAATGAGATTCTTCAACCGAGATCTCAGGAACCTCTTCCTCCTCACCAGTTGCTTCCTCCTCTTCTTCCTCATTAGGACCCTCAACGTAGAATAATTTATTCTCATGACATTTATGTCCCTTGCTCCACTTGCTATCAAAACTATAACAAAGACCTTTTGTTCACTTCTCTTCAATTTGTTGAGGAGTCAATCATGTCGGTTGGGGAATTGATGGTGCTAGAATCAAGTGTTCTTTGCGAGTAGTGATACCCCTTCGTTTTACCATATCTTTTTCCTCCCCTCGACAAGCAATTATCATGGATTCGGATATCGAACCTGGATAAAGAAGGCGAACATCCTATTGGATGCTATCCTTGAGTCCACCCAAGAAGAGATCATTTAGATGATCCTCTAAGATGTCATCTACTTGTAAAGATAGATTTTGAAACTGCTGGATATAATCCTTGACTGTTCCTATTTGTCGTAGCTTGGCTATCTGCCTAAAATACTTCCCTATAACACTATTAATGTAGTGTGTTTGGAGTTCATCAAGGAACAAAGACCAAGTAACAAGGAGACACTTCTTTTTCTTTTGCTCACACATCCATCTATACCAAATGAATTGTTGTGGTTTCAGATACAAGGATGTCATTACCACAATTCAAGAAATATAACCCTATCTATTAATTTGGCTTAAAATTTTTTTTTAGTTGATAGATCGAAGTGAGAGGACCGTCTTGATAGCTTATAGTACATATGGCTATAGGATTGCAATCCCCTATATAAGACTTCCAATCATTGTTTTTAGCAAGGAATAAAAAGAGGAGAAATCCTTGTAAGGACTGAATAGATTGTCCATCTTGTTGTTTCCAGTTTGCTTGAGATGGTTAAGAACTCCAAGCCAACACCGGTACTTAGGTTTATTTATTTATTTTTCTAGATCAAAGTGAGAGGAATATATTCAACATAAACAAGCAAAGTGCACATAACATGAAGCAAAAGAAACAACTACTCCACATACACTAGAATGGGCATTGAAATGGTTAAGTTAATAATGCTTGACACAAAGAATTATAACAATATTGAGAGTATTGGGATGTGAAAGTCAACGAAATATTCATCACCAAGAAAGCCTATTCAAACCCATGCCTTGATGTCCCATCCCTTATAACGGCTAATTATGTTAAAAAATATTATCAAACATTAATAATCAAATAATCAAACTATGACATATAAAGGGCAAGTGTCCTGATAGAGGCGTTGAATAATGTAGTATTATAATGACTATGAACGGACACTTTGGAAGAGCATAGTTACTAGGTTCAGTCGGATCTAGACCAAATCCAGTTTGATCTAGATTTTTTTGAAGCGTCTAGATAAATCCGAACTAATTTGTTATATTTTTGTATTTTTAAAAAGCAAAAAAAAACTAAACTAACAACCCTAAAAGTGAAAAAATATAACCCTAATCATATGCATGGGAAACACTTTTCTAAGCGATAATAGATAGCAAAATTGCCAGGAAGAAAAAAAGCAAAGAAGCGTTTTAAGTTCGAGGTATTCTGAAGCAAAGGTGTTCAAGTTCAAAGCAAAGGTATCCCTATTCAAAGAATACAAGGCATTTCGATTTGAAGAGTTCATGGCAAAGTTTGAGGGATTTTGTGTTCGGCTTGGCAGTCCATTACATTTGTTTGGCAATCCCCCCACGTTTGGCTCTATGACTTCGTCATCCAACCCTTGTTCAACTCTATCACCTATAATTGTGCCCAACCCTTGTTCGGCTTTATGATTGCGGCAGAAGTGCTCGGCAACAAAGGTAATCTATTTACATGTTTTTATATTTATGCATTTTTGTTTTAGTTTTAGATCTTTAACGTTTATGTTTTAAGATTTTGTTTTTTTCTAATTTAAATGATTATTGTTTAGTATATAATGTTAATAAATAAATAATAATATTTATTAACGTAAAATAACGGAATGTTATTATTCAGTTATGTAAAAAAAGAATTGTTTTTTTTATTTATTATCCTGTCATAGGCAGGTATATTGCCTTCATCTTTCCATTTAAATCTTTTTTCTCAACCAATAACAAGACATTATTTTTTGTGTTTAAGATTTTATCTATAGTTTCAAGAAAATAGAAAATACATATTTTTATATTTAACTCTAAAAAGATATTTATCTGATATGTGATTGGAAGATGGACCCTCTCCCTTTATTCTTCGCAGAAATCAAAGCAGCCACATATTAAAAAATCTAGTGAGTTCTGTACAATATTATTCATATTTACATTCTAACATGCTGGTCACGAACGATGTGGATTTCACACATCAAATCATCTCTATTGCAATTATGACATAAATCGACAACAGAGGTAAAATGGATGAGAAATATTAATGCATGTCTTATTTTTCTCCACCTCAAGGTTCTCATGATATACCCCTGCTTTTATTCGGATTACATAATGCCGCATGCTTTTCTCCAGGGCTGCACTGACGACCACGGTGACTGAGGTGTATTTGCCAGTTCTGTCTAGGGACACCCACCCGTCCACCTGCACAACACTCACAGAGGCCTGCAGGAGCCCACAATCCATAAATGATAGCCACAACGGGAAATCATCGATCTGATAGGACATCAGACGGCAGTTGGGGGAAGGCGTCTTAAAACCATCCATGATGTCATTGATTTCCGCAATTCTCCTCACCATCACAAGAAATTAGTCACCAAATTTGAAATTTGATTGATGTTGTTCTCTCACCAGGATTTAACAACAACGTTTGTGTTGGTGATTCCTTCAATGCAGGTGTCCTGGTTTGTAAGACTGGAGCTTAGAAATGTCATGACATCGTTGTTGACATAACTATCCCCCTCGAAATTCAGCCTCACTACAGCCTCCAAAGCTTCTGTGAGCTGGTCCATCCTGTCGTCAAGCAGTTCTACATGGTCTTGAAGCATGCTCTGCTCTAATCCGGTGGACGCTGTTGCTGTATAACCCCACAGCCATCGTGGAGGTCCTTTCCACTAAGCCAATTCGCGCTTTGACAGAAACATTAACGAGCTCGGAAGGAATCGCCGAGGGCAATTCTTGTAAGCCCGCTAGAGTTGAAACACACTATTGAGGATCAGCAGTGCCCTCACAAGCCGCAGCGGCAAAATGATGCAAGCTTCCACTCTTCCTCGCCAAGTATCTTACAAAAAAAATTCTATGAATGATGTTTGAAGGGATGACTCCGACGGCCACACAGACAACCAAAAGCCACCAGCGTGACGGGGGATGCCGTGGCAGACACTACTTCTCGTTCATCGATACTGGCATCAATTTCTGCCCTTCCCAGTCAAACAGGGTTTCCCTTCAAATTGCAGTTTGGTTTATTTCCCGGGGACCTCATTTTTGCCAACTACATTTCCTGCATTTCAAATTGGGTCCATACAAATGCCTCTGCATTTACATCCTCAGGTTTATGCTTCACTTACACAAATTTCTCCCTCGCAACCTCCTATGTTCCAGTTTGGTCAGCTTAGATGCCCGGCTCCAATTTCACCACATTATATTTTGGGGAAAAGCTGTGATGCCGCTTTCTACACAACATATTTTAGATTATGTAATACAAAATTTATATCTGCATGAACTGCAACAGAATAACCTCTCTGCGAATCATACAGAATCTATCATTCTGAGTCTGAGATCACCCCTTGCAAATCAACATGTATCTGCACAAGAAATTCCATTGCAAGAAAGCAGAGGCAACATGGATAATGATAAATTGTCACGAAAAAATATGTCAAATCTGTTTTCATCTTTGAAATCTAATGCTGGACAATATCGGGGCACTCCTTCCATGGCTCTTGAAAATGAACAGATAAAATCTTCTAATTATGCATCTGAAGTTGAAATGCCAGCAATAAACAAAATTTATAAGCCTTTTACTCATGTTCCAGTCATTCCACAGCGGGCTCAAATTGAAGGTAGTTTAGTACAATCCTCTTCTAGTGGACTCCAGACAGGTGATCGAGGCATGGGGGATAGAACTATTTATGGTGTGAGGGCCGATGGATCAAGAACATCTACAAATACATCAGAAGGTTTATGGTCTGTATCAGATGCTAGCAGGCTCACTATGATGACAAAGTGAAGAAAATGCCAGGAGACAAATTACCTCATAGAAGTGGGTTGCAAATGCCAGTAGCGAATGCTTCTCGTTCAACTGAGGGAATCCTTAAAAAAACTAAAGTGGCAGATGATGTTCCTTTACAAAGTGGCATTGTACAAATTTTTAAACAACCTGGCATTGAGACTCTGAGTGATGAGGATAATTTTCATTGAGGTAAAGATTAGATGTCAAATCCGTGAACAAAGAGATAAGGATATGAAAGCTAAATCAAAGGACATGAAGGTAAATGATGTTGCTAGTTGTAACCATTCTTTTTCTTATCTTTTCATGATGTTTATTGTGTTTCAGTTTCATGATTTTTTCTCATCTTAATGATGCCAAAAGATCAAGCTGCTCGGAGATATAAACCCCCTGGTAAATCAACCATCCAGGGAGATAGGATTTCACCCATTTCTCATCGGGGTACCACATCATCAAGGGGAGAAAAGCGAAATTATATACATTCCAAATATACATAGAACGTATTTTTGATATGCAGGAAATGCATAATTTTTTTGACATATACACAAATACATATTTTTTTGATGATATATACAAAATTCATCTGTTAATGAGACAAAATATGTATGTTTAATCATATATACACAAGGACGTATTCTAATAGCTAAAAAACACCTTTTTTATGTCATACGAAAAATACAGATGTTTAATTGGTAAAATACAAAAAAACAAATACACAACGACATGCTTTTTCAAAGACAAATCTTTCGATATATATATGCATAAGATATAGTTTTGGGATGACACGCACACAAAAAATATGATATTAAGATTTTCCGGCAATAAATTTACAAACCACAATTTTCTTAAAGAGATGCACACAATGCATCTCCAAAGTCACACAAGATATTTTGTCGTGTATACACATTACCATAGTTACCATGTTCGAAAAGTTCGGGTTGTTCGGATAGGGAAAAAAGTTCGGAAGTTCAGAATTTTGTAAAAATTCGGTTCGGTGCGGTTTGGCTCGAAAAAAATTATAAATTTTTTAAAAAATAAAAAATATGAATAATTACCAACAAAATTATAAAAAACTAAAATACTTATTAATAATATACTAAAAGTTAAACCTAAAATAATTAAATTTATGTAACTAGTTACTAAAGTAACTTAAACATTCGGTAATAAATTCAAGTATTACTATTATTAAGTATTAATCTCTACATATTGCTATTAAATTATTAATGTCTCTAAATAATAAGAAGTTGCTTGGTCCAAAAATGTGCAAAAATGGATTTTATGAAAATAAGAAAAAATATTGCCATCAATGCGTAGAGCTTGAGAAAATATACACTTTTGGAGAAACGGCACTAGAAACTGAGCCATAGAATGAAAGTTATGGCACATGCAAGTTTTTGCTGCTACATCTTCCCGGACCCTTTCCAAAAATGGCAAATTTTTTTCTTTCCTTGTGTAAAAAATCCAAAACCGAACTTTTTTGCCAAAAAAGGAAAAAAAAAATTAGTACCGAACCGAACCTAGCGAACAAGTTCGCTTTTTCCCTGAAAAATTCGGTCCCGAACCGAATTTCGCCTGTGTTCGCCCAAACATGGTAAACTATACACATTACATATATGTTTGCTAAGCTAGAGGTGGAAGAAAAGACGGCATCCATAGAAGCTGTTAGTTGTAGGTTACTTTATTGGAATGGCTACTACGTCCTTGGCGTACTTGCAATGTCCCAAGCTAAAGGTAATAAGAGTCCTCACCATTTGATGTTTTATCAATTCTTCATTTATGTGTTAACTTATGCAAAAACTAATATCAATAAAATATTCAATATGCCAATCAATGTTGCAATACATAGACATACATTTCTACATATCCGGTTTGCAAACACCAAAATACCTGCTTCATTTTTCAACGAATGATGATGATAGACAATGTTTTTTACAATTAATATACTTTCAAATACACAAGTTAATGCTATTGGACTGAACATTCTGCTACTCAAGCACATGCCTTTAGACTTGTACATGCTAAATGGCATCATTGCATTTTCAGCAGAAAGAAAGACAAGCTACAATACATAGAATTATGTAATTCTACGATTTGCATTGAGCCACCTAAAATTCAAAAATTTAAGGAAAAACAATGTTGCCCTTTGCACCTGTACTGTATTTTATTTCAAGTTGATGCTTCTTGTCAAGGATTTGTAATTGTTGTCAAAAGTTTCAAATGTTGACAAATGCTTTCAATACTACTAACGTTTTTTTTTGTTTCATTGTAAATCTTGACTATAATTTTTCACAAGGATTAATGTCTGATATTGTATTCAAAGCATGGTTACCTAAGTCTCGGGGACAAGGGGGACGGGGGAAGGGAGGCACGGGGTTTCTAGGACAGCAAAAAAATTCCCAAATTTTGGGGACAACAGGGGGTTGGCTATTAAAATAATATATAAAAAATAATATTTTAATTGTATTCAATGAAATTTAGGAATTTAAACTGTGTTTAATGTATTTTAGGTACTTTCAAGATCATAATTTGGTGTTCTTGGTAAAAATAACAATTATTTTAAAAGTACAACCATCAGAAAACTTTTAACATATGTAAAAAAATAAGGGGCGTCCCCTCTAAGTTCCCAAGTCCCCCAAAACGTTTGGGACGTCCGGGACATCACCAAAATCTAGGGGACACGTCCCCGCATAACACTGATTCAAAGTAAGTAAACCTATGCAACCAATGAAAACTTAAGACATAATACTTGAAAACTTAGACATCAATACGATACTTTTTACTACAAAGCAATTTTCTTCAGCAAGATTCGCCATTCTATGGACTTATTTATAACGTTCATTTTTTATTTTTATTTTTATTTTTATAATATTAATGACTAATAACTAAATAATAGCATTTGGTTATAATAATATTTAGTTTATAAACGTTAATAATTGAATGTTATTATTTAGTTAACTTATGTAAAAAATTATTTCTTATCATTTCTATCTTATTATCTATTACAAGTAAATAATTAATATAAATAATAAAAACAAAATTAAAAAAGTTTATTACTCTATTTTTTGTAATTTATTATTTTATTTTTAATAGTTTAATTATGTTGATAGGCATTCTACAATGGTAGTAAGGGGTGGCACCTAATGGTGTGTGATTGTGTAAACGATTATTTTCTACATTAAATTTGACGTCCATTTGACTGTCACTTAAAAGTTTCTTTTTAAACTTGAGAAATCAACCAAAAAAATAGTAGTATTTTTTACTATATGGTAGAGTTTGAGGCCCTTTTTTTGCCGGTGAGTAAGAGGGAAATATGAAGAGTATGAAATAAAGGTATTAATCAATGGGATATGGATAAAAATCCAAGATAAAAAACCTTGATATTATAATATATATTGGCATTTTTCAAATAGATGTATTTAAGATATCTGTAGCAGTTTCAAATTTTAATTATCATGCCAAGAGGCACTCTATAATGGCAAGCAGGGGGGTTGGTGGCCTGTAATGTCCGCAACTCTCTTAAATCTGTCCGTCCATTTGTCTGTCAATAAGAAGTGTTTTCCTAGTAGTTAATGTGCAATAATTTTAGTTTATACAAGTTTGTAAAAAAAAATCAACCTTATTATATATTGATTAATAAATGTTTATATATATTCTAAAATATGTATTGAAAATTTTATTTTAAAAAATCGCATGAAGGTATCCTATCAGCACCATCATGGTAAGTCGCCTGTTGGAGATGAAATGCATTGTCCAATAAGATGCCAATCCCAAACATATAAAATGCACTCTATGTGGTTCAAATATCACAAGGACTATAAAAAGGGTTTTTTGTACCATTATATTGGGGGTCTAGATGTGAAAATTTTCCCAATAACAATAGAGCAAGACAAATATGCATCATTCGTTGATTGAATTTGAAGCAAACATGAATCAAAGACACTTGCAAACAACATCAACAACTTCAAAAAAGGCTAAAAGCAAATGCAATATGACACAAATTGGCTCTTTTGGTAGCTCAATTTCTTCATGGTGCTTTCCCAAGAAAGTAAAAGTGCATAGGAGATGTTAACCTTCATTGAAATCCACAAGAAAAGCATGTGATTCACAAATTGATGGGTAGGTTTTTTTATGCGAACATCCCTTTCAATGTTGTTTTGAAATCTGCATACAAGTGATATACTAGAGGGGATTACAAATTTCGAGAAAGGTACACAATGCCTCTTTTGAAACCCTGAGAACTATTTTGTACGAAGAGGAAGTGACCTCAAGATCTAACAAACTCGATAAAATGGAAAAGAATAGGAAAAAATCAGGTTGCATTGTAGTACATGATAAGTGGTCTGATACAAAGCGAAGGCCCCTCCTAAACATTTCTCACACAGTGCCCAAAAGGTGTTATGTTTATTAAATCAATTGATGCAAACAATGAAGGTGAACACTACAAATTCATTTTGAAATGCATTGAATTTGCTTTTTCTAGAAATTCTTATGGACAGGTTTCCTCATCTATTTTGGACCCCACACACAATGCATGTGTTTAAATCTTTTTGCTCAAAGATCTAGCAAAGATGGAGAGGGTAAATAGTGTTGTAAGAGAAGGGAAACAAATCTCAAAATTTTATAATTAATCACCACTTGACCTCGAACTAGTGTCGCTCATTTGCAAAGCGTAAACTCTTTTCCCCTGTTGAATCAAGATTTGCATCTAATTTTATCACTTTGCAAAGAGAGGTGAAGGAGAGGGACAGCTCTAAGAAAAGTTGTGGTTAGTGAAGCATGGGCACAATCTAAGTTTTCTAAGGAAAGTCTTGCAAAAGACATTGACAGAATTATCTTAGGAAGTTCATTTTGGGAGGGTGATAAGAAGGCCCTAAAGGTGTTTTGAGCTTGAGAGTCAGTCTGCTAGAAGAGGACATCAATATATCATAACAGAAAATCAACTCATATCAATCAATTTAATTTGGTCAAAATGGTAATATCTACATATTCTAAATTTGTAATCTATTCTTATTCTAAATAGATAGTTTGTATCTCTAAAAGATAGTTATCTAGTTCTATGTTTTTTTATTTGTAAATAGATAAAGAGCGATATAGTATTGCGATCAATCAAGAACATTATTCATATTTAACTCATTATCCAAATGATCTGTCTAACACAATTAGACCAGATTTGGTGAAATCTGAAGAGAAGTGACAGCAATATCTAGTGACCTAAATAAAATGAAAATGAATTGGAGAAAATCAAGTTGCATTGTAATAAGCAATGAGTAGTTTGATACAAAGTGAAAGCCCCACCTAACATTCCAACACAATTCCCAAAAGATGTCATGTTTATCAAATCAATTGATGCAATCAATGAAGTGAAGACTACAAATTTCATTTTCAAATGGATTGAATTTGCAATTCTAGGAATTGAAGAAAAATATGTAGTCCAGGTTATTATAGATAATGCAGCAAATTGTAAAGCAACGGGTGAATTTCTTATTGACAGGTTTCCTCATCTGTTTTGCTTAAAGACCTAGCAAATTTGGAGTAGGCAAATAGTGTTGTGAGCGAAAGGAAACAAACTTCCAAGTTTATATTTAATGACCATTTATCCTTGCGCTAGTGTCGCTCATTTGCAAAACATGAACTTCTTTCCCCTGTTGAAACAAGATTTTATATAATTTTATCACTTTGCAAAGAGAGGTGAAAGAGATGACAGCTCTAAGAAAAGTTGTGGTTAGTGAAGAATGGGCACAATCTAAATTTTTAAAGGAAAGCTTTGCAAAAAATGTTAGGAAAATTATCTTAGGAAGTTCATTTTGGGAGGGCACTAAGAAGGCCCTAAAGGTGTTTTAACCACTTGTTCAATTGTTAGAAATTGGAGATGGGACATTGTAGACATCCGATGGGATAATGCAGCAGGGTATTATTCAAATCCTAAGCTTATAGAGGTGGATCATGATGCAAATGAGGAGGTAAAGAATGATATATTGAAAATAATAAACAGATTGATTTGTGATGATGATGAAAAGGCTAAGGTGAGAAAGTAGCTCACTACATTCAAGAACCAATAGGGGCGTATTTTTTAGTAAGGAGGCACAAGAAGACATCAGTTGCATGGATCCCAGTTATGGTAACAGACTTATGGGTCTTCCATTTCAGAGCTACAAAAGTTTGGCGTGTGTGTTCACAAACCAGTGTGTTACATGTGAAAGAGACTACAATGTAAATGATTTTATCCACACTAGCAAGAGGATTCGACTAAGAGCTAAAAAACTCTCAAATCTTGTGTTTGTCCACAACAATTTACATTTGCTTGAGAGCAATCTTACAAAAGAAGATGGTGATTCTCACCTTGGGGAACCATCCTTCAAATATATTCAGGAAAATATTGATTGTGATGATGAGTGAGATACAGGATTAGATGATAGGGCTACTACTAGTTTTGATTTTGAAGAAGGTTTTGATGTTGAAGCAGGTTTTGATATAGCAAATGTTTGAAACTTTTAAGTTTCATTTCAATATTGAGCTTACTCTAAATGATGGATATTATGCTCTCTTTTAATGTTATTCAAATTTCAAACTCATGCATTTGTCAACTTTACAAGCTTTAATTTTATGCTATTATTCGGTAGGTGGTTATATTTTTGCATGTTTTACATGATTTACGTTATGTGTGTGTGTGTATCAAACCGTATTTTTCCAAACTTATTTTTGACCGCCGGATTTTTTTTTGCCCTTCCGAACAAATCCAGATTTCCAAACCTAATAACTATGGGGAAAGTGAAGCAACGGGGCATGCATAAAAACATGTGCTTGCATGTATGTGAAAGATCCAAGGAGATGTAATTGTACGAATCATCCCACATAAGCATGATGTCGATAAAAAATTGGCATCTACCATATCTCATGCAATGTTCGTATTCAAAGTTGCCATATGTTGATTTTGGCTTCTGCAAATTATATTGTGCTACTATCAAATCTCAACACAGTATCACAGCTTGCGTAGCTCTATGTCAATGAGAATGACAGGTATAGTGATGAAGACGTGTACAGAGAACGAATTTCGATAAACAAAACAACGGAACAAATGGCTAGCAAAATGATGAGACATGGGACTGTCTACACATATAGGTCATAATAAAAGATAGAGCATAAGGCATGGGCACATGAATGTGAGATGGTGTGTTTAAAAATATGAGTGGAAAAGCATTAAAATTTGCATTTTTAAGAAGAGTAAAAGCGAAAAAAAAATAGATTGTTTTGTTATATTATTTCACAAATGTGGCAAAATTTTCAGCTTTTGGACATGCATGGTTTGCAAGAAATGAATTAATTGAGGTTTCAAGGGGTTTTTTAAGAAAAAAAAAATTTAAAAAATACTACAGTTTTATATCTCAAAAAAATAGTGGTTGTACAAAATTCCTCGAAAGGGTTTTTTTACACCAAGATTTTAGGCATGCTCGCAAATTTTCAAGGCCAAACTCCTCTTGGCTTTTGAGTTACAAAATTAACTATATTTTTCAGGCTAAAATACGGAAACAATAAAAACGGGAGTTTTGGGAGGTCTTTTTCAAAAACTCTTTGTGGGCGTGGTTTGTTACCACCGCCCGGAGTGTGTGGCCAATTTTGAGGTTTTGGGTCCTCTCCTCTCAATTTGGCGGATGTGAATTAATTGTTTCTTAGGCTTATTTGGGGCAAAAATTTAAGTTTATTAAATAAACTTATATTTATGAATATTCAACCCTAGTTTTTAATGAACTTTCTAAATCTTAGGCTAAAATCATAATAAGAAATTTTAGCCAATGAGAGCAGACCTGTACATGCATATTTTGTGAAGCTTGGAGGTCGATCATGGCGTCTCACATGGAAGATCTTGGACTGATTTTTCTTGCTTTTGGCAGTGTATTCTTGCTTTGGGAAACCTCCAGGCTTGTATGCTCTTTCAGATTGAAAATAGAAACAATGGCATTTTGCAGCATGGATTGTTGATACTAACAATGTCCCACTGGATTGGGGAACATATTACAGGTCATAGAAGACTCGGCGAGTTTTTGAAAAACTCGGATGTCAACATGATGAGTCAAACAAGCTTGATTTAGCAAGTCCAAGGGTGAGTCTGTAACTTTTTCAAGAAGGCTCTCCAATGTCCAAACGACAATATTTTAGGATAAAATCACAAAAAATCCCCATCCCACACTCTTAGAAGATTGGAAGCAGTGTTGGCATGTGTGTCCAGCGCTCCCCGTGAGTTTCGTGACATGGACTAACCGCCTCTCGTAGATCCTAACTCTGTCGATTATAGCGGAGACTAACACCTATGGGTTTTGGTCTAACGGCAATCGTGGTCCAACAAATGGTATCAGAGCGACAGGTCTCGAGTTCAAAACTCACTGGGTAACGCTGAGGGGGAGATTGTTGGCATGTGTGTCCAGCGCTCCCCGTGAGTTTCGTGACATGGACTAACCACCTCTCGTAGATCCTAACTTTGGCAATTGTAGCAGAGACTAACACCTATGGGTTTTGGTTCTAACGGAAATCATGGTCCCAACAAGCAGTTGGGGGTATTTAGAGAGAACTCCAGGAGGGGGGCTGGAGGATCAAGATCAGAAAACAACAACATAGACCTCAAAAGCTCTGTATGGAACATATTGGAAAATAGTGATAATGAACTCAAATGATAAGGAGTTCAATTTCTAGTTGTATATAGGATTGAAGTGGAATATTATACTTCCATGCATTTAATATTTCCTAATGAGACAATGATAGAATATATTATTAGACAACGATAATCAAATAGTCAAAATGTCAAAATGTCACACATAAAGGGCAGGTGCCTTAGTGGAGGTGTTGAATAGATGTAATCATAGTATGCCTATTCGGCGAGTACTCGCCAAATTTCTGCTAGGTCAAATATTCGCCCAAAAAACTTGCCACCCAGAAAATGTGAATATTCACATATATTCGCCACAAATATTCGCTAAAACTCGGAAAATTTGGCCCAAAAACTCGCCATACACCCTCAAGACTCTGAATATTTGCCAAAATTTGGCGAATTTGGCCCAAAAACTTACAAAATGGTTGGAAAAGGCATTTGTGGGCACTTACAAAATGACCTACTTTACCGTTATTTTGGGTTTATCTATGTCCTCTATCATAGAAATGTAAGAACACGATGAACAAACTGCCAATCATACTTCCAATGCGATGAGGAATTTTTTGGCTGGAAGATCAGATTAGGTGTTGAGTTTTGCACGCAATTACAAACTGTATTATCCTCTCTAAAAAAGTAAAACACCATTTGTAGTAATGCGATATTTCTTCTAAATTATTTTATGGGATTATGAATTCTGCCAAATCCGCTCATGAGATCAAATCTCTGTTGTGAGAAAGAAAATTTTGTTTGTGTTTTAATAGTCTGTATTAGTTTAATTATTTTTTTGATGATAACAATCATCATAAATTCATAACACTTATCAGCTGGCTGTTGTATTCACATGATGATGCAATTTTGTCTGTATTTGTATTCAAATCTAATAGATAACAATATCCCAACATTTTACAGACTCATTTGATACCTTTTTGTAGCTATGTTTTGCATAAATTTATGCTTTTAAAAGAAATTTGTGTATTTTTTAAGTTGCCGAGTATTGTCGAATATTCGCCGAGTCTTGCCGAGTCAAATTTTTATGGCTGTGCCGAATGCAAGTATGCGCACTATGGATGTAATATCATGAAAAAGGTGGATTGACTCCTGGGAAAATTGAAGAATCACATGGAATGTATTAAATATAGTCTTGGATATATGTAAAATGTTGGAAGTGTATTGTGCATCATTCTACAAGTGAGCATTGTATCAAATAAATTTGACTCCTCCCACATCACATATAATGTCTGTGTTCATAGTTAGCATTTTCTAATAATAACTTATAATATTATGCTGCTCTCAACAAAAAAAGCTCATACATATTGTAGAAAAACACTTTTTCCAATTCCTTCATGATTGAGAAGTATGCATACCCAATGTCCATCTCTTTTTCAATTTTTTGTTAACTATCTGTTCAATTCAAATAATAATAACATAAAATGAACTAGACACTGTACCTGAGCCAGATAGATCTGAGAGCCAGCTTCTAAATATGTCGAAAGACCTTCAGTTGAATCATTCTCTAGCATATGGCACCCATCTTGATTGTGTTTTCCATCACTTGCATCGCTCTGAATTTGTCTGCTCTTCTTGCATAGATTTATGAAGCTAGAAAATGGTAATGAAAATCTATCATTCAGACAAATATAATCCAGTTTATTAATGTTTCCATGCTTCACTTCCAATCTTTTTTCATGATTATACCATACACAAAAAACAAACGGATTTCTTTTATAAACAACTTCCAACTAGTCATCAAATATCAACTAGAACATATCAAATATTAACTAGAACATGTCAAAAAAAAAAGCCTGAATGTTAACTCTGGCAAATATGAGAGGAACTCAACAACTTACCCTATCATGGCTTCTAATATCTCCGTAAAATACTGATCCTGATCGAGACAGCATTTGCCTCAACTACTGATATCCCAACGTGTATCTGAAAACAAGAATTACGATCAAGTTTAATTGTTCAATCAACTCTCTCGTTAGGTAAAGAGCCAATATTAATGATGATTTTATGAAAGATGAAAAGTGAAAAGATGAGATGACATCATACAATCAACATCAAGACAATAAAAGACTGTTACAAGCCACCTCCATGGGCATTTCTTAGCCAAGACAGGACATACTACAAAATTGAAAGTTTTAAAGACTTCAAGATTATCTGTGTTAAAGAATCATTAATTTTATCCCAAATTCAAAGGCCTGAAACCTAAAGTTGATGTTGATCAATGTATTTGATGTCAGAGAATAAGTCATAGTTTGGCTCCCGATAGATGATGAATAAGTCCCACCAAAGATGAGATTGTGCTTAAATATGTGCCCAAAATAAACATATAGGGGATGCTAGGCATCCAAGCGCATTATTATGGTTTTCTTCCATGTTTCTCCTCAATCTATCATGGCCTAAAAAGAGATAAAATCATGAAAACAGGTCAATTTGCTTCTGAAAATTTACCATTCTAGGGAGTTTTAATCTATAAAATTTATGAAGCCCAAAGCACTCAAAAATCCCAGCTCTAAGCTCCCTGTTCAAATCATGTGTTGCTTCCTTTAAACCAGCTGAAGGTGATGAGTAATAGCAGAAAAAGTGTAATCTTAGATGTGTTGGCTATTTTTATACTACCATTTGTGCACTTAACCAATCAGCCATTCATTTAGCAAATATTCAGGAGCACCACGTGTCACCTTTTCAGGAAGGAGCCGTCCTTTGTAAATGTCTTACCCGAAGCACTTTATAGAGGCAAGTCGGTCTTATTGCTTGATGATAGAGAACCCTTTGATCACTCCATAACTGAACTATTACTATTAATTCTAAATTATCAACGCATCCACATTCCATTAGATCAAACAAAACAGTCCAGACATGTATTACTTCATGGAAACTCGAATATTACACTAATGGCGAATTCCACTCAATAGCATACAACCAACTTCTATGCAATAGTCCCAATCCTATCCCCTAACTTATTCAACACTTTACATGCTGGCCTGAAGAAAATGGCGGCATTTCCTTAAAATACATTCTCTTAAAAACCAGCAGCATTCCCCTCTAACCTCCCTCTCTCTTCACTCATGCAGTGGATACATGGACTTGTAAGGAGAGCGAAAGAGAAGAAGATTGAGGGGTGGATCATGCAGATCACCGGATGTTCCCATGCAGCTTGGACACCTATTTCATGTATCTGCCAAGTGGCAAACTCTTCGTTGTCTCCTTTGCATGGTCAACGGTCAATCTGCTAGTCTATTATCACTGTGGTCATCCTCCAGTGCTCCTCTCAGATGTTGGCTCATTGTACTCCACTCCTTTCACAGCACTCTGATCCCTTGTTGTCTCTTCTCTGCTGCCCTTCCTCATCCTTCAGCACCATGTCAAAGGGTTTGGGGCTCTGCCTTTGCCTTGCTTGTCGATTGGTGCTAGCCCTTTGAGTCATGGTTCAGCACTACTCCCTCAGCACTCCACACTTAAGCAAAATTTGACAAAATTTGGGGCCAATATTCCCCCAAAGTTAACTTGGTTGTCCGTCCTCAAATAGATTATCTTGTAAGAACCTCCAATAATATGGTGAGTAAATCACCTCTTGCAAACCCATTCCATTCTACGAGTGTTGTCGCTGCCTTCTTTGCTAATTTCTTCAATTTCGGGGTCAACATGCAGAGCATATTTCTATTTTGAACGGCCACAGTTCCATTCATGGTTAATTTCTCTACAGCGATCTAAATTTCTTCTTTTGCATCCTTCATTTTCTTGTAGACCTCTTGTTGCTTAGCATCGAGGTCGGCCATCTCATTCCTTAACGTGAATACCTCCTTGTCCAATGGCGCTTTGATAGCACTGGCCTTTTTCTGCAAAAGGACCTTCTCTCAGCGCATTCATTATTTTAGCCTAGTTGTTTGCAGCCTTGTACTTTTCTTGCCCTTCCCTTGTTCTGGCCATAGTTATCGGGTCGGGTATGTCAATAGTTTATATAGTGTGGCCATCACAGTCCATTTAATTGTTTAAAATATCGAGCCCCTTCTAGTCGTGTTCCCACTCCTTTTTGAGCACGACCAAAACCGCTTGTAACTCCATTGCAGCTCTATCTTCCATGGACTCCGCAATGGCGATCATCACAGCTTAGCATCTGGCAACATCCCAACTAATGGTCACTACACTGCTAATTTTGAATGTGTTGCTTCTGCTATCTTCAAAACGTCCTCAATGGCCTTAACCAATGTGTCAATTTGTTTTCCATTTCCTCATCATTTCTCTAAAGGCATTGTTTTCCTCCCTCCAATGCCATTATCGCATGTTTCTAGCCCAACATACGTCGACCAGATTTTGTTCCATTCATCAAACTGGTCAAGGCGACCTACCCATCAGAGAGCCTACTCACTGTCACACATAATCCTGTCAAGCTGCGTTTATAGGAGTTTTGATGTTCCTTAGGTAGATGGGAATAGTTGAAAAATCGTGGAGATTGCATATTGTAAAATACAATGATTCGTCAATTCTGTCTAACTAGGAAATGAAAGGAACTTCCATGCTACCAAGTCGGTAACTGGTAAGTTTGGCTCTTAGGCCTATATCTTCCCTTAACCTCACTTCCACTTGTTGTAGGGAAACACTTTCATCCATCTCCATCTCATATCCTATGTTGCCTTAGGCGAGAGGAGAACTATCATGAATCTGCATTTCTTCACCTCGTGTGCTTCCTCCTGCAATTCCTCTTCCTCTTCTTTGGCAGTAGCCTCTACTGCATTGTTTGGCTCTGCAACCGCGCTTGCATTGCCACTTAGCTTGGTGGCCCATACTGTGAACTTCACTCGCGCATTGTCCAGCACATCCCCTTCCCAATTCTTGACCCCAATAAAGATCATTGTCAGCCCTACAGTCTTCATATATTTCTATAATCCAGAATACGCACCTCGAGCAGTCAACGATTACCATGGTGTCTACCACTCAAATTCCAGGACACAAGAAACGTCCTTTCCTGCTACAACCACACTTAACAGCATCTGCAACTGGCAATTGTGATAAAGGGAATAGTGATCTCCTTCTAAATTGCTATCTTGAAAAGAAGATTCAGAGGAGATTACCAGTACCACTATTGTGATAGAACAGTATGACTGTTCCACACTGTATTATTCCATAGCTTATGTACAAGACCTTGATTTAGCGTCAGTTATGTTACAAGACCTCTAATTCAAAAGTCCTCCCTTACTGGATTTCTAAGCTGTCCTACAAATAGTGGATGAGATAAAACTCTCTGATTCTGGCACAGTAACAATAGACATTGTGTTTGAACCCAGCACACAAACAAGACTGTAAGTGGTGCAATAGTTACCTGTACAAGACCTGGACGGTCAGATGTTACAAAACTGCTTCTAATTCCAGCTCGATCCTCCAAAAGATTCCTTCCATAGCTTCAACACAAGAATGGCTGGGTACAATAATATACAAGAATGTACTGAATACCAGGGTTTTGTTATCTGCAAGATAACTGCCACAATGCGACCATACGTGGCCTACAATACTGAAATTGTCAAAGATGTGGGGCATCTGACTTCGAAAGAGCTAGGATCTCTGTGTTACTTTTTCTGACGTTTTCTATGGGATGACTGTTCAGACTCAGTTGCTGCATTTCCTGAAGAGATGGTGACCAAGCAACGTCTTAATCAATTAAAGGCCCAGTTGCTCCTAGATCAGCACGCCCCTCCTTGAAGAGAGAATGTCCATTTTTCTTGGGAAGGTACTTGACCTGCTTTGATGATTTGAGAGGGAGGGATCTCGTGTTGTCTTATTTGTTTACCCATGCATCAAACATTCGGTCCAACTCTGCTGGAATGCTGCAATCAGGATTGATTTCTGCAACATATGAAGTGGTCCAATAAAGGTGGAAAATACCAACACCGGAGTTCAACTAGGTAGCCGGTATGGGTGCGGGTACGGGGATCCGGTATACTGGTACAAACATTTTTTGGGGGGGCGGGTACGGCACTTGGATATGACTGTACAATACATATATAATAATGCATAGAGTAAACAAATTAATAAATAAGTGAAATATGCACAAAACATAAGTGAAATAGCCACAAAACATATTTGATAATTCAATGCATTTTGTCATGATATTCATTGTTTGAACTTAGAACAAGTGCATTGTTCAAATGTTACAATGTATACACAAAAATGAAGATAAATCATCATACTAATAGTCTAATTATAATCATAATCAAATGGCTCTGCCTCTTCTCCAATGTCTTCAACGAGAGCATCATCACCATCATGTGGTTCATTAAAACCACAAGCATCAGGAATAGAACCACAACCATCAGCAGTGCCACTCCTGCTAGCTCCACTATGTAGGTCATGCAAAGTACGCTCTAGGTCTGGGTCTAGAAAAGTTGGGCAATGGAAGCATCCAAGTTTGGAGTCTTTGGGTCTATATCCCAACATTTTGTTGGCCCTTGCTTGTACTCATCCTTCTTGTGTGATAGAAGTGCACGTTAGAATGCACGAAGACCAAATCCTTTACTTTTTTTGCTCCCAACTTGTTGTGGTTAACTGAGTGGATAAAGGAGTATGTACCCCAATTCCTCTCAGCTGAAGAACTCACAACCTATTGAGGCAAGCTACAAAGTCAATGCAAAATTAAAATTTTAAATTTATAAAAGTAAAAACTTAAAAACTTAAAGAAAGAGTTAAGAAATTAAAAAAATTAAAATCTTACTTGTGATAAAACTTTTATTGCAAGTGGCATGAGGTAGGTGTATGCTTGTCCATGGAGGTACCACCACAAATAAGCATCCATCTTGTAGTTGTCACGAAGAGCGCTAATGGAGTGATCCCTGGAGGATATGAAATTCACAAACTCTGCTCTAACCAAGTCTTCTACTTTTGGATCTGGGAAGAGTCTAGCAAATGCTGCCTTATACCCCTCACTAACTTCAACATCCCCTATATGGTGGGACCCTCCTGGGCAAAGAAAGGATCTCCGCACTTGTAGTATTTTGGAGTCAAGGCAAAAGCAAGAAGATGCAATGGGGTGGTCATTTTGTTCCACCTTTCAATGAGATGTGACTGCACTTCATCGAAGAAAGTCTCTGTAGGATCTTGCTCTTTGGCATTTATGATGGTCTTAATCTACTCAATCATTGAGTCGATTCCATCATAAATCTCACCCATACATGGATGATCCATATCAACAAATTTCAACATACTCACGATGGGCTCGGTAAAATTGAGCAAGTACTCCACATGATCCCACCATGTGTCATCAAGGATCAACAATTTCACATTTATGGCCTTCTCACTATTTACTTGCCTCCATACACCCCAAAGGTCCCCAATAACCATGCCACTCAATGCCGCTTGCACCTTCACAAGTCGTCTCAAGACGAGCGTGTGCGAGGCAAATCGAGTCTCAACAACCTAATAAGAAATTAAAACAAATAAAATTAAGACAAGAAAATTTAAAACATTCAAAAATCAAAATTCTACAAATTACAAACTTATAAAATTAATTTAATGAATTTATTAAAATAAAATTTAAAAATTATTTAAAAAAAATAAAAAAAATGTTACCTTTAATAGCTGCAATGTCGAGAATCTTGGAAGATGGCTTGGGACATGTGGTGGTTGTTGACGAACATCTGAATCTCACTGGCCTCCTCATAGACTTGTTTGATCCAAGCAATTTTTATGCCCAATTTTTGTAACATTAAGTTGAGGGAATGAACCACGCAAGGTGTCCAGAATATGTGCCCGTACCTTGCCTCAACCAACAACCCTGCAACTCTACAATTTTTTGCATTGTCTGTTACAACTTGGACAACGTTTTGAGGTCCCACCGCCTCAATAGACTCTATGAGGATGTCAGACAATGAATTGGGCATCCTTCACCTGCCCCTCACAATCAATAGCCCTCAGAAACATTGCCCCTTTAGGGCACACTGCAACCACATTGATCAATGGCCTATTTGTTGTATCTTTCCATCTGTCGGAAACGATGGACACCCCTGTTTCGAGCCATTGATTCTTGATGGGCAGCAATGCCTTTCAACTTTTTTCTTTCTTTTGACAATAAGGTGTGCGCACACCTTTTCATACCTGGGCTAGTGTACCCTTTAGGGGCTTCATTAATACATCTCATCATATCCACCTAGTATGGTGATCTAACAACATTAAAAGGGACACCACATGCGTAAATAAAACGCCCAATACCTTGGTCGGCTATGTCCCTACTTTCATTCTGGAATGCCCTTTCCAATGGGCCTGCATCTTTTGTTCTTTTGTGAGAAAGAGGTGAATCCTCTTCCCCTCTGGCTGCAACTGGTGTAGACAAAAATGGGTGATCTGGGGCCACAACATCAACAGAAAGGAGAAACAAGTGGTTTGTTACTCGATCTTCCTTTTTTTGCCATAGGATGCTTGGATTTTAGGGCAGTTGCTACATCCGCTTCCTCTTGTTCTTTGATGTATGCAAGGGTCTTTGCACGTAGCAACCCCTTTCCATCCAACCCTCCACATGGTCTGATTCCATGGCCAATAGCCCCACACAAATGGGCTTTCACCTGATTGTAGGAGCTCTTAAATTGCATATTACATTGTGAGCAAATACAAACAATGCCCCCTCCACCTGGTAGTTGTTCTATCTGTGTGACATGCCTCCAAAAGGGGGAAGTATGGATCGAATTTGTAGGGGAGACCTTTAATACCTTGATCCACATAACTAGAACTCAAAGCCATTTTAACTACATAATGCATTTAAATTTAAAATAAAAACAATTAAGTGTTGAGAGAATGTTTAAAATCAAAAGTTGAAAAATAAAGCTTAAAACAATATTACAATAACAAAAAAAATGAAAACAATTACAAAATAGTAAATACAAACTATTTTTTCTTTTTAAACCACAAAATACTTACCTCAAATCACCAAACACCTTTGTTGCAAGCTCCTTGAACTCCTTGGCACTTGTCAAAGCTCCAATATATGGCCTTGTAATCTAGCCCAAGCAATTGAAAATTAGAGAAAATATGAAGGTTAGAGTCAAATATGCAAATGTGAGGCAAGTATGCAAATGTGAGGTTAATGTGTTGTTGAAATAGAAAGTTAAAACTAAATTACGAATAAAAATAAAAATAAAACCTAAGCTACATGCTAACTAATCAAATTTTAAAAAAGTCAAAAAGAAAAAATAAAATAAAAACGTACATTATAGCCTAACCACTATTAAACAAAAATAAAAGTAGAATTTTAACAAAGTACTTGTCAAAGGTTATCGCTGCTTCTTCCGTCCCAGTCGCACAAACGCTTCGGCGCAGGTTTTTGATGGTAACAGACATAGGTGGGAGGCATTTGAGGAAGTGTCATGCATAGGCTTGGAATGGCACATGAGCAAAGGTGCAAAACAGAGGCACTTCAAAGGTGCAGCCCATCACATGGAAGGAAGAGCAATTGTTTGGGGGCAAAAAGTTTGGCACTGCAAAGGTGAGCTAGCCGTTTGCAATTATCAAAGTGTGACTAGGCCATTGATCTAGGCATAAGATGTGAGGCATAAAGCACTGAAATAACAAAGTAGATTTTGTTGCCTATAAGATCTCTCGAAACCCTAACACAATTTTATGCCCCAATTTTTTTAGTTTTTAAAGGTTTTTTTTAAAATCTAGAAAAAAACAAACCCTGCAAATTTTTTGGACGAATTTCAACGCATTTTATGGGTTGTCATGAAATTCACCGGATTTCAAATTTCTTCTATAAAATTCGGCGAATTTTGTGACACAATAGAAACGTATAAAAGAAGGTGTGGGGTTTCATTTGAAATCATCTTTTGGCTATTATGATAATTTTGATGAAGAGTTTGAGTTGTTGCTCCAACTTTGGCATTACAGAACAGAAACCCTCTTGTGTATTCAACTATTGAGGACGAAAACCCTCTTTGGCCTACAGATTTTGGGAACAAAAACCCTCAATTTCTCCTTGGTAATTTCATACAGAGGTCGCATTTGAGTTTCATTTCAATTAACCACAGCTAGGCATCCACAAGAGATCTGATTTCAGACTTATATCAGTTAGGGCATCCACAAGAGATCAAATTTCAGACTTATATCAGCTAGGGCAGCCATCATTCAATGGGCACATCATTGGAGGGCATTTTGAGAGTGGTTTTGGAGCCTTTTAGAGCTGGCCGACCCTCTAAGGGAGTGGCTCGAACCCTTGTGGGAGTTTGTTGCAGGGGTTTTTGGGTGGTACATTTGGGGGTAGGGCCTGCACAAGGCCCTAATCTACCCTAGGATAGACACTATAGCTGTTCCCTCTACAGATATGGCATCAAACAGTCAGTTGTATTCTTCTTTTAATTTTTGTTCAAAATATAAATTGAAATAAATTCATCCACTAATTGTAAAAATTATTTTCTTCCATATTCATATGCTAAGTGGATTTCTAAAGGTTTTGCCCCTCGTGGGTATCTCTCATTGTTGGTTTTTTATAAGTAAAAGCAAAAATTAGACCATTGTACTTCTTATTGATAAGGGTTTGAATAAAACTTTGTTTGTTGCATATAGGGTATAAGGGTTTATGTGAAAATCCCGAATTCATTATTTTGTGCCCTTAAGAGACATTATAGTGGTATCAGAGCGGTGATTTTCCCAGTCTATGAATCATGAGGACAGCAACTAATCGACCAATATTTTTTCAAGCAAAGTTCTTGCAAAGAGAAGAAAAGATAGATCTCATTCAAATGGTGGTGATACAATTAGAAAAGTTTAAAATAAGCCTGAAGGAGGAAGAACAATTAGAGTTGCGAGAAATTGAGAGGAATCAGCCGTTGGAGCAAGCCACCATACAAGAGGAAGTCAAGGAAGAAAAAAGACCAGCAAAAGTAATGGATACACCACAACCTCAAGAGGTCAAGGAAGAAATTGTGAAGAAGAAAGCACCATTCGCTGATTACACAAAGAGTTCAGCAGAAAGGGAGTGCATAAATCACATATATGAGGCAGAAGTGAATACTCCACCATCAACAACAAAAATGGATCTGAGTATTGAAAAGAAACCAGCCATTTTGCAGTCAAGTGCAGAAGATGTAATGAGGACCCAAAAAAGGTGTGATAAATGACAAAGAAGAGCTAAAGAGGCTAAGTTGATAGCTACCCAAGCAAAAACAACACCTACATAAAGTTAAACAAGAGCGGCTCTTGAAACATTGTTATGATAGTTCTGAAAATAAAAGGAATGTTTCAAAACAAGACGTTTATACGATGGAATTCCAAGAAAACCTTTTTGATAGGCATGCACATGAGAAAACGCCCTCACCGGATACTAATGAGGATTTTCAGCTTGTTGGAATTTTCAGATCAGCAACCAATGGTAAGCAAGATGATTATCTTTTTTATTATATAAAGGATTTATTGCATCACCCCCATACTATGACATTACAAGATGTTTGTCAACAGAGTAAATACCCTTCTAATTTCAGTTCAAGATATGGTAAGGACAGGAAAGAACTATTCCAGTTTTTCCATTATTCTGAGAATGATAAAAGGTTGAAGGTAGAACCTTGGGGTCTGAATTGTATGTACATAAAGGTATGGGATCCAGGCAATAGAGATACTACAGCAGATATCAGTTTCCATAGAAAGGAATGGAGATGGGAAATGTATAAGATACAATGAGTGGTTACGGTTGAGAGTTTCAGTAATATCGATGGTCTTCACCTAGATAAAATCCCCACCCAAAGGGATAAAGCAACTCTTCATGCAAATGAGACTATATTGGGACCCAGGCCTAATCTTCATTTTTCTGTTTTAAATTTTCCTATTGGTTTGATGCCAACTCTATTGCAGGTTCTAAGCATGAACCCTGTAAGAAGGATTTTACATATGGAAGGAGAGTTAAGAGGAAGTTTTGGGAAGCCACAATGTGATATACAAGTAAGACTTTTGGGTAGAGTTGCAACATTTCATAGAGTATCTGTGTTTCCAATACCACTCTCAAATCTTGAAGGCACGTTCCATATTAAGAGCAATCAGTTATGCATTAATGATTTGGCTGACCCAAAAGTGATCCAACTCCAAGGAATCAAAGCAAGCAGCCATGGAACGATTCAGCATTCAAGTAAACCAGTTCACATCATCTTTGTTAGATTCAGATTTGATATTCAAACTAGGATTGCATGGGCAAATGCATAAGTTATGGTGATTGGAGATAAATGGATAAATGGATGCCTTCTAGACAAGGTCCATGGTATGCTAGATAGGGCAGTAGCATTCTCCTCTCATATTGTTTTTGATTCAGCTGATAAGCATGCACTTGAAAAAATTCTTGTAGTAGAGATAAGTGTTGAGTTCATAAATTCGGCAACTGAGGATTCTTGTCATCATGGCAAGCATGCTAAGAAGGGTGATAGGGTCAAGGATACAACTTGCAGCATAGGGCATGTAGATTCTCTTATTCAAGTTCAAGACCGTTTTCACATATGAAAATCGGGTGATCTTTTGAGGGTCAAGGTACTTAGAGGAATCGGTGTCACTATCGAGTTCTCCATCTCTTGCACTTGGAATAAAAGGGAGTTTATGAAGAATCATATAAGGTTTTTCATGCATTCTAACCACATTGTGAAGGATCAATGTTCATGGTTCATAGATCACTCCTGGGAGCTAAGTACCACATTTGATGACAGGATTGTAGGTGATGAACAAATGGTGATAGCCACCATGGAATGCTTGATGAGGGAAGACAGTAAGAAAAATAGATATTATTTCGTTGTTCAAAATTTTGTGACTCAGCATAGCATGGTTGATATGAATTCGGGTAATAAGAGATACGACCCATGGATCATTATGAGAGTTGTCTCCAATGTTAAAATTGTTGTTACCCACATTTCCAGATTGTCCCCTACACTATTTGCAGCCATACAAGTGTTTTTAGGAGTGAATGATGTTCAGTTTGTTGCTACTATTGAAGTATTTTTAGTCATTCCATTGGAGCAGAAGACAACTATTCCAACTGCCATACTGATGTTTTGGATAAAGTTTCAGATGATTTAGGACTGCTGCAACTTCATTACAGCTTGCATACAATTTGATTTGCACAAATTGATGAGAGTTTTTGCCTACAGTACAGTTGTACTATCTCTTGAAACTCAAGGAAGTTATTATATTGCTCAATTGGAGGTTCCAAATCCTTCAGTTCATGGTGAAAAAACAGTGGCGTGGCAAAAACCTAATGGTGGGTTCATAAGACAGTCTTTGGCCTTGCAAGATTGAGGATATTCTCAAGCATCAAGGAGAAAGCACCATTTGCCAACAAATCAATAAGGAGCATAATGTAAGTTGGTTGCAGCCACTGCTTATTCTCCATCAAGATCCGAAGGGTATGTTCATGGACTTCATCACAAGTCTTCTCAAGGTACATGGTAGAGACTACATTTATGTCAATGTAGATAGGCTACATGAGTATTCATACTTCTTTGCCATTTATCTAGAATTCAAAGCACAGCATATGGAAGAATTCAAAGCACAGCAAAAGGGCTGTTTGAAAATATTATCAGTAATAAGGACAGCAGATTAGTTCCTTTTGGAAGGAATGGTTATGTTTGACTAGCACCAAGTTCACTGCCGGAACTAGTTATTATACACCTTTGATCTTTGCAAAGGAATATCAGTTTTGCTGTTGTTATATCATTGTCATGTTGTTGGAACAGCTGTTATCAGTCGTGAACAGCTGAAAGCTAGGGCAAATTAGGGGAATATATTTGATGGAAGAATTTGGCAATCACTCCAACTTGAAGAGTGTTGTTTTACACTTCCATTTCAGATTCTTTGAGGCGATGGTAAGGAAGTATATTCAGAACATGGGATTGCAAATTTCCAAGGTGGTTTTGGAATCCTGGTATTGGTAGGAAGCTTCAATAAGGAGGGATCAGAATTGGAACAACATTGCTTGAGGACAAGCATTTTAGGGAGGGGAGGACTGTAATGTCCCTTTCTGCCGATAGAAAACCCTTAGCCTATCCAGTTGTTTCCCGCAAGCTGAAGGGGTGGAGAAAAGTGAAATAAGGTAACAATATAACTAAGTTAGCCAAAAACTAATATTATAAAGGCAAGTTATGTTATTATTATTAAAATAAAGGGGGCTTCCTATTTTAAGTGACTTAATGCTAAAATAGAAAATAAGAAAGTCACTTTATTAATTAAAGTGCAAAAGTCCCACATGGAGCACCCCACTTGGAAAATAGAGACAAAAAAGTATAAAAGGAGGTGTGGGGGTTCATTTGGAATCATCTTTTGGCTATTATGAGAATTTTGATGAAGAGTTTGAGTTGCTGCTCCAATTTTGGCATTAGAGAACGGAAACCCTCATGTATTCAGTTATTGAGGACGAAAACCCTCTTTGGCCTACATATTTTGGGGACGAAAACCCTCAATTTCTCCTTGGTGATTTCATGCAGAGGTCGCATTTAAGCTTCATTTTCGTTAATCACAGCTAGGGAATCCACAAGAGAACAAATTTCAGATTTATATCAGCTAGGGCATCCACAAGAAATCAGATTTCAGACGTATATCAGCTAGGGTAGTCATCATTCAGCGGGCACAGCATTGGAGGCAATTTTGAGAGTGGGTTTGGAGCCTTTTAGAGCAGGCTGACCCTCTAAGGGAGTGGATCAAGCCCTTGCAAGGGTTTTGAGTGGTGCATTTGGTGGTAGGGCTTGCACAAGGCCCTAATCTGCCCTAGAACAGAAACTACAGCCCTTCTCTCTGTAGATTTGGCATCAAACGGTCAGCTGTATTCTTCTTTTGATTTCAATTCAAAAATAAATTGAAATAAATTTATTTGCTGACTATAAAAATCATTTTCTTCCATATTCATGTGCTAAGTGGATTTCTAAAGGCTTTGCCCTTAGTGGGTATCTCTAATTGTTGGTTTTTCCATAAATAAAAGCAAGAAATCAGACTGTTGTACTTTTTATTGATAAGGGTTTGAATAAAAATTTGTTTGTTGCATATTGGGTATAAGGGTTTATGTGAAAATCCCAAACTCATTATTTTGTGCCCTTAAGGGACATTACACATTCTTGCATGGCACAGATCTTGGTGAGGTCCACATGACATCCTTGTCCGACTACTATGTATCCTAGATGCCGTATCTCCAGCATGGCAAACAAACAGTTCTACATGTTAGCATATAGCTTTTATTGGCACAAAGTGTGAAGTACTTGTTAGATATGGAACAAATGTTCATTCCATGTTTTGTTGAAGATAAAAATGTCATCAAGGTAGACTATAACAAACGAATTAATGAAGGGCCTGATGATTTCATTCATCATCCTCATGAATGTCACAAGTATGTTAGCTAAGTTGAAGGGCATAACAAACCATTCCAACCAACATTCCTTGGCTTTGAAGGCTTTTTTTCAAAGGTCTTAATGTTCAATAGGAATCTAATGATATCCAAACTTAAGATCTATTTTGGTGAAGAATCTAGCACCGCGGAACTGGTCCAAAAGATCATTTATCTTCGAAAGAGGGTAACAACTATTCATTGTGATCTTGTTGAGATTTCTATAATTGATGCACAACCTTCATGCACCATTCTTTGGCACAAGTACAGAGGGGTTGTCACAAGGTGATGAGCTAGGCCTGATGTATCCTTTATCCATGAGTTTATGGATGCGCCACTGGATCTCTTCATTCTAGAGAAATGAATTGTGGTATAAAGATGCATTAGGCAAATGTAGTCCAGGAATCAAATCAATAATGTGCTTTACTACGCAGTGTGTCGGCACTTCATCAGGTGACAAAAAAACATTTTGTATTCTTCCAGCACGCTATGTAATTGTTGCATGTCTAACAGTATGAGTTTGAGACGCAAGGACATTCCTACATTCAGGTCTCACCATCAAGCGTACAGACATCTTACTAGAGCTAACTAGCTTCTTACACTACTTGACATTAATGAGTGAAAGCTTAGGAACTATTTCTGGTATGTGGTATCGCATATCACCAACATCTATGGCAACATTTCTTAGATTTGCTTCATAGACTATATGTCAATGGTAAAGATATGGCTGACAACGTAAAATATTGCATACCTTTAACGGTGCAACATCACAAGGATTGCATCTTGGAAACGCTTGATTTTGTACACCTTGTGACACTACTAAGTAACGCATTTCTTAGAACCCGAACTAACCATCGAATGGAGTATGGTTATGGGTTAGGCGTTAGTGGCAAGTTCAATATGTGAACCGCTTCAAGAGAAAGCAGATTCTTCTGACTTTTGTTGTCAACAATATAGTGTATTGGTTGTCAATTGATCCACATTTGGGAATGGAACAATCTTTTTGCTTCCTCTTAACCCAAATTAGAAAAAGAAGTGATGTTTGAGGCACTAGGTTCAGAGTCATGATCTGCTTAATTTATAAAGTGTCGCAGTGTTAGTGCACACCAATTCAAATTGTGCAAGTAGCATTTTCCTAATGTGGCACTCATCATTGGAGTGAACGGTAGTGTTATGAATTAAACTTCACTTGCCAGTCTTGGACTACTTATTCTAGTCATTTGACGGTGTTGTCTTCTTATGAGGATGGCATGAAGGGTCATTCCCTTGTTTAGGATTCCACTTTATTCCAAACTTGGAATGTTTAGACTGAACTTTGTCCTTATAGTTGAATTCTTCTTTCTTAGACTTTTGCTTAGCTTCAAATTTACAAGAAAATTTGTAGGCTTTTCCCCAAGAGGAGATCTAGACAAAATCCATGTCAAATTCAATGTATGGTCTCAAGCCTAGACTATACTTCAAGATATGATTTTTCCCATACTCTTGAACATTCAATTTGGCTAACAAAGGATGAAAAGTGTATGTCTATTCTTGGACAGATTGATCAAGGCCTTGGCACAACGAAATGTATAAGTCATCATAGTTTCCAATAGGGTGATAGGTATTTTTGAGTGCTTCTACAAAACCATTGTAAGAATCTACCAGAGAGTTTAAGTCGGCAATGTGCAATGTAGTAGTTATCCCACCATTCCTTTATGGATAAAGAAAGTTTCAAAAAAGCAAAGGCAATCTTTTCTCTATTGAAAAATTGATTCACCACGAAGTATGAACAAATTAAGTTAATCCAATTATTTAGGGCATCTACAACAATTTTGCCTCTAAATATAGGAAAGTCTAGATTGACTTGTACCTAGTATGGAGTTTGACAATCAAAAGGTCGTTGTGAAGTACTCGCAAGGAGAATGAACACTCTTGAGAATTTTAAGTGACGGACAATACCTACTCTTTCACGTGCATGATGTTCTTCCAAATCATCGTGTTGCATCTGCAAAGCATCTTCTATCATTTTATGAAACATTTATGAAGTCGGTGTCTCTAAGAGTCTAAACTTGACTTGTTTGTCATTTGAGGATGTGAAGGTATGAAGAGTCGCGACTTTCAAGCCCTAACTTCCTATAATCAAAGCTTGTATGAGTGGGCATACAAACAAATAAGGATTTTAGATAGAATTTCAAAACCAATACGATATGATATGAAGAGTGTATGCTCTGACACCATTGATTTGATGCCTAGGAGAAATCTGGTGGACAACCATAAATGGGTTATTGTGGAAGGCGTATATGAATGATAAAGGTTGAATGATATATCAAAGTGCTACAAGACAAGGAGATATAAAGGAGAGAACAATAGACACCGTCTTGGAACTGTAACTGCAATCTTGTAGTATGCAATAGTTTTGTACAAGATCTAAGATTTGGACGTTACAAGATGTCTAACTCTATTGTACTTCCTTCTAACTCTAGGATGCTACAAAGAATGGAAGGGTACATTGATATATAAGTGTAGAGGATGAAGTGTTGATTGAACTGTTACAAGAGTAACAGGCGCTTCGTAACTAATTAGGGTTTTGGCATCTTCTAGTAACGCTATTGTGCAGTTGCACAAAGCAATATTGAAATTGTCGAAGTTGTGCAGCATCAACAAAGAGGAGTTAGGATTTTTAGGTATGCCCACATGTGTTTGGGATGATGTTAAAGTTGTTGGTGAGGACAACACACGACATGGAGCAATGTCATTATACCGTGAATCAGTCAGAGGCTCAAATCATCCTAGATCACCTCATCTGTAATCTTGTAAGGCAAGCATCGAAATACACCAATCCATAGTACTTGTTAGATAAAAATTGTGGGATCTAGATCCAATAATTGTTGCCAATATTTGCAATGAAGCACTCATAGACCTTGTCTCGTTACTTCCTAGAGGTTGGTGTCAAGACGAACACCTCTAGATCTTCGAGGCACATAATAGTCAAGCCTTTGCCGACATTCCAAACTTGGCCAACATTGTTAAAATCAACATAGAGCCCCAATGAAAGGTTGCCTCTTTTTCAAGCACCCCGTCGATGTTATCTTGCATTTGATCAGCAATAATTTCGGGGGTAATTGTATTGCTGCCCCATAGTAATTCAGTCAGTGAAAACAACAGCTCCAGTGATCGTCGACTAGTGGTAGTGTTTGTAAACCAACCTAGTTAAGATTAGTCAATTCACCTCTTTCACCTTTGGCCTTTGTAGTTCATCCACCGAGTTGTTCTTGGTGTCCCTACCTACACAAAGTTCTTTGCAAATTGCATCACACTAGGGATCTTCTAGGGTATCAATGAAATTGAACTCTTCTTCCTTCATCCCAATTGGCTTGGCTATTAGTGTCAAGTCTATTTCAGTCCTTCTATCTCCTAGGTCGATCGCTCCATCATGTATCGTGTATCATGTTCAGCAAAAACCTGGCTAACTCCTCTACCTTACCAAAGCTCGGGAAGCCCCATCTTGTGGTAATATCGATCTTTACAATCTCTTTCCAAAATGTCCAATCAAATTGTACTTTCTCGGCATCGTCAGCACTAATGATGGGCATTACACCCCTTGTGACCACTTCTCCACAAGGATCCTTCCTATACACCAACTCTTCTAACTCGACAAAATCCATCATGGTTCAAAGGGTGGCCTCCTCGCCTAACGATCAAGCACCCTCATCAATGGGACCAAGAAGCTTGCCTTCCGTGACTTTTTATTGGACTCTCCTCCCTTATGTGTCCTTTCCGCCTATTTATCAATTGTTTCAATGTAAGTGTGTATTCTAGGTTTCCTTGGTGTTTTACTTAAGGGTTTCAACTCTTTGACTACATTCTCCATTCAAATCCTTTGCAAAGCTTTGAACCCTCATTAATGGCGGCAAAGTGGTTGCAAAGCTCTTTTTGCACTTTTTTGTTGAATGCAAATGTAAAAATGAGCACCCTCGTCTCCTCCTTTTATAGGTTTAACAACATTTAATGACTCACCTACCCACTTCGTAATGTGTGCCAAACACACATATCAAAAAAGCACTTGCCACATCATCCCTCAACACCCTTCAATGTCATTATTCAACACTGGCCTACCTTTCAATGCTCTTTCAGCCACTGAGTGTTATTCCTTTTTCCACATGCATACATCTTCCCTCAATTGCTCTCATGTACTAGTCCTCTTTGGCAACCCTTTCAGTCACCAACCTGTTAGCGATTATTAGTACTCACATGGTTTATTGTTAGTTTATTATTGTGTGAGTTATTATGGGTTAGACACAAGTTAGTTGAGATAATAACATTAGTTGATCGTATAACACTTTTATTCGTCTTGGTTGTATTTGTGATACGACTACACCTATGTTTAGGGGTGGTTAGTCCGATAGTCGTACCTCTCTATTATAGTGTCTAGGAGAAAGATTTGAAAATGGTTGTTAAGGAATAACTCCTTAGATATAGGAGTCATCACTGTTATATAATTGTAATGTCTACGATGAATAAATAAAGGAAATCTCTGACCAAATTAACATTTGGTATCAGAGCAAGGTTCTCATGATGGATCAGTGATCAGTTTGTAAGGGCAGCCATAGTGTTTGTTATTGCCCAGCCTGATGTAATTTATCCTCTTTGAATTCTTTGCATAGTATGGGTATTACATTTCTTTTGTACCAAATATTATAGCATTGCTTGTGAAAGGTAATTCCAAGGAGAGTAGCATTATAGATCTCTGTCTTAAGCAAAGACACATCTGCTCAGCCATTGAACAAATTGTATCAGCAGGACATTGCTTTCTAGCTAATCAAAGGTGTTGCAAAACTATTATTTGAAGTCCAAACCAAGACCATCAACTTGTTTGTGCATCATTGCAGGTTTTCTTTGTGACACTCTTTGCTATATTCTACAGCGTCAGATTGTATCTGTGTGTTCCAAGGCATCAAGATTGTCTGCAACATGGCTGTAGCATGCCATTTTACATGTTAGTTTCTCCGCATAATTGCTGTGTGTTTCATAGCCATACAGTCTTATATCGACATTATACGTGCAACTGACAACGTCAGTTGGAATCTCCTAAATCCTTCGTTCAAATCAGACCTGCCAACTATTAGTGTATATATTTCATTGGGATGTGCTCAAACCTGTCAGGACAGGCCATCTCTTCAGCTGTATAAGACCTGCAAGCTTTACCACTAGTAAATGCCTATCAGGAATTAGATTCACAGTTACGTGTTCACTTCCAGTGGTCTTGCTTGGAGATGACACTCCTCATGCTGATCTGTTTGAAATTGCATTCATTGAATTAGTTTGCATTCAGAATCCACTTTGTAGCGGGTATCGATTTTGCATTGAACTCAGCAAAACAAGACCGCGGTTTCCACTTAAAAGGAGTGTTTTCTATGTAAAAAAAGTCATGTATTAATAGGTTAAAATGCAATATCTATGTGGATGTAAAAGATTGACTGCATATTGAGTGATAGTTTATACCTTTATTAAAACTCCCACTTACCAAAGAGTCAAGGGGTCAAACTCCAAGCGCAACAAAATCTTTAGGTGGGAAATTTTTTCAAAAGCAGTAGTTAAATTTATAAACGGAAGGTGTTTTTTATAGTGGTGATCAAATATCAATGAAATTCATTCATGTCAAAGCGTAAAAATTAAAATCCTCTTGTAAACAGACGCACTATCAAGCGAACCCAACGTCCATTTGGTGCGGAGGTATATTTTATATACGACATGCACATGAGCTTCAATGTTCCATTCCACTGAGTGAATAGCAACCCAGAGGACGGAGGCATCAGAGGTAGAAGGAAAATCAGTGTCCTCTAGCCAGCCACTAGCAACGGGGTTGCACAAACGATTTAGTGGCACAACTTGTTTGTATTTTTGTGATGTATGTGAGTGTGTATGGGTGTTTCACTAAAAATAAGACTACTGCAAATAGATGAATAGGAAAGCAGATGTCTACTATGTATTTTCTGGTGCATTCTTTTACGGCAATTGGCCAATGAGAAGCCCAACACTTACTGTGAAAGTCGGAACAGTTGTGTTCTCGTATGTAGGTGTCATTGGAAGTATATGGTTGGCTGGTGAAAAGCCCGGCATTCACTAGAAGTGAAAGTGTGAGCAGTCGTGCTCGTGTATGTAGGTGATCACATGCAGCAAATATCTGGAGTAGCAGAGTGCAGACCTAGAGCATGTATGGTCATGCATCTCCGATTTCAGTTTCTAGAATGTGGCAATTTCTCCCATGTTCACAGTAAGAGGGGATGTTAAGCAATAAGAAATAAACAGATCTAAAACACATACACAAATATTATGTGGAAAGCCCTGGTAATGTACCAGGAAAAAACCACAGGCAAAGGTCTCTCAGTATTTTATTACTCAGGAATAAATCCGCTGTTACATCAATGGCAGTCACCACGCACTAGCTCTAATGATTACAATCTTGTACAATCATACAACTTTACAATCCATGGGTTCCTTTTATAGAAAGAACATTGTAGTACAAACCGCGTGTAGTACAAACGCATGGCCTAGTACAAATCGTGTGTGGTACAAATCTTTTGTGGCAGTACAAACCACATGTAGTACGACCCTGTGCATTTATTGTATGAACAGCTCCCGACGTAGATACAATACGAAGGGGTTTTCTCGTGCTCGAGTCAACCTGCCAACCTGCCAACTTGGTCGCTACCTGCTCACTCAATGCTGACTTCACATACCAACAATCTCCCACTTGAAGTCAAATTTCTTCCCTGCGAATTACTCCTCCTGAAAAACCAATGCCACATGCTGCTAATCAATTAATAAGCAAGCCAAGAGAAGTTCTGCACCAAATGAACTTCTCTCTTCCAATGGGTTTCGTCAACATATCTTGTTGGGTTTATATTTGTGTGTATCTTGGCTAAAGAGATTTGTCTTCTTCCACCACATCACGTACAAAGTGATATTGCACATCTATATGCTTTGTTTTGGCATGGTATGTTGGGTTCCATGCTAAGTGCAAAGCACTCTGGCTGTCACAATGCAACACCATTTTATCCTGCTTGACCTGCAACTCACCCAAAAGCCTATGAAGCCAAATACCCTCCTTACAAGCCTGTGTAGCTGCCATATATTCAGCTTCAGTAGTGGACAAAGCTACCACTGACTGAAGCTTAGAGACCCAACTAACTGCACTTCCTGCTAAGGAGAAAACAAAACCTGTAGTAGACTTTCTCCTATCTCTGTCACCACCAAAATCTACATCCACATAACCATTTACCTGAAGACTACTCCCACTGAAGCAAATAACAACATCAAAGTGCCTCTCAAATATCTAAGAATCCACTTCACAACCGTCCAATGATCATATCCAGGATTCGCCATGTAACGACTAACTACTCCCACTGCTTGTGCAATGTCAGGTCTGGTGCACACCATGGCGAACATAAGACTTCCTACTACTGATGAGTATGGTACACGAGACATCTGAGTCTTCTCTGCTTCGGTGCTAGGGCACTGCTCCTGAAGACAATTTAATATGAACAAGGAAATGGGGTACTAACTGGCTGTGCATTCTGCATATTGAAGTGCTACAGAGAACCTTTTCCACATAAGTCTTTTGTGACAGCCAAAGCTTCCTATTCTTTTTGTCTCTATGTATCCTCATCCCAAGAATCTGATTCACACCTCCTAAGTCCTTCACTTCAAACTCCCTAGCAAGTTGAGCTTTCAATCTAATGATTTTGTGCATGTTGGGACCTGCTACCAACATATCATCAACATACAAAAGCAAAATAATGAAACTGCCATCTTCATACCTTTGAAAGTAGGCACAATGATCAGCCTCACATCTACTAAAACCCAAGCTCATCATGAAGGAATCAAATTCGTTTGTACCAACACCTTGGTGCTTGTTTCAAACCATACAATGATTTGTTCAACCTGCAAACAAGATTCTCTGTCTCTTTCCTCAAAACCTTCCGGTTGTTGCATATAAATTTCCTCAGAAAGATCACCGTGCAAGAAGGTTGTTTTAACATCTAACTGTTCTAACTCTAAATCAAGACTAGCAACAAGAGCCAAAACAACTCTAATTGTACTAAGCCATACAACAGGTGAATTTTTTTCATCAAAATCAATACCAGATTTCTGCGCATACCCCTTGGCCACCAACCGAGCTTTATACTGCTCCACGTTATCATTTATGTCTTTTTTCAGTTTGAAGACCCACTTGTTCCCAATAGCTTTTCGCCCCTTAGGCAATGGCACAAGCTCCCACATCTTATTTTTATGTAGAGCTTCCATCTCTTCCTCCATGGCAGCTCTCCATTTGCTTGCATCTTCAACTTTGCAAGCCTCCTGATATGAGCTAGGCTCACCAACATCAGTAACTAATGCATAAGCTGAATTACAACTAGGAGAGTACCTTTCTGGTGGTCTGGTCACTCTAGTGGATCTCCTCACAAAGTGTGATGTGTCACCCTGTGGCTCATCTGGTTGCTGTTCTTCCTCATCATATACCTGATCTTGATTGTTATCTTGCTGATTTTCATGAACAGGTGGCTGATTTTCATCCTGCACCTCCATATCAGCATCATATGTTTCCACCTCTACTGGAACAGATTCTGAACTTTGTTGTTCTTCACTTCTTTGCACTGATATTTCATTAAATTTGACATCTCGGCTAATCACTAGCTTGTGGGCAGCAACATCCCACAACCTGTACCCCTTTGTACCATCTGCATAGCCAAGAAAAATACATTTTACAGACATTACGTCCAACTTATTCCTCTTTTCTTTAGGAATGTGAACATAAGCATCAAAACCAAAAACATGAAGAAAGGAATAATCAACAGGTTTCCTGTCCACACTTCTTCAGGAATTTTAAGATCTAGAGTTGTAGTAGGTGACCTATTGATAAAAAAACAGGCTGTATTAACAGCCTCACCCCAAAATTTCTGCTCCAAACCAACAGTGCTCAACATACATCTAGCTCGCTCCATGATTGTATGGTTCATCCTTTCAGCAACACCATTTTGTTGTGGTGTTCTAGGAACCGTCAATTGTCTTGCTATGCCATGCTCACTACAAAATCCATTAAACTCCTTTGAACAAAATTCCCCTCCGTTGTCAGTTCTAAGACATTTTATTGTTTTACTCTTTTGGTTTTCTACTAGAGCTTTAAACTTCTTGAAACAAGAAAAAACTTCTGATTTCTTCTTTAAAAGATAAATCCACACCTTATGGGAACAATCATCTATAAATGAAACAAAATATGACGAACCCCCAATAGATGCAACATGTGCTTGCCAAGTATCTGAATGAATTAACTCAAGGAGTTCTTTACTTCTGGTAGTGCTTTTGGAAAAATGCAGCCTATGTTGTTTACCATACAGACAATGCTCACAAAAATTCAGATCTAAAGATTTTGCACTTGGGAGAAGGTTTCTATCTAGTAGTACCTTGAGACCACGCTCGCTCATATGGCCTAGCTGTTGATGCCAAGTTGTCATTGACCCCAATTCTGCATCCGACGCCACTGCAGCCTCTCCAATACAAGTTTCTCTGACCAATCTGTAGAGATTGCCCACCTTTTCTCCCTTTAACACTACCAACACTCCCTTTGTTACCTTGAGACAACCTTCTCTCCACTGAACCGGTAACCATGTTTATCAAATACTCCAAGCGACAAAAGGTTTTTCTTCAAGCCTAGTACATGTCTTACATGTTGAACAATCCTCACTGCCCCATCAAACATTCTGATTCTGACCTCTCCTTCTCCAATAGCCTTGCACGGATTATCATTTCCCATATATACCACACCTCCATCACATGACCGATAAGAAGAAAACCAGTCCCTGTGAGGAGTCATGTGAAAAGAGGCTCCTGAATCAATAAGCCAAATATCATGTAACTGACCTCTCATATTAGTAGACAATACCTCTCCATCTTCCAACGGTGCTTCAACTTTTGTCGTATTTGCCTCGGATGGCTACGGGCTGGAAGTCTCCTTGTTTGCCTTCAACGAGCAATCCTTTTTGACATGTCCCGTTTTTCCACAGTTCTAACACTTAACTCTTTTCCGCCCCTTGGATTTCGACCTAGTCCGTCCATGCTCAGCTTTCCCTTTTTGCAGATCTGCCCCTTGCTATTAGGGCTTCATTGGAAGAAGTCCCTTGAGATGTCTTCCGCCTTGATTCTTTTGAAATTGTTGCGGCCACCACATCTTCAAAAACTAATTTCCCCTACGGTGTTGAGTTACTAAGCGCCATGACTAGCTGATCCCAAGATTCAGGCAGAGAGCATAGTAGAATGGTCGCCTTGTCTTCTTCATCGATTTTCACCTCCATTGAAGCCAACTTGCTAATCAGTGTGTTGAAATCATTGAGATGATCCACGACTGATGAACTGTCCTGCATCCTCAGATTATATAGCTGCCGTCATAAGAGAATCTTGTTTGCCAAAGACTTGGTCTCGTACAACTTTTCAAGCTTATTCCACAAGCCTTGTGCCGTTGTCTCCTCTGAAACATTAAACAAAACTGAATCTGCCAATGATAACTGAATTGTGGCCCTGGCTAGGGCATCCTTCTCTTCCCAATCCGCTTGATTCATGGCTGCAAGGTTTTGATGCTTGCCCCTTTGAGAGCTAGGGCACATCCATCCTTCACCAACAAAGCTTGAACCTTTAGCTTCCACAAAGCGAAATTAGAACCATCAAATTTTTGGACCTCGTATCTGGTAATTGTGCCTCCTGTCATTCTTCACTTCTCACAAGAACAAACCCCTTCTGCACTAACCTTGCTCTGATACCAATTGTTAGAAAAATAAACAGTGTAGAGAGAAACAATCACAGTGAAAGCAATAAGAAATAAACAGATCTAAAACACATACACAAATATTACGTGGAAAACCTAGTAATGTACCAAGAAAAAACCATGGGCAAAGGTCTCTCAGTATTTTATTACTCAGGAATAAATCCGCTGTTACATCAATGGCAGTCACCACGCACTAGCTCTAATGATTACAATCTTGTACAATCGTACAACTTTACAATCCATGGGTTCCTTTTATAGAAAGAACTCGTTAAGAACTGTGTAGTACAAACCGTGTGCCATACTGTACTGGACTCCCCGAAAATATGTTGTACGAACGCCAAAAGGGACTTGCACATGCTCGAGTCAACCTGCCAAGTCATACCTCTATTATAGTGTCTAGCACTGATATTTGGAAATGGTTGTTAAGGAATAACTCCTTAGATATAGGAGTCATGACTCCTATATAATTATGTCTATGATGAATAATGAAATGTAGAATATATATTGTGTTTAATCATCTAAATCTCTAACCTAATTAACACAACCCAAAGCCTTCCATTGTCCAATCCCAACGTATCCCCCTTCATTCATCCATCTTTAGCCCTTTCAACATCAAGTATCCTACCTTCAATTGCTAGGTTGGTATCCTTCATTTCAACATCTAGTGCCGAACTTCTTGTTCCTTCAAATTTTGGAACTCTTTTATCCTTTTCCTATCTTGGATTGGTGTTCATCCTACCTAGAGAGCCTAACCTTTCAATAGAGTTCACATCACATACTCCTACCTATTACCTACTTCATAGCCTTCTGACATTATTTTTTAGGGATGCTTCCTCCACCTATCCTTTACTATTGGTGGTGTGGCTTGAGCCCACTTCCATAGAATTGTCATGGAAGTATCTCTCCTTTGGGCACTTGTAGTCTACATGTCATGGTAAAATAGTCATGATCAAGTATGGTTCCATCTAGCAAATGTGCAGATTCCTTGGATGCTTAAAATGGCGCAAATCATAGAGTGCAAACAAATTTCCTTTCAATGCTTTACTCTTGATATGCATATCATGCCAATCTTTTTGTCTAGTATGCTTCATGGCTTGATTTCATCTGGCCATTATTCTACTCTCATTCAGCCTAGCCAACTCCTCAACGACACTCCTAAGGACCGCTTGTCCATGTGCAACATCCTTGCTATGCATAGGCTAGGTACCAAAAACCCCTACCAGCATTGCAGTCTCTCACCCATAAACCAAGTTAAACAAGGTTTGCTTGTTTAAAAATTTATTAAGTGGTCCTTTATGTCCAAAATAATGTTGAACCCCGTATCCCAATTTGTTCTTCCTAAATTGCATGTCTTAATGAGAACATCCCCTAAGATCTTTTTAAAGACCCTTGTTGTTCCATTTGCCTAGGGGCGGTAAGGGGTACTCTTTCCATGTACTGCTATAAATTATATCACCGAGTGTGAACCGAAATGTTGATCTACAAATGGATTACACAATTTTATCTAGAAGTATTTACCTACAATATTTGCATACTTTCTGCCATGAAGTGTGTGCCTCAATCACTTGTCAAATTGAGTGGGCACCCAAAACTTGTAATGATATTCTCATAGAAGAATTTGATTTCCATCATTGCAATGCAATCCCTCATAGGCAGTCTTTGCCCAACAAGTTAAATAATTTGTGTCGACAATGATGTACTAGCGCTGCTCTTCCTTCTTGGGGGGTCGATAAGACCTAGGAAATCGATCAACCATTTCTCGAAAAACTCTTGCGTCAATATAGGAACGAGAGGCATCTCATCTCTCCCATAAGCTTCCCTAAGCATTGCCGTGTCACACTTTCTTGCATAGTCACGGTCATCCTTGAACAATGAAGGCCACCATAAACCTTCTAGCAAAACTTTTCTTGCTATTACTTCTCTAATATAATGGCCTTCGGCGATGCCTTCGTGACATATGCCAAGACATCTTTGCGCTCAAGCTCTAACACACATAAACACACAACCTCATATCAGTCCATCTTGCATAATTACCCTCCAATGAATTGATACAGTGCAGCACAAACCACTAATAGCTTCCTTTGTATTGCAGTGCACCCTTCCGGTGCTTGCCCAGAAGTTAAGAATATGGCTATCTCCACCAACTTTTAGGGGTAGCCATATTTTGAAATAGTTGTGCGTCTACAGGCTTCATTACCATAATTTTAAACATGTTGCTTTACAGGCTTCATTACCACTCTGAAATGAAACCCATGAAAGAGGATCGACCACTAATAGATCTGTCCATGCAAGATTGGTTTATTTACCAGGTATTTCAGCAATGCATGGCCAGTGAGAAAGTAAGCAGTGTCACTAATAGATACTGTTTAAACTTCAATACAGTACAGATCATGCCCAATGCTTCCTCTTAGTTGTCATATAATTCCACTTCGCCTTCAACAACTTCTGAATAGCAAAACAAATAGGATGGTAGATCTTTCCATTTCCAAGTTGTGCAAGCACAACATCAATCACCAGTCCGAAGCATCATCATGGACATGAAATGGCTTTGTCTAGTTGGGAAATACTAAAATCGGCACATGTGCCAATCATTCCTTTCATACCTCAAAATCCTCTTCCTATGTCATATACAAGATAAATGGTTGTCTTCTCCAGCAGGAACTCCAGTGACGTTGAATGCTTTGCATAATCCCTAATAAATTTCCTGTAATAGCTCATGTGTCCTACAAAAGTATGGGCATCTTTGTGTGTTTGATGCTTCCAGCTGTATAATTACTACTATCTTAATTGAGACTACAACCATACCTTCTTAGCAAATTACATGGCCAAGCAAGGCTCCAAATGGCATTGCGGAACACATTTTTTCAGGTTCAGGGAGATTTGCAGATGCCTGCATCTCTTAAAAGTTAAAACATAAGTCTTAAAATATGCATGTGGGTCTTCAACAACTCATAAATGCTCCAATCATCCAAATACACTTGTAAAAAATTGTGGATGAAATACTTGAAATCCTATACCGCGATCCTCAAGAATACATCTGCCACATTCTTCATCCCAAAAGGCATCACATTATAAGCAAAGCACCCCCACTCTGTCGTGAAGGTGGCTTGTGGCTTGATCTTCTTCTTCGATCTACACCTGGTGATATCCTGAGAATCCATCAATGAATGTATAGGCCTACCTTCCAACAACTCCCTCAAAAATTTGCTCTGTGAATGGCATTAGAAAGGGGTCCTTTACACAGGCATCACTCGAGTCAAAACACAGATTCCATGCGAATGCACAGCATTCCACCCTTTTTTATTGAGGTCACAATATATCCATTCAGACTCTTCCATCAGGTAAATGATCCCAGCCTTAAGCATGTTGTCGATTTGTTCCTTCACGCAAGTGCAAAAGTTGGAATTCATCCTACATGACCTCTTCTTCCAAAGCTTAGAATCCAGCCTCATCTTCACATTTTACGTTGGCTAGTACAAATGCTAGAGGTTGTAGAGAGTTTCTCACTTTAATCAATTTTGCAGGCAAAATCTCTGCCCATTTTTACTGCAACGGTGAAAGATCAGCTTAGATTACTGTGTACCAGGTTAGATTTACATTTTTCTTTAATAGTCTTCCTTTTTTCTGCAATGTCATAGGAACAAACCAAAACTACAAATATGCAAAAAGCTTGAGGTCTCTTACCAACCTACAATAAAATCAATCCACTTCCCAGTTAAAATTTCACCTAGAAGCTAAGCAGTATTTTGGAGCTAGGTTGTGGGCTACCGTACAGACCACACATTCTAATGCAGGAGCATTTGTTCAATCAAGCAATCTTACATCATCCAATAACATCTACAAAATTTGTGTGCATCCAAAGACAACATATGAGAACTGATAGCACTTCAGCAGAGTCCATAGAATGGAAAAAAGACATTTTACCACTGAGATAGAATGGTTTTTGACTTGTGGTGAAACCGCCGGTTAACATAGGTCTGCGTTAACTGGCAGTTGTGAAACTGCCGGTCTGCACAGACCAGCAATTGCCTGGGGCAGTTACATGAGCCCAATAATGGTCCCAACGAGCTTGGAAACCCATTTGGAACATTTTCAAAATCATTTAGAAGGGGAAGAGTTACTCCACGAATAGAGAAGGACAGGGGATGGGCCAGAAAAAAGAAAGAAATTATAGCAATGTTCACAGATGACCAAAAGTCAGTCAATGGGACTTGAGAATACAACAGTTATCAATAGAAAGTTCCAGGAAGAGAGAATACTAGAAGTATTAAAAAAAAGCAAAAAGTGTAAGATACTAATAAAGAAATGTGCCACTACCACAGGTGATAATGAAATCAATACAAATAACAATGAAGGGCAAACAATAGCTTCCAAAGTATGTGCACATGCCAATGAAGACTGGAAGGAAATCTCATCCTCTATCTCTCTTTGTGCCTGAAGTGGAGTCATCATTTGGGCCATCGTTGATTGTGGTGGGAGATGTAAAATGTGGGCTAGGAAGTATCCAAGGTCGGAGCAGCCATGCTAGGAGATCCTAGGAGAAAGTAAAGTGCTTTCTCTAGAATCTCGCCTAGAGGAGGCAAACTGGAGTGGTGGAAGAACTTGTGGGAAGAGTGTGGGTGCTTGCTGAAATAGCAAAGAGGAGCAGAGATCAGTATTCAGTCCATTAAGGGACTTCTGTGTGTATTCTTCTCTTTGTAAGGTAGTCTGAGAGGAGAGAGTGAGTGCGAGTGTAGTGTGTGTAATCTTTGTAGTTCCTCAAGCAAGCTGAATAAAGATAATGTTTTGTTTTCCAGTCTCATTGTTGTGTGTATGAATGTCAAGTGTTAGGAGAGTAGGGTGGTACGCTGCAAGGATAACGCTATCTTTCATTGGACTCCCCATCCTTGACTGCATCACATTCATATAGTGGAGCATGTGAGTCAACAAGAAGGGCGGATATGCTCTTTCTATAAGCTCTGAAAATCAGGTTCACTGGCAGATTTTATGGAATTTGTTTGATGCTGGGAAAAAAAGAAAAAAGCAGATATAAATTTGTGGCAAAGCTCCAAAGTTAGAGAAGGCAGCCTTTATTAAACAATATAAGTATAATGAAGTTAAAAAACTGAAATTCACCATCAACTTAATCTTCACCAGAGGCTCAACCTGAACATACTATTCAACATCATGGTCTTCCCCCAGTCCAACATCTCTGGGTTGCTAGTAACCGAGCAAATATCAATGCATCAATTTGGTTATTTTTTCTGTCAATGGTATTGTTGATGCATTCACACTAGTCTAGAAGGTGTCCTTAGCTATCTAGATTAGTCTTGTCTAGGTTAGTCTTGTCTAGGTTCACACTAGAATAGGGTTAAGCTTCAATTAGCTCAAGTTGTTATTTAGTTGTTGAGATTTGTTGTGCACATATGAGATTATCCTCTAGTGCATAATTAATCAATTCAAAAACTAGAATAGGGTAAAGCTTCAATTAGCTCAAGTTGTTATTTAGTTGTTGAGATTTGTTGTGCACATATGAGATTATCCTCTAGTGCATAATTAATCAATTCTCCAACCACTTGCAGCTAAGAAACAAACTCACCTTGGATATTTATTCTGAGGTACCCATTGAAATTTTACATCAAATGTGAGAGTAATATACACAAATTTTGGGTGCATCACCTATTTGACTGTTATGGCTTAGTCAACTGTGGTGATGGAACGCAGAATGTTGGGGTGATAATGTCAAGTGGGGATATCGTTTAGGTGGACCACCACTTCCCGCCGCATGTTATTTTAAAGTTTATTACATAAACTGAATTATGTCGGTCTTCCACAGCTTTAAGAGTGAAACGGTATGACCGATCACCCATCCTATATATATAGGATGATCCCTCACGGGATTGATATTGATTTAGTTACATACTAAGTGCGAATGCTCAAGCTATTTTATCTATGCGAACTATAAAACTGCGAGACACAGGTCTGCAATTGTTTTCTGTGAAATCGAGGAGTGAAGTGGAAGTGCTGGGTAAAAGCTATTGTCAAATTCTTAATAAAGGCAAGTGCTTTATTTCAGTGGGGTTTTTTCCTTCGGGTTTCCCCACTATAAATTTGGTGTTCTCTATCTCATTTACTTTATTGTTATTTGCTTTCAGCTCTTGTTATTACATTTTGTAATCTGCAATATATAAACATCTTAATCTATGGTTAATTTAACTACACATCATAATTTTATAATCATTGGCAAGTTATTTTGTGGATCTATAATTTGTTAATTATATATTCCTGCCATTTCCCTAACATGGTATCAGAGTTGGTGGTTATGCTTGTGCAGAGCTAGATCTGGATGTTTTCTGGTTTGTAGGAGTAAAGAACTTGAAGTTTTTCAGATCTGTGAAACCATAGTTGTTCCGTCATCGACTTCAAGCTAATCAAGTGAAAACTTTCAATTCCCCCAAATATTTTTTGAAATATTGGTTAATTGTCTATTTAGATCTTGTTTGTGCATTTTGTGTGCATAGATCTATGTTTCTATGACCTTGGTTCTTTGATCTTTGCTCTTTACAGTCGTCTGTAGCTATTTCAAATATTTTCGCGCTTGTTTTATATTCGTTATAGCTTTGGGTCTTATTTTAATAAATTCTTTTATTTTTCGGGCTTATTTCTTTTTTCAGGGCGGTCTTCAATTTTCTTTGTTTTTTGGTTTATTCTGCGAAATTTTAGGTCCGTAGTCTGCTTTTCCTTGGAAAAGTGACGGAATGTTACACCTTTTCTCACTAACTCATGGAATTTGTGCCACGTGCTTTCATTTTATTTTTTGTGAGGGGTCCCTCTTTATTGATATTTTTTCATCATGAAAGCTTTTCTTTGGAATACGGTTAATTTGTAGTTCTAAATTCAAAATTCTGTTATGCTGTCATCCGTCTGACATTAAAATGTGCTTTAATTTTTGCAAGTTTTGTCTTTTTGAAGCTCAATCCAATAATTAAGCTCCATATAGCTTCGCTGTGTCAGACTTTTTTTAGTAGTTCTTTTTGTCTTTGTGAAGTTTGAGCCAATCATTAAAGCTCCATGTAGCTTCGTTCGTGTCATTTTTTTAATTGATCCTTTTTTTCAGTTGCGAAGTACAAACCAATAAGGTTGTTCCACGCTCTTTGCAAATTCAGTTCTTTTATTTTGTTTCTGACTCATGTGAAATATGATCCAATAGAAAATCTCCAAGTCTTTTCTTATTTCACATTGTCAGTCTTTTGTTAGCTTCTTTTTCGATGCGAAATCCAATCCAATAGAAAAGCTCCAAGTCTCTTCGCATTTCGCATTGTCAATCGTTTATTAATCGTGTCAGTGGCTAACCAATAAGATTAAGCCACTTTTTTTTCGTTTTTTTAAGACTTTGACACGTTTTTTGTCAAGTTGCGAACCAATAGAACGTGTCCACATTCTTTCACATTTTGTCGATCCTTTGTTATAACCAGTGTCAGAGTGTGAAAAAGTGATCCAATAAGTTAATCGACACGTGTGCACAGTTTATCAGTTCTATTTTTACTATTAATTGTCTTTGGACTAGTTTGTTGCACTGTGAAGTGTGATCTAAATAGCAAAGCTACACGTGTCTTTTGTTTTTGCAGTGTCAGATTTTATATATTTTGCCACGTGTTCTGTGCTTTGTTTGTTGCGTATTTGGTTGACTTTTCAACCCTGTTGCAGACCCGATAATCTATTTGTTTTGATTAAACTCTGGGGACTTCACGTCCGCCCGGGGATCTGCTTTAGAATTTTCTGAAAAGCCAACACGTGTCTATTGTTTTACTTTGATGCTTTGCAAACATGTGTCTTATCCTTCTTCTTCGTGGTTTAAGTTTCTATTGTTTCATAATGTATTTTTGAGAAATTTTTTAAGTAGCTCGTTCGATTTTTTATGAGCTCGCGTCTTTGCGAATTTTATTTGTCGCCAAGTTGTTTAATAGCTTTCGAGCTAATCCTGATTTGTCAATTAAGTTTTACCCTCGCTTTAACTTGTTTTCCGTAGGTTTATCCATTTAAAAGTTTATAACTTTTTCTGGGGGCTTCAAAGCATTTCGAGAACTTAGTTTTTGAATGCCATAATAGTGCAGTGTCTCCTTCTTGGTTCTTGAACCTTGTTTGGAAGCTGCCTATCAAGATCAAGCCATTTTATTTAATTAAATTGTAATTTCTTTAGGAGTTGTTTTTTTGTCGTTTTTATTTAAAAATGTCCTAGTTGCCGGTAATCTAGTTTTTCAATGGATAAATCTCAGTTATTAAATGGAACTAATTACAATATTGGAGAGTAAGGTTAAAATATTATTTCATGGATAGAAAGATTATGGGATCTTGTAACTGGTGTGGAAAAACGACCCACCGGAAGACTTGCAAATCCTGAAAATCTTAGCTCATTCTCTTAAAGATCACAGGAAGCTCTATCCATCCTATTGCAAAGCATAAATGATGAATTTTTAATGCATATAGGTCATATGGATTCTCCTGTTGATGCCTGGAAGAAATTAGAGACTATGCATGAAGGTAATCATCTATCCAAGATAATTAAGCTAATTTTAGAATTGTTTACAACTCCCATGAAGGGGGATGAGAAAATAGTTAATTACCTAGTTAAAATTAAAAATATTAAAGCCCAGTTGGATGGATGTAATTGTGAATTGTTTCAGGATAAGCTTCTGTATTTTATCATTCAGATAAATATTCATGAAAAATTTAAGAACTATATCTCCATCCTTAACTCTAAATATCAGAATGAGAATGATTTGCCTGATCTGGATACTTTGTCTTCTCTATTAATTCAAGAAGAGCGAGTAATGGAAAATCTTGATTCTAAAGAGACTATTCCACTCAAACTACTACTTCTCACTCAAGAATCAAAAAGTAAACATTCTAGATTCAAAATCAAAAATCAAATTTTAAAACTCCTAGTAAAGATAAGAAATCTAAAAATTTAAAAGTTAGTTTTGATGGTAACTGTCATTTCTATGGAAAATTTGGTCATAAGAAAGAGTCTTATATGTAAATCAAAAAAGAAGTCAAATTTCAAAAATAAAAAATGGAATAAATCAATCAAAATCAAGATGAAAATGAAGAGAAAAATCACAGAGTTGATGTAGTAACTCTATAAACTACATCTATCACCTCTGAATGAAAAGCACATGTCTTATTTTATTGTATGATTTGATTATCTGTTCAGATCAATTATCTATCAAGTCTTATCTCACTATTTAAAGGCTTAGAATAAGATATTGAAGGTATATATGTTTTTTTCCTAAAACATTTCCTATGTAACATGGTTAGTTGTTAAGCATATTGTTATGATAGTTGTTATACAACTAGTGTTTAACTTGTACAGTTGGTTAAAAGTGAAATCATATGATTTATATTATGTTTATTATGATATTATGATAACTCTAACCATGTTGATGTTGTGTTGGAATATACATCTGAGATTGTGTTCAAGTTTTTTTGATGTAGGTGCCATCACTTGGAGCAGCGAAAAATCCATGTGGCTAAAGAGGCTGTTGAAAGTGATACACATGGGAGCTAAAGGAAGTATTCCTCTTCTATGTGAAGGCCAAATTGCTCTTGATAAAGAATCCAATTTGACATCAGAGATCAAGTTGCAGATATCTTCACCAAGCCATTGTGTGATATGAAGTTTTGTAAGTTTTGTGCCTTGTTGGGCCTATCAGAGTTGCCATTGAGGGGGAGTGTGCATGACAATGCCACCTCTTAACGACGGTTGTAAACTTCCAATACTTCCTCCATTTTGTAATAAGTAAATAATCACAGTATGTGAGTTTACTTGTAAATCCTAGCGAAAGCATTAGTTATGGGAATGCCTTGTTTATAAAAGGCTCCATAATATGATATAAGTCTTCATATATAAAGCACTTGTCCTAAGAATTTCTGTATGGGAAGATCTGTATGATTTCCCTTGTTTACATGCTAGCCTGAATCATCATTGATGATTTATGGATATGTAAATCCTTTTGTAGAAAAAGGTAATTTGGCATGTTTTGTTTTACTTCCCACTTAACATTAAAGGGGAGTGTTGGGGTGATAATGTCAAGTGGGGATATCGTTTAAGTGGACCACCACTTTACACCCCATGTTATTTTAAAGTTTATTTAATAAACTTTATTATGTCTTTCCACAGCTTTAAGAGTGAAACGGTATGACCGCTTCACCCATCCTATATATATAGGATGATCCCTCACGGGATTGTAATTATATATAGAGATATTAGATTACATATGACCATTAAGTGATTGTTAATGATCAAGCTATTTTATGATCATGTGTATTGTAAAATTGCAAGAACGTTGTTCTGAAATTGTTTTCTGTGAGACCAAGGAGTGAAGTGGAAGTGTTGGGTAAAAGCTTATATGTGAAATTCTTAATAAAGGCAATGCTTTATTTCAGTGGGTTTTTTTCCTTCGGGTTTCCCCACTATAAATCATGGTGTTCTCTGTCTCATTTACTTTATTGTTATTTGCTTTCAGCTCTTGTTATTACATTCTGTAATCTGCAATATATAAACATCTAAATCTATGATTAATTTAACTGCACATCATAATCTATAATCTTCGGCAAGTTATTTTGTGGATCTATAATTTGTTAATTATATCTTCCCGTCATTTCCCTAACACAGAAGTGATTTTATAGGTGAGTTTCTCCACTCCTATATGGTATTAGAGTTGCTTTGTGCATCTGTTACTCGGTCAAAAGTGTTTGGAAAACAAATTAATTGCTAAGGGCAGCATTCTACCAGGACCGCACAGCTGATTTTTTGAGACAAAAATATTAAAATTTCCTCCTTTGCTACAAACCGTACAATACAACTCTGCTACAAATATTTGTGTTTTTCTATGGTTGTGCATCTCCACTTCAACATTGCCTCCTCTACATCTTCCAAACAGACCTGATTTTTGGATTTTGCACTTGTACGCTGCTACTTCCAAAGCCAAGCTCCACATTGATTTATGTCAAGATCCACATTTATCACCTCCTAGAATTGCACCTTTAAATAATGTGATGACATTTAGATTTGAAATTGGTGGTGGATGGTATTGGCATCATATGATTATTATTGGAAATGTTGCAAGTGTATAAACCTCTCATTTACGCCGGCTCTGCACAGACCTACACCAGCCTTGCACAATAGTTTTCGAACCTGGGTCTCCCAATGCATACATCTTTGTTTTACAAGGTCGTGCTGGCAAGATCATCTTTGTAGCACCACGTTGGAAGTGTGGATAAGCTCCAACACATCTGTCACCGCTCAGGACTCTGTTAAACATTAAACTATGTGGGACAAGCCTATCTCCAACAAAGGCTTCTACACCAGTAAGTGCAGCTCAGCCTACAAAGATCACGTTAAACTCACCTGTCACCCATGCATTGGCATTGGTAATGTATGATTATAATTGAAGCGTTGGAAATGTGCATCCCGGCAGCCACTCCAACAGCACAAGTCTCCTTAACGGAAACATCTCAAAAGACTTGTTTATAATATTATTATATGTGCTTGGCAATCTTTACTGCTAGGAAGTCATCGCCCACGTCGGTCTCCAACCAATTACAACTCCTTTGACAATCACACTTACCCAACTCACACACTGGGGTGACTATCTCATGAGTTCTCTGCAAACCGACCAACAACAGTTGGAATTAACACGTTTAGAGACACTTGTTGCCTTTGCTATAAACACACACCTTCATTTAGTCATCTCCTCTTTTGGCACCTTCCTCGTGTTGCTCCATGATATTCCCAACAACCGGGATAGTTCTTCGAGTCTGTGGCTCAAACTACTTGCTTGGAACTCTACTAGTTACATGGCTCCAATGAGTCATACTCTACCAACCACCCTCTTCACCACTGGTGTTTGACAAACCCTAATCATCCTCTACATTTGCTTCTCAATTTGAACAACTTGACTGACAATCCAGTTTTCCTCACACAAGCCCCTACTGCCACATAAGTACCACTTGTCCTCTATTGTGGCCACCTCAACACCTTGAACAGGTTCAAAACTCCACACGGCTGTTCCAAATGGTTTCTTTTTTCCTTTTTTTGGAATTGTAATCATGTTTTAAAATCAAAGAGTGATTCCTTTGAACATATGTTCAAAGGTTGTCGTGGTATATTGGCAAAATACCTTTTTATTGAAAACATCAACCTACTAAAATGTAAAGGGGTTAAGTCACCCTAAATTTTGCCGATTTTTTTTAAAAGGGGGTTTAATAATAAGGAGCTAGTGTATTTTTTAAATGGGCATTGTTGTTTTAATGAGAGGCAAAATCTCTCTGAGTGGGAATTTTTTTAAGGGGCAAATCTTATAAGAGGCAACTTTGTGTCACTTTTTTGTGGCATACTTCTTAAACTCTCATCTGACAAAGACCGAAGGGTGAGGCCCAATAATACAGGCGATCAAACCCCCTCGCAAATAAACTCTATTCTGGCCTCTATTCCTTGCCTTTTGTTATTGCTTCCTGCCTAGACCTCCACACTCTGCAATAGGAAAATAAAATGCTCCCCTGAAGTATGTAGATATGTGAACTTCAAGAGAATATGATCACGTTTGTAGAGGAGAACATGAAGATCAAGAAATATAATTCTCTTCTCTTCTCATCTCCCTCATTTTCGGCAAGGATACCCTCATACGCTCTCTGCAAAACAAAGAACAAACTTATTGGTCTACAACATGACATTGATATATTGGACTTACATTTCCCTGGGCCTAGTCCAACTACAATCACTGCACCTGCACCTACTGACCTTGATTCATTTGTATCTAAGCCTGCTACTATTCCTTATGCTCTTGTTGTTGCACCTTCTACTTGTCCCACTTCAGATCCACCTACCTATCTACCTAATTCTTTTGAGAAGCATGTCATTGCTTTCATTTCTCACATGCTCTGTTCCACAGGTTATCTTGGCGGAGATATTGGCAAACACTCACAAGGTATTGTTTCTCCTATCCAACCTACTGACTAGATTGTTCGCCACGACATTGATTATTCAGTAGGTGTTTCATCTTCTTCGGAACCACTTGATGTCATCTTAGCTCATGTGTTTGTTCTCTCCACTCTTCGTGAGGGTATTGAGCAACACATGGATTTTGTTGCACCTTCACTCAATCCTGAGAACCTGAGATTATTTTTGTTGTGCATGTTTTTCTTAACATTCTTACATATTCAAATATTATCCTCGCATGGTTCGTTTGTGCACATGGCACTCAAGTCCTATGCACGCACCTTCTTCTACTATCTATATTCATGTGAGATGGATTTGTGATCAATTGTGGTCGTGTCATAAGCAATCTATATGTGAGGGTTCTACAGGTGTGGTACCTTCGTTATTCAACTGCGTAGTCTACACATTATTCCTTCTACCTTTTGACGCTCCTTTTACTAAGTGCATCATTTCTTTGTTGGCAGATTGTCTTGAGAGCGACTGTCATATTACCAATGGTTTCATCAACAAATCGATAGCATTTTGGTGTTCCTTGCATCATTAGGTAGATTTATTTTTTGGGATGTATTTTGTAGTCGCACTTAGTCATACAGATTCATGGAGGGTTTGTTGTTTCAACCTAGTCTACCTTCATGCGTGTATGCTCTATTCTGAGCACTTTGTAGTCTATTTCAATTGTTTGACTCTCCCATCACCACCTAAGCAATCTTCTTAAGAGATCTTTAGTCTGTATCTTTGACTGACTGACAATCTTTTCTCGTAATGAGCTATTTTGGTGCATACAGTGTCAACATGTCTTCTTCTCTATTCAAGTAGTGGGCTTCGTCCACTCATATAGATTTTTTCAATCACTCCACCCTGACAACATTATGGGGGGTGGTGTAGATCATGCTTCTTCAAGTGTTGAGTTCTTTGCTAATCCCTTCATACATAAAAGCATCTACTTTTAGCAGTTAATCTCATTTGGGGAACTCTTTTGCACTTTCAACACCTCAGCTTGACAATCTCCTTTCACGAAACTATTTTGGTGAATACTATGTCAGCTTGTTTTTTCAATGATCGAGCAGTGGATCCAAACCACTTATGTAGAATTGAGTTCCTTAGTGACTTCACAATCCACCAATTGTTTGTGTGATGGCCTTCGTGCCATCCAAGCACCTCCTTCGACATTGTGTTCAAGTATTGAGTTGTTTTGATTCTTAGGACGCCTTGCAACATATGTTAGCTCCTCCATTTTTGTCGTTTTACTTTTTTTTAGAAACCTTGCAATGAAACATTTTTACTACGATGACTCTTTTTTCCCATTTTTTTTTAGATCAATGTTTCTTCTAACAAAACCTTGTACAGAGCACCAATTCCTATTTTGACTTGGTGGTTACAGCAACTCGACATCCATGTATTCAGGTAAGATAGATTGGCATCCATAGGGACACTTAGTATTACATTGTACATTTGTACATGGGTACCTAATATGACCTAGTTGCTTGGATACATCTTTCTCTTTGTTTTTTTGTCTCTCCCCAATTTTGCGCTTTAGGGTGTTCATGTGTTCACACTAATCTAGAAGGTGTCTTTCGCTATCTAGATTAATTTTGTCTATGTTCACACTAAAATAGGGTTAGGCTTGAATTAGCTCAAGTTGTTATTTAGTTGAAATTTGTTGTGCGCATATGATATTATCCTCTACTGCATTATTAGTCAATTCTCTAACCACTTGTAACTATGTAACAAACTCACCTTGGCCATATATTCCATGGTACCTATTGTATTTTACATCAAATTGAGAGTAATATACATAGATTTTGGGTGCATGATCTATGTGTCTGTTATGGCTTTAGTTGACTGCGGTGATGGAATTCATAAGTGATCATGTGGGCGCGTGTTCTCCACTCCTATAGGTATAGCATTTAAAATGTATAGGTATCCTTGTCAGAATGTGTGATAGTGTCAATGATAAATAATTTGATAAACATTGTACTAAAATGATACACACATCCAAGTTATGAGGAAATGAAAACATCAAGTTTTGATATATGAGAAGGTTCAAATTGAATTGAGGCACCAAGGCATATAGAGATATATGAAGGAATTTTGCGCAATCCGTTGTTTCAGATTGTCAAATAGCAATCGGCCTCACTCTGAAATATTGATTTTTTAGCTAACTAGCAGTTATGTTTTTAAAATGCCATGACACTACAAGGAAGAAAGATGGTTCATATTTGATGGGCATCTTCGTAGAGGCTATTGAAGAAATTGAATGAGATAATGTTGTTCGATATATAACAAATAATGTAGCCAATAATATATTTGCAAGGGGTATGATTGAGGGCGAGTACCCAAATATCCTTTGGACTTCTCGGTTTGTTAGTTGCATTAACCTCTTACTTAAGAAAAATTATAACATTGCATGGCTTGGGCAAACAATAGATGAAGAAAAGTTATCGCAAATTTACATTGTCAATCATGCACCATTTTTGGCAATCTACAAGAATATATTGCCTCACGAGTTATTTGATGTTCAAAAAAACATATTTGCTTCCACCTTATGTTGCAATTTCTAGTACAGACAAACCAATTAATTCAATAGACAGTAGTTTTCCCTTGAGCGACAAAGGTGGAAGTGATCTTATTTTGATGATGGTAAACAAAGTGAGAACCTTATTATTGGTTGATTCTCTACAAATTTTTGGAGGCACGTGAATGATGCAGTTACCATGATTGCTCCAATTTTTTATGCTATTTGCATGTTTGAAAAGATATACCATGCTCAAGGTTTGTATTTGGAAGCCTTGATCCATAAAGGTAGAAGCATCATCAAATAATGTTTAATGAACATTCCAAAATTTAAAAAAGCAACCAAGGATATACTGTGTGGAAGCTTAGTCACAAGATGGAACATGCCCCATTGCCCTCTTCATCACTGGCATTTTCATTAAACACCCAGTCGTTTCATAAGATACCAAAGCAAGATGAAATGGTAATGGAAAATTGGAAGGTGTTTGTCAACAATTGTTATGGTTCTGAGGATTTTATACTGATATGGATTGAGTTTGGGACACATTTGAGATTAAAAGGCCACTTTGCAGAGCAGTATTATGCATATGATAGGACAATATTTGACGTCGTAGACTTTTGAGAGTAATATGTAGCCTGTACTCCCTTGTTTTGTTGCCTAGCTAATTGTCAGCTTTTACATGTTCCTTAATTCGAAGCCAACCTTCAATCTTTTGTATTGAAGTTCAATACATTGTGTAGATTTATTTTTTCAAGCTTCTATTATTAACTTTAAGTACACTATGTCCATTTCATGTTGCAAGTGGCTCGCTCATCGGAATGCAAGCCAAATTGAAGCGAGTACTCCTTTATCCAATAGTGAAACAAAATTTCCTACCTTCTTTAAAAGTTCACGATGCAGTTTATGTTGACTCGAATCTATGCCTTCTTTCTTGACAACAAACAAAGAACTATATTGCACAAGAAGCAGAGAACTATACTAGATCTACTATAATGTGGGATTATGGTGGAGATGAAAGTGACCATAAAGTGGGATTATGGTGGAGATGAAGGTGACAATGAGCTGCCTTTGAAGGTATTACAAGACAGCAAAACTCATATTTCTTATGATTTTGCTGATAGCTTAGGTTTTACTATGATTCTTGAAACTACTTGCAGAAATTTGAATGATTTTTATTTGTTTTGTATGATAACAAATAAAATTTCACAATTCTAGCATATGCATATCAAAAACCCTAAAAAATTCTTGTCCCCTGAAACCTTTGAAACCCCTATTCACAATTCAATGTCATTTCCCCTTTCGTTTCCTAAACCCATTTCTAGTAGCATAGATTTACATATGTCAAATGTTCATGTTGCATGTTGACATCTTTCATGTTACACTTAAAAAACAAAACATAAGCTAACTTAAGTTATGGTGAATAGAAGTCTAATTTTTATAGTACTTCTACCATCTATGCATATCAAATGTGTTTCTCTACTCATAGAGCTACCCTATTTTTTATGTTTTTGGCAGCATGAACATTGATGGTAATTCACTCAAGATTCTAGCATTACACTCTTCACCAGTCGATTTGTTATATTGTACCCACTTAACAAAACAACTCATTACAAAATGAAATGTCATGCTCTACCTAGGGTTTGTGATGATCTAATTTACAGATGCCAAAGGTTGACATCTATTTAATGTTGCTCACGCTAGGCTTAAATCAAAAAACACTACTAAGTTATTATACATATATCATATATATTTAATTTTTATAGCATTCCAACCATCTACTTGTGATGGGAGCATATTCGTCGTTGTTATGTCAAGATGCCAGTATTGTACTATATGCTTCCTATTTTGTTATGCAACATCCAACTAACACATCAGTTCTAATAATCTATGTTACATGTGTCATAGGTTCTACATCTCTATGTCAGCTTTGAACTAACCCTCAAATGATTGTGACCTGCCTATGCTGCCAGGATACGGGTACGGGCACGGGTTCAGGTACGGGTTCGATTCACGGATACGTCGATTTTAAAATCCCTTGGGTACGATACGTCTTGGATACGTCCGCACACACACACACACATATAGATATATATATACACACACTCATTTTACTCATTTTTTAGTCCATAAGAAATGCAAAACTTGAAAAATATAGTACGACCAATGTTCAAAACATTCAATATACTTAAGATTTTACATATTCTATGGTATATGAATATTATATTCCTTTGTGTTTCATCCATTTCCTTTGAGATTAATTTTGGTGTTGCAATGGTGGCCATAAAGGATCTATTCAATTAGGTTGACTCTAACCTGCCAATGATAACTAAAGAGGTCAGTCCAATGGTTGGTCCTTGCATTCATATCATCCAAAATCACCTTCTAATCATTTTCATTTGCACCATGCATGCAACCTAGGGATTATCCCAGAAAATCATAGCTTTGAGGGTATGCTACCTAGTAACTGTGGTTTTAGGTTTCCTCTTTCCCCCTTTTTAAACCGTTTATAATTATTATTATAGGCTCGACATATATGGCTCAGGATGACTGGGTAGCCATATCTAGGTGTATCAGATAAGCACTAGTAAGGGCTCATATATGGATATCCAGCTGCTTTGTTAATAACGTGAGTCATAGTTAAAAACTGACTGAATCACATATGCACGGGAAATACTAAGGAAATGAAAAGAAGTGATCAAATATTCCCGAGGGTTAGATATAGAGTATTAAATTATAGATCCTCTCATTGAAACAAGAGAGTTGCACCAAGCCAACTCAATAAAGGTTCCTACTGCAACCTAACCTTGGGGCATGTAATGATTTTCGCATTTCATTGCTCAAAGAATGTGCAGAAAAGATCTACAATATAAACCTATCCAAATCTTAACCAATAGAAATATTATGGACCCCAATGAAGCAGCAACATAGAAACCAAGTTAAAATTTTAAAAAAAAAATTAACCCTTTTGTCATCCAAACCTGCGGGTTCGCCGTGGATATGTCCCAATTCGACGTACTCGGGACATATCCACGGCAAACCCACAGGTTTGGATGACAAAAGGGTTAAAAAAAAATTTAAATTTTAACTTGGTTTCTATGCTGCTGCTTCATTGGGGTCCATAATATTTCTATTGGTTAAGATTTGGATAGGTTTATATTGTAGATCTTTTCTGCACATTCTTTGAGCAATGAAATGCGAAAATCATTACATGCCCCAAGGTTAGGTTGCAGTAGGAACCTTTATTGAGTTGGCTTGGTGCAACTCTCTTGTTTCAATGAGAGGATCTATAATTTAATACTCTATATCTAACCCTCGGGAATATTTGATCACTTCTTTTCATTTCCTTAGTATTTCCCGTGCATATGTGATTCAGTCAGTTTTTAACTATGACTCACGTTATTAACAAAGCAGCTGGATATCCATATACGAGCCCTTACTAGTGCTTATCTGATACACCTAGATATGGCTACCCAGTCATCCTAAGCCATATATGTCGAGCCTATAACAATAATTATAAACGGTTTAAAAAGGGGGAAAAAGGAAACCTAAAACCACAGTTACTAGGTTGCATACCCTCAAAGCTATGATTTTCTGGGATAATCCCTAGGTTGCATGCATGGTGCAAATGAAAATGATTAGAAGGTGATTTTGGATAATATGAATGCAAGGACCAACCATTGGACTAACCTCTTTAGTTATCATTGGCAGGTTAGAGTCAACCTAATTGTATAGATCCTTTATGGCCACCATTGCAACACAAAAATTAATCTCAAAGGAAATGGTTGAAACACAAAGGAATATAATATTCATATACCATAGAAAATGTAAAATCTTAAGTATATTGAATGTTTTGAACATTGGTCGTACTATATTTTCAAGTTTTGCATTTCTTATGGACTAAAAAATGAGTAAAATGAGTGTGTGTGTGTGTATATATATATCTATATGTGTGTGTGTGTACGGACGTCTTGGAGACGTACTGGGACGTATCGATGGCAAATTTGTACCCATACTTGCACGTATCTGTACCGGATACATATCAGGCAAGGTACGGGGGGGAGGGGGGCGAGCCCTGTAAACAAAGTCGGGCATACCTTGTACTGAGTTACTACCCTCCTATCAGGCACTCGCTTCCAGCTATTGACTTGCCCCTGAAAAAGTGTCATGTGCAAATAGGCGGCACCTTTTTTAGGAACTTCATGGTCTCTCCAAAAGAGAGGTTGTGCCTTTTTTCAACAACAGGCATCCAAGCCCCACTTGACCATACTTTGGGTCCTAGGGCACTGTAAACAGCTAGTTTCCTTAATCTGCGCCTTGTGTGGTCCTAAATTTATGTTCATCCTACGCTTCCTAAACTTTAGGTCTATCCTACCCTTCCTATAGTTTAGGTCCATCCAACCAATTAGGTTCCATACATATAGGCATCAAGGAAACTCTTATAAGCCCATACCATTTTCATGAGTTATTCGTATTCTCAATATCACTCAATTTATTATCTCTCAGCTTCCTCTAGCTATCTACTTCATAGTTATAGGATCTACAAGATCGTAGGAACTTTTGACTTGCTCTAGCTAGCACCATCATACTATTTCCCACAGATTCCACAGGCTAGCCACTAGGGAACACATGGAGTCACCATACATCTGCCTTAGATTGCCGGCACAATCCTTCCTCCCACAATACTGTCACATGACCAAGAAATCTTAAAAATAGGTCAGTAGTCTTTGTACATGCCCCTTGTAAAGTGGCTATGGACCTTGATATGCAAGGTGAAAAATTTCTACTTTATTGTGATTTTTGCATATTGAAGATTTGGACTCATACATTGTCTTTGGCATGTTAGATTTGCGCTAGGGCCTACATTTTTGTATTGCATTCATACTGTTTCCTGCAAGAATCAAGAACTCGTGAATAGTGTATTATCTAACCCTTCTCCTTTCATTCAAAAAAAAATTATTTGCTAGATATTGTGGTTGAATTCAGATTATTATTATCTTGTTATATTGCATACTTCATTTTCAATTATTATTGCATATAGCATAGAATGGTGAATACTGTGTTACCGGTTCTACACCCTTCCAAACCCTAGATATACCTCTTCTACTGTGTTTTCAGCAAGATCTTTGGTCTATGGTCTAGAGTGGTGCACCCAGTCACAACAATTTTCCGCTAGTATAGGCTATGCGAAAACCATCGTTTGTCGATTGCGTGTTCTTTGCCCCATTTTAATTGGCTTTTTACAACCATCCATAGGTTTGTGGACAATATCAATTCTTTAATGATACAGTCGTGTTAGTATTGATACAGTCGTGTTGATATTTTGGAGAGCATGAATACATATGCAGAACGATAGTAGAGGTAAATGGGCAGTTGATTTTATTTTATTTTTTGTTACCATTGCTCCACAATGAACCAGGTTCAAATCTCAGTGGCAGTGCACCCCGTAACTATGGGGGTGGACATGTTCATTGTAATTGTGCAGTTAACACACATGAGCTAAGTGATATTTGTGTTATGGAGTTAGGTACCCTCTCTGGGTGAATTGGAGCACTTACATCCACAATGGTTCAAATCTCAATGGCCATGCTAACTATGGGAGTGGACATGCTCGTTGTAACTGTGCAGTTAACACACTTGAGCTAAGTGATATTTGTGTTCCGGAGTTAGGTACCCTCTTTGGGTGAATTGGAGCATTTACATCCACAATAAACCGGGTTCAAATCTCAGTGGCTGTGCACCCTATAACTATGGGGAAGGACATGCTCGTTGTAATTGCACAGTTAACATACTTGAGCTAAGTGATATTTGTGGTAAAGAGTTAGGTGGTACTCTCTTTGCAGCAAATTTGCAATTCCACAGAGTCAAATCCGTTAAGTCTGACACTGACTTGATTAAGTGTGATTATTTCCTGATTTCTAATCTGTTATTTCCAACTGTTGCCAGGTATTATTCAAATTGATGTTGAGGGTTAGCTACGTATATAAATAATTAGTTAAATTAATTATTTGGTTGCAACTATCGCTCTCTTATTCTGATTTATATGTATTGTATGCTTATCCAAAATACCTTAACTTCAAAAGAACTAGAATTCCGAAAGTAGGTTAACAGGGATCTTCGACTCTGGAAAATTTATGTCTAACATCTGCAATATCAGTATTAAGTCACTTGAAATGAGGGTAAATCATTTATATCCCTAAAAGTACAGATGACAAAGGGTTGTTAATTACTTGGAGATGATGAAGACCTCCGGTGTTGGGATTCCAGTTGTTAATGGCTGCCCAGTCGGATACACAGCCAACAAATAACTGCCAAGGATGATGCCGTTACAATACATAACAGCAATATTTTACTAAAAGATTATGAGTGAAGAAATTAGAAATAGGTGATAATACCGCGGGCATGTTGTGAGGCTCTATTTGGGACGAAAATTCCGTGGCCGATGGCATGTGTTCGATTCGAGCGACTGTCCAGTTCTCCATCGTTAAATGAAGAGTAGAACATACCAAACTGATCAACCCAAAAGTTCTATAACCGCTGGCTTTTGAGGAGGGCGGAGGCTATTCTCCCTATAAAATGCTCCTATGAGCATAGATTCCCCCATCCTTCCACGCCATGCGTACGTGGCAAACACTTCGATATGTGTTTTAAAATATTGTTGTAAAAACTCGCACAAAATTGTTTCCATGATTTGAATTGAAGACCTGTCAACTAACATGCGCACCGTTTCCGCTATCAATTGCCACATGCCATTACATCATTTGAAACCTATTACTTCAAATAAATTTTAGCCCATAATTTGATAGGTGATGGCGGGGTCCCACACATGCATGGGCATGTATGTCGTTTATGGTGCATTTATGCTATTTTTTTATGGGCATACATCTAAGGCGGTGCATTCTATCAGGAGAATAACTTCCACCTTTGAGGTGTGCTTAAAATACGGCAGCCCCTAGTTGAGAAAAGAAAGCCCAACGTTTTCGTTTTGGAGAATTTGTTTTAATTAATTCGCTTTATTTATCCCTGCCCAGGCACATATTCTTGCAATTGGCAGTAGTCCGAAAATAACTAGCACTTGGAGAGAGGAGGTACCTAAAATGGTTACCTTAAAATTTAAGGATTTTTAGAGTGGTTGAAGCAATTCTAAGATATGGGGATTTTTAGAGTCATTAAAGTAATTTTAAAATATATTAAGAGGTGCAATGGTTACGTAGATGGTTAAATATGATGAATTTTAGATTCGTCGAAGCAATTCTAAGATATAAGGATTTTTAGAGTCATCGAAGCAATTCCAAGATGTACTAAAGAGGTATATCCAATCTAGGTAGTAAGGCATGTATCGAGAGGCAGTTATAGAGGATTTTTTGGATTTTTTGGATTTTTTGAAACCATTGGTGGAGAAGAGAAGGTCGAGCAAACAAACATACTAAGCTCACGACCAATCAACCATTATATTGGTAAGAGGACCATTTTGAACATTGGGGTGTCGCCCATATTGGCATAAGGACCGTGATATATTGGGGTTTATGTTTTATCGCAAACAAAGCCAACCAACCAATGTGGGATTAGTTTGTTGATTGAATGATGATTTTTAGAGTCATAGAAGCAATCTGTAGATGTATTGAAAAGGCATATCTGACTTAGGTAGTGTTGGTTGTTGAAAATGGCATGTGCACCCAAGACCACCAAATGAGACTTTTAACATCTTAGCAACATTAATGGAAATATCCCCGAGGTGGGGGCCTTGGCTCCTTGAGACAAACCTCTAGAGAAGGTCGGCCTCCTATCTCTAATTTAGCCTAATGCTTATAAAACCTCTAGGTTAAGCTAACAAATGCAATGGGAAAGGGGTAGAGAGAAAGCAACTGCAAAGAAGTGGTGATATACCAGAAAGTAAGGATCGCTCTCCTCATATTGAGGCAAGAGGAAAAAGGAAAAAAACACGGTGCCAAAGGGCATATACTCGCCACGATTAACCCTGCATTTAAATCTAACTCTCACTCTATGCATTTAACCCATACAGCTACACTCACACATAATATATCACACAAAAGAGGAAGACAACAAAGCAATAACACAATTCAAATGGTAGATTTTAGTCACAACACGTCATATTAATGCTTTAATTGATGCACAACCTACTATAGAAGTGAAAAAGGCATTAGGTTCATCACATAAGTTCGAAAATAGAGGTCTGAAACTCAAAATACTTAGAAACCCAAAATGGCATAGTAACTTTACATTAAAGGGGGGGATGTTGATTACAATATGCATGGTTGTACTTATATACAAGGAGAAGAGGGAAGGGGGGAGGGAAAGAAAATAAGAATAGGATAAAAGAATCAAGATCTGAAGAATGTCTCATTTCTCATGTCTATCCCCTTAACAATGATTATGAAGCTACAAAAGATGCTCAACTTAAAATATTTGAATAAAACCACCTCAAAGCATATTTTGTGATATTTACCCAACTGGGAAACACACACATGATTGAAAAATATCACCAATAATTGATATAATTATATTCGTAGAGAGAGAATGGAAGGTAACACTTATGATTGCAAATTTGTCTCAAAACATGGTAGGTGGCAACCTAAAACCATTCCCAACAGGTAATGTTCCTCAAGAGATTTCCAACGAGACCAATTTTGCTTGATTTAGGGTTGTGGATAAAAAGTTACGACCATTTGAAACTTCCTTTGTCATTTTACACAATTGATGGCCACGAGGTTGTCAAATTTAACAATAAAACCACCTCTGCCACACATCCCCTTTTCATTAGTTATGGACTCCCTTTATAGGTAAAAATGCAAATGACATATAGGAGGCCATCAAATTTAACATAATAATTCCCCTTGCCAATTGTACCCATCTCATTGGCTACGGGTTAACGGGGCCTCCATTTCTTCGCTTTGTTTCTACCATGATTCAACCTACCTGAGAACCAACAACTCATCATTAGTCCATGTGCAACCCATTATTGGACCATGTGGCTCGATGATGTCTTTTCGGCTTTGGAAAAAAATTCATGCCTTAGCCAATTCTCCAAACTTTTCCTATGTCTAACTCTCAAGGACATTGCCATGTGGCACGATCTTAGTTCCCCTTTTTCTTGGCTTTATTTCATACCTTAGTCAATTTGTCAACTTTACTAACCCCTGATCTTTTGTGATTGGTACCACATGCCACCAATCACAGGCTCGCACACTCTTGGATGTTTTCTACCTTAATTGACTTCCCAAGGAACCGATTTTTTTATCATTGGTGTCATATAACACCAATAATGCCTGCCTTTGCATTTTGGGATATCCTTCCATGCCTTAGTTGATTTCTCGATGACTTCCTAGGAACTCAAATTTTAGGGATTGTACCACGTGGTACAATCCTAGCTACTCTCATCTATACCTTAACCACAGTTTAGCTTTGTAAAAGGGTTGAGTCACAGAGCCTTTGCTCTAGTATAACACTAAGGCATTCTCATATTTAAACCATGTGGTCATTCTCGAACTAGAAAATGTGAGATAATTTCCCAATTATAAAACTCAAAAGGTTGTCATTAAAGCACTTAGACATGATTACAATTGCATTTATGGATCAACAGAATTCTCCAAGGTCTTCTCCTAGTTACCAAAGCATTGTAGACACTAAAAAACATTATAAGGGCTAGATGAGAGTAGCTAGGATTGTACCATGTGGTACAATTCTAGCTACTCTCATCTATACCTTAACCACATTTTAGCTTTGTAAAAGGATTGAGTCACAGAGCCTTTGCTCTAATATAACACTAAGGCATTCTCATATTTAAACCATGTGGTCATTCTCGAACTAGCAAATGTGAGATAATTTCCCAATTATAAAACTCAAAGGGTTGCCATTAAAGCACTTGAACGTGATTACAATTGCATTTGTGGCTCAACAGAATTCTCCAAGGTCTTCTCCTAGTTACCAAAGCATTGTAGATGCTCAAAAACATTCTAAGGACTAGATGTGAACAATTGCAAAGCTCTAATCCACCCAAAACAAATTGTAACCTCCATAAAATGGGCCGAAAATACCCAAGGCAAACTTTATTAAACATGAAGGTTGAATTAAACCCAAACTTTATTGTAATGGCCATTTTCCACCTCTACAATTTGAGAACATGATTACACAAAGTTGAGAAAATGTGGAAGCACTTAAGACTCGGTTGTAATAACAAGGGACGGCTTGGACCCATCATAAAAATGTTGCATACACTATTAAAAACTCTATAGACCAGTGATGTTTAAAAAGAGATGTGAAAGTTTTTGGAAACTTGAGAAATGAGGAGAGATGTGATTTATTTTCTCAAAATTAAGTGGGAGCCTTATTTTGGAAACATTTCTAACAACTCACACAGTCCATTTTCCTAGTAAATGAAAATACCAGTAGAATTTGCATCCATTGGGCATGGAGTCTACCTCCAGAACACCTACAATCTCTGTAATTTGGAGTTTGGAAACCCCTCAAACCTTCTACTTTTTTTTGTTCTGAAATTTGTTAGCATTCAACCTCTAAATAAATCCCCAAAAGTGCAAGAATGACTTGACAAAACTTATATACAAAAATAAAAATCACACATACTTCCAATCAAATATGCAGAGCATGCAAAGCACTTGTTATGTAAAGTCAAACCTAGATTATTCCTACTCTAACCATGTACATAAATAACTATATAAAGCCATAAACAAGTTGGGAGAAGTAGCTTCCCTTTTTTATGAAACGAGGCCATGATATCAAATTCGAAGTACCCATTGCAAGTAAGAGGGGTAAAAACATGGTCTAAATCTCCTCTTTCTACAAATATCAACTCCAATGTAAGAATACACCACCTTTTACTCTATGCTTTATTTGTGAAGGTGTATTAGTTGACTCTTAGTGCTTTTAAACTCTTCCTCGTGCTTTGAAGTGAATAAAAAAAGTGAAAACTCTTACTTGGGATCTGAGATGGATAGGTGTCTAATAGGATACCCAAATTTCAAATCCAATGGACTAATTTCTTTGAGGAACTCATTCTTCATGTGTTTAGCTCCATAGATCTTGTAAACATGTCTTTTTCCTTGCCTAAGTTGGGGGCTCAATTATCTCATCTTCCTTGACTTTGAACTCTATCAAGCCCATGATTCCCTCCCATGTAGATTATACAAGTGAAGACAGATTATAATCTTCACATTCATCCCCAATAAAAAGAATGAAGCTCTGTAGTGAAATTACTTAGATAGATATGAATATCAATAGTAATAAAACACCAAAGAACACCAAAATATAGAGAAATGATCACAATATGCAAGTAAAATGACTTAACCACTTTAAGGGGGCACCTCCAAACCATACAATAAGACTCAAGTGCTCAATATGATGTTTAACTACTCCTTACTACCTCCTATATATACCCTTATTATACTATGGCCAACACCTATACCAACTTACTAAACATATGAAAGCATAAATGGACGACATATGACAAGAAAAGGGATTGTATAAGCCACGTGTCAACCCTACATATATGATATAAGTTATAGGACTAAGGGCGTAGCATGCCCCTACCCATTGAAGCAACATTGTCCCTAATGTTGGCAAGCCCTGGATGTTGCTACAAAAATGCTTCATCTTCCCATGTTGCCTCTTCATTTTCCATATTCTTATACTTGATTAGATACTCAGTAATGACTCTTGTCCTCAACCTTTTGATGCGTGTTTGAAGGATCCCTTAGGGTTCCCCCCTTGTCTAGCTCAGGAAGCACTAATTGGCATCTTCATTTCAACCTTAAGGCTACCTTCCAGTAGAAGAATCTCGTTGTTGGGGTCAACCTTACTCACTATATTATTAACCCTTTCCTAAAGTTGGTTAGATACCTTTGATACTCCAAAACTTGAAGATTCAAAATCCATATCTTCCTTACTTGGAATCATTCATGCAGTTGTTTGGCCCTTCCCTTGGTAGGCTTGAGTTGATCTTTCATTCATGATGTATGGTTTGGGTCTCGGGATACAAAGATTAGGGTAGAAATTTAGGGTTTGGGGTTTCATACATTTATTGGTCGAATATAAAGAAACACGAAGAACAAACCCTAGCTAATTTTTAGCAAGATTTATGAAAATATAAGAAACTTAGAAAAATCCCAAAATTATAGCCTAGGTAGCAAACTTATGAAAAGCCCTAAAACTCATATAACTTTTACAAACAAGTCAAAAATATTGAAATTTGGAAAGGATCTTATTTGACTTAGTTCACAACACCAGTTGAAAAATTGTAGAAAAATTCATTGCGGTTTTGGAGAAATAGTTGAATCTTCACAATTATGGTTTTGACCCAATTATGACCGAGATCAAGCTCTGATAGTGCTTGTAATGAAATTACTTAGATATATTTTAATATCAACAACAATAAAACACCAAATATAGAGCAACGATCACAATATGCAAGTAGAATGACTTGGCAACTTCGAGGGGGCAACCTCCAAACCATAAAATAAGACTCAAGTGTTCAATATGATGCTTAATTACTCCTTACTACCTCGTATTTACCCTTCCTATACTATGGCCAACACTAAGGATGACCTACTAAACATATGAAGCATAAATGAATGACATGTGGTAAGACAATGGATTATGAAAGCCATGAGTCGGCCCTACATATCCGATATAAGGTTTAGGACTAAGGGTGTAGCAAACTCTCAAAGTCTTCAAGTACAATGGCAAGTTTATCTCCTTGCCTCCCTCACATGTAGAATTTGTAGATTGTGTTTCCTCCTCATCAACGTATGGCTGCATTTGAACATCATTAGCATCCAAGGACACCTCTTCTTCTACTTTGGGTTCAGGTGAAGCATTGTTGGTAGCAAGAACTTTTGATTGGGAAAGAACATAGATTCAAATGGAGGACTTGTGAGCTCCATTTATTCCTCTTCCTCCCCCACTACTTTAATCTCAAAAGACACTCCTTCCCTCTCACTTTCTCGCCCTGGTGGAACCTCTAACTCATTAGAAATGCAGTCCCAAAGGATGGAAGCAATATTTTCTTTATATTTTGTCTCTAACTAATCATCTTAGTTGTCAAATATTTCATTCTCTTTATCTTTGAGTTCATTCCTCTCATCCTCAACCTTTATTTGACCAATTTTTATAGCAGGAATCTCTTGAATGGGTGAAGTTATGACATCATCATCACTTGTGAATTCATTCCAATTTCATAATTTCCATTGATAATGCTTACCTTAACAGACCATGGTGCAGTTACAATGGTTTAGTTGATACATAGCTCTTGAGGAAAAGCTTGTTTGATCTTTAAATCTTTGACCCACTCCCTCAAACATCGTAGGTGCTCTTGCCCGGTTCCCATCTCCTTAGCTATGGCCTTTTTTCATGCTCAGAGGGATGATGAACATCCTTATCCACCACCACAAGTTTAGACATAGGCTTGAAAATGGTTAGTCATTAAAAAGTGATGGTTTGCAAATCACCAGGACTTCCCAAGGATTCCTCAGAAAAATATTTGGGATTGGATAATACTTTCAGTGAGGGTGGGAGAGGGGTGGAATATTGTTATAAATGGAGAAAATAGGGGAGTTTTATGGATAGGACTGAGTTTACAAGGGAGGATAAATGTATATATCTAAAAAATGAGGGAAATAATGAGTTGTAGGTTGAAGTTGTAGGGGTTCCATGATGGAGAGGGCATATTATCCTAATAGGGAGGAAGGTAAACCTCGGGGCAATCAAAAAAATGGGGAAATGAACACATTCTAGACCAAGAAGGCAATAAGGTTTCAAATTCTTGAGTGGGAGTATTATATGATCATGGTAAATGATTATCCCATGGACATGGTTCCTTAGCACCATGTTATTTAGCCTCCATTCTCGTAATGATATCTTGGAATCTCCTCGTATTTTCCTCCATGACTTGAATCTTCTACTACAAATCATGATCAAGGGTGAAGCTACCTTCATCATTTACATACTCTTGCTCTTGAAAACCATCATAGTTAGTACAATATCCATCGAAATCATTTTGACCTGGTGCATATGTAAATCCATCATATTCATGCTCATATCCTTGATATTCAGGGAAGCTTTAGGTGAATACAGGGCATGGAGATAGTATTGTTATGTTGTATGAAGATGGGGAGAAGGATTCCAATGGGTGAAAAGACGGGCCATGAATGTGCAACCATATTAGAACAAAAAAAGAATGGATGGAAATGGTATGCAAATGAGAGAAATGGGTCCTTGAATCAGTAAAGTCGTTAGGTGCTTAAAAATATGGTTCAAAAACCAAAATAGATAATAACACACTGAAACATAGTTATAAATTATAAAAATGTGCATCCTTGAGTTTACAAATATCGTAAAGATTCGAAAAAACACACATTGGTCCCATTGGGCATGATAAAAACCATTAGTTGCTAAAAAATGTCACTTACACCCAATAAAATCAAATGAGAGTTTTGACATCTTAGTAGAAACAATGAGAATTTTAAGGTGGGTGGCCTTGGCTCCTTGGGAAGACTTCCAGAGAAGGTTGGATTTGTATCTCTAAGCTATCATGATTCCTACACTACCTCTAATCTAAGATAATAAATGTAATGGGAAAAGGAAAGAGAGAAAATAATTGAAAAAAGTGGTGACACACCATAATGTTGGGATCAATCTCCTCATTCTGAGGCAAGAAGAAAGAGGACAAAAAATAGTGTCGAAGGGCAAATACAAATCACAATTAACCTTGTATTTAAATCTTATTCTCATTTTATGCATTAATAACACAGTGCATTAAAACCATGCAGTTACACCCACACACAATATATCAAATAAGAGATTAATGAAAAATAACACTAACACAATTCAGAGGGAAGATATAAGCCACAACACATCATATTAATGATTTTAAGAGATGCACAACCTACTTCAAAAGTGAAAAAGGCATTGGGCTCATCATATATGTTCAAAAATAGAGGCATGAAATTCAAAATGCTCAGCAACCCAAAAGGGTGGAGCACCTTTACATTAAAGGGGGGATAATAATTACAATATTCATGGATACATTTATAGAAAAAGAGAAGAGATAAGGGGAAAAGGGAAAAAAATGAATAAGAGAAGACGGTCAATAATATATTGAAGAATATCTTGTCTCTCAAGGTTATCCCCCTCACAATGATCATAAAGCTCCAAAAGATGTTAAACTCAAAATATCTTAATAAAACTCCCGTAAAGCATATTATGGGATATTTGCCCAGTTGAGACACACACACTTGATTGATAAATATCACCAATAACTGATTTTATTTGAATCACAGAGATAAAATGATAGTTGACACTTATGATTGTATATTTATCTCAAAACATGGTATATGGTGACCTAAAACTAAAAACAATAAGTAGTGTTATGCCTCAAATTTTACCTACCCCCTTTTTTCTAAAAAAAGGCGAAATTTTGACTGTTCATTCACAAGTGTCCTCCTTTATTCCTTCTCATATTAATATTACAAATATATGGTGGGGGCCACTTTGTTTAATTTGAAACTTTAGTTCAATATCATTTCATGTTTAAAGTGGTTTCAAAACATTTGCATGTCATAATTAGTATATTTGGATGTTGACATTGATATAAGATATTACCTTGGGCACTTTACAGATTGATGATCACAATATTCAAAGATGACTATTGAGTTCCAACTTACATTAACAATTTTCAAATTTCAAGCTCACATTTTGGTGTATATCTTCTTTCCATGGTGGCAGTAAAGGTATTGGTAAGTGTCGTTGTCTTTGATTGCACTAATTTTGTATTAGGAGACATTAAACTGGGTTGGCTCAACAATATTTGAATGGGATGACAGTCTTGAATTTATGTTGTGATATCATGGTGACATTTTAGGGGCTCTGGGATATAAGTTCCCTCAGAACATATGTTATATATTTTTGTTTTTAGTTGATTGTGGATTATTGAATCAATGGTGATTAGATCTCTCAATATATTGACAATACAAGAGTATTAAGGGGCATGGAAATCAAGTTATATTTGATATGTTTTAATCTAAATCTTTCCTATGGTGAGCAATGTAAATTGGCATATTTGAAGTGGTTAACTTGGCCACATTGCTTGATTTGAAGAAATTCCAAGTAACATCATCAACCATGAACTGAGAATTTAGGACTGTGGGCATTAAAGCAATATTTATGGCACCATGCTCGAGGTACCTTGAGAATTGAATGCAAACCTAAAGCCTTATCCTTTTTCCATTACCGCTGGTTTAGTCGGTCATTTGATTTTTTTTCATCCCATAGCGAAGCTCCTGTCAAAATATTGTTAGAAATATTTGGGTCCTCCATTTTTGGTGTTAAGGTGCTCCCAAGAAAGCTCAAGATCAAGATCATTATACCTCTCAAGGTATGTTTAATCTTGACTTACTGTAGATGCTCATTTTTCTCAAGTTTTGAGACTCATTTTGGACTGTGTCGAGTCGACAATGGTTATATCTCTGTATGATTTTATATTTGAGCTTCCTTCATTAGATTAGCAAACTAGGTTTTAATATTTTCAAGAATGTATGGATTTTCTTTCATCTAGTGGAGCTATGATGTTGTCACATCATTTTTTCTTGGGATCTGTTGGTTCATTTCTTTATTCATTTGAAGAATGAAGTTTCTTTTTGACATGTCGAATATGAATGGAGGCAAAAGGATTGTTTTTGAGTTTTGACACTGTGGAAATAACTTAGTATAGTGGGTTTTCGAAATGCCTATGGCTATAAAAATGGTTGCTTTAAAATATACATTTGGAATAATAACCGGTTTGAAATGGAGATAAAAGGTTTATGGACAGGGCAACACTCTGAAATTATATGATTTGTATTGCTCAGTTTTGTTTCAATGGGTTGTTTCGAAAATGAATACGAATAGAAGATGGATTTAGTTGATGTGAAACTCATTTTTTTTGAGCTGGGTGAATGAAATTATTACAGGCTTTGAAATTTTTCTTTGGCAGCCAGTACATAGGTATTATGCATGAACTGTATCATTCATTCTTGATAAAACACCCATTTGATATATGTTTCTAAAGTCATTTCTAAAAGGACGTCTTTTTGATAAGGTCTTGTCTGCTATGAACAAGGAAGTGAGTGTCATTGTCTACTATTTTTGAAGTCTTCATGAAGAAATTATGGGTATTGCTTATTTAAGATGAAAAACATATTTCATTTCTTGTCAAAATCAAAATGTTTTAGAGTCTTGCATTAAACTAATATTGAGACATATTATTGAAAGATGTTGTCAAAGGGAAATTTATTTATGTTTTTGTATATTGTTGGCTGTGTAGATTTCATTTGAAATGTCTTGATTTGTTTGAAATCTTCATGGAATTCAAACCTACAAATATTGTTCTGTTTCAAATTGAAAATAGTGAAGCTAGGTAATAGTGTTCAGGGGCATATGCATTAGAGTCATTGATTGGTACAAATTATTGATGAGACTATTGAAAGAAACCTGGTCTATATTGTGTAAATTCAGTTTGAAAGTATTGGGCAAGATTTTCACTCTATTAGGATAAATTTGTTTCCAGTAAAAAATTGTGATTTCTCAGTTACGATGATTTGGTTATAAAAGCAAAGTGACTTCTGAAATGTGTTGTACAATATTGATTAGACATGTTGACAATAGACTCAACTTTGAAATCTTTTTTTTGAGTTTCAAAATACTACATGGTGACACATGGTAAAATGGGCTATGATGATTTGAATAAGTCAACATGACTATTTTGATAATATTTTTATGACCTCATATGTTTGTTTGTGAGGATGAAACAATTCAGAAAATAATGATTGTCATAATGGTTACTTTTAACAGATGCCTAGATCTGGGTGGAGTGGATGGGGAACTCCATAGGGTTCTCGATCCAATGCATGGGTTGGCCTGATGGAAATAGGTTCTCACCACGCAAAGGACTCTCCTCGTGGTGGAATAAGAAGTTTTAACTCATTTCAGGGTCGTGGAACCATTGTCTACCAAAGTAGTCTGACACGTGTCTCAATCCAATTTAATTCCAGGGAACCTATCCTTTGAGAGGTCCTGCAGTTAATTGATTGTTCAAATAATCAGCCTGCTCATAGTTTGCCAGAGGTAAATGCTCCCCCATAACTTGCATCAAGCAGTCACATTTTGATCATGCTAATTCAGCCTCATGTAGACCATCCCATTCTAATCCTCTTCCATATAATGTAGAGAGTAATTTGTCATTGCATACCTTGAGAAAGTCTGCAGATGAACCCCTTCCTTCTCCTAAATGGGTTAGGTCCTCTTTAACCATATCGACGGAGTTACATCCAGTCAAATGGGTAAAGTTGGAAGTGGATAGTGAGTCTGGTGCCATGACACACATAGTTTTGAATTTGGAATCATATGAGTGTACATAGAACTTAAGGCAATTGATGGAATTACAATGTTTGATTTAGTTGGTGATGATTAAACTATGATACTTGGCTTTGACTCTAGAACTTGCTATTTTGAGACAGTTATTATCTAGACTTGGTGACATTTGACTTGGTTATATTTTGGTTCGGATGCACTTATTATTATGATATGATATTATTATATTTTGTGGTGGATTTTTTAAATCTATGGTTGCATATATGTATAGATGTTTAGAAAAGATTAAACTCTATATTTTGATGTCGATTAATGTGGTCTAGAAATTTTAATGCAAATAATATAGTTATATGGATGATTATAGAATTCATTTTTTACTTTAATATTGTGGGTCCCCCCCACCCCTATATTTGTTTCCTATTATTATTTTTCCATGTTAATTTATGATATGATTTTTAATCATTTATCATAAATTCAATCGATAATCTCTATCATTTGCTATTTGATTGATTAAATGGCATTAGTAAGAGATTATTTCTAAAGATACCATTATAATATGATGAGATCAGTTGTAACTGTTTCATGGAGAAGTAAATAAAAGAAGAAGAGGGGCTCTTTTGCATGAGGAGGAACATCAAGGTAATTTGCATTTGAGTTTAGTGCTTTTTCATTTTATATTTTTAGTGAAAGTATTCTGAATGAGGATTTGATTAAAGGATTCTAATAACCTAAGTTTTAGGATTTGAGTGTAAACATTAGATACAATAGGTATATCCAGTTATATTATTATTATTCTTGATTATCTAAATATTGATTTTCTGTGTCTAATCTATAATCTAATTGTAGAATTAAATATGTATATCCAGGGGATCAATGAAGGTTGTTTACACAGATTTCTTAATATTTGGGTTTATAATATGCCTTTTTGGCTATTGTATTGTCAGATCTCAAATAAAGTTGATTTTAATGATTTTTTGCTTCTCATTTGTAAATTTGTTTCTCATGTTAATATAAATTTCATGTTGGTCTATTATGACTTTATATCATTGTGTATATATTGTATAGTTGGTTAATCTTTTACTCACATACTATTGTTTTTAAATAAGAAATTTGAAATAAAAGAGTACATTTGAATTAAGTTTTAATTTCTACATTGTATGGAAATGGAGTAAAAAGGGTTAATTTATCGGGATTCAAAAAGATCAATTTCAGATCACATGCAAGAATTATTCATGCAACTGAATATAATAGAAGTATAAAGGATGTTGCAAGCTTGCTTTCTTTCCCTCCAAGAGGTTATCTAGCTCATAGATATCACTTTTTCGGATAGGGTTGATAATATGTATATTTTGGGTTTTGTTTCTTTTTTTTTCTTGCCTTTTTATGTTTGTATTTTATTATTTCTTTCTTGTCTGTATATTCTCTCTTTTCTGAATGAATTAAAAGATATTCCATAATCTTAGGTTTGTTTGTCTATTAATGATTTAAGATATAAACTACCCTACACTTAGAATATTTTCTAATTCCCTCATACGATTAAAGTTGGTTCGATTCCATCTTAACATTTACAATAGGTAAAAGGGTTGATTTAGTTCAATTTTATGTTGACAACAAGTAGTTCTCCCCAAGAGCTTTCTAATGAGACCAATTTTTCTTGATTTGGAAAAATGGATCAAAAGTTATAACTGTTTGAAACTTTTTTTCTATTTCCCACATTTGACTCGCATGGGGCCGTCAATTTTAACCCTAGAATTTTTCCTATACCACACATCCCATTTTCATTGGTTATGAGCTCCCTCTTTAGGTAAAAATTCATATGACAACTAGGAGATCATTAAAATAGTTCTACTCATTATGTGTCCTCATTTCACTGGATATGGGCTCACAGGGTCTTCATTTCTCAAATTTGTTTCCATCATGGTCTCATCCTACCCAGGAACCGATGACCCATCACTAGTCCACATGATACCCGTGATTTGGCCATATGGACTAATGATGAAAATATGAATTTGGAAAGTATGTCATGATTTAGTCTATCCTCCATGTTTTCTCAATCTATGAATCTCAGGGATTGTGCCATGTGGTGAAATCTTGGTTCCCCCTTTCTCGGGACCTATCTCATACCTTAGTCAACTTTTTGACACTCGAGCTTCTATGATCAGTGTACCTAACATCACTCACAGGCCCCCACACTACATAACATACTCCCAATTGCCCTTTTTCTTGAGCTTCATCTTATGCCTTAGTCAACTTTTCAACACTGACCCTCAAGCTTTCATGGTGGGTGCCATATGACACCGCTATGGAATTATGTGCTCCCATTTTTTTTCTTCCTTAGTTAGCCTCTTGAGAATCCAACTTTCCATCATTAGTGCCACATGACACCAATGATAGGCCTCACATTGTTGGATATTCTTCCACTCCTTAGTCAATTTCTTAATGACTTACTAAGACCCCATGTTTCAAGGATTGTGCCACATGGCCCAATCTTGACTACTCTCATATATTTCTTAACCACATTTTAACTTTGCAAAAGGGTTGAGTTTTGGACCCTTTTCTCTAATAGAACACTAAGGTATTTTCACATTTAAACCATGTGTTCACTGTCAAACTGGAAAATGTGGGATATTTTCCTAGTTATAAAATTTAGAAGGCTTCCATTAGAGTGCTTAATCATGATTACAAGTGTGTTTGTTGCTCAATAGAGCTCTCGAATGTCTTCTTCAAGTTTCCAAAGGATTATAGATTCTTGAAGAAACCTAAGGGATGACTATGAATAATTACAGAGCTCTAATATGCCCAAAATGGACTATAACCTCCTTAAAATGAGCCCAAAATGACCTAAGATGGATCGTGTTGAATATGAAAGTTGAATTTGCCCCAAACATGGCTATAAAGGTTGTTTTTCACCTATGGAATTTGATAGCATGTTGACATATATTTTATAAGATGTGGAGACATTTAAAAATTAATTATAAGAGCAAGGAATAACTTGGACCCATCATATACTAGTATTAGCTCTGCAAACCCATGATGCTAAAAAAGAGGTGTGAAATATTTTGGAAACATGAAAAAATAGGAGAGATGTGATCTAGTTTCTTAAAACTAAGGAGGAGGCTTATTTTGGCAATAGTTAATTAGGTAGAAAACATAATTCTCCCACAACTAATCAACCATTATTTTAGTGTGAGGGACACCTCCATTGTGACTTCACCCATATTGGCATAATGATTATGATATATTGGGATTTACATGTTACCATAAAAATGTCAACCAACCAATGCGGGTTTGATTTTTTTATCGAGTACAATTTTTTAAAGTTGCAGAAGTAATTCCAAGATGTAGTAAAGAGACATCTATCTAATTTGGTTATTAAGGCATCAAATCTACTTAACTCACAACCAATCAACTGTTGTGTTAGTGAGAAGGTCACTTCCATTCCAACTTCATTCATATTGTCATAAGGATAATAATATAATGGACTTTATATGTTGCCACAAACTGGTCTAACCAACTAATGCGAGATTTTTGTGATTGAATGCGTATTTTTAGAGTTGTAGAAGAAATTCTAAAATGCATTGAAGAGGCATGTCAAACCTAAGTAGTAAGACATGTATTTAGGGGTAATTTTATAGGATGTATTTGGATTTTTTGAAACCACGGAGGAGGAGAGGGGAAGGTCAAGCAAGAAAATATATTTCATCCCACAACCATTTTTCAATTTATCTTTCATGTGGGTAATTGGTTGATTTAATAGGAGAGAGTAGCCCCAAAAAAATCAAAGGTGGAGTGTTATATTATGGGTCCTTTGAATCATCTTATCAGCTTCAAGGAAGTGTTTCCCGCATTCAGGGCTACAACCATACACATTGTCCATACACACCATAAATGGAAATGGTGGTGTAGAGGTGTCTAGTAGTGGTCACTATGAGCGTTGTATATAATAAGTGTTTAATAGTGATAAATGTTTTTTGATCATCTAAGCTCCCTGTCCGAGTCTTTGTAATCCTTAGTAAGCATGAATTACCTCTGATGGAGGTTTTTTTCATCCTGTTATTGTTGATTTTTGTTGAGAAGCTGTGAGAGTAAGTGATAGTTTTGAGAGCGATGGAATTTGGACTTGAACCCTTGACCACATCTAGGTTTAAGACCATGTTTGTTTTCTATGGTAACAGTATAGTGAAGAAAAAGAGCTACCAAATCGCTATAACAAAAACTTGCAAAGGAATTTGTAAGAAGGAAAAAAAACCCATAAATATATTGAAATAAAATTGTTTTTTTTAACACCAATTATTCAAATAACATCTAGAGCACCTCCTACATACTTGTTTATTTCAAGGTCATTGCCTCTAATCTTAAAGTGCAGTTTCAACGCATAGCATTTATATTGAAGGAAGTGCCACACCTATTTTTCATTGACCATTTTAGTTCATTTGATTAGCTTTTAATTTTAAATTGTTCTAGATTTATCCCCGCAAGGGACACCTTGATTGATTTTATAGGAAAAAAGCTCCCCCACCCCCATACCCCCAAAACAAAAGGAACATAGAGGTGGCAGTGTGAATGTAGATCGTTTGGTGGAAAGTCCTAAATGACCTTGTAAGCCAACACCATTTTGTGCATGTCACTTCAGGGATCATAATTCTCCATGAAATCACATTGTTATGAGGTATTTTGTCATAATACAAGTGTTTCCCATACCAAATTGTATATGCTTTGGGCATTTTGCATACATATCTATTAAGGCATTTATAACTATGGAATCTAACAAAAATCCACTTCCATTATAATTTGTTGCACATCCATACCTTCTTTGAAAGCTCCCAGTTTGGCACAGGGTGGGAGTATTAGTGGAAATGGCGAGTTGCTTGCATCGCCGGTAGGTCTACAATGTTTTATTGGTAAGTAAGCATGAGAGTTACCTTTAAATAAGAAATTTCCATCTTTTTTTTTTGTTTTTGTTGAGAAGTTGTAGAAAAAGTGATAGTTTTTAGAGCGTTGAAATTAGGCAGTTGAACCTGCAACTACATCTAGGCTTTGATACCACGTGTACGGTTCCAAATGAAAACAATTACTTTATGGTGAAGAAAAAGAGCCATTGCAGTTTGTGTTGGTTTCATTGTAATAACTTGTCTGAAGGAACTAATGTTGAAAAAGAAAAACCCCACCAACCCTATAGTTAAAAGCTCTGGTGAACAAGACCATTCATTCGGTAATAAAATCTGAAGTAACTCCTCCATACTTAATGTTTCTTTCTCCAGTTGTCCCCCATAATGCCTCTAATCTTGAAACATAATGCAGAGCACTTATATTGAATAGAGTGTGACACATGTTGTTCTTATTTTTCTTGACCATTTAAAAATAATAGAATTCATTTTGTAATATTTTTCTTTATCTCTTTGTGGGGAATCGATTCATTTAATAGGAGAGAGAATCCCCCAAAAAATAGAGGTGGAGCGTCATTTCTTTAAGGCATTCCTTTGAACAATATTAAGCCTTGTCAAGAAAACCATTTTGTGCATATACAACAATCACAATTGTCCATAAAACCACACTATTTTGAGGTATTTTCTTAAACAATTATTGTACACTGTACATTCTTGCACATTTTACATATATATCTATAAGGGCATTTGTAACTATGACATCTAACATACTTTTTCTTTCTATTATAATTGTTTTTATGTCCATACCTTGCTTTGAAGTTCCCATTTCGGCACAAGTTGAGAGTATACTAGTAGAGGTTATGGAGTTTGGCAAGTTACACCTTCATATTACGTTTTCTTCAAATTTTGCAAATCATATTCAACAAACCCATTTTTAACATCCCTTGCCATCATAGTAGTCCATGAAACCACATTTCTTTAAGGCATTTTGTCAAATAGTTCCCATGGTCTGTTTATTAAAATCATTGCATTCTATATGATGACATCTCACTAAGGCATTTTATCTAATATTTCTCATGTGTTTTTTATACTTCCATATTTTTCATTCATATTAACTAGGGTACCTACAACTATAACAAATGACAAAAAATAGATAATTCTATTATGTTTTAAAGGATGTCCATACTATGTTCCAAAGCTCTTATTTTACCACGGTTTGGGAATATGCTAAAAAAGGTGAACTGGTAGGGTTAGGTTGTTTTTGAAAATTGTCCATGTAGGAATGCAAATCCAATCCATAACGAGAGAGGTGTTTCTTGGTGAAGTACATTTGTAGTAGTTGAAGATAAGTAGAAGAGTTTATAGGGGGTTTATATGTAACATGAAGAATGTGTAGCTCCTCCTTAAATCAGCCTGATGTACATTATGGTATACGATTGAGATTGGTAGTACATGGTATTGACATTGGCATTGTATGATTCTTGAAATTTTTGACCTTTCCCTTCTTTCTGTTGGTATAATTTTTTTTGTAAATGTATATATAAATATGAGACTCCTTTGTCCTTTCTTTTATTAGGAACTTGCAAGACATTGTTAAAGCAACAATCAAAACCTAATGGAATTTGCAAAAAAAAAAAATTGTCTCGATATGGAGGGTTTTTTATTTTAAATTTTATTACCGAATAGTTGTGGGCTTGAAACCAGGGGCTATAAGTGACACCTGAAAAAAAGTGTAAAAGACCATCAAATTTCAATATTTACTAGTGTGGGTTTCTGGTGTGAAACAATTTTTTTTGGGTCAAACAAATCCACCATCAAACAACTTGGTAGGACTGATAACAAAGGTGTGTTTTCTCTTGTAATATAGCGTATTGGCTAATAACAAGAAGTTAATGAACTCATAAAATTAAGAGATTTACTGTTTCATTTTTTTAAGTTTACATTTTATTTATTTAATATTTTCAAAAATGATTTGATATTAAAATTGTTTAAAATGTAGACTTTTCAACCAATTAAAAGTTTTTGGTTGTTAACTTTTTATAACCTACACTCTTTGTTGTACAATATTCATAGTTTTATTAATACCATAAATGCAAAAAAAATGATTTCCCTACCTATTGATTTGATGAATCAACTTTTTATCTTATTCTTCCCTTCTAATTTCCTAAGGTGGATGAGATCACATATTCTATGAGTTAGTGCTCATTTTCTTTAAGTATATATTGAATTTTTATATTACTACTATTTTTACTTTGATTGCATTTTTATGTTACTCTAAATTTTTAAGGGACCATAAAGACACCTTGAAGAAGAGGAGGAGCTATGAGAGAGATCAAAGGAGGAAGTAGATTGGTGAAGCCTACAAGAAAATTTTGGGTGATGAAAGATGCTGATGAAGAGAATTCATAGAAGTCATATCTAGAGTAGGAAGTTGTGGAAAGGAAGGGAGATAGTTTTGGAAAAGGTTTTTGTCCCTATGTGATAGGGAAGATGGTTAAGAAATTTTGTAGCATCTAATCTTGAATAGTTAGAAGAGTATACCCTGTTCCAGATGATGTATATGGGGAGAAAGGAGATTCACATAATCTGAGAAACCCATATCTTATGGGTCTAGAGGCAATGGAAAATATCTTCTTGTTATTTTTAGAATATTTGAGGAGAAGAATAATTTTATGATTGATTCCAATTTTATTGGGGGGATTTCAGAGGAAAAAAAATAAAGAATGGAAGATCTGTATGGATCTATGTGGGAAGTCTTGGAAATAAAAGAATTATGGGACTTATAAGGCATTTGAAGGTAGTAAAAACCTATTTCAGAGGCTGATGATTCTTCGAGAGGTAGTCTAAAAGTATTGGGGATGCTCCTGGAGTGGTGTAAGCTACATATAGAGGATATAACAAAGAAGGGGTGAATGCAGATGATGTAGTTACAAGATCCAAATATTTTGATGAATAAGTGGGGGGAGTAAAGAGGTTTGGTCCCCTAACACTCTAGGGGTCATTTGTTAAGGGATACCATAATGATTATAAATCATTGGATACCACAATGGATCAAACTAATAAAAGATCTCAGAGGGGTTTAACTGAAACTTGAGAGTTTTTTCCTTGTTCACTAAGTGATGGTGATCTTTCTGATTCAACATCACATGTAATAAGATTGATGATCCCTCAAATATTGGTGGATGAGTAATGTATGAACTTAGAGAATCTAATGATTCTATGGAAACTTTAAGCGATTTCTTAGAAAGGGAGGTTATTGGAATCATGCCTTCAAAATACTTGGCAAGGGTTCCATAGATCTAATATTAAATACTTGGTTAAAGGTTAGTTTATGGTAAAATTCTATAATTATGAAGATAGAGTTTGATTTGTGCCCCAAAATTGGTTTTTTGAGAGGAAAAAGATCTTTGTTTAAATGCAACAGTTTAATTTTATGAAAGCCAAAATGGTTAGAAGTATGGATTTTTGTTGGATCAGATTGTATTGTCTACCTTTGCAATATTGGTGGCAAGAGATATTTCAGAGGTTTTGTGAAGCTTTGGGAGGGTTTTGCTAACTGGATCCCCACTATTTTAGAACAAATTTTTCTTTTGTGTGAATGTGGATTAAGGTGGAAAATAAGTCTCCCTCAAATTATAATTTTGAAAATCAATGGGAAAGAATTGGTGCAACCAATTTAATATGAGAATTTGGTGAAGACAAATTATTTTACAAGAGAAAGGATCACTATGGCTAGGTGGACATAGACATATCACATGCTTAGCTTCTATCAATCCAAATCACACAGTGGTTCAGAAATGGCAATTTAGCACAAAATAGGTTTGGACAAGGAGACGATGATTAACAAATATTGAAGATGTAATACAAAGGGGGAAAAATGATTTTTTTTTATTTCTTTGGTTTTGTTTACAACCATGAAGCCTCGAAAACATTTGAGGTAAACATGGAAGATACTCACTCCAAAAAATTTGTGGTTTATAAAGGAGAAACGAAGTGGGATGAGAAGGATGTAGAACTAATATGACTTGAATTTGTGTGCATGTCTGAGATCTATGAATGTAAGATTGATTTTCAACCTTCTATTATAGATGAATCTCAACATAAAATACAATTGTAGATATAGAAATGGAAATGGATGAGTCTCATCACAAAAGAGTGTTGGCTATAGAAATAAATACAAATATGGCTGTATAAATAATTCTTTCAATAAGAACCTAGGCAGGTTTGCTGCATACAAATCTCAGCTGAAAAAATGATCCTCATGTTGCATCATATTGGTGAAAAATGTTAGATCAACATGGTCAAAAGATTTTGATGGAATTTGAATCTATTACGAAAGGCCAATAATTACAAATTATTCCTAGATATTTGATTTCCTATACCAAAGTGGAAAATAATAACATATCATTGTCTTCCCCAAGGAGTACAAAGAGGGGATAGAAGTTGATGGTGGAAAAATTGGTTGTAAAATCTTTGGAGGCATTTAAAATGGGGTGTCAGAAGACAATGGTAGAAATGTTTTCTACCACTAAAATGAATTTTTTCATATGATGAGGGGTGTCTAATCACCTTCTGTAGTCACAAAATCATGCACTTTAGACATTTATTTATCATGGTCTCATACTACTATTTAAAAGGTTCTTGAGGGGAAAAAGTACTAATTTACCCCCATCTTTTGACACTTTGTTTTATTTTATTTTATTTCATCATTACAAACCTCTTGAACCCTTATGCCCAGTTAGATTCTATCATCCCACATTATTTTAGCCTCGGCTAGGGCGCCCAGATTAATACTAGGGCACCCATGGGCACCTTTATCCTTCTAGAGTTTTCCCGCCACTTTGTGGACTCTTTCTAGACATTTTACATCTTTATCTTTCTTGTGGTCTACCTTTTCGGGGTTAATTACGAAATTATACCAAGATAACCCTATAAATATAAAGTTATGAGACCATAACGAGGGACCTAACATCACTTACTGGTATCACTCCATCTAGAATTACATCTATCTATTGCATTGGAGATCGCTTGCATCCACATAGCTCCATCATCAAGGCACAAGGCTAGGACATTTGCATCACACTTCATAGGGGGAGGGATTATATTTTATTCCATGCACACATTTTATTACATTTTCTACACATAGTTATGAGTAGCCGACTTGTGGCTTACCATATCATTTTATTATGTCATTTATACTTTCCCATGCTTAGTAGGTTGGCCTTGGTGATGGCCATAACATATGAATAATATATATATAGGGGTTAGTAGGCACTAGTTGATCATCATTCAAGCATTTGAGTCCTATTGTATGGTTTGGAGGTTACCCCCTCGAAGTGGTGAAGCTATTCTATTTGAATATTGAGATCATTCATCTGTAATATTTTGTTCTTTGGTGTCTTATTACTACTCATAATCAAATTTATATAAGTAATTTCATTACAAGTGGTATCTGAGATGTGATCAGGGCCAAAATTAGGGCAAAAACCCTATTTTTTATTTCTGCTATATCTTACGAACCAAAGTAAATTTGTTGGATATTGTTTTACCAGGGTTGCAAATAATTCTAAGTAAGTTTCCCTAAAAATTTCAGACTTTTTAAATTTATTTTGCAAAAGTTATTGCAAATTTAGAATTTTTAATAAAATCACTCCCTAGGCTACAAATTATGGAATTTTTCCAAGTTAGTTACATTTTCGGAAATCTCTCAAAAAAATATTAGTAGTATCTTCTCTTTGTTTTTTCTTATTCGGCTGAATTTGTATCGAAACCCTAAACCCTACGGTTTGACATCATGGCAGGGCCTTCCACAAGAGCCAAAAAGAATCATGTCACTCCGGGTAAAACCCCAGATAAAGAGGGGGTAATAATTAAAGAGTTGGATTCAGAAGGGGAAAATACAAATTCCTCAACACTAGGGTTTACCTTGATTGATCATAAGGTGAGCCAACTTGAGTATGATTTGTGAAATCTACAATCTAAGGTGGCCCTTAAATGAGACATATACTAAATCAATCAGCTATTGGATGACATCATGCATCATTTAAAGGGTAAATAGTCTGTCCCAAATCAACCCCAACTCAACCAAGGAGAATATTCAGTTTATAATAATGGGAAAAATAACCAAGTTGGATCACTTTTCCAGCCCAACCAGATTCTAACTTATTTGCAACCACGAAACATGATGCCGAAAGTGGAAATGCGCAAATTTGATGGGAAGGATTCACATAATTGAATAAATCAAATGGAGAACTTGTTTGAGTTACATCAAACCCCATCGAGACAAAAGGTGACCTTGGCATCCATGTATCTTGAACCAGACCAATTCGTCTGGTATCATTGGTTATGTGGTTAGAGACAGAAGAATGGTCTCAGTGTCACTTGGACAGTTTTTACTAAGGAGTTGCATTGCACTATAGTTCCAGTGTTTCAGATAACTACTTTAGTCAATTGGAAAAGTTATGACAAACAAGATCAGTCAAAGATGATGTGCATTAATTCCAGAACCTATCCTTATGGGTGGAGAATATTATAGAAGAGAATCTAAATGACATGTTATTTAGGGGTCTTAAGGACCACATTGAACATGAGGTACGTATGTTTAATCCATTAAAGATTTTTTATTCTATTACATGACACGCAAGGCAAAGGAAAATTTTCTTTGCAGTAGGAGGAAACCTTTCTCTAACACCAGAGACCGTAGTACCTCTTCTCCATCATTCGCTTGACCAATTAGAGTGACTCCTCAACAAATGGAAGAAAAGAGAAAAAGGATTATGTTTTGACTATGACACCAAATATGGACTAGGACACAAATGTGATGAGAAGAAGTTGTTTATATTGAAGGAGGAAATGAGGATGGAGAGGAAGCTAAAATTATAGGAAAGGTTGAGGAAACAATAGAAGATGAAGTAGAGGACTACCAACCTACAATTTCTTTCCATGCATTGTCAGGTATTAGTACTCCTCAAACACTCAAGGTTATTGGCTAGCTCAAAAATAGAAGGTGATAGTGTTAATTGACTCATGGAGTACTCATAACTTCATAAATAATAAGTTAGTTTCCCGCCTCAATTGTTTTATTTACCCAGCTCCAGAAATGCAAGTTATGATTGCGAATGGTGGGACAATCAAGTGCATACGAAAATGTCATAGTATTAAGCTTTCCTAGGGGGGATACATGTTAGACTTGCCTATGTTTCCTATTTCTGTGGGAGGAGCAGATATTGATTTGGGCATCCAATGGCTCATAACCTTGGGTACCATAGAGATAAACTTCCAAGAATTTTTCATGTGATTTCATCCAGAAGGAAGAGTAATACAATTGAAAGAGATGGTATCTAAGTCTCCACATATTATTATCTATCATTAGATAAAGAAGTTTCTCAGAAAAGGAGTGGATGGATTTGTAACAAAGGTATTTTCCATAGAGGTACAAAATATAGAGTCTTCAATACAACCTGATCTTCAGAAGACCGTTGATGCTCACTCATCTATTTTTGATGAAATTCTAGAGGGACTACCACTAGTTAGTGTTAGGATTGTGGAGTTGAATTGCTTCACGGATAGCTTGTTTTACACCTTGCTGGTTTACACAGTAACTGACTTTGATCAACATATTAATTGTCGTCAGTTAGCATAAGAACCACCATCGGTCAACAGATGAACCGCTATCGGTCAGAGTAGCCGTCATCAGTTACCTGTGCGGGAGTGTTTTAATTAACTCTCGGGAATTATATCTATTTTTAGCATTAAAATAGATATATTAATTGTAAATGCATGGCTATTGTGCCCTAAGTTTATATACGCCTATATAAGCATGAAAGCTAGGGTTAGAAAGAGAATTAAGAGAAGGATTGAATTAGATCCTTGATTCTCCTATATTGAGAGGATGAAGAAGAAGAAGAGAAAGAAAGAACATGTTACATGAAGACAGAGTCTCCATGGAGAGGAGCTGAACAAAATGAAATATCAGGTACATCTGAATGGTGAGAAGAGGGTAACATCTTCTATTATATTTCCTTTGTATAGTTATTGTCTCATTGTAATGGCTTGCATAGTATGCAAAGCACATAGAGTTTCTTCTTGTAGATCCACATGTTGGTGAGGTCTTGTATTATAGATCTACGTAAATCTAGTCTTGTATTGTAGATCCATGAGATCATATTGTATTGTTGATCCATGTAGATCTAGATATTGTAGAGGAGGTTGTCTTCATGTTTGCACAGGTTATGCATGCAGTGATGGAGAGACAAACTTACTTCTTCGTGCATAGTCACGGTTGCACATTGGTAGACCCATGCAAAAGGTCTTGTTGCAGATCCACAAAGAACTTGGTAGTATTTCAGAGATGTAGTAGTTCTAGGTTATGTGAGATCTGTTGGTGGTGTTTGGAGGCACAATTGTAGTGCACTCATGGATATCCATTTAGAGATCTACAGGAGAGGAGATACTCTTGGAGAGATGCATTGAACTCTTGTATTGAAGAGTTAATTTGTACTCTTGTTGTATTATATATATGAGATCTCTATCTTTGGTGGACATAGCCCACATTGGGTGAACCACGATACATGATGTGTTATGTGTGTGTACTTTGTCTTGATTTGGATCATTCTAGTTTATACTTCCACTACTGTAGATTTTGGGGAATTGTTTAGATCATATGTGCATGATTTTGTTTGTTATTAAATCATAACGATATTCCGTAGTCCCGAATTCCCAATAGTTAGGGATAATGATCATGCCATTCGGCTGATTCTAGGGACCCAACCACCTAACATTGGACCATACAGATACCCATATTCCCAAAAAAAGTGAGATCGAGAAAATGGTGCTAGAAATGTTGAAGGCAGGTATCATCAAGCATAACCAGAGCACATATTCTTCGCTAGTGATCATGGCACGTAAGAAGGATGAAACATGGAGGATGTGTCTAGATTACTAAGAACTCAACAAGTACACCATCAAAGATAAGTTTCCTATTCCAGTAATTGATGATTTACTTGATGAATTGCATGGTGCTATTTATTTCACAAAATTGAATCTGCATTTAGGGTACCATCAAATTAGAATAAGAGAGGAAGATGTTCATAAAATGGCTTTTAGAACTCATGAGGGCCATTATGAGTTTTTGGTAATGCCCTTTGGTCTTATAAATGTTCCCTCAATGTTTCAAAGCTTGATAAAAATTGTTTTTAGTGTTGAGTTGGGGAGTTTAATTGCTTCACATTAGCATGATTTACTAACTTTCTAGAATACATACTAACCAACGTCAGTCGATAGACTGACATTTGTCACTTGGGGACCAGTATCGGTCAAGGTAAGGAAGAACCGACATTGGTTAAGGCTAACTGGCATTGGTTGCCTATGCATGAACACTTTATTTAAGTCACGAGAATCAAATCTAATATTTGTTATAAAGTTGATCTAATGGTTCTAAATGCATAACTAAAAGTGCCCTAAGTTTTTATATGCCTATATAAGCTAGAAACCTAGGGTTATAAGGTAGATTGTGGGAGATTGATCATAATTGTAAGAAGAAATTCTTAGAGAGAAAAAAGATAAGCTTGTGAGGAAGAAAGCACTGTACATCCAAAGAAGGTGTGGGAGATTGCAGATCTTCATTGTATATCATCTATGAAGCTTTGAATAATATTAGTTATTTCTTGGTGGATGTAGCCCACACTGGGTGAACAATGTTATATCTTGTGTATTGTTCTTCTGGTTTATCTCCGTATTTATTACTTTTATACTTAGATCTGAATATGTGTCTATACAACTAATGTGATTAACACCAACAACTGGTATCAGATATTTTTTTTGTTTGAGGGTTTTGTGTGTTGATATATTTACTAACAGAGGGATTTCTGATTGAGTGGGAGCTATAACAATGGTAAAAGATAGAGAATACAGAGTTGAGAAATTTCATTGCCGTAATTATCAATTATGGAAGATGCAGATGAAAGATTATCTGTATTAAAAGGATCTATACTTACCATTGGATGAGAAGGCAAGACCTATAAAGATGACTGATGAAGAATGGAAAATTCTTGACATAAAGGCTCTAGGATCTATAAGATTGAGCCTAACAGCATTTGTGGCTTCGAATATTGTAGAAGCAACAACCATGGTAGAGTTGATGAAATATTTAGCTAATTTATATTAAAAACCTAGTGCTTCAAATAAATTTTATTTGATATAGAAATTATTTAATTTTAAGATGCAAGAAGGTGAATCTGCATCAAGTCATTTGAATGATTTCCGGTCTATCATAAATCAATTAAAATTAGTGAATATTCCATTTTATGATGAAGTAAAAGCACTTTTATTTCTATGCTTTTTGTTAGATAGTTGTGATAACTTGGTAATGGTTGTTAGTAATATAATGCTTGCTTTTAATATTATAAAGTTTGATGATGTGGTTAGTATAATCCTAAATGAAGAAATACGTAGGAAAAGTACATGAGAATTATCATCTGGTAATGATTTGAATGTAGAAAGTAGGGGAAGGTAGAAGGATAGATCCAGAGCAAAAATAGTGGGAAATCAAAGTCTAGGAATGACAAATCTAAATCCAGAGGTAAAGGAATAACCTGTTGGAATTGTGGAAATAAAGGACATGTAAAGAAGGATTATTAGTTCAAGGAAAACAAAGAGAATGCACCAGAGAAAGGTAAAGAGACAAATATTGCATCTTATGAGGTAATGCAAAATGCCCTTATTCTCTCCTTGGATAATAAAATTGAATCCTCGGTTTTAGATTTAGGAGCTTCTTTCCATACTACCCCTAATAAGGGTTATTTCAGAAATTATGTCCAAAGTAATTTTGGGCAAGTCTATTTAGGAGATGATGAACCATGTAATATTATTGGTAAATGAGAAGTTCATCTAAAAGTGTAGAATGGAAATACATGGATATTGAAATATGTGAGGTATGTGCCAAGCCTCAAGAGAAATCTAATTTCTGTAGGACAACTAAGTGAATCTGGTTACATGGTTACATTCACAGCCGACTCTTAGAAGGTTACCAAGGGATATCTTGTTGTAGCAAGAGGTAATAAGGTATGAACATTGTATTTGTCTACCTATATTACTAATTCCTTTTCTATGTTATCTACTTCAGATATAGATGCAAACATGTGCCATAATCAGCTAGGCCATATGATTCAAAAAGGAATGCAGATCTTAAAGGCTAAGGGTAAGTTATCAGATTTGAAAGATGTAGATCTTGATTTCTGTGAGTATTATATCCTTGGAAAGTAAAAGAGATTGAGATTTCTCAAAGTTGGGTCAATAAAGAAGGAGAAAAAATTGGAGACACTCAGATGTGCGGGGACCAACCCAGGTAGCTTCTCATGGAGGATCTTGTTATTATGTGACTTTCATTGATGATGCCACAAGGAAGGTATGGGTTTATTATATTAAACATAAATATAATGTTTTGACACTTTTAAAATATGGAAAGCCCGTGTGGAAAATGAATCAAATTCAAATTTAAAATGCCTTAGATTTGACAATGGTGGTGAGTACTGCAACAAGACTTCTAATGATAATTGTTCAGTAAACGAAATACACAAAGAAATAATGGTTCCTAGAATACCACAGGAGAATGGTGTTGCTCAAAGAATGAAAAAGACAATCATGTAATGCACAAGAAGTATGAGGATACATGATGGATTACCCTTGCATTTTTGGGTAGAAGCAGTAAACATGATAGTTTATTTAATTAACTGTGGGCCTTCAAGTGCACTAGATGGTGGAATACTAGAAGAAGCTTGGACTGGAAAAGAGGTAGACCTTTATTTTCTTAGAGTATTTAGTTCAAAAGCTTTTGTGCATGTTGATAAAGAAAATAGAAAGAAGTTGGATGCTAAATCTAAGAGATGTACTTTCATTGGTTATGGCTCTGGTGATTTTGGGTTCTGTTTTTAGGATTTAGAAGATTATAAGATTGTTAGGTGTCATGACATTGAATGGAATGAAAAGAGAATGTACAGGGATCAAGTTTTGGTAGTCAAAGACAAACTGGTAGAAAAGTTTGTGGATGAAAATGCATTCTCAGATTTAAAAGTAACACTTACCGGTCTATCTAGTAACCGGTGTGGGTTAACACTGGACCAACGTCAGTTACAGAAGAGCTAGACTAACGCTTGTAAGCTGAATCGACATCAGCTACAAGTGATTGATGTCGGTCATTGTAAGAAATTGACACAAATGTGTAACAAGCATAGATTGAGCCTCTGACACCCCAAATCTCCGTGAGAAGGTCACAAAGGTAAAGTGGACCTCCAAAAATATTTTCACCTTCCTTGTCTTATTTATTATTGACTGACAGTGGTGAACCAAAAATATTTAAAGAAGCAATGTAGGAATAATCCCACAAGCAGTGGAAGCATGCATGACATGAGGAGATGAACTCCTTCAGAGACAGAACTAGACATGAAATTTGGTTAAGTTGCCAGTAGGTAAAAGAGACATTGTAGAAACAAATTGGTTTACAGGATGAAGGAAGAAGAGTGTGGACAGAAAAGATACAAGGCCAAGACTTGTAGTAAAGAGTATTTGCACATAAATAAGGTATTGAATTTTAGTGAAATATTTTCTCCTATTGTTAAGATGACTTCTATTTGTACTGTATTGAGTTTAGTTGCAGTCAGAGGACTTGCATTTAGATCAACTTGATGTCAAGATGTAATTTCCATCATGGTGATTTAGAGGAAGAGATATTTATATGCAATTAGCTGCTTGGGTATGAAGTCAAGGGTAAGGAGAAACTTGTGTGCAGGTTGAAAAAGAGCTTGTATGGGCTCAAGCAAGCTCCAAGGCAATGGTATATGAGGTTTGATAGTTTCATGCATGAGCATGGTTATATGAGATGTGAATCTGACCATTGTGTTTATTTCAAAAATCTTGAAAATGGTAAGCTATATTATTTTGTTATTGTATGTGTATGATATGCTTATTGCAGGATCTAGTATGCAAGACATTGATGAGCTTAAAGAAAATTACCTCACACATTTGCAATGAAGGATTTGGGAGCTGCAAAGAAATCCTTGGCATGCAAATTCACAGAGACAGGAAAGAACATGAAGTTGTATTTGTCTCAAGAGAATTATATCAATAAGGTGTTGGAAAGATTTAATATGCAGAATTCAAAACTTGTAAGTACACCTATGGCTGGACACTTCAAATTGAGAGAAAGATCAGTGTCCTACATCACATGAGGAGGTCAAGTACATGACACCGAGTTCGCATATGCTTCAGACAGTTGGAAGTCTTATGTATGCTATGGTTTGTACCAGACCAGACATTGCACAGGTAGTGGGAGTTGTGAGCAGTATTTATGGCCAATCCAGGTAAAGAGCATTGGAAAGCAAGTCTAATGGATTCTCAGGTATTTGAGAGGGACATCCAACATGTAGTTATGCTATGGAGGGTTAGATACTTCTTTACTGATGGCTATGTTGATTCAGATATGGCTCGGTGATTTGGATGGTAGGAGAAGCACCATTGGATATGTATTTCACGAGTAGGTGGGATGAAACAGTTAGCTATGGATTTCATAGATTGCAGAAGGTTGTGGCCTTGTCTACTATATAGGCTGAGTATGTTGCAGCTACAGAGGCTAGCAAAGATATGGATGAGAAGGTTCATGGAAGAGTTGGGAAAGGAGATAAGAGGATTGCAAGATTGTACAATGATAGTAAAAGTGTGATTCATCTAGCAAAGAACTCAACTGTTTCATTCAAGAACGAAAACACATTCAGTTGAGATATCACTTCATACGGCAGGTATTGGAGGATGGGCAACTAAAGTTGGAGAAAATTCATACAAATAAGAACCCTTTTGGATATGCTAACGAAGTTTGTTGAAAAGGAGAAGTTGGAGCTTAACTCCACTTCTGTTGGTCTTCAAGTTTGAGACTTGAAGAGGGAGAAACATGCCAAGGAAAGGATCCAAGGATGGAGTTGTACGGTACATGCAACAATTTATCTCCAAGTGGGAGATTGTTGAGTTGTGGAGCTTAATTGCTTCACATTAACATGCTTTATGTAACTTGTTGGAATACACAGTAACCAGCGTTGGTCAACTAAACTAGTCGTCGGTCACCTGATGGACCTGGTATTGGTCACAGGCAAGGAGGAATCAACATCGGTTAGGGCTAACCGGATCATCAGTTTCATGTGCGTGAACTACTTTATATTATTAAGTCACGAGGAATTAGATCTAATATTTAGTTGTAAAGTGTATCTAATGGTTGTAAATGCATAGCTTAAAGTGCCCTAAGTTTTTATATGCATATATAAGCTATGAAATATAGGGTTAGAAGGTAATTGCATTTGATTGAATAATTGTAAGAATTTTACTATTAGAGAGAAAAAGAGAAGCTTGTTGAGGAAGAAAGTACATTGTACATCCAAAGAAGGTGTGGAAGATTGTAGATCTTCATTGTATTTCCTCTGTGAAGCACTGAATAATATAGATTGGTTATTTCTTGGTGGACGTAAGCCCACACTGGGTGAACCACATTATATCTTGTGTATTGTCTTTTCTTGTTTATTTGTCTTATTAAATATTGTTTTATGTTTAGATGCTTTAATTAATTATATTTGTACAACTGGTGTGTTTAACCCCAACAATCTCAGTGATCCCTATTTTTCTTAAAAGCCCGATATCTCGATATGAACCCATAGTGATTCTTTGAAACTTCATCTAAAGATCTCAGTTAATACTAGTCGGTTGGGCAAAACAATTGCGTCGCCATGTGACCCTGTAAGAGTGATTGGAAGTTTTGGAGAGACATAGCTTTATGCAAATCCATCCAAATGTTCTTTTCATTTACAAGAGGTAGATTACTTGGGTCACATTATATCCCATGAAGGTGTCAAACGTTTGATCTTCTTTGGGAAGATCAAAGCTATGGTGGAATGGCCAAGGCTCAAAACTCTCAAAAACCATTTGTGGGTTCCTAGGACTAACATGGTACTAAAGAATATTTGTGAGGGTATATGGTAGAATAACAACCCCACTCATTGCATTGCTAAAGAAGGATGCATTCCATTGGACAAATGTAACCACTAAATCATTTGAGCAGCTGAAGGAAGCATGTGTACCACCCCATTTTCAGCTACTACCAACTTCTCAAAAACCTTCATTGTTGAATGTGATGCGTTTCAGGATCAGAATTGGGAGAAGTTCTAATGTATTTCCCTGTTATTGGAAGGGAGACCAATTCACATTTGAGAGTCAAAAATTCAAAGGAAAATATCCACTCAAACCTATCTATGAGAAATAAATGATTGTTATTCTTCATGCGGTCAAGCAATAGAGGCCCTATCTCATGGGTAGACACTTCAAGGTAAAAAATTATCATGATAGTCTCAAATACTTTTTGGAGAAAAGGTTATCATTTGACGAACAACAAAAGTGGGTAACAAAAATGTTGGGTTATGATTTTGAAATCATATATAAAAAGGGTAAAGAAAATTTAGTAGCTGATGCGTTGTCTAGAAGGGATACATCCGCAGATGCCTTACTATGTGCAATGTCCATGTTGAAGGTCGATTGGGTGGATGAAGCAAGATTGGAATAGGACTCGGGATAAGAATACACATTCTCTAATATAGAATATCAATCAAGCATCTATAAGATCTAAAAAAATTGGGTGGAAAGGTAATGTCGCTATGGTACAAGGACATGTTATACTTGAGTAAAGATTCTGAGTTGAAGCATAAGATTCTTGTAGAGCTACATGCCTCACTTGTTGGAGGACACTGAGGGTTTTTGAAGACATATCATAGAATAAAAATAGAATTATTTTAGTAAGGACACAAGGGGGATGTAAAAAATTTTATATCAGAATTTTTAGATGTGCCAACAAAATAAAGGTGATTCCTTGCATTAAGACACCAGGTCTATTACAACCATAGTTACCAATTCCTAGCCAAAGATGGGAGGAGGTCTCCATGGATTTCATCATCAGGATTGCCTTGTTCATAGGGTAAGAAATTTCTTTTCGTGATTGTGGATAGGATCACAAAATATGCCCATTTTTGTGCTTTTTATCACATCCATTTACAGCCATTACAGTCACAACTATTTTTTTTGGAGACAATTCAAAGGCTACATGGAACCCCAAAGATAATTGTAAGTGATCGTGATCCTATTTTCACAAGTAATTTTTGGACAAAATTATTTTCATGTTTGGGTACTCAGCTAGCTCATACATTCATCTTATCATCCTCAAAATGATGGGAAAACAGAAGTGGTCAACAAATGCTTAGAGGGGTATCTACGTTGTTTTGTACCACCAATCCTAAGAAGAAATTGGGATTCCAGGAAGGTAGAACGTCATTATGTTCATACTGCATTCTTCTCAGAATCGGGCCTATTACCTTTGGGTAATGGTTACTTTCCCCAGTGCTATCACTTGTGCTAAATTTCTAATGGTCCTAGGACACTATAATTATAACAACATTCTTGAAAGAATTTGAATTGACAGAAAAATAAAATTGAAAAAACAAGTAAATCAATATGTTGTGTTTTTTAATTGAAGTGAAGACTAGGTTTTTTAGTTGCCTTGCACAAATCTAGTTCTGTTTATACACAAACTTGCTCCTCGAATAATTACTTATCCAAACAAAACAATATGAAGTGTTGGGTTATAAACATATTGCCTTAACCTTTTCCTATCTTGGAGAAGGTTATTGGACATAATTTTGTATCCCAAACAGAGCTACCAGAAAATGAGGAAGGAAGAATCATTTTGGAGCCAAACAAGATTCTGCAAACACGTACTAAGAGGTTGAGAACTAGATACATTAAGGAATATCTGATCAAGTGGAAGAATATGAGCATAGAAGATGCGACCTTGGAGGATGAAGGTTTCTTGCAGCAACATCTAGGATTATTCAATGTTGAGGACAATGTTGGTTTGAAGGGGAAGTACATGTTACGCCCTTAACCTCTTGCTTGTATTAGGATATGAGTAGCCAACTTATGGCTTACCATATCATTTTATTATATCATTTGTACTTTCTCATGCTTAGTAGGCCAGCCTTGGTGATGGACATAACATATGAATAATATATATAGGGGAAAAATAGGTAGTATTTCATCATCATTGGAGCATTTGAGTCTTATTTTATGGTTTGGAGGTTTCCCCCTCGAAGTGGCAAAGCTATTCTAATTGCCATATTAAAATCATTCATTCTAAAATATTATGTTATTTGGTGTTTTATTTCTACTCATAATCTAATTTATACAAGTAATTTCATTACAGATGGAATCAAAATATTGCAATGGAATATGGAATTAGAAGATTTCATTTGGTATATGGAATCAATTTAGAGAAACATCACCTAATAAGATCTCATATGGGTGGTTGTATGATCGAGCATGGTGACAAGTGTGCAATGATTTAAAGAACACTGGGCATTATATGGCTTATTTCTTATGTTTTGAGGACAAATCATGTTGAAGGAGGGAGGGAATTTTTAGTCTTGGGATATGCATATTATAATGTATATGACAACTAGTTTGATGGAATATGTTGAAATGTGGCACACATCCCCCTTAGTTGTTTATATGGAAATAGTATATGGGGTCACATATGAACTAGTTATATTTGATAATGAGTCGGCCTACATTGAGATTAGTTGTTACCCATACATTAAGAGTAATGTGCATGCCTATCTAAAGGATGTGATTATTATTATGAGGAGGTCATGGATGTATGAGTTGAGTCTTATGCTTGGTAAGGTACATTGGAGGTGTCCCCCTCAAAGTGGATTATAAATTATTCACATTATTATATGAAAGGATAATTAACACAATGGTTGTATTTGCAACTACAAAATTAGTGAAATAATTTTTCATTATAATATGTTGGTATTCACCAACGGTATGGGGTTAATTCCTTTTTCTTCTATATGGGGAAGATCCTCATTTTTGAATGTCAAATTAGATCTTTTTTTTAATTTTTGTTTTATGGGTTGGGGATCAAGTACAACATGTTTATGGTACAAATGTCACCCATGAGAGAAAATTTATAGGTATTGATAGGGAAATATAAGTTTATTCTAGTAGAGTAGAGGTAATAATATTTTCCTCTTTCTATAATGATTGGAAATGGTGAATGGAATAGTCGAGTATGCCAATGGAGACCATTTGGGACAATAGTTCTGAACATGTTCAATTTTCTTCTTATTTTTCTTTATTCTATGTTTTTTAATTTTCAATAGAAGTTTAGGGTTTCATTTTTAAATATATATTTTTAGTTTGTAAATTGTATACACTTCTCATGGAATATCATAGGATTCCATCTTAAAAAGACATGAGCATCCTCAATAAGCATTCTCGTAGCAAGTTCACAATAATCCAAAGGCATCTATCGAATTATCACTATGGTGGTAGAGGAGTAGTTATTTTTCCTCTATTCTTCATCAATTTATCAATACCATTTGAACCTCACCCCACCAACACACTTCTACATAGATGTTTGATAGAAGAACATAATATGTATTTGTAACTATGAAATCTAGCAAAAATCCCCTTTCAATTATAATCGATTGTGATTAACTTGCAAGCCCCTTTTCTTCCATCATGGAAGTCCTCAGGAAGTACACATATAGCTCTATTTTTTAGCATTTTTATTCACTAGGTTTTATCAAGTACACCATGTTTCTGGTGTATATGTCACCCATAGTATTAGAGCTATAGGTATTGATGGGAAAAGGCAAGTTTTGATAATCGATTTTATTCATTATCCTCATAGTACACCAAAGGTAATCATATTTTCCTCTTTCTAAAATGATTTGAAATGGTGAATGGAACAATTTAGTATGACAATGGAGACCATTTGGCATAATATTTCACATGTTTAATTGTATTTTTATCTTTCTTTATTATTTGATTTTAATTTTTTCAATGGAAGTTTAGTGTTTGACAAGTTTTCATGCTCTTGTTTCAAGTTAATGAAATGACGTGCAAAGAAAAATGAAACTCTAAAATATGGGAGGGTTTAAGGATACTTCCTGATGTGTGATGTTGATGAATTTGAAATATGGGCATAAATATCCTCTCTTTGGCAAGCTCAGTAACCTGCACAACAAAGAGACAACTAGACAAGAAAAATATTAGTAGATTAAAATATTAATAGAGGATAATGGATAAATGACATGTAAAAGATACTCAAAATGGAATAGAGATCATATATATGATAGATATGATAAGATAAATATCTTATGAAGATAAAATGAAATAATAGGATTCAAACCTAACAAGTTCGATGGTAAATCAAGAAAGACAGAGGTAGTTAATGGTGACTATATCAGCATAGATCAAAAGATGTGAAAATAATGGATTTGAATTTGATTGTTGGATTTTGTAGAAGATCTAGATTTGATGCTCGAATGTTGAGGAAACAAAAAGGATGTAATTTTTAGATAGATATGATGAGGATGCGAGTGATGCATATGGGTTTGATGGTTCCTGGGGTGGATATGGGACAATCGATGGTGACTGGGGCCAAAAAGGTGAGATCTGGGCTATCAAATGGGTAGATCATAAAGGTTGTATGATCTGGGTGATGCACAGAAATAGGTAGCTAATGGTAGAAATGCTAGAATACATGCGAAGGGAATGATACAGATCAGGTTGATAAAAAACTAGGGATAGGTCAACAACGACTGAGGTTGGATTAGGGTTTGATGAGGGCTTGATAGATGGAAAATGGGATATAGTGAAGCAATACAAGGATGGTTGATAAGATGGTAAAAATCTCTAAAGTGACGAGATGGACCTGCAATGGTTGATGGGAAGAAGTGATGAAAACAAGAGAGGGGCTTCTAACAATATTCAAGCTTCAAATCTTTCAAAATAGTAGACAAAGGCTCCAAAGTAGCTTCTAGAGTTGATGATAACAACTCACAAGAAGAGAAAGAAAACAAAAATTCACTAGAGGTTGGATCTCAAGAGTTTCATCCTCCTTGGGAAGGGGGGTAATTATGTATATATAGGGTAACCAATGACCCAATAGGGGTCACCATTGACTATGTGGGGAACCATTGATTTTCTTATGTAGAGATGATGTAAAACTTGAGAGATGAGTACCTAATTAGGGTTGGTGATTAGGGTTTAGAGGTTAATTTGGTGAGTTGGAAGAGATATTGAGTTGTATAGGGATGTGATTATAGGGAGTTGGATGAGGGTGGATTAGATGGTAAGCATTTAGGGGTGATAAAGGAAAGGGTGGTTAGAGATATTAAATGGGGGTAAGGTGGTGAGTCTAGAAAGGATAAATTGGGATTTTGGGATATAATTAAGGTAATAGAGGGATGTATGTTAAATATGGATGACTAATATGATTATGGGCGATAAGTGTAATTACATTTGCCCTTTTATAAGGGGAGAGAAATACGAGACAAAAACAAGAAGTGATAGAAATGGTGATGAGATAAAATTAAGATAGGAAAATAGAAATCAATTAAGGGAAATAAATTTGATTTAGGAGAGAAAAAAATGGGATTTTGAAGGAGGGAACATGGGTGTAAGAGTGTGCACAATGACAACGTAAGGGCGTGTGAACGTGAAATGGGGGGGATAGTGAACCAAATTTTGGTGTCTAAATTTGCCCCTTTTTGTCAAGTGGTTTTTGTTAAGTAATCTGCGAGAGCAAAACCTCAATAAGTGATGGAAGATGGTCCTGAGGTGTTCCCCCCTCAAACTCCAGGGATGGAGGGGACACAAATAAAATGTATTACTAGGTTGACAAAGATAGATGGAGGAATCATAGGAAAAGGGTGGAAAGATGAGAAAAGATGCCCCAAGCGTAGAGTGATATGACCTATGATTGTAAGATCACCATGGGATGGGATAAACTAAAATAAATATGGCAATAATCCTGGAAACACATCGGTAGGGAACATAACACGGCCTCAATGGAGGCGATGTTAATGTCCTACAGACCCGTGAGTCGGAAAATATTAATACAGTATGGATGTGAATCTAATGGGAATACACTCATATGGATGTGCAAATATGTGGGACCAAAGGGTCAAAGGCTATACATTAAAACTATGTGCATAAAAATGTGAGTATAGTCAAGATAATGGTACGAACAGAATGTTCGGGGGAGGCAAAAGAGTATGAGATGTCCTTCAAATATGAGGAAGTGAGAAATTATGTGATCTGGTGGGAATGGAAAGGGGAAAATGGCCACAAAGGTGGACTTAAGGTGAGATATGGTGCCCTGAGAGGATGAACACAAAGATGGCCATAGAGTGGGCTGCTGGATAGGATGAAGGATGCACGCTACAAGATACGTAGATAGCCAAAAAATAGCAAAATAAGCTATGTAAGGATCAAGCCACAGTGTGTTATGGGTGACACACAAGTCCAAAGTGGAAGAAAAGATAATTTGGATAAGTAGATTTGACGAGACAGGATGAAAGGTGGAAAACAGGGTTTAGGTCAATGGTGACTGGAGTGGTCGATGATGACTGGGTTGGGGGTTGACAACAACTAACGTGGGTTTTCGTCAATTGGGTGGGCACACATATAAAAGCAGCGAAGATAACTATCATGACTCATTTGAGTGACACAATTTTAATGATCAAGGAGCTTTAAGTGATATAAAATATTGTGATTTGATCAAAACGGATGCCAACAAAAGTGGAAGGAAGCGTTAGATTTGTTTTGATTTTAGTTGTTTTGATTTTTATTTTTGATGTTTTGGAGTTGATAGGTGGCCAAGGTCCGATCGACAACAATTAGGCATGGTCGTTGTTGAATGATGATACGACAACGTCGACCAGTTAGGGTCAGCGTCGAATGGATAGATGTTGATAAATTCAGAGGATTAATGATTATTTTTGAACTCATGGATACTTGTTTGTTGGTTTTACAGGCCAAAGATACCTTATATCTACGGGATAGAGTCCCGGACCATATTTGGCGATGATCAGAGAGGATGTCATAGATGTAGAGTGGGATTATTTGGGCATTGTTGGATTGGGAGGGTTCTACCATTATTAGAGAGTGCCCCAAGATACAGGGTTGATCATAACTTTGGTAGAGAGATGTGACCCTAGGACCAGTACCTTCTGGTTCTGCATAGGGGAGATGACAATCACATTAGAGGATGTGGATCATATATTAAGGTTGTTGATTCAGGGGGCACCTATAGTTCCCATCACACAGGAGGGTTGGGGAGATGCATTGAGATGGTTATACGGAGACGAGGCCCCACACATCACCTTTGTATCAAGGGCTCTTCATATCGAGACATATTATCATCTGTTGCTATCGAGGAACTAGATGATATGCTTAGTTATGATGGTGATGTCATGTTAGGCACTGTCGAATTTGGTTGGGATGAGATTCCCATGGGCCTTGGCAACATTGGTGGCTGATATAGTGGAACATAACACAATGTTTGCATTTAGGGAAGTCCTCCTATCCATATTTTGCCCCCCTGGGCATTAGGATATTTGGTATCAGACATGGACCCCACACCAAAAGCATTGTTGAGCGTATCACGTTCAGATCAGTGGTGAGGCTACCAGGGATTGCATGGGTCGCATGCGATTTTATAGCGGTGACAGTGGTGGATTCCCGCGAAGATGGAGAACAGACCATGCTGTATGGAGAGATGGTGGAAAGGGGGGACGGACTGGTATGCAGAGTGAATTCGGAGCCTTAAATCTATTTAAGAGGTTACATGTGGGCTCAGACCATAGAATAGCAGGGTACCCCAGATGGTCAAGCGTAGCAGTGATCACAACTTATAGTTTGAGGAGAGTGAGACGGTTATGGGGGAGGAGGAAATGACGATAGATCTGAGATCTCTCGATGGCTCAGGAAACAGTTCAGATTGGTGTAGACGAGTGCCTGGGGAATTGGTGATATATAGGTGTGAGGAGGCAGACAGAGACTTAGCCAGTCTAGTGTTGGAACGTTACTTCTCCAGGAGGAGTTGCAAATCCTACGGATACAGATGAGGATGATGTCAAACGTTAGCACCAGTGCTTCCACATGTATTAGATGCCCCAAAAGTTACATGGCAACGTGTGAAAAGTCTGATAGCATAGGCAGGAGAGGTGCCAGGGTGTTCAGGCTTGGCACATAATCTAAGATAGGGAGCCCAGAGAAGAAGACTGCAAACTCGAAGCCATACCCTCCATTATAGTAAAATTTTGGTGCAAAAAAGGTCAAGAGCTTGATGTGATGTGATAGGAGCGAGATCTAGCTATCCAATAGAAAGGCTAAGTATTAGGAGGTACTGAGCAGGGTCCTTGCAAGCACGATATGAAGATCCAAGCATTCACATTTCCAGGAAGATGAGGTCCAAAGTGACCCGAGGAGATAAACAAGCGCCAATTCGCCATGTAGCCCAGTAGTGCCCGAAAAGGAAAGCAATAGATGGTCGTATGGGGAAAAGTCCAGATGGCTCCTGCATGAGGTCTTCCATTACGATGGATTCATACTCGATGCTCCTTCAAGGGAGGAAATCTTGATCGAGAGTTATCAGCGCATAGTGACTATGAGCCTCCTCGATGTCCAGTCTCTTTGAAGGCGTACGTACATGGGTGAGAATAGATCAATGCATAGTGGTAGGCCGACTCAATCAGTAGTAACCAAGTGTCCAGCATGGCACTAGGACTCATTTTTGTCTAGAATATGGGTAGAGAGGAGTTAGACATGAACAGAGCGTCCAAACGCACCGCGTGTCCTCGGTCAAGAAATATGACCCCGCCGAGCAAAGTGACTGTAGTCATTGTAGAAATAAAAAAATTGATGCTAGCTCGAGCCCAGTTGAAGCCTATCGTGTCAGCCTTGCACAAATATCCAAGATGATATGTGTATACATATAGTTATGTGCTGAATTCCCCACAAGGAAAAATGCGAACAGCCAACCACGTAATAAAAATAAACTCAATTATTATGGGTCTGCTTCGAACTAGTTATTCCTGCCCTAGGATTGAATTCTACAGTACCCGATACAAACTTCGAAGGGGCATAATAATTTCGAGACCCGTGGGCTCAAAATGTAATAAATGCAAACTTGACACCGCTAAAAAGATCTCGTGCCTCAGTCCACGCCATGAAGTATCATGTGTACATTTAGAGTTAATAAAAGAAAAAGAGTGATTAGGTCCAATATCTGAAAAATGGGTATGAAATGTTTATTATAAATAAGAGAGCAACCTCTTGAACATGTAGAGCCTAAAATATTTTATATGTTTGAAGACCCCATCAATATAGGATAGGATTTGATAAAAAATAACTTCTCGTTTCCACGGATCCATCGAGGCACCGTAACCAGTGGTTGATGCCAGTCAAGGCAGTATTTGGGGGTAGATATTTGTAGGAGGCAATTAATAGTAGTGGTTGAGCTTTAACGGGTATGCTTGGTTGAAAAACTTCTACTCCGGTCTAAAATTATTCTAAACTCAATGATGTGGGAATCTACATATATGTAGGGTCAGGAAACTCATGTGTTAAAGGGTATTGTTCTATTTGATATCGTGTCAAGGCAGGTCCCTGGGCATTCCAGAGGGGAACTCTAGAGGGTGTCCTAACTCATGGTACGTAAAGTATAACCGAGGATGGTTCCTAGCCAACTCAAGAATATATTGTAAATACTAAATTCCTCCTTACCAATCTGGCCACTTAGCTAATGCAGGTGTATCAATCTACAGAGCAATAAAATACGATCGTGACTTGATTTTAGATCCTTTTCTGTCTCACCTTGATCTCAGTCTAAAGTCTTTCATTATAAATTTAGGATTATTAATTGGGGATGACTTTGTTGTGTATCATATGTAGTTTGTTGGTTTGTGTCTATCAGCAAAATTAATGTTCATCATGTCCCTTGGATTATGCATCACCTTATGTTGACTTAGTTTATGGATGTGAAATGCATCCCTTAATGGATATCCCTGCCTCCTTAAGGTATTGACTTATGATTATGGTATATAGTATATATGGCCCTCTGCATAGTATATATATATATATATACGCATGCACCTATATACATTGATTAATGGTAAAATAAGGGTTAAGGGGACCAAACTTCAATACATATGGAGAAAAATTTTTTCCCATCTAAAGAAACAAGTAGTCCCAGCCACTTCCAGCGGAACAACTCAATGTTATGCGAATAACATACAAAATAGAATTTGCCTTAGACCAAGTAGATCCCTGATGACTCATTTGGGGGTGCTGTGATTTTGCACTAACAGGAAGCCCTCATTGACACATTGTCCCTAATGTGAGTTGTGGATGTATGATCACACTTTAGTCCAGGTCTGGCTTCAGATATTGGGATCATCTATTGTCATTGTTGGGCGTATGAGCACGTATTAAAAATGGTGAGGCCACCAAGGCTTCCACATGGTCACATGGTGATCAGTAAAGCATTGACAGGTTGAGAATTTCCATGTAGTGGAGAGTAGAATCATGCTCATGGAGCATGGCTCCTGGTGCTTAGAGGTTGAAGGATCCTTGGTATATAAAGAGACTACTAGAGTCACTCATCGATTGATTACTTTTAGATGGAGGCCATATTGAAAGGGTACCCAGAATGGTTTGGCACTATGAAGATCCACTCTTGACAAGTTTCCTGAGGAGGGTGACAATCTGAAGGTATAGTGTCTGAGAAGACCAAACATGTTCTGGATAGTGATACAATTATGAATCCAAACGGGTGATCCTGACCACTTTGAGATCAATTGGTGTAGGGAAGGTCTCCTGAGGGAGCCAAGTCCACCATATAGGTGTGATGAGGCATAAGAGGTGTAGTCTTAGGCCAAATTCCAGTGATGGTTAGATATATTAGAGGAGGTGGCGGAGCCAGTGGAGTATGAGTGAGGATGATGTAGGGGTCAAATAGTGGTCACTCCAAAACTGGAGTGGATGACCTAATAGTGGTCAACCCGTGGACCCAGAGGAGGTAGTAATGACATGAGGAGAGGAGGTGGTCAGTCAGGGAGGCAAGGAGGATAGGGAAGGAGATGTAGGTGTCAGTGACGCAAGATAACATGGGATTGTAGGAATCCCAAGCTTGACCAAAAATATCATCCGTTAGAAGCTTGATGTGATGCAAAAACCAGGATGAAGATACCTGACTATCCAACAGAGAGTATATGTCCAGTATACATGAGGGATTAGATGCCTTACAAGTGAGGTACGGAGATCCTAATCACTCCTTCAGAGGTGACAAGGGGAGTAACCAAGGGAGTTACACAAGGGGTTGGAAATCTAGATAGTCAGTTCCGATTTTTCTTGAAACAACGACTACAGAGGGAGGTCATATGACTCCTCTTGGTTTTGTTATGATGGAGGAGCATCAGGATTCTAGGGGAAGAGGCATCCATAAGCTTATCAAGGGGTCAGGGATAGTAGATCTATGCAGACTTCCCAACGATACCGTGCTATGTGGCACATGCAACTAGTGAGACAAGGTCAATTGACCTTGCATGCAGTACAGTGAGCGTAACACAACCTAGCTCCCCGAAACTGGTCCAGCTATGGTGGGAAGGGAGGATTGGACACGGTTAAGAGGACATGATCCTGCGCTAGGAGAGAGAGTCTTGCCAGGAGCTTTTGAGCTCACCACTTAGTGGGTGAACATTGTATATGTACTAGTTTTTGATCCAAGATAGACTTCCTCCTTTCCAGTGCCCATAACTCCATCCTATACCAACATTTGGATGATATGTGTATATATATATGATTTTTTTGTGTCTCATATAGTGTTATGCCAATGCAGTGGATAAATAGATTCAGATGTACACCATTAGTTGTATATTTTGATGTGAAGCCATGAATTATGATTATGATCTACCAGGCTGAGTAGTTTATGCGATCGTCGAAAATCCACCTTTAATTGATATAGCATGTTAATTTAGGTGTTGATGTGATGTACGGGATTAGTTTATACAGAGCACTCCATGTAGTTGATTGGATTAAATGTGTAATATGATATGATGGATTTAGATGTTAGATTATATGATGAAAATAGATGTGACATATTTAGGTTAGATAATGTGTTGATTTGGTCTAGACGTAGATGTGTCCAATTGGATTGGGTATGAGATGAGATGTTGTTATGAGCTATGTTTAGATGGATGAAACAGATATGAATGTAGCTTCTTTTTATTTTGAATGTATAAATTAGATATATAAATTTGATGTGATGTGGTTGATGTGATATGGACTCATGGGTAGAGTAGGCACATGAATCATGGTTAGGTTATGTTGATTATATTATGAATGTGTACATGGATATGATGTGATGGAGATAGGTGTGGATTTAGGATATAATGGAGATGTTGATTTCATTCAGATTTATATTGGATGTTTGTGAACATAGATGTAATAGATTAGAACATAAATCAAAATGAAAATTTGTGTTCAATGTGGGTGGGTGCATTACAATGGGGTAGCGAAAATGGTTATATTGAAAGATATGAATAGAAAGTGAACTTGGTTAGGGTGATCCAAATATAGGAAGGGGAATTTCATCATAGTAAGGAGTGCATATAGGATAAATTATTTAGGACTGGGTTGGAGGTAAAATGTGAGAAGGAACATGAACAAAGCAATGCACTTACATCCATATAGTAAGGTGTTAACACACAACTAAAAATAGTTAGTCACATGTAACATTGTGAGGGGAATATGGAAGGTGTTCTTATATACCTGTTGTAGACATGACAAAGGGTTTGTGTGTAGTTTGTATAGGGGAAATAGTTTCTCCTTAGGTGGTTGTCCTAGGTGTATGCCCCAACTCTTATCATTATTTCAGAAAATTGATCAATGGGAAGTTTTATTTTGATGTGAAAGTTAATCGATGCGGGAAGCTTTCTAGGATGTGTGCTTTTGGATTGATGCATTTTTCTTTTGATATTTTGAAGGATGATCAGATACGGGAAGCCTTTACTGCCATGATATAATAAAGTATCCATCCTTTAGGGAGTGGTCTACAATTAGGGATTTTTGATTTGGAATTTTGGCTTTTGATTTTAGATGGATAGGATAAAAGATGAGATAGCTGTCCTTCAAGGGATCATTCTATACTTTTGGAAATATTTTCTTTATTTGAAATTGTCCTTCAAGGGAGATGTCTGTATTTTGGATAATATATATTCATTTGAGCATCCATAACAATTTTTGCATTAATTTTTTTGATTTTATGGTTGAGCTAAGGATAACCTAGTAGACCACTTGGGGAGGGGAAGTAATGTGTACAAACTACACATGTGGACCCTTATCATGGTTCCAATAGGTAGATAAGAAGGAGATGAATGTAATGATTTGTGGGTTCCCACCTAAAAGGAGGAACTTTTCCATAAGGAATATTCTATGAGCAGAGTCGTGGTGCTCATATTCAAGGTCATGGATAGGATAGTGATGGAAGACCACATAATTCCAAATCATTATGATGGAAAATGGAGAAGGTTAATGATGAAAATGAGATAGTTAATGTGACTAATGACACATTAGTAGGTGTGTTAACAATAGAAAGGCCACAAGTGTCAAGGCATTGAGAGGTTCTATTTCAGGTTTACCATCGAGGAAGGCTAAATAGTAAGCCTCAAACCCATACTTATGAGTGATAATGTATGGTCCAATCCAGTTCAGAGAAAACTTCCCACGTTGGCTCCTTTTCAGAGTAGCGACATTCTGATTCTATTTTAAGACAAGGTCACCAATGTTAAAGTCATGTTCTTTGATATGTTTATTGTAAGCATGTTTGATACATTCTTGATAGATGTGATGATGTTGGAGGGTAATTAAGTGATGTTCATCTAATAGTTCAAGTTATGTTAGACACTCTTAGTGATATTCCTCGTCAGATATGAGTCGCGAAGAGAAACACGCAAGAATGGGATTTGAATTTCAAGAGGGAGGATAAATTCAAAGATTGTAGATAAGAGAGAAGGAGATCAGCACCCATAGAAGTGTTGATGCTAGTCAGGTAAGCCCAAAGAGTGAAGGGGATATGAAGGTGCCAATATTGACCTACCTTACTGACAGTCTTGGCAAGAATGTTGTGGAGAGTTTTGTTAGTAGCTTCAGATTGGCTCATTAGCTTGTGGATAGTAAGGAGAAGAGAAGATAAGCTTGATATTGAAGGTGTCGCAAAGCTTCTTAAGATATTTATTTTTGAAGGAATTTTTGTTTTCTGTGATGATTTTGTGAGGAATGCCAAAGTAAAAGATGATGTGTTGATAGACAAAGTCAACAATTTTGTTAGCTTTGGTTGACGTGAGTGGAATGGATTCCACCCATTTAGTGAAATATTTTGTAGTGGTGAGGATGGAATGATGACATTGAGAAGAATGTGGATTAATGAGACCAATGAGGTCGAGTCCCCATTATGAGAAAGACCATAGATCTTGAGCCGGTTACAAAGCCTGGCTAGGGATATGGGTGAGATTGGAATGTTGCTAGCACTTGACACACTTCTTAACATATTCACAACAATCTTGGTTGAGGGTGGGCCAATAGTATCCCATCCGAATAATGTGCGCTTGGTGATGGCCAAATGCTAAAGTGTCCACCATAGATGTCAGTCGTGGAATTCTTGTATGGCTCAGATAGATTCATGGGTTTTAAGGCATTGTAGTAAAATACCGTCAAACCCACGTTTATAGAGGATTCCACCAAGGATAACATAGATGGTTGGTGCGTTGAAGGAATGAAATCCTACCATTTTTGGATAGGTTAGAGGGAATTTTGGATTGAGAGAGATAATCAAAGAATTGGGTATACCAGAGATCAGATTGGTTGGTTTCGATGAGATTGATAGAAGGAAGCTCATTAAGTATGGGATGGTTGATCAATGAGATGTACAATAATGAAGAGTTTGGATTCTTCCATTGTCAAAGGGATGAGTGATGTAAGGGATGCCATGGTGTCTACGAAGTGGTTGGATAAATGAGGAATCGTTTGGATAGTGTATGATCGAAGGCTTCAAGGAGAAAATTGACAATGTCCTTGTATTTTTGGAGGACTTCATTTTTACATTGATAAAATCCCTTGATTTGATTGATGATAAGTTGGGAATCACCATAGATGTCAAGGATTTGGATGCCTAACATGATAGTGGTTTGGAGGCCTAAGATAAGGGATTCATACTTAGCCATGTTATTGGTACATGTGAAGTTGAGCTTGTAGGCGACATGGGGATAGGAGTCCCCCAAGGAGGAATAATGATGACAATGCCACACCTCCCCCTTTTTGACACTTAGAACCATCAAAGAACAATGTCATTTTAAGGGGAGAATACTCATGATCAATTTGTGTTGATAGATTCATCAGGAAATTTCTTGTGGGGAGTTTATTATCAGGAAGAGGGGATTTGATGAGTTGATCAGCGATAGCCTGCCCTTGATTGATTTTTGGGAGATGAACTCTAGGTCAAACTCAGTCATGAGAATGAGCCATTGAGTGATGAAATCATTGTGATAGGGTTTGGAATGCATGGTTTTAAGGGGTTAAAGCTAGTGATGATGTATGTCTTGTGATTGAGAAGGTAGTGGAGAAGCTTGGAAGTTGTGAAGTAGAGAGCGCAACATAATTTTTTGGCTTTGATGTAGTGGGTTTCATAGTCATGAAGAGTGTGCTGATATAATAGACAATCTTCTCCCTATTATACTCATTGATGTGCCAACATGACACCTAGAGCATGGTTGGTAGAGATGTAGAGATAGAATGGATCCCCCTCATGTGGAGGGGTGAACATAGAGTGGTGATAAAAGATATTTCTTAAGTTCATCAAAATATTTTTGACAATTCTATCCCACTTGAAGTGGGTGTCTTTTCAGAGGAGATGATGGAAAGGTTGGAAATGATCAGAAAGTTGTGAGATGAAATGAAAGATTGATTGAAGTCAGCCTTGGAGACTACGAAGTTTCTTTAGATTGATAGGAGTAGGAATCTCAAGGATGGCCTTGATCTTGGTGGGTTAACTTCAATACCCCTGATGGAAACGATGAATCCAAGGAGTTTTCCAATTAGAAACTAAACACACACTTGGTGGGATTGAGGAAAAGGAAGTATCAATAAGACACTTGAAGAGGATTTCAAGGATGATAAGATGGTCTTGTGGACACTTGGATTTACCCAAGAGGTCATTGACATAATCCTCTATGGTTTTGTGGATGAGATAGTGGAAGATATAAGTCATGACATGTTGATAGGTGCCCCCTACATTTTTCAAACCAAAGGGCATAAAATGGTAACAGAAGGATCCCTAAGGGGTGATGAAGGATGTCTTATGTTGGTCTTTTTGTGTATGATAAGGATTTGATTGTAACTAGAAAAACCATCCATAAGAGAAATAGCATTTTGTGGTAGGCCGTTATGTCAATGAGCTGATCGATGTTAGGAAGGGGGAAGTTGTCCTTGGGACAAATAGAGATTTAAGTCTCAAAAATATGTACAGATGTGAAGCTTCCCAGAGGCTTTAGCAATGAGCATGATGTTAGAAACCCATTGAGGATAATAGATGTGTTGGATGAAGTTGGTCAAAAGAATATGTTGTAATTCTTCTTTAATGAGGAGGGCTACGCGGGGATGCATACAACCTAGCTTTTTCTTAACTAGTTTGACATTAGGGATGGTGATGATATTATGGATGATGATACTAGGATTGAGGCCTAACATGTAAATATATGAACCATGAGAAGGCCTGTATATACTTGGAGAGGAAAGCGGTGAAGGATTCTAGCTCTCATGGATCAAGAGATTGGTCGACTTTGAGGATGCGGGCTCTTGTAAAGTCCCTATGTTGATATCAATGGTGGATTCCTTAATAAGGGTGGAGGTGTCAGGAGGTAAGGCCTTATGAAGATGAGAATATTATTCCCCCATATAGGAAAGGATAGATTCATCATCACCGAATTGAAAAATTTTGATGATAGAGGAATCCTCCTCTACCATCTTAGGGAATTTAAGAGGAAAGGACCTAGTTTCACCTTCATCTTGATAGGTGAACAATCCTAGAGTGATTGTAGAGATTAAAAAAAATTTAGGGGGAAGGGAAAAAATGTCATCCATGTCCATGGGGTTGTTGGATGAGGAAGGGGATGATGGATTTCATGTTCATGGGGGATTCAAGAATAAGTGTGTATAAGAGAGTTGGTGGGGTGTTCTTGGAATCCCAATCCATACTTCTTGTGGGGTTTGTTAGGATTAATCAAGGACAATATCATGTATACCTTGTTCGTAGCATCCTAGACCAAATCCCTTCTATGCACAATGGTGGAGATAGGTGTAGGCAAAATATTTTTTGTAAAGGAAATCAAATCCATTGGTGTATGGACTTGGTATGGGGTTGATCATTGACATGGAAGAAGGGCGATCAATGCCACCGTAAACAAGATTGGTTTTCAAGTAAGGTGGGATGAAGGAAATAATATCCCCGATCATTAGATTGGTACATGGGATATTTTTTGGGTCTACCAAATTGATTGAGTGTGGGGAGATCATTAAGAGTGAGGAGTTGATACTCCCCTAGCGAGAGATTCTACATCATGGTGTCAAAGGATTTTCATTGGGAAACTTAGATGCATGTATATATGAACTAGTGGAAGCTTGAGAAGATGATTCTTGCTTGGGTATGAGCTTGTCATTTTTCTTATAGGTCATATGACATGTTTTGAAAGGAGGAAGATTTGTGGGGAGTATGTGGATTTCCCTCTTGTGTTTGATACTTAAGAAAATGATGAAGGGTGGATGGACGTAATGCATAACACAGATCCATGGGCATCCAAACAAGATGTTGTATTGGAATTCCCCTTCTACGATGTAGAAGAGTTCATGAAGGATTTTATCACCAATGGATAGGAAGGATGACCATTCCCAATGTAGGGGAAATAATTTCGTTAAAGGATCGAAGGATTATGGGTGATCGGGAGATAATAGTGTTAGGAAGATTGAGTTGATTGAATGTGTGGGATGAAATAATGTTAATGCTAGCACCATTATCAATCATGGATCGTTTGATGAAGGTATCATTAATACAAAAAGTGATAAAGAGGGGAAGGTCATGATCTTCGGGTAGAAGCTCAAGGATCTTCAGAATCATCAAAGGAAATGGTGGCAGAAGCTGTATAAGACCTCCAAAAAGGGTTGCAAAAGGTTGGGGTTCATCGGTTGTGATTGGGATGCATTGTAAATATTCGATGAGAGCCTACTGATGGTGAGGGGAGATTTGGATAAGCTCATAAAGGGAAATTTTGATGGGAGCCTGATGTAGTTGTTTCACGATGCTTTGTTTTATCACAATAAGACTTTTGGCTCGTGGAGCGGCTAGAATAAATAGCTTAGTACTTAGATGAAGAGGGAGATGAAATAGGTTTGTTAGGAGGATAAGTGATGATAACTCTTGATTTTTTTTGGGTGGATTGTTGAGAGTCATGGGGGGAGAGAGAGTGGAAACATAGAATGACATTTATGTAAAGAGGGGGACCATCTTTAGAAGGGGTAGAATTTGGTGGTGGGATTGTGACTAAAGGTATGGATGGAGGGATAGATTAAAAGGCCTTGGAAGCTGTGGATTTGTTTTGGGGTTGTGCTTAGGTGTAGATGAGATAGTGGGTGGAATGGGGTGGTCTTATTTGATGAGAAGATTATCCTCTTGTGTGAGGTTGTTGATAAGTGTTTGGTTGGCCTTGCAGCGCTCTATGTCATGCCTAGTGGACACGATGATAGGAACAGAATGTGTTATAATAAACCACATGTGGGGTTCCACCCATGTGAGTTAAAGGACTTTATGGGGGGGAAGAGTGATCGTGGATGATTGGATAAGGTGATGAAGGATTTTAGAGTAAGACCCAATGGAGGTTTTAGGAGATGAAGTCTCGTGGATTTTCCATTGATTTGATTTAGGAGGGGAAGGTGAAGTAAAAAGAGGTGCCTTATTCTTATGGGATTTTATAGGGATATTAGATTATAATTTGGATTTAGAAATAGGAGTAGATGATTCTGGTTTGGATTTGGTGGTGATGGGAGACTTAGATGAAGGACATGGTCCCAAAATGGATGGCCAAGGTCCTAAGATGGATGGTTGGAAATTGGGTTATTTGGATTCATGGGGATTTAAAGGGGGAAGATATAATTTCTTACATGGATGAGTTATGGATCTTTAGATGGGGGTGTCAAGGCTCTAAGATGTTTCAGTCGTGAAGTTTTACCTTTGGTAGGGATACCAATGACTTTCAACAATGGAGCCATCTTTAGAAGTGGGGTCAGATGGTTTGGACGTGTGTAGTGTTGTAGATGTGATGGTTGAATATGGGGATTATTATTTAGTAGCACTATTAGTGGAGTCAGAAGGTATTGTGGGTTTCATAGAATTTAGAAGTGTTGATATAGGGGTTGTTATATTTGTTGCTGGTAAAGATGGGATTGTGACATTACTTGTGAAAAAATTGAGGGGAGATGTTTGTTTGGTAGATGTTTCAAGAGATGATGTAGATGTGTATGTGGATGTAGATGTAAATTATTGGTATAGATGAACATATAGATGTGGGTGTAGATGTGGATGTAAACATGGGTATAGATAGTAGATGTAGATGTAGGTGTAAAAGTATATGTGGATGTAGGTGTAGAAGTAGATGTGGGTGTAGATGTTAAAGCTTGACTCAAGGTGTTGATTGCGTGGGAATCAAGTGCTTAAGATGTGGATGAGTTGGCTTGTTTTTTTGTTAGATGATTCATAAATGATTATTTGAAAACATCCAATGATTGGTTTGGGAGAGAATTTGGATTGTCTAGTTGGAGGTCTCCCTGGTCGATAATCCATTTCACTAAATCCTTAAAGGTATGACATTTCTCTATGTCATGGTCATGAACTTGATGATATTTGTAGTAATGATACTTCATGATACCATGTAGGTTTAGGATGTGACTCATTAATAGGGTGGATGGGAGGAATTTGGATAATCTCTATGACCATGAGCTTGTCAAAGATGGAGTTGTATGATTTTTCCAAGTGGAGTATAGTTGGGGGATGGTCGAGGTACTCTTTATGGAGGTTTAGTATGAGATGTGGACTAGGAGGAAATTTTGACAACAATAGAGTTTGACGCATTCTTGGATTTTTCATTATGGGTGAATGATTTGGTGAATTCGGTCTTAGGTTTGTTAGAACAAAGTTTAACATGGCCTTGCTCAAGGTTGTGTAGTTCTAACTTGTGAAGCCATAGAAAAATATTCCTAAAATGTTTTGGAATGATTAGGAATTTGAAGGGTAGGTGAGATATGTGATTAGCACATGATCTAGAAAAGAGCTATAATTAATTTAGTTTAATGCAATGAGAAATATAGTTGGTTGATAATATCCATGCCACCTAGAAATGAAATTAGTAATTGATTCATCCTTAAACTATTTGACGGCATTAAAGAGTCAGTGATGGTTGTATTATGATGCTATGTTGATGGAGAAGTGTTCTAGGAAAAGCTGTGTAAGTTGTGTGAAGGAAAAGAGGGAATGTTGAGGGATTCCATTATACCATTCTAGAGTGGGATCAACCAATGACATGTGAAAGGTATGAAACATAAGATCTTTATCATGCATGATAAGGTAGCATGAGTGCCTAAAGGCACAAAGATGTTGTTGGGGATCTTCTTTTCTATGGAATTTAGATAATTTCGGAAGCTCCCAATTTGTGGGATATGGCTTAACATGCACAAATGGATTGATGGGTTTGTTACAAATTTGTTCCTAAGTAAATGTACTTTTGGGGCCCAAGGCAGTGTCCTCTAAGTTATCCATTCTACTCAACAAGCGTTGCATAGGATCATTTGATGTACAAGAACACAACAAAGAGGTAATGAGATTCCACCTTCGCTTTCTTATCATAATCATAAGAATAAGAGAAATCGTAAAACTTTTGAGGATCCAAACTTTTAGTTTAAGAAATGTGGTTTTTGTTACAAATATATTGTGACATTATTAATAAATTGCAATATTATTAATAATGAGTTTATAGAACTCATATTAATAATATAGTTGTAATAGTTAAAGTATTAGTATTTGGGTGAGTTGTGAGAACAACTCATGTAGCTATTTTGGTGTGTGAGATATTAGGGGATAAGTCTGAGAGATTCATGGAAAGAGATATGAGGGATTGAAGATGAAGTTTAACTCCACCTTTGTAGGAGATCAAATGCTATAAAAGGTATTATCTATCTATGTAAAATCATTTGGAATGATTTTTAAATTCAATATAATAATATTCAGTGTTTTATTTAATGTGTTAGATTATTTGTAATAATCTGGACCAAATTTATTATTTGGTATCAGAGAAACGTTATAATCCTATTAATGTGAATCTCAGAGTGGAGTTAGTTTAGTATGTATTTCAGTCTTTGAGAAAATAGAGTTGTTGTGGCTTTAAATTTGATTATTCCTATGTATAAGAAACAGGGCATAATTTCTATTTTATGATATGGGTCTCTACGTTTTTTAATGGGTTTGATGATGCACATTTGAGGAAAATGTTGTTCAAATTTCAGCCAAACTCACATCACGGTTTAGGAGAAAACGTGAAAAGGATTATGGCATTTTAAGCATTTTTTGGAATTTGGGATCGTAATTCACATGAATGTGGAGTATTCACCTATCAGAGCAGTTTCTGATCTTCCTATCAAAGACAAATAGAGAAGGATGTGAAGCTATTATAAGGACACAAATTTGTAAGTTTTCATAGTCAAATTGTATACAGTTCAAGTTCACTCCAACCATGAGGAAGATGGATAATTTGTCGCTCCAACTATGAGGAAATAACTAACCTCTATTTTTGTGCAGTCCCAAGCAATTTCCTTGCGTTTATACTTGTTCCAATATAGAATTGGATTCTTGACTTGGCCCGTGGTTTTTCTCCTAATTGTAAGAGGTTTGTTCAAATTTTTTTTTGTTTGGGTATGTAGTTTTAGTAATTCTATAATGAGTTTTCACATTATAGATTTTGACATATTTGTTATGTTTAATGTTTAGATTGTAATCCTTCATATAGGTTTAAGTTTGAAGTTTTGTTTTAATTCGTGGTTTTTTTTTAAGTTTTGATAAGTTTTCTTTAATATTTTTGTTTGTAATTTTAGTTTTAGTTTTTTAATTGTTTAATATTTTTTAAAGCTAAAATTAATTATATATTACTTTTGTTCTTTGTTATGATTATTTTTTGTTTATTTTTATGTTCAAGAGTAAAATGTTATTGTCAAGATGTATAGTCAACAATTATTATTGAGGCTTGATTTGTTATTTAGGCTATTAGTTGAGTTGAAGTTTATTTTGTATTGTTAATTTGGTGAAAGTTGTAATTTTGTGTTGTCATTAGTGTCAAAAGTTGTCAAAACTGTATTATTGTAAAATTCTAAAAACTATTAAAAAAATTGTCTTACAGGCGCATTTTTCGGGGTAACCGACGTCCAATTTTTAATCAATATGCTATTAAGCTCAAATAAATATTTTCTAAGTAGCATCTTTGATGGAGGAAGGAGGCAATGGAGGAAGGAGGTCCAATCAACAACCTATCGCCAGCTGCAAGCAACGGGGCCGCACAATGAAGTTGTTGCATTTTTTCAGTTGTGTCTTTATTTTCCACTATGTCGAAAATAAGAACAGATGTCATATTCCTGTTCAATTGTAATGTGTGAGAAATTCCTATATGTAACCTCCTAGAAGAAAACATTGCAGAGTATGTCTCTAAGTTTATTGTAACACTTATTATAGATTTGGAAAGGGTTGGTGGTAGATCCAGAAAAACCACATATGTAAAAATGAAGATAAAATTTTATTGATGTACCGGTCCTCTAACTGCCTTCCTACTTTATGAAGATGATCCGCCAGTGGAATGCCGAGTGTGTTATTTTCATGGAGTAAATGCAGGATGCGTTCCTTCACATAGTTGTGGTCATGTGTAGCAAGACAATAAGCTTGTTGGAAGTTTACACACCTTTCTTTGATCCAAATAATGAGGCAAGCCCGTGCAACACATTCCAGAAAAAGGATTAATGTTGTACCATGTCAACATTAGGGGAGTGTATATTGGAAATTAATAATGTTAACAATAGGGGAGTGAATGTTATAAATATATTGTGACATTATTAATAAATTGTAATATTATTAATAATGAGTTTATAGAACTCAAATTAATAATATAGTTGTAATAGTTAAAGTATTAGTATTTGGGTGAGTTGTGAGAACAACTCACATAGTTATTTTGTTATGTGAGATAATAAAGGGATGTGTGAGATATTAGGGGATAAGTCCGAGAGATTCATGGAGAGAGATATGAGGGATTGAAGATGAAGTTTGAATCCACCTTTGTAGGAGATCAAACACTATAAAATGTACTCTCTATCTATGTAAAATCATCGTGAATGATTTCTAAATTTAATATAATAATATTCGGTGTTTTATTATTGTGTTAGATTATTTGCAATAATCTGGACCAAATTTATTAATTTTAATATACAAAAAATGATTAATGCTTTTCCTTGCACTTTTTGCAGAATGCATAACCATTATGTTGCTAGTTGTTGGAAGAGAAGGACATTACTAAAGAAGTTGGTGCCATTCATTAAGAACAAGGAAAAAGAAAAAGACCAATTTTGTAGCTCCTAGGCGAGAAATGAGAGGCATATTTCCTCATCCCAGAACACGGATAAGAGGAATTATGACACTCATTATCATATGAGTGGACATAAGGTTGAAAAATGTTGGAAACTACACCCAACAAGCCATATGAGGAATGATAAGAAAAATTTGGTTTACAAGGTAAAAACAATTGTTAATCCACCAGCTAAGAATAAAACAACCTTGGATCTATCCATAGATAATCCAAAAATGAGTCCATTTTATTTTGATATGGATAATGAAAAATCACCTGTTTTGGATAGATTTATATTTGCATAGCTTTAATTAAGAATAATATGAATTCTTTTTAGAGAAATTTGTGGGATTTTGATAAATGTTAAAAGGAAAATTTCCCATATTTTAATTTTGATTTGAAATTTGATAATGGTGTCACTTGTAGGGAAGATGTGAGGGACAAGTTTCTCATACTCAGATTATACTTATCACTTGATAAGGATGACAAAATCCATTTTTAATATTGGCAGCAAAGCATGTAGATTCAGAGGGCATGTGTATAATGTCTATTTTTAGAAATTTACATTTCAGTATCTATTGTTGAATTTCATTGTGTAAAACTAGACACCATTTTGGTACTGTAATTAATATTTGATGAGGGTCATCAATCCTCATCATTAATAATGTCAATCCAGGGCTGGTGTCCGATGGCTGTATGAATTAAGAGAAGAAGATCTTGGAAAGCAACTCCTTTAAACACAAACCAAACTTGCATAAAATAAAAGCACTCATATGAAAAATTAAATGCACACTTGCAGAAATGTAAACACACTTGCATAAAGGAAATCAAACTTGCAGAAATGTAAACACACTTGCATAAAGGAAATCACACTTCACACTTGCAGGAATAAAACACACTTGCATTAATTGAAATTGTTGAATGGGAAATAAGCAAAATTAAATGAAACACCTGTAGGTTTACAACAGATTGAATTTTTACAATACGAAGATAAAAAAAATAAAACATAATGAATTAAAGATAAATGAATAAACATAAATATAAATGAAAAGATCCATCTTCCTTGGATTGAGTGGCCAGCTCATTCCTTGGAAGAGTGATCTAAAAATCAATTTTAACTAGCAATTGTGCACACACTTAACTTTGCTTTGTATTGATTTTTGATATAAAAATTGACTATTATATACTTTTGTATTTTTAATAAAATAATTAAAACTAAAATTACTGTGTAAAAATAGAAAATAAAGAGATGAATCACAAACAATTTGACACAAGAATTGATAACGGGGTTCGGCACTAGTGGCCTACGTCTCCGAGTCTGGTTGAATGAGATCAATCTACTAAAATATTGAAAATAAATCTTTAAAAATATTTCTACAAGAATCTAATCTTCTCATCATGTTCCTATGCCAAAAATAACAGGATTCACCTCTTACTTCATCTCAAAATTTCTTCTCTAGTTCAAGTTATGAGCAAATCAATAACACAGTTACTTTCCCGTGTCTATACTAGTAAAACATAGCTCCTTTTATAACATTTCATAGCTCCGGGTACAATGGTTGGGTGCCTATATTTTTACCCAAGTGGCCTAGATTCAAATCCCACTCCATGTGGGGTGCATTTTACATAGGGATAAGATCCCACATTTGTTGGGCATGAAAATAGGAAGGCATTTATATAGGTGGGTGGTGTGTGTAATTATTGGCTTAAGAGCTATCTTGTCCCCAAGGATGGGGCAATCAATGTGGGTGATGGGGGAGGTAAGAGGCATGACATGGCAGGAATTTGTGCTTGGATATTTTAATATATGGCAGTTTGGAAAATGTGCATTGAAATATAAGGATAATAGTTGGAAATTTAATAATGTGGCCAATGTGGAGTATTAAATGGGTGTGGCTAAATTTTTAATATTATTATTTATTTATTTTCCATATTTTCACGTGTCACTTTTCCATTGGTCCACGTGACGAGCATGCACATGTTCAACCTGTGCATAATCCCTAAAATTTTCCAGTTACCCAAAAATTTCAGCGAGCCATAACTTTTGCATACGAACTTGTTTCCTGCAAACGAGATATCGACGGAAACGTCTAATTTTTATCCATGCCATACAATTGACTGCAACTAATTTTGAGAATATTTTAGATCAGTTTTTCTCCATGAGGATCCTTTGGATCATTCCTCCCCATTGAGAAACTTTTGGACCCCAAAAGTCAACTTAATTGGTAAATAGGTGAGGGTATTTCTCCCTCACCTTTCTCGTTTCCATCCATTTAGCCTTGTTTGGATGAATTCATTTGAACCCAACATGAAGATACTCAATATCACCCCTTCACAAATTTTTGACCTTCCTGTCCAAAATGATGTCTTCCTGTAACTCATCAAGATAATCAGGAGCAAAATCATCAATGAAAGGCATTATGTTAGCATCATCATGATCAACAATCACAGGCGATTCATACAATCTTAAGTTCTCAACATTTACAACTGAGTAGATTTGCATATATGGAAGTAAATCCAACTGGAAAGCATTGTTACCATTTTTTTTTCCAATATTTGGAATGGACCATACTGTATAGGTTTCAATTTTTTACCTTCACCTGTCAGCCTTTCCTTGCTGATGTGAAGCCAAACTGAATCACCAACTTTGAACTTGTGATCAGTTCTATGTTTATCATGTCTGGCTTTGTACTTAGCCTGACTTTTCTCCAATTTTTCATGGACATACTGATGAACCTGTTGAATTCTTTGAACAAATCTTTTAGCCCTGTCAGAATCACTTGAACCATTAATAACAGTTTCATGTCCATAATATACATCTAAAGGAGAATTAGGCAGATATTCAAAACAAGTCTCAAATGGAGACTTCAAAGTAGAAGAATGCAAGGCACGATTATAAACATGTTGCACATAATATAAATGTTCATCCCATAACTTAGGATGTTTGTCACAATAGCCCCTAAGAAAATGTACTACTGTGCGGTTTACAACCTCTGTTTGACCATTAATCTGTGGATGAAAAGCAATGCTCTTTTTCAGTTTTGTGTCCATTAACCCCCACAATGTTGACCAAAATTCCCCAAGAAATCTAGAATCCTGATAAGATATAATTGTAGGTAATCCAAAATGAACCCAAACAAACTGAAAAAATAAATGTGCAGTTCCCTCACTAGTTATTCGTTTAGTACATGGCACCAACAAAAACATTTTGCTAAATATGTCCACTACTACATATAAGTAATCATGTTTCTTCCGTGTCATGGGAAAGCCTCCTACAAAGTCCATGGAAATTTTTTTCCAAGGCCTTATCGGAACAGGAAGAGGAGTGTAAAGTCCTAATTTCCTATTACTTGGCTTACTTATGGCACAAAGAACACATCCCTTAATATACATGTTTACATGTTCATGGATTCTAGGCCAATAACAATATTTTTGTAAATGTACAACTGTCTTACTAACACCAAAATGCCCTGAAATAAGAGAAGTATGTGCTTCCCTAATCATATGCACACATTCATTTTATGGAATACAAAGTTTACCAGAATGATATAACAATCCTTTATGCAAATGATAATATTTTTCTCCTACTTGTTTCCCACTTACTAGATCCTCATACACTTCTCTAAAATCAACACCATTAAAATATTGTTCTTTGTAACTAACATGAGCCAAACAACTATGTTGCAAAAGGATAGATGCTAATACCACTGGTGGTTTAGATAACATATCAGCAACCTTGTTTTGAATACCTTTTTTATAACTTATTACAAGATGAAATTGTTGCAAAAATCCCATCCACCTGAAATGTCTAGATTGCTGCAATTTGGTTTGTGTTTGTAAGTACTGAAGTAGTTGATGGTCAGTATGTATAATTGTTTATTTTCCCATTAAATAATGCTTCCACTTTTTAACACTTTGAACCAAAGCATACAACTCTTTATCATAACTTGGATAGTTTCTTACCGCACTTGTAAAGGTTTCTGAATGGTAACACACTAGTCATTTTGTCTGCATCAAAACTGCCCCCATTGCGTAGTCACTAGCATTTGTCTCAATCTCAAATTAATGCTGCAAATATGGAAGAGCCAAGATTGGAGCGGTACTTATCTTCTCTTTCGGTGTATCAAAGGCTTTCTGTTGCTTTCCTCCCCACTGAAAGACATGTTTAATACTTGTCAAAGTATGCAAAGGATATGCAATATATGAGAAGTTAGCAATAAATTTTCTCCAGTATTGAATTGCACCTAGAAAACTCCTAGCTTCCATCACATTAGTGGGTCTAGTCCATTTCACAATTACCTCTATTTTTGCAGGATCAATTCTCAATTCACCATTTCCTACAATATAACCAAAGTAAATTAAAGATGTTTTTCCAAATTCACATTTTGACATCTTCAAATACAATTTCTCTTTCCTTAGTGCATCTAAGACTTTCTGGATGTGTTTAACATATTCATCCCATGATTTACCAAAAATAAGAATATCATCTAAGTAGACAATAATGAAATTATCAATGAATGGTCTAAAGATATCATTCATAACTCTCATGAATGTTGCTGGTGCATTGCACAAACCAAAAGGCATCACTAACCATTCAAAAAATCCCTATTTCATTTTAAAAGTAGTTTTCCAAACATCACCTTCTGCAATTCTTACTTGGTGATAACCATTTCTTAAGTCTAACTTAGTGAAATAAATTGCACTCTTTAATTGATCCAGTAAATCATCTATTCTAGGACAATAACGATTCTTTATAGTAATCTTGTTTAAAGCACGGAAATCAACACACATTATCCAAGTTCCATCCTTCTTAGGAACCAAAATAATTGGTGAACCACATGGGGATGTACTTGGATGAATTATACCTTGAGCCAAAAGTTCCATTACCTGTCTCTTAATTTCCTCATTCTCTACTACTGACAACCTGTACATTTCGATATTGGGAAGAGGTGCATCCTAAAGCAACTATATCTCATGTTGAACCCCTCTTTTGGGAGGTAGACCTTGTGGATTCTAAAAAACATCATCAAAATCAGAAACAATTTTTACCAATTCATCCTTATGTTTCAGATCACAAGTCTCAAAAGACATCTCATGTTATTTCTCTTTGGCTTTGACCACCATGAGCACAAAACTTTTGTTTGCATTTACCAGCCTTTTCATTTGACCTGCAGTTACCAAGGATAGATTATTCTTTTCACGGTGAGCTCTAACAATAAACTCAATTCCATCCTTTACAAGCAAATATTTATTTTCTTCCCTATAGAAGATTGTTTTACGATCATACAAATAAGGACTTTCCAAAACCACCCCACAAATATCCAAAGGAACTACATCCAATTCAACCTCATCTATAAACTTGTCTGTAATGACAAATCTGAAAGTACAAGTTTTAGTTACCTACAGTTTTGCATCATCACAAACCCAGCCCAAAGGATAAGGCTTAGGATGTGGATTAGTTTTTAGTCCTAATTTCTTTACAACCTCCTCAGAAATCAGATTAGCTTGAGATCCACTGTCAAAAAGAGTATCCATTTTCGTATGTTTTGAAATCACTCTAATGTGGAAAAACTCATTCCTTTTCTTATCATCATGTATAGTTTGTTTACTAGAAGAAGATGCAAAATTTGTAGTACTATTGTTGGAAATTGAAAGTTTTGATTTACCTTGAAAACTCGTAGCTATGATCTTGGTTTCATCACCTGAATCTGACCTAAGATCATGAATTACAGTGTTTGTTTTCTTTTCCTTATCTTTCTTAACCATCCATTTAGGTTTCAATTCAGGATGTAATTTCCAAAATTTAGACTCATCATGGTTCTTTTTACAATGATTACAAAATGGTTTTTCATCTTCCTTCTTAATAGTAGAGTTTGTCTTATGATTACCCTTTCCTTTTCCTTGTTCTTTTGAACCTTTTCCTTCAGACTGCTTGTTCTTTTGTTTAAAAGAAGAGAAAGAGGACTCCTTTTTCATTTTCCCTCATGCTTCCAAATGGGTTACTTGAACACGTACTGCATCAAGATTAGTAGGACCTAAAACAAGTATCATACACCTTAGATAACTATGCAATCCACCAATATATTTAAGCAGTGTTTCTTTTGTGTTTAGTGAAATTCCCAGAATTAGAGCCCTTCACCTAAATTCCTGTGTGTATTCTTCAACACTTTGTCCCTTAATTTGTCTTAATTTTTATCAATCCATCATAGCTTGTTGCTTATAACCAAGAGGATAAAATTGTTGCTTGAGATTTGAAGCAAATTCAGACCAAGAAGTGATTACTATACCTTTGGTTTCTTCCACTTCCTGAAGCTTACTCTCCCACCAAATGAGTGTTGTGCCACCCATCTGAAGAGTTTCCAAATGAATCTTTGCTTCATCATCAACAATTCTCTGAACCTTGCAATATACTTCTATCTGCTTGACCCAGTTATCCAACTTCTTTGCATTTAGCTCTGCAGTAAACATAGGCAGTTCAAACTTGATATCTAACTTTAATGAAGGAAAATCAGATTTCAAAGGGTATCTTTTAGGATTATCAAAACTAGAGCTTTCTTTTTTCTTACCTTCTCTAGTTCTCTTTTCCCTTTGTCTATCTTGGTACATTTCTTCCACCATTTCCTTCATCTGTAGGAATGATTGACGAAAGTTTTCTTCCTCTCGATCCTCCATTGTAGGACTTCCAGATCATCTGGTACCAATTTTGGGATCTCCTTCAGCTAACTCTCCTTCACCCTTCTTAGATCGAGACCTTGTTAAAGTCCAACACACAACTTGCAATCGAAAAACCATTAATTTGAACCAAAAATCAGTTAAAACCTCACTCTGATACCAGTGATCTAAAAATCAATTTTAACTAGCGATTGTGCACACACTTAACTTTGCTTTGTATGATTTTTGATATAAAAATTGACTATTATATCCTTTTGTATTTTTAATAAAATAATTAAAACTGAAATTACTGTGTAAAAATAGAAAATAAAGAGATGAATCACCAATAATTTGACATAAGAATTGATAACGTAGTTCGACACTTGTGGCCTACGTCTCTGGGTCCGGTTGAATGAGACCGATCTATTAAAATATTGAAAATAAATCTTTAAAAATATTACTACAAGAATATGATCTTCTCATCATGTTCCTTTGCCAAAAATAACAGGATTCACTTTTTACTTCATCTCAAAATTCCTTCTCTAGCTCAAGTTATGAGCAAATCAATAACACAGTCACTTTCCCGTGTCTATACTAGTAAAACATAGCTCCTTTTATAACATTTAATAGCTCTGGGTGCAATGGTTGGGTGCCTATATTTTTACCCAAGTGGCCCAGGTTCAAATCCCACTCCATGTGGGGTGCATTTTACATAGGGATAAGATCCCACATTTGTTGGTCGTGAAAATAGGAAGGCATTTATATAGGTGGGTGGTGTGTGTAGTTATTGGCGTAAGACCTATCTTATCCCCAAGGATGGGGCGCTCAATGTGGGTGACTCGAGAGGTAAGAGGTGTGAAATGGCAGGCATTTATGCTTGGATATTTTAATATATGGCAGTTTGGAAAATGTGTGGTGAAATATATGGATAATAGTTGGAAATTTAATAATGTGGCCAATGTGGAGTATTAAATGGGTGTGGATAAATTTTTATTATTATTATTTATTTATTTTCCATATTTCCATGTGTCACTTTTCCATTGGTCCACTTGACGAGCGTGCACATGTTCAACCTGTTCATAATCCCTAAAATTTGCCAGTTTCCCAAAAATTTCAGCGAGCCATAACTTTTGCATACGAACTTCGTTTCCTGCAAACGAGATATCAACAGAAACGTCTAATTTTTCTCCATGCCATGCAACTGACTACAAATTATTCTAAGAATATTTTAGATCAGTGTTTCTCCATGAGGATCCTCTGGATCATTCCTCCCCACTGAGAAACTTTTGGACCCCAAAAGTCAACTTAATTGGTAAAAAGGTGAGAGTATTTCTCCCTCACCTTTCCAGTTTCCATCCATTTAGCCTTATTCAAATGAATGCCTTTGAACCCAACACGAAGATACTCAATATCACCCCTTCATGAAGTTTTGACCTTCCTGTCCAAAATGATGTCTTCCTGTAACTCATCAAGATACTCAGGAGAAAAATCATCAATGGAAGACATTATGTTAGCATCATCATGATCAACAATCATAGGTGGTTCATACAATCTTAAATTCTCAACATTTACAACTGAGTAGATTTGCATATATGGAGGTAAATCCAATCGAAAAGCGTTGTTACCATTTTTTCCAATAATTAGAATGGACCATACCGTATAGGTTTCAATTTTTTACCTTCACATGTCAACCTTTCCTTGCTGATGTGAAGCCAAACTGAATCACCAACTTTGAACTTGTGATTAGTTCTATGTTTATCATGCCTGGCTTTGTACTTAGCCTAACTTTCCTCCAATTGTTCACAGACATACTGATGAACCTGTTGAATTCTCTGAACAAATATTTTAGCCATGTCAGAATCACTTGAACCATTAATAATAATTTCATGTCCATAATATACATCTAAAGGAGAATTAGGAAAATATCCAAAACAAGTATCAAATGGAGACTTTAAAGTAGAAGAATGTAAGGCACGATTATAAGCATGTTACACATAATATATATGTTCATCCCATAACTTAGGATCTTTTCCACAATAGCCCCTAAGCAAATGTACTATTGTGCGGTTTACAACCTCTGTTTGACCATCAATCTGTGGATGAAAAGCAATGCTCTTTTTCATTTTTGTGTCCATTAACCCCCACAATGTTGACCAAAATTCCCCAAGAAATCTAGAATCCTAATCAGATATAATTGAAGTAGGTAATCCAAAATGAACCCAAACAAACTGAAAAAATAAATGTGCAGTTCCTTCACCAGTTATTTGTTTAGTACATAGCACTAACACACACATTTTACTAAATCTCTCCAGTACCACATATAAGTAATCATGTTTCTTTCGTGTCATGGGAAAGCCTCCTACAAAGTCCATGGAAACACTTTCCCAAGGCCTTTTCGGAACAGGAAGAGGAGTGTAAAGTCCTGAATTCCTGTTACTTGGCTTACTTATGGCACAAAGAACACATCCATTAATATACATGTTTACATGTTCATGCATTCTAGGCCAATAACAATAATTTTGTAAATGTGCAACTGTCTACCTAACACCAAAATTCCCTGAAATAAGAGAAGTATGTGCTTCCCTAATCATATGCACACGTTCATTTTCTAGAATACAAAGTTTACTAGAATGATATAACAATCCTTTACGAAAATGACAATCTTTTTATCCTACTTGTTTCCCACTTACTAGATCCTCATACACTTCTCTAAAATCAACATCACTAAAATATTGTTCCTTGTAACTAACATGAGCCAAAGAACTATGTTGCAAAAGGATAGATGTTACTACCATTGGTGGTCTAGATAACATATCAGAAACCTTGTTTTGAATACCTTTTTCATACCTTATTACAAGATGAAATTGTTGAAAAAATCCCATCTACCTGAAATGTCTAGATTGCTGCAATTTGGTTTGTGTTTGTAATTACTGAAGTGGTTGATGGTCAGTATGTATAATTGTTTCATTTCCCATTAAATAATGCTTCCACTTTTTAACACTTTGAACCAAAGCATACATCTCTTTATCATAAGTTGGATAGTTTCTTACGGCACTTGTAAAGGTTTCTGAATGGTAACACACCGGTCATTTGTTCTGCATGAAAACTTCCCCCATTGCATAGTCACGAGCATCTGTCTCAATCTAAAATGAATGCTGCAAATATGGAAGTGCAAAAATTGGAGTGACACTTATCTTCTCTTTCAGTGTATCAAAGGCTTTTTGTTGCTTTCCTCCCCACTGAAAGACATGTTTAATACTTGTCAAAGCATGTAAAGGAGATGCAATATATGAGAAGTTAGCAATAATTTTTCTCCAGTACTGAACTGCACCTAGAAAACTCCTAACTTCCATCACATTAGTGGGTCTAGGCCATTTCACAATAACCTTTATTTTTGCAGGATCAATTCTCAATTCACCATTTCCTACAATATAACCCAAGTAAATCAAAGATGTTTTTCCAAATTCACATTTTGACATCTTCAAATACAATTTCTCTTTCCTTAGTGCATCTAAGACTTTCTGGATGTGTTTAACATGTTTATCCCATGATTTACTGAAAATAAGAATATCATCTAAGTAGACAATAACAAAATTATCAATGAATGGTCTAAATATATCATTCATAACTCTCATGAATGTTGCCGGTGCATTGCACAAACCACAAAAGGCATCACTAACCATTCAAAAAATCCCTGTTTCATTTTAAAAGTAGTTTTCCAAACATCACCTTCTACAATTCTTACTTGGTGATAACCATTTCTTAAGTCTAACTTAGTGAAATAAATTGCACTCTTTAATTGATTCAGTAAATCATCTATTCTAGGAAGAGGGTAACGATTCTTTATAGTAATCTTGTTTAAAGCATGGAAATCAACACACATTCTCTAAGTGCCATCGTTCTTAGGAACCAAAATAATTGGTGAACCACATGGGGATGTACTTGGATGAATTATACCTTGAGCCAAAAGTTCCATTACCTATCTCTTAATTTCCTCATTCTCTACTACTGACAACCTGTACATTCCGATATTAGGAAGAGGTGCATCCTGAAGCAACTGTATCTCATGTTGAACCCCTCTTTTGGGAGGTAGACCTTGTGGATTCTGAAAAACATCATCAAAATCAGAAACAATTTTTACCAATTTATCCTTATTTTTGATATCACAAGTCTCAAAAGCCATCTCATGTTCTTTCTCTTTGGCTTTGACCACCATGAGCACAAAACTTTTTCTTGCATTTACCAGCCTTTTCATTTGACCCGCAGTTACCAAGGATAGATTATACTTTTCATGGTGAGCTCTAACAATAAACTCGATTCCATCCTTTACAAGAAAATATTTATTTTCTTCCTTATAGAAGATTGATTTACGATCATACAAATAAGGACTTCCCAAAACCACCCCACAAATATACAAAGGAACTACATCCAATTTAACCTCATCTATAAACTTGTTTGTAATGACAAATCTGAAAGTACAAGTTTTAGTTACCTGCAGTTTTACATCATCACAAACCTAGCCCAAAGGATAAGGCTTAGGATATGGATTAGTTTTGAGTCCTAATTTCTTTACAACCTCCTCAGAAATTAGATTAGCTTGAGCTCCACTATAAAAAAGAGTATCAATTTTTGTAAGTTTTGAAATCACTATAATGTGGAAAAGATCATTCCTTTTCTTATCATCATGTATAGTTTGTTTACTAGAAGAAGATACAACATTTGTAGTACTATTGTTGGAAATTGAAAGTTTTGATTTACCTTGAAAACTCGTAGTTGTGATCTTGGTTTCATCACATGAATCTGAACCAAGATCAAGAACTACAGTGTCTGTTTTCTTTTCCTTATCTTTCTTAACCATCCATTTAGGTTTCAATTCAGGATGTAATTTCCAACATTTAGACTCATCATGGTTCTTTTTACAATGATTACAAAATGGTTTTTCATTTTCTTTCTTAACAGTAGAGTTTGTCTTATGCTTACCCTTTCCTTTTCCTTGTTCTTTCGAACCTTTTCCTTCAGACTGCTTGTTCTTTTGTTTAAAAGAAGAGAAAGAGCACTCCTTTTTCATTTTATCTCATGCTTCCAAATGGGTTTCTTGAACACATACTGCTTCAAGATTAGTAGGACCTAAAAAAAGTATCATATGCCTTAGATAACTATGCAATCCACCAATATATTTAATCAATGTTTCTTCTATGTTAAGGGAAATTCCTAGAATTAGAGCCCTTTTCCTAAATTCCTGTGTGTATTCTTGAACACTGTGTCCCTTACTTTGTCTTAATGTTTTCCAATCCATCATAACGTGTTGCTTATGACCAAGAGGATAAAATTGTTGCCTGAGATTTGAAACAAATTCAGACCAAGAAGTGATTGCTATACCTTTGGTTTCTTCCACTTCCTGAAGCTTACTCTCCCACCAAATGAGTGTTGTGTCACCCATCTGAAGAGTTTCCAAATGAATCTTTGCTTCATCATCAAAAATTATCTGAACCCTGCAATATAATTCTATTTTCTTGACCCAGTTATCCAACTTCTTTGCATTTAGCTCTCCAGTATACATAGGCAATTCAAACTTGATATCTAACTTTAATGAAGGAAAATCAGATTTCAAAGGGTCTCTTTTAGGATTATCAGAACTAGAGATTTATTTTTTCTTACCTTCTCTAGTTCCCTTTTCCCTTTTTCCATCTTAGTACTTTTCTTCCACCATTTCCTTCATCTGTAGGAATGATTGACAAAAGTTTTTTTCCTCTCGATCCGCCATTGTAGGACTTCGAGATCGTTTGGTACAAATTTTGGGATCTCCTTCAACTAACTCTCCTTCACCCTTCTTAGATCGATACCTTGTTAACATCCAACACATAACTTGCAATAAAAAAACCATTAATCTGAACCAAAAATCAGTCAAAACCTCACTCTGATACCAGTGATCTAAAAATCAATTTTAACTAGCAATTGTGCACACAATTAACTTTGCTTTGTATTGATTTTTGATATGAAAATTGACTATTATATCCTTTTTTATTTTTAATAAAATAATTAAAACTGAAAGTACTATGTAAAAATAGAAAATGAAGAGATGAATCACTTGCAATTTGACATAAGAATTGATAACAGAGTTCGGCACTTGTGGCCTACGTCTCCGGGTCTGGTTGAATGGGACCGATCTATTAAAATCTTGAAAATAAATATTTACAAATATTTCTTCAAGAATATAATCTTCTTATCACGTTCCTCTACCAAAAATAATAGGAGTCACTTTTTACTTCATCTGAAAATTCCTTCTCTAGCTTAAGTTATGAGCAAATCAATAACACAGTCACTTTCCCATGTCTATACTAGTAAAACATAGCTCCTTTTATAACATTTTATAGCTCCGGGTGCAATGGTTGGGTGCCTATCTTTTACCCAAGTGGCCCTGGTTCAAATCCCACTCCATGTGGGGCACATTTTAAGTAGGGATAAGATCCCAAATTTGTTGGGCGTGAAAATAGGAAGGCATTTATATAAGTGGGTGGTGTGTGTAATTATTGGCTTAAGAGCTATCTTATCCCCAAGGATGGGGCACTCAATGTGGGTGATGGGAGAGATAAGAGGCATGACATGGCAGGCATTTGTGCTTGGATAATTTAATATATGGCAGTTTGGAAAATGTGCGTTGAAATATAAGGATAATAGTTGGAAATTTAATAATGTGGCCAATGTGGAGTATTAAATGGGTGTGGCTAATTTTTTAATAATATTATTTATTTATTTTCCATATTTCCACGTGTCACTTTTCCATTGGTCCGCTTGACGAGTGTGCACATGTTCAACCTGTGCATAATCCCTAAAATTCTCCAGTTACCCAAAAATTTCAGCGAGCCTTAACTTTTTCATACGAGCTCCATTTCCTGCAAACAAGATATTGACGGAAACGTATAATTTTTCTGCATGCCATGGAACTGAATGCAACTGATTCTAAGAAGATCTTAGATCATTGTTTCTCTGTGAGGATCCTCTACATCAAAGAGGATTTAAATCATACTTCTGAGATCTTAAAACTACAGAATATTTGATAGGAAAGAACAAATCTTTATTTTTTGGGAGAAAAGCATTACATATCTAAGTGTGGAAGGTTGCATTTATAATTCATGCATCCAACCAAATCCTTATTTTAGAAAATACAATCTGATCTTATCTTTATTCCAATCCTAACAACTAAGATCTCCATCTCCACAAAATATGGAGAGAGATATATTATTGAAGTCAAAGTCTTATCTCACTTATTTTAGGAAGATTTGCTCCCAAATCTTCTCCTTGCTTTTCAATAACAAGAATCATAATGATTTTATTCCTCTAAATTATTGGTAGGAGGATTTCCCTCAAAATATCATTTTGACCAAATAACTTTCTTGGATTTTCCATTTGATTTTGTTGTTTTCGACTGTGGAACTTTTGACGCTTTTTCGATACGCTTTTTCCTTGGACTACAGTTCACTAAAAGTTAGATTTATCTTCATTGGTAAAAACTATTTCAAATATGAATGATGCTTTTGTTAAAAACATTGCTTTGAACAAAAACCTCTCTCATATTTTATTTTTGACTTTTCTGTTTCTGTTTATGGAACTTTTAGTGCTCGTCTAATACACTTTTCCTCGGACTACAGCTCACTAAAAGTTTTATCTCTCTTCATTGGTAAAACTTGTAGAAAATATGAATGAGGTTTTTTTCAAACACATTTATATGAACAAAATCCTCTCTCATATTTTCTATTTGACTTTTCTATTTCTGTTTATGAAACTTTTAGTGCTCATCTGATACACTTTTCCTCGGACTGCAGCTCACTAAAATTTAGATTTCTTTTTATTGGTAATAACTGTAGCAAATATGAATGAGATTTTTGTTAATCACATTGTTATGAACAAAAATGTCTCTCAGATTTTCCATTACATTCTTTGATCTTTCACAATTCCTCAAAAACTGTCAAAATCTACGAGTTCTGGAACTAAGTCTGCGAGTTCTGGAACTAAGCCTGCGAGTTCCAGAATTATATCTGCAAGTTCCAGAAAAAAGCTTGCAAGTTCTGGAACTAACTCTGCAAGTTCCAGAACTAACCCTGCGAGTTCTGGAACTAAGCTTGCAAGTTTTGAAGCTAACTTAAAATAACTATAACTTTTGCATACGATATCGGATTGAGATGATTATTTTTTTGAGCTTGTATAATTTTTCAAGAGGAATTTGAATATGAAATCAGATTTGAGTTTAGATATATCATCCATGATCAATTCCACTTTCCCAATACTAGTATTATTTCCTTTATGGCCTGCATACACAAGACTTTGCATCTTTTCCCAAATAATCAATAGGATTAGTCAACAAAATAGATAACAAAATATTTCTAAATAATGAAAAAGATATATATCCTATATTCTATCTTAATCAAACTATAAGTTCCTAGATTACATTTAAATACACTTAAAAAGGTAACTTGGAAGGACAAAATAATGGTAATTTATGGCCAATTTATGGCCTTATCAATATTCAAGCTTCTTTTGTCCATATATGATATTTGCACATGTTTTAAGTCCCTTAATTTGGGCATTCATCATAACTATCCTATATGGTTAGAATTAGAGTGTATATTGGCTGGTGATCTTTTGCAGTGGATAATAGTTTCACCCTTGTGGGTATGCATACAGTTTGATTCTATTCTTTTTTTTAACAGTTCAGAATATTATGATAAATAATTATTTGGCAGATTCACATGATTCAATTTTGACTATAGGTATTTTTAGCATCAAATATTTAAGGTTCATATCGCAAGTCAAAATGTAAGGATGGAAATTCTTGGATTTTTTGGGTAAAGAAGATTAGTACCAACGTTTCAATTATAATATTGGAACCATCATCAAGGTGAAGCATTTTCTTGAGATCAAAAAGAGAAATTGAACTAGAATAAATACCCCATTTCTCTAAAAGACGTCCTTCCACAAGAAATTTGAAAAAAGGAAAAATATTTATAAAAATGAAAAATAATTAAAAATAAATAAATTAATAATAAAGGTAAAAAAGGAAAACAAAATAGAAAAGGAAAATTAAACAGGAACAAGGAAAATATATTGCAAGGCATTGTGATAATATCAGACATTGTATAGGGATTGAGTCAACTCGGTAAATCATCTCCTTAACGACCCTATAATGAAAATGGATTTTTTCATCCTTATCAAATATTTTTAGCATGTGTGGTCTAAACATTCAGGATTGTGATATTTTCCGTGGTTGAGAATTCCACAGGGATAGTGGACACTAGTTATTTTGGCATGTAGTTGTCTTTTTACACTGATATATTTTGGTTAAATTGATTTTACTGTGATTGGCCTTATCACATAGTATCAGTTGAACACTTTCCTCTTTTGGCAAACAAGTGTCTATTTTTATCTAATCGATTGTTTGTGATGTTAGTTACAGTTACTGGGATTTGGCAGTTCACAGTTGTTTGCAAGGATTGGAAAAATCATAGAGTATCAGGGGAAGATTGTCTATTCTGGTGAAAAATTGTCTAATTTTTAATGATCAATTTTTTGTGATTATCTAATCAACAATTTTCAGTGATTTAACTCATAATGCTATTTCTGGATTATGTATGTGTTTGTGAAATGCAGAAACATTAGCAACATTTTTGGGTGAAAAATAACTTTTTGTGGACAAAAAGCCTTCTCAGTTAGGAGGAGTGTTTTGGAGGACAATTTGGAACTTCAGAAATTCCCAAAATATCCCAAAACCATGACAATATGGTAGAACATTCCGACCAATTTCTGACGATATAAGGAATGTTGAAAATAGAAGATCGTATGCTCAAGTTATTGTTGGTTAAAGTTTGGTGAAAATTGGATCAAAACAAGGTCAACTGGCCAATCAGGTCATGACACGTGGAAAAAATGAAAAATTGGGAAAAAGTTGTAAAATTTAGTTTTGTGACTTCAGTCTTTGATGCTCATTTATAGATGGGTGGGTCACTATTTATTTGGTTGTTGGGGGCCCTCATCCAGGGTCGACACACTTTTTTATCGAGGGGTGGCTTTGCCACCATTTATTCACTATAACATTGCCACAATTTTCTATATATATGCCTCTAAGTGTATATATGCAGGGTGAATGTGGGATATTGCAGGCATTGTGATATATTATCAGGGTCATTGTATGAGCTACCAATCCAACTAGGTGGATGATCTCCTTAACCTACCAAGCTCGCCACCTGACAGCACACATAGGTCTTACCATCATCAACTCACCACCTCATTCAACTTGATAGATTAACCACGACCAAGTTACATAGGATTTAAACTTGAGGCCAAAATTAGTGTAGTAACACCAACCACATATGTGGCTTACCAAACTTAGCATAACCATAACAACCACTTATGTGGCATATCAATATTTTCCACCGACCTTTCAACAACCACTACATGGCTCAACACACTGTCAGCCCATCCACATGTGGATTTAACAAAATGTGTATAAGCATGGACCACCACAGGGGTATAGGTGGGCTTACCTAATTTAAACCCTCAGTATGCCAAAATCCCAAATAATGTAGGATTATTCCCACAATGAAAATAAAATGAGTTTGAGGGTGGTTAGGGTGGTTCGAACCCCCAACCACTGATTGGCCAAAAATATGTTTCACCACTACACCATAGAGGGCTCACCAAGTATAAAGTGAGCTCATTTTTATTTAAAGTGGTTTTTTAGCAGACTGTGCAAGAAGGAAAAAGGTCAGTTTTTGGAAAATCAATGTTTTTGAGGCACTTAGGAGGCTGAACTAGGACTTGGAGAAAACTGGAGAGTTGTGCAAAATTCAAAGACGATTCGTCGATGATAGATTTTGTCCAATTTGGAGTTCGTAGGCAATTTGTAAAGCATTTTGTGCAGATTTTGTCAATGAACTGAAGGACAAACAACTGCGAAGCCAAAAATAAACATGGAGAGAGAATTTTGATCATTATCAGAGACTCACGGGTTCTTAGGGACTTCTGCAGGTTTATACATATTCATTATTTTATTTATAACAATTTAATTGTATTTGCAAGTCTAAAAAATTAATGGATCAGTTCTAAACAAACCCAGGGACATAGGAATTTTAAACCCCATAAACAATCCCTATGTTATGTGTTGTCTGAAATTTTCATTTCAGTATTTGATTATTTGCAGTTATTAAACACAGATTTGAATGTGGATGCAAAATTTTAATTAGTTTTGACAATTTACAGGAAAATCAGTTAAATCGGGTAAAATTGAATTTTAGTGGATTTGATCAAATAGTGAATTAAGGGAATTTAAAATTAGTTTTGGATCAGTCATAATTTAGTTTTAAAAATAAGATTCTGATCAATTTTGGATTAATTAAGGGTCCTAAAAATTGATGAATTTTAAGGTCCTGGTAAACTAGTTAAAAAATGTAAAATAATTACTTGTGTTTACAGATCATGTTTTGGTATCAGAATGATTCAATGTTAGCTTTTAACATTTGATTGACATTTTTATTTTATTTTGTGTAGTTGGTTCAATTTTGATTGAATAGGTACAAGTGCACTATGGGAAAAATGTTTAAACAGGTAAAGCTTCGATGAGATTGAGGATTATAATCGCCAGATCCAGGAAAAGAAACTCTCTCCTGAGATTTGATGTATTACTCCTTAGAAGAGGAGAATCCTTCGATTGAAAATAGAATTACAAACCAAGGATGAGATCTTGGTAAGGTTGCAATGTGGTGATTAGAAAAAGGATTTACCCTTTAGAAAAGGAACCTTTAACTTGAGATGTAGAAACCATGACCGATGAGTGCACTATAAGTTATTCATCACATGATTCTGATTCTTATTCCCATTCAGATTTAGATTCAAGTAATGATACTTTTTGGTATTTTGAAAAAAACACTAAAGGCATTAGATCTAAATTATTAAGTAAAATGGGATTTAACAGGAATAGGCCTTGGTAAGAACAACCAAGGTATATCTAACCCAATATAGGTCGAGGATCATCCTTGTTTTGCAAGTTTGGATTTTTTCTAGTGCGGGAATGGATATTGGAGAATCTTCCAAAGCACGCTTAAAGGAAGATGAGCTTCTCAAAGAAAATTGTATACCCCACTAGTACAGCAGAATAAATTTGGTAAGAGAACACAATGAAGAGGTAATGAGATTACACCTCCTCTTTCTTATCATAATCATAAAAATAAGAGAAATTATAAAAATTCCTGAGGATCCACTCTTTCAGTTTAAGCAATATGGTTTTAATATACATAAAATGATGAATTATTTTCCTTTTACTTTTTGTGGAATGCATAACCATTATGTTTCTATTTTTTGGAAGAGAAGGACATTGTTAAATAAGTTGGTGTCATTCATTAAGAACAAGGAAAATGAAAAAGACCAATCTCGTAGCTTTCAAGTGAGAAATGGCAAGACATGTTTCCTCATCCCAGAAAATGGATAAGAGGAACTATTGCACTCATTGTTGTATGAGTGGACACAGGTTGATAAATGTTAGAAACTTCACCCAACAAGCCATCTAAGAAATGGTAAGAAAAAGTTGGTTTACAAGGTAAAAGAAGTTGTTAATCGACCAGCTAAGAACGAAATAACCTTGGATCTATCCACCATATTGTCCACAGATGAGTCCATTTTATTTTGATATGGATAATGAAAAATCATGTGTTTTGGATAGATTTATATTTGCATAGTTGTAATTGATGAATAACATGCATTATTTTTAGAGCATTTGTGGGATTCGATGAATGTTTGAAAGGAAAAATTCCCATATTTTCATTTTGCTTTGAAATTGAAATAATGGTGTCACCTATAGGGAAGATATGAGGGACATAGTTTATCATACTCAGATTATACTTCTCACTTGATAAGGTTGAAAATATCCATTTTTATTTTAGCAGCAGAGTATGTAGATTCAGAGGGCATGTGTATAATGTCTATTTTTGGAAATTTACATTTTAGTATATGTTGTTGAATTTTCATTGTGCAAATCTAGACACCATTTTGGTATTGTAATTAATATACAATATTATTATGTCCACAAGATATTTACACATGGATTTAAGTCCCTTAATTTGGAAATTTATTGTAACTATCTATATGGTTACAATTAGAGTGTACATTTATTGCACTAACAAACTGGTTTGTAGATATTTCTTGGTGATCTTTTGCAGTGGATAGTAGTTTCACCATTGTTGGTATGCATATTTTGGGATAGATTTTCATTTCTATCCAAGATTCAGTTTTACTAGTTTGGAATATTGGGTCTAAACATTCTAGATTGTGATATTGCAGTGGTTGACAATTTCACAGGGATAGTGGACACTAGCTATTTTTGGCATGTAGTGGTCTTTTTACATGATCTATTTTGGTGGAATTTATTTTAATGATTGGCCTTATCACAGAGTATCATGTTGAACACTTTCCTATTTTGGTGAATATGTGTCTATTTTTATCTGATCGATTGTTTGTGATGGACAACTATAGTTACTGGGATTTGATAGTTCACAATTGTTTATAGATATTGGAAAAATCACAGAGTATCAGGGGACATTGTTGCCTATTTCAGGTGAAAAATTGTCTAATTTTTATTGATCAATTTTTGTGATTAGCTGATTAACAATTTGTAGTGATTTAAACCATAATGCTAGTTTTAGATATGTATGTGTTTGTGAAATGCATATGACATTAGCAACATTTGTGGGTGAAAAATAACTTTTTGTGGACAAAAATCCTTCCCAGTTGGGAGGAGTGATCTGGAGGACAATTTGGAACTTACAAAATTCCCAAAATCTCCTAAAACTATGACATTATGGTAGAGCATTCTAAGAGATTTCCAATGATATCAGAAACACTGATGAAACAAAGATTGTATGCTCAAGTTACCATTAGTAAAAAGTTTGGTCAAAATTGGGTCAAAACAGGGTCAACTGGCCAATCAGGCCACAACACATGGAAAAATGAAAAATTGGGCAAAAGTGTAAAATTTGGTTTTGTGAATCCATTCTTCAATGCTCATTTATAGACGGGTGGGCCCCGCTATTTGTTGGTTACGGGCCCTCAAAGAGGGTCAACACACTTTTTTGATCAGAGGGGTGCCTTTGTCATAATTACTTCACTATAACATTGCCACAATTTTTATTATATGTGCCTTTAATTGCATATGAAGGGTCCATGTGATATATATTGCAGGGCATTGTGATTATATATCAGGCATTATATGGGGACCAAACCAACTCATTGAAGCTCATCTCCTTCCAACGACAGAGTCCTGCCCCTGCTAGCACACATGCCACCTCATAACTCGTTGCCGCATTTAAGTCGATGGATCATCCATGGCTGAGTTACCACTTTAAACTTGTTTTGGCTAACCAAACTTGGCATCCAAACATAGTCAATCAACCACATATGTGGCTTACCAAACTTATCATAGCCACAACTTCCACATACATGACATACCAATATTTTCTATTGACCTTACCTATGTGGCCGATAGCCAACTTACATGGTTTAACACAATGCCAACACATACACATGGGAAAAAAATGCAGTAAAAGCATAACCGTAGCCACAGGGGTATAGGCAGGCTTGCCTACATTTAAATCCTTGGTACCCTTATCAAAATCCTATAGATGTGGGATTATTCCCACAATTGAAAACAAAATAACGGAGGGTGGTTAGGGTGGTGGAACCCTCAACCACTGGTTGACCAAAATTATTCCTCGTTGTTACATCACAAAGGCTCGCCAAAGTATAAAGTGAGGTTCATTTTTATTTAAATTGGTTCTTTTACCAAACTGTGCAAGAAGGCATAACAAACAAGTTTTTGAAAACAATGCTTTTGAGGGATTTAGAGTCTAAACCAGACTTTGGAGAAAACTGGAGAGTTGTACAAAATTTAAAGATGATTATGGTGATATAATATTTTGTCCAATTTTGAGTTCATATACTGATTTTGTGAAGCATTTTGTGCAGCATTTTTTGGTGAACTGAAGGACAAGCAACTACAAAGCCAAGAAAAACACCAATATCAAATTCTGATCATTATCAGAGCTCACAAGATTTCTCAGGTACTTCTGTAAGGTTTATTATACGATTCATTATTTGATTGGTAACAATTTAATTGTATTTATAAGTCTAGAAAATTAATGGATTGGTTCTAAATGAACCCGGGGACGTAGGAATTCGGAACCCTGTAAACAATCCCTGTGTTTTGTTGTCTATGCATTTTCCTTTCAGTTTCTGATTACTTGCAGTGATTAAATTCATATTTTAATGTGGATGCAAAATTTTAATCAATTTTACAATTTTGGGAAAATCAGTTAAATTGTTTAAAATTGAATTTTAGTGGCTTTGATCAAAAAGTGAATTAAGAGAATTTAAAATCAGTTTCTGGATAAGTCATAATTCCAGTTTTAAAAATCAAGATTTTGATCAATTTTGGATTAATTAACGTCTTGAAAAGTGATGAATTTATAAGGTTTTGGTAAACAGTTAAAATTTTAAAATAATTGCTAGTGTTTATGGATCATGTGTAGATTATGTGTGTGGTTTATTCATGTGTGAAGAAAATGTGAATGCAAAGTGTTACTGCCTAATTTAACTATGTGACCAAGTAAATATGAAAAAAGGTTCATTTTAGATCCAAACCAAAATATGGCATTTGATGATGACAAACAAGCAAAGGAAGAGAAGAATGATGAAAGAAATGGGAAAGCAAAGATCAAAAGAGGAATAACTAGATACACTTATCTTTTTTCTAAATTATATACATGTTGTTGATAAAGCAAGCAAACTACCAAGCACATAAGTGAAGAAATCTGACCTACAAAGTTAGAGTAAAGAGGAAAATAAAGTATAGAATAGGAATTGAAAATTAATAATGAACTTACCAAAGGAGTATGTCCTAACAAGCGTGTTAGAGTGTGTGACAAGTTTTTTGCTCCTATTCCAAGTTAATTAAATAACATGCTAGAAAACAAGAAACTCCAAAGATGGGAGGGTTTATGTCTACCTATAATGTTTGATAGTGATGGGGATGGAAGACGGGCGCACAAATCCTTTCCATAGAGAGCTTGATGACATGCACAACACAAAGGATAACTACACAAGACAAGATTAGTAGATTTAAATGGTGGGCTACCTGACCAAAGCTAGTCCTGAGAAACGAAAAACTTCCTAGGAAGGATGTCAACCCACTTGTTTAGATTGATTGAAAACAGGAGATAGGTAACATACAGAAGATAACCAGAAGAGAAATGTTCAATGATATGCTAAGACAAAGATCAGATAATACATGTAATGATAAATTAAGACAAAAAATGCAAACTAGACAGGGGTTGATGAAGACTTGAGGTAGTCGATGACAATCATAGAACAAAGAAAATCAAAAGGTTGAAAACAAAATATTTGGAACACACTTTTGGATTCTAAAGATGTCCTAGTTCAGGTTCAGGAAGTAGACAAAACACAAATTACAGGAAGATGTGGTAAATAGATTAAAATGTAGTTGGGGCAAGGAGGTTGATAGTGACTAGAGGCATTCGATGGTGATTGCGATAGAAAAGTGAGGTTCTAGGATGTCTGTCATGAAGAACACAAAGATTTAAATATCTAGGTGTTACATGGATAGAGAGACTGATAGCAGGATGGACAGGATGTAGGAAAAAAATGAGACAAAATGGGTCAATGGTGACTGAGAACAATCGACACCGACTAAGGTTGACCTAACATTTGGTGAGGGTTGATGGGTGCTAAATGATCTATGTGAAGTAAACAAGGTTGGTTGATGTGATTGCAGAGCTCCAAAATGACGAACGGACATGTAAATGGATGATGAAAACAAGAGAGGTCTTCCAACAATCTCCAAGCTCCAAATATTCTAAAATAGTAGACAAAGGTTTCAAAGTGGTTTCATGAGGTTGGCGGTAGCTCACAAAAGGCAAGAAACCTGTAAAAATTTGTGAGAGGTTAGATCTAAAGAGTTTCATCCTCCTGGGAAGGGGGGTGATGGTGTATGTATTAGGTCCTCGATGCTTGATAGGGTCACCGTCGATTACGGGTAAGTGTTGATCTTGCTTATTTGAATGGTATAAAACTTGAGAGATGAGGTCCAATTAAGTGGTGATTTGGGCTAGAAGTTAATTTGGAGAGTTCAAAGAGATATTGAGTTGCATAAGGATATGAAATAGTGGTTGGATGTAGTGGAAGTGCATTTAATAAAGGAAAGGGTGGATGGAAATATTAAATGGGGGTAGGTGGTGAGTGTAGAAAGGATAAATGGGAGATTTTGGGATATAATTAAGGTAATGAATATGTTTAGGGATGACTTAATATGATTATGGGTGATAAGTGTAATTAGGGTGCATAAGGGGAAATGAAATAATGTGATAATGGAAACTATTAATAAAGTGATAAGATATAATTAAGATAGAAAAATATGAACTAAGGGAAATACATTTGATTTAGGAGGGAAATTGAATTTTGAATAGGGACATGAGTGCAAGTGTACACAATGAGGGGGTTAGTGAACCAAATTTTGGTGTGTATAATGAGACCCACACTGAGATGGTAACATAATGATCTTCTTTGATCATAAGGTAGGAGTTAAGATATGGATGTCACTACCTTACTCCTCTTGGCCTTCATAATTCACCTTGGTGACCAAGAATCAACTCTAAGATGCTTAAACGTTTTCAAGCTTGTCTGTTACTCACTAAAATATGTCTTCATCTTGGAGATAGAAGGATTGATTCCTGAATGAGATTATTATCCTATGACCACCCGTTGAACTGAAATATTGTGATTGCATATGCTTCCTTCTATGAGGTGTGAACACACTTCAAGGTGTTGAATGAGTGTTTACAAACAATAATAAGTGAATTATAACATGTGAAATTGAGATGATTTCCCATTCTTGTAAACATGGTGCTCCACATGGAGCTCATCCCCTCACCCTTCCTCGCTCTAAAATTCTCATTGAATGGAATCAACTTTAGGATATCCAGACACCTTCTTTATTATATGCTCCTCATTGAAATAGGGAATTTTTCAAATACAATAATTACTCCTTGAGTGATACTATTTACCTCATACCTCTTAATGGACCAAAACATTGTGGTACAATATCCTTCTTCCATGAGATTGAAGCACTCTCCAAAGTACTGAATGAGTATTTAGAAACATTGTTATGAGACATTGCACTGTGTGGACCTGCGATGAATTCTTGATCCTATAAACATGATGGTCTTGGGTTGATGCACATTTGGAGTAGTGGATAATATGATGCAAGATCATCACTATTATTTACTTGGGAGGCTCAATTCATGTTTGGAGAGGTTGAAAGACTCTTTTAAGATTTTGGTTTGAAGTTTCCTGTGTATTTTGTCTAGAGCCTATATAAACTTTGTTTGGATCTTCAATATACTTGGTCTAGAGATTCTTGATTCATCTTAGTGACGAATACATATCCTTCTTGGATGAATTCAACCATGATGAATCTCTTTTGTGATAGTTAGGATGATTTCAAACATCCAACTTCTTTTATCAAAGTGTGACATACATAATTCACCTAGAGATAAATGTTCTAGGAGCCTATGAGGATTTTTTTCTACCATTTGAACCACGAGACAACTTCCCAGACTTGCAATTATTGAAAAAAATTAATGAGATAAGTGGTGTGTGAGTTGATATAAGTGATCTGAGCCCAATTATAAGACTTACTATTTTTATCAGGTATTGACTATGATGGTTATTTTTAGTAAGTTTTCCCTATTTTTAATTTCTGATGGTTTTTTCTTGTTTAGAGTAACATGGGTGTAGAAAAATTTTCATTTTCAAAAACTTACTATATTTGGACATGTGGATCCTTGAAAAATTATTATATTTGGATGGAGGTCTTCTGGATGTCAAATTGCAACGAAATTGGTCTAAAAAATTTAGGTTTTATTTCAAGACCTCCTGCTTCAGTTTTTGAGGTTTTTATTCTGTAAGAACTCCATAGATCTAAAAAGGAAATTTATTGGATGGAAATTTCAACTTGTTGATATAATTTTCCCAGAGCATCGAAAAAAATTATCTTATAACCAGCTTGAAGGCATTTTTAAGAGGATTGCAGTGGCAGCGTTTGATGGAAATCAGGTGCACATTTTAGAGACACTAGCATTTTTTAGTTTTGGGAGTTAAATGTCTGGAACAAACCAATAACATAAATGTAGGTATGGGATGGAAAACAATAAAAATTTGAAAGTTTGAAAATGACTAAACTTATGTGAGGTGAGGGAGTTAGTCAATTTTGTTGCAAGTTTTCACTTAGGTTCTGACCATGGAGCTTAATCAGGGTGGGAGTGTGGTTGAACTTGAGTTGCACCAGTGTAAGAGGGATAAAGGGGACATAAGAGACACCAAAGTGAAATTTACACTTGATGGTGACAAGTGACATCCTGTTGTTAAGTGAGAATGAGATGTAGGGGCTGAGAAATGATTTCTGGGGGGATAAACTTTGAAGTGAAAGAGAGCTAAAATGGATAAGTGGTTAGATGGGGGAATATTTTTTTATTCCCCTTGTACCATTTATACCTATTACACCTTAGGGGATAGCTAATGCTCCAAAATTCACCATGGGTTGGAGCACAAAAGAGGGGGACAAGTAGGAGAGCAAGTTTGCATTTGTTAGGTGTAAAAGTGATGACGGGTAGGTTGCAGGGAGTTATTAAAGAGGGGGGTTCAATTTTGTGTCCCCCTTGTCCAATTTTCAATCAATGGGACAAATAAAGCTCAAAAATATGCCATGGGGTCCAGTCATCATGAAATATTGGACCGTAATAACTAAAAACACTTCACACATCCATCCTAACACCCTAAGTTAACATTATTAAGTAACACAACTTCAAAACCAATGGGGGGAACACAATTTGATGTCCCCATTTTCCCCTTTTCACCTTATAGACAGATAAGGCTCAAAACCCCTCTCATGTCATTTTAGAAAGTTGATGTCACCCACCGAGTCCAAATTGGGACATCGGTAGTGAGTTTTTCACCTCGAGAGCATGGAGGAGTGTTTTGGGGTCAAAATTTATATTATTTTGACTCCAAATCACCTATTGTGATCATTTAGGCCATTATTAGAAGCTAATTCTACCTGAAATTTCAATTTTTATGGCCTATTTCATTCTTAATAAGAAGGGGGCAATTGTTGTGTTATGGATTATCACATAAAAAATTTGAGTTTTGGGACAAAAATGACATGTCCATAATTTAGAGGGTTCCAATATATTTCCATTGATTTTTTTTTTTCATCCTAAACTATTCCGGAAATCCAAAAATCATCTGAAAAAGTTGGTTTTGATTGTTAGAGCCTTCATTCCCTATGCCTACAATGATCGAATTTTTCTTAAGTTATTCCTGTCATCAAATTCTTCCAAAAAAATTACCTAAAATACCCTAGAAAACTTCATTTCTATCCTACACAATTACTCAATGGTTTGAATCTTCCCTATATGATTATGGAGGGTGTTTACTAGTTGTAAAAATGCCAAAGATGGCCCTTTCTAGGCCTTTGAGGAAAGTTGTTTCTCATTGAAACTAAGTGAATTCATCAATCACCTTAGACATACATCCATGCACTTTAAACACACTTGAAAATCTTGTTATCACATTTCTATGAGCCATAATGAGGGTTGAACTGAGGACATGATGTTTAGAGGAAGAGTTCATAGTGATCAAGAAAGGAATTTTCAAGTGGGGGCTTAGTTGTCATGTCCAAAATTTTCAATTTTACATGCTAGAAATTTGACATGACTACATCTGGATATATCTCAGGGAAATTGAACTATAAGGGGAAATGGAGGACCTCAAAACTCTCTTGGGTAAGCAAACAAGTGCCTTGACAATTGGGCAATAAAGTCATTCCTTCTCCAACTAGCAAAGTTATAAACACAACCAAGGGACAAACAAGACAAACACATGACAGAGAGAGGAAACACATGATGGGAAGGGAAACACATAATAAAAAGGGAAACCATTATATAACATCCTAAATCACCTATGGTACATGTGGGGGACAACCCACTTTCACTGTAGTACTAATTCTTCATTGAATGTTTACCCATGCATGAGTATCACCAAATGCCTTCACTCCACAAATCCATTGACGTGCTCACTAAAAAATGAACCCTTTCTCAATTTCTTGAGAAATTTTACATAGTTGTTCTAGTAATTGAGGGGCCCATTTAGACATCTCATTGCCTTAATTTCTTTGACATGTTATTTCTATCTACGTATTTATTTCCAAATTCATTCCAATGCAGATTTTCCATTATTGCTACAGGAATGAGTCTTGATCACATCAAGATTTCCATTTTCACACCGAGTATTATGGTCTTTGATAGAGATTTGGAATTTATTTCTTATCTAATTTATGACCATAGCCTATGTGAGATGGTTCTTGACAAATATTTTGAGGTTTTAGACATTATCACAATCCTCCTGATGCTTTATGTTTCTCAATTGCTCCAATCAACTATCCTTCATACAAATTTACTCATTTTGACTCGCTTATCACTATGATGTGGTGTGCACATTTCTTTATTATCTTGGAAATATAATTAGCACAAGTTTGGGCATGCAATATAGAAATCATCATCTTCTCCATCTTGGCTATTTTGAGACTTAAAATCCATCTTCATGATGAAATCATCCTTTCCTTTATTGGAGTCAACTTTGAAAGATTCAAGCATATTATTATTCATAAGTACATTGTTGAGAAGGTATTCATCTTGAATGAAACCATCCTTGGGATAATCAAGCACCATTCCATCTATTTGTTCTTCATTAAGAATGTCTCCATCGTCTTAAAAGGAAAATGAGCACAAGGTTGGGGATGAAATATCAAGATTCTCATTTTCCCACTATTAACCATCATGAGATTGGAAATTCATCTCCATGATGAATTCATATTATTTTAGAGAAGAGTCAACTTCAAGAGGCCTAAAAATCTTGTCATTTATGCATCCCTTCTTGAAAGAGTCATCCTCTCCCAATTAGAAAGAGAAAGCTTTGTATTCACAGTCATACTCATTAAACATATCTTCATGATGAGCCTGAGGACATGATTGGAAACATGGGACTCACATTCCAAGAAATTTCTTGACATCAATTTTCCTTCATGATCTACATCACTCGACACCTTGGGATTGCTTTGCGATAAGCCAATACTTCCACGACCTTTGTCACCAACAAGTAAATAATTTGCATTCATGCTCAATTGTAAGTACACTTTATCAAATTCCAACCATAAAATCATCATGATGCTTTCCAATTGACTCTGTCACACCTGGATACTCCTCTGTCAATATGGGAAGCTCATCATCTTCATTTAAGGCCATGAAATTTTTTTCATACCTTAAATCTTGAAATAATATGTTTTCCCTTGTGTCATCTGGTTTTTGAACTGTGTGTTTCATTTTCATGATGGAAAGGAGCTTCTTAATCTTACCATTGAATGGAATGGTGACATGTGACCAATCCATTTGTATATCTTTGCCAACACCCCTACAAAATCTTTAGCTCAGCAACTTACCATATGAGGTTGGCATGTCCGCCACTAGCATTTTCATAGTGATCTTCTTATCAGGAAAATCCACAAATGATACTTGAGAATATTTTCCCTGACCAATGAGAGGTGCTTATTTGGTTTTCATGGAGTATAAATGGCTAGTAGCAGGAGTGAGAGAGAGACCAAGATATTTTTAAAAAATTACGGGCATGCCATTGTTAGAGGCACCAGAGTTAATAATGCAATTATTCAATTTATATCCATTGACCAACAAGGCTAGATAGAAGGGTTATACCTTCTCAGAGGTAGAGGGTGTGGAATAAAGAAGGTTTTGAGGAGTGGTATGAGAAGGGAGAGGTATTTATTTAGTAGTGGAATTTTTGGAACATGAACTTAAACTACTTCCTTTGATAAATTGGAAAAGCCTATCAAATTGCTTAGAATAAGTTCTTAAGTACTCAGACTCAAAAATCTGAATTTTGGATTTCTTAAAATGGTCAATGATGTAAAAAGGTTAAGAAGTGGTGAGAATATTGGGAACTATGAAAGCCTTGACATGAGTAGGATTTTCATTCTTAGGATAAATAGAAGAAAAATCTGACTTGTTAAGAGGAGATGAAAAATACTTACTCAAAGAGGTAGATGGAGTATTGACTGAGGTAGTCTCAGGATTCTTCTTGGACGACCTTGTGGAAGTGGATAATGATGATCCTTAGGTTTAATTTTTGTTTAATGTAGAGTTTCTATTTGAGGATTCAAAATATTGACCTGGATAGAGGAAGAAGAGGCTTCTTTCTCCATTTGTGAGTGAGTGAACACTGCACAAGAATAACTATGCATAGATTCTTTAAAATATTCATCCATTGAGTATTCAAAATACCCAATCCTGGCACATCCATCTGCTTATTCTTCTTATTCAATTTTCAAATTCATAAATTTCTTCTCCTTCATCTTCACAAGTTCCATATATTGCATTAACCGGTGGGGATTCCAAAGCAAGCCTTTGGGGTGCTCCTGTAATTTGATTCCTGCTTTGGTTTTTGTATGAGGCGTGTTGAGAAATTTCCTTCTTCAATGATGTCAAATTAGTGACCAATCCTTGCAAAAAATTTATCAAATCTTTCATCTTTATAAATCTTGTCCTTATTATCCATTAAATAGTTCTTGATCTTCCCTAACATGATAAGATCATATTCTACTTCAATGAAAAGTTCTTGAGCATTGTCCAAAGTGTTTGGTTGAGCCTTCCATAGCATGAAACCAGATTCAAGAAATTGAGAATTCACAAAGAACCTTTTTTTATTATCTATAGTAAGACAAACACCAGTAGGAATCTTGTTGATCAAGTTATTGAATTTTTCCACAAAGTATCTCATGGGCTCTTGTGATTCTTTCTTCATCCAAGATAATTGAGTAAAGAGGGTATGTGCATCTTTAATAATATTGAATATTGCTTCAAACTTGATTTTTATGTTATCTGAATCTATAATTGAACGTGATGGAGATTTGTAAAACTAGTCCACAACAACATCTTACAATGACTCCATGAATAACCAAATGACAACATTTTTGTGTCCCACTCCCAAAATGCCACAGGATGTGATTGAAATTTTAATATGATCATTTATATGTTGCTTTCCATATGCATAGAATTTGGGAAAGTTCTTTCTTTATCCCTATGGTAATTCATGAAGTGGAGGAGCCAACACTAGTGGATTGGTATTTTTCCCCCATGACATATGTGTAACCATTATTTATTCTCTTTCTTATACCTTTTCCTCTTTTGGAGGAATGAGATTAAGTGGTTTTGCAACTACTTCTTCAATAGGATCTTCATGAGGAAAGTTAGAATTGAATTCAGAGGAGGAATCTTGCCTTACTTGCCTTGTTACCTAGATAACATGGAGTCTGAAATCAGCTTTTCATTTCTCTTCAAATGTTGAATCAACAATGCCACTTGCATGATGAATTTGAGTGTATCTCCTTTCTACCAGTTTTTAAAAGGTATTTTAACGCGTAAATGAAAATTTGTAACTTAAAAACGATATATTTTTTTAATAAGAAAAATTATTTTTACCGAAACTATGAAGTGGGGGGTTAAGGGGACCCCACCCATACAATATTTTTCAATGAAATAATAGGGTTGCAAAATATAGGACATTATAAACCGCCACCCTGAAAGAAAAACATCTAAAAAGACTACTATATACTGAAAGAAATAGACTACTATAGAAATTCTAAACAGACACATCTATAAATTCAAATTTGACATGGGCAACTGGAGTTGCTGGATTCTTCTCTCTGACCTCGCCCACCCCTGAATATTCAACTTTCCTCTTGTGAAGTCCAACCTTGTGCCCTACTTCTCCCACCTTAGCATCTTTTAGAAGGAAATAAAAATCTGATTTACCCTTTGTTAAGAGATTAGACTGAATGGGAGGAGCTGAGCCAATAGGGGAAGTCAGAGCATCCAGGTCTAGGGGATTAATGTTCATTGGTACTGACTCTTTCATCCTATAAATTTTGTGAATAGTAACTGCAAATTCCAAAAGGACTGCATTTCTCCTTTCTAATTTTTCCAAACAAACCCTCAAGTCTGAGTCATTTTCCCCATCTATAGAAGCCATGATAACATTGGCGACAACATCATCAAGCACCATCATGTATTTTGGGAGGATGAAATGGTGGGAAATCAACAATGCCTCTTCCTTATTTTTGTATATTGTGAGAAAATTGGTGACAAAGGCTGCAACTATCTCAACATTGACTCTGGCCCTACCACTCTGGCTCTACCAGACCCCTGTAAATATTTCTCCCTGATTATTCACTCAACTGCATTGCAAACAGATCCTGAGCCTATCTGAAACACCTTTTCGAGGCGAGCTTGTGTTATGGGGCCATAGAAATCCATTTCTCTACTTTCCCCCTATAAGAAGATGCATGGAACTAGAGGAACCACCATGAAAACAACTCTTAAAACATAGACCTGTGAAGCGTTAAGAGAAAAGAGAGGAGGCTATGTTGAACTAAAAAGATCTAATCCCCAACACCTAAAATAAAGCTCACACGATTGCTACCAGGAGTGTCTCAGATTGATTATGGTGGGACTCCTCATTAATAATCACTGCGAGACCATGTCATTTATTTACATCATTAGAAGATATATGGTCCTCCACTTACGTCACTTCAACATTGGCTAATAGGTCAGCAACCATGTTGGCCTCTCTAAAAATATGAAAAATATTTAAATATGCCACTCTTCCAACTTATCTAACCAAAACATAATATTAGAAATAAGATCATCTAATGCCCAATGTAGGGATTTGTCATTCTTAATTACTTGGATGATGACCTGGGAATCACCTTCAATGAAAAGGTGTTAGCTTCCATTTTGCACAGTTAGCTTCACACTAAAGAGAAGGGCTTGAGCTTCAACAATATTGCAAGTCCCAGCTTGCTGGTGGATCGAACTGGCGCAAATTAATTCCCTTTTCTCATTACAAACTAGACACCCCACTCCCAATAGACTTGGATTTCCTTTGGAAGCCCCATCGAAATTAAATTTTTGGAACCTAGGGGGTGGTTTTGGAAATGATATGTTTATAACAAAAATCAACAATGAATTTTCAGCAATGGGTTTTCAGATTTTAGAATTTATATTTTATATTATTTTGTGATTTTTAAATATATGATTTTTTTTTGTATTTTCAGAGATCTTTATAGGGTACACAAAGGTTAGATCTTCCCCAGTAGAGTCACCAAAAACTATTGGTGAAATAATTTTTCTCATTGAAAATTATTGGTTTTCACCAATGCTCACGGAGCTAAGACCCTCCTTCTTGGGTATGGGGAGGATCTCATTATTGAATATAAACTAACTAAATCTATGGGTGGTTGTTAGTCTAGGGATCACATAGGAATACTCCACTAAACTTGCGGAAAATTTCTTGTAAGGTTTACAAGGGAGGAATTGTTTGTGAAGGGAAGGTAAAGAGGAGTAAGAGAAATAGGGAGAGAGGGTTAATGTTGTGAGAAGACTTAAAAAATTCACATACATTAACTAGAGTGGCTCCACATTCAATTAGAAGAACACAATAATGTAAAAAATTAGTAAGACTAATAAAAAAAAGACAAAAATTTCTATAGATCCATTAATCTAGGACAAAAAGTTCCTTCTTGGTTGTATAAGATCACAATGCTTGCAAAGTTGGAGAGTAGTGAGAGAGAGAGAGAAGAAGAAGAACATAGGCAAGGAAATAAAGGAAATGTAGCTTTTATTTCTTATATTAGTAGTGATACAAAGCCCATCAACTTATAACAATCAATAATTTCCAACCCTTTGGAATGGAGAAGCCATTATAATTTATAGTATTACAAAATGTCTTTTCATTTCCCCCCACATGACTTTTTGCGTTTCCTCATCACTTGTGACTGCTCATATTCCCATGAAATAAAAGTGAGCCTTTTTCTTATTAATGAAAAAGCAACTCTTATAGTGTTAAATTAAAGGCCACTTAAGTGAATAAGACAAAATAGTGAAAGAGTACATTCTTAATGGAAAATTAAAATTTGGAGAGAAGAAAGAAGAGAGTGAGAGAAGGTGGTTGATAAATCTGATGAAGACAAAGCCTCTGCTGATGAATAACTTGCTGATTTGAAGCACTATGATTACAATATCCTTCTTCTGTGAGATATGGAAATATTACACGACATCAAGTAAGTGTTCAAAAACATTTTTATGAGATCCACACTGAGATGGGAACATGATGAGATTCTCTGATGATAAGGTAGGAGTTATGATATGAAGATTACTGCCTTAGTCCTCTTGACCTTCACAATTCACCTTCGAGACAAAAAATCAACTACAAGATGCTCAAACCTTTTTAAGATTGTCTGTTACTGAAATAGGTCTTCATCTTGTAGATAGAAGGATTGCTTTCTGAATGAAATTCTTATCCTATGATAACCTCTTAAACTAAAATACTATGATTGCAAATGCTTCCTCGTGTGAGATGTAAACACACTTCAAGGTGTTAAATGAGTGTTTACGAACAATACTAAGGGAATTACAACATACAAAATTGAATATTAGGGTGAAAACATATAAGTGTGTCCCACTTTTTTGTATTTCTTGTACCTTTATAAACATGAATTTTTCAGTTTCATTGAAATTCCAAAGGAAATAGCCATAAAAACGTACACATTCATGAAATTCCACGCACTAACGAAATGTTGTGTTTAGAGTGTAGAATACATGTAAATTTTTTTTAGAAAGAAATATGGTCTTTTTCTTAATTTTATTCATACATTGTTTCTTATTATATAATAAAGCAACAACTGTCCAATGTCGTTTTGAAATGAAAACTTATTTTTTCACCATGAAATTTTAGATATATGTTCTAGATTCAAATATCAAGTTCCTACTAATTTTTTAATATTTTTTATTAATTTTTTAGTGAAGATATTTTCATATTAAGGATGTACATATGTTCATGCCAATATATTTTCAGATTTATATTGAAATTGAATTTTTTATAACTATGAAGAAGATTTCAAAAAATAGTAAGATTATTTTTTCAAAATTTTTAATATATTTTACTATTTCTCAAATTGTGTTGAAGTGTACTACTGATTGTTGTAAAATACCATACATTAGAAAAATAAATAAAAATAGTAAAACATATTTTTAAAAAACGAAAATTATATTTTTAAAAAGGTAATAAAAAACTGTGTTTTGGTGTAAAATTTTGTAATTTAACTAATTAATTTTCCCTAATTACGTGGCACCTATGTGGCACATTTAAGCATATAATTATCCTCCAAATGGATTAAGGACCAAAATGTGCCACATAGGCTCCACGTGAGGGTGTTCGCGCGAACATCCCAAAACCCAAAATCTGCCACCCAAGCACTACCAAGTACACATCTAATTTTAGACTTTGTTTGATAGTTCAAATTTAGTTTTTAAAAATAATTTTTAATAACTATAGTTTTAAAGCAAAGTTTTTTCCAATATTGTTTTTATTTTATTTTTAGATTCAATTTCAGTTGTTTTAATTTTAAAATATATTTTTCCATATTATTTTTGTTTGTTTTTAATCATAAGTATATTATATTTTTTAATTTATTTAAAAAAACATTTTATTATTTATATATATTTAAATTAACTTTAAAACATAGTTAATTTTATTAAAAAAACTAAATAATTGTATATTAGATTTTAATTTTTTTAAATTATAAAAGTAGTTTTAAAGTTAGAAAACATCTAATTAAAAATAACCCAATTTCTATATAATAAGAGTTACATGTGTATAGTTTTCCATTGAATTTATTCTTGGATCCAGATCTAACTCAATTTGTGTGTGCAAGTGAAAATTACCGAAGTGGAGGAATTATAAGAAATGAGAAGAATAACAAGAAAAAATATACTGAGGAAAGGAAAGCAGAGGAGAATGTTACAAGATCACTTCATAGGAAATAACAAACAGAGAGAGAGAGAGAGATGACTACAAAAAATGGTACATACATACTTCAAACCCTTGATATCATAATTTTATTTTTTTGTCTATGGTAAATATGAAGTTTTCGCTTTTTCACGCCTTTTATATAGAATAATATTACATTATAAATACAATAGAATGATTAGTATCACACTTCTTTTTTAGCAGACATAATATTTTACTAAGGAGAAGACACACAAAGAATACGTGCACGAGAACAAGGCGCATTTGAAGGCACAAAATAATAGGAAAGGAAACGCGTGCTAGAACAAGTTGGCTCAGGACTTAACCATTTTTATGGATAAGGGATACATTTGGAGATAGAGTGCGTGAGGAGCACACATCAGAATGGAGACTTGTGTGATACAAAAATGGTATTTTGGGAACGAGCGGCTGATAAGTGCCATGCATGGTTGTAGTTAATAATAGGATTACTTCTTCCAGTTAACTATAGGACATCTATTATTAGTGCACTTGCATGTGTGCATGTTATTGTAAAGGCACATGGCTATTATCAACATGTGACCTATTTTGAGAAGTGCATAGGTGGTGAAGGGCAAGTCCCCACCTCTATAAATATGTATTGAACTATGTAGTTTAGAGAGAGACTAGTGTGTGAGTTATTGTAGAGTTATGCTGTTGGATCTAATGTGTGCATGACTTATGGACATACTTTATAATGTAAGAAGCTTATGTGTTTTACAATAGTTTAATGATAATGGATGATATTGGCTAGATAATGGTGTTAGACATAACTGAAACTAGTTCATGTATGGTTAATCTTATTACTAGTTATTGTTTAATTCATGATTCTCTAAGATATAGATCTGGATTATGCACTATGGAATGTTTATGTTTAATTATGGATCTTAATATGTCTTATCTTCATCACACTAACATCCTACACAAGCAACTCTAAAGAGGGGTCTTGGTACCTTTGCGCGTTTTGGGTGAGTGCTCAGCTCAGCTGGGTGATGTGGCTAGGTTTTCACAGTAGATTCTAGGCGACATCATTGGTTCCATTATTGGGACCTCTTTTTTAGTTGTTTTCAGGATGTTTTGCGATGAAGATGTACCGGTTGACCTTAGTAAGTGTTGAGGAGTGGATAAAAGATCTGGAAGAAGAGTACGCTCAGAGGTTCAAGCATTGGATCTGAGTTTGATGCACGTGCGTGTGGGTGGAGCAGAATTTGTATGACTGCTTGTATGAGAGATTATTTGTTATCTTTCTGGTAGATTAGTACAAGTGGCTGGTTGCTTATGCATCTAAAAGGAATTGGAGGTATCACACACTTGTTTGGATGCAAGAATAATTTCAGACCCTCTATGATGCTGATCTGATTTGGACGCGCGCTGTGGATACTTGGTTCCGTGGTGTTTTGAATAGCTATATTTTGGAGTACTCAATTTCCACTTATTCTTGCCCAAAGGTAGATGAGTTCAATTTTTTACGTTATCCCAGGGGAACTTATTTGCAAGGTATTCCACTGGTGATCAAAATCTTGATGGTAACCTTGAACTTGGAAGAAAAGCCAATGGCTAGCTAAACCCTACCATGCGTGGGGTCAGGAGCAGGTTTGGTGAAGGATGGCAGACCTAGTGACAGAGAGGCAAAGGGAAGAAATGTGGCTTAAGTACAATGAGGTGCATGAGAGGGAGATAGAGAAAGCAACGTGATATTGCAGAGTGGATGGCATTGAGGAGAGAGATGGCTCGTGAAGGATTTGGAGCTCACGCAGAAGGTGTGGAGCCAGAGCATCTGGAACTCCCCCATTTGGGAAAGCATGACAAGGAACCCTCCTCAGCCTCACATGGGAGTGCACCAGTAGAGATGACATGGGCCATGGGCATGCATCTGAATCTACCTGGAAACCTAGCCCTTGCACTTGGTTTTCCAGTATCTAGTACAACCAATAGTCAACAAGCTAGTTTGGGGAGTAGTAGAAAATGAGTAAATCAAGTAGAAAGTGCATCTATGGCTGGGAAAACATCTTATTTGTTATTTGGAGGTACCTTTTCAGTGCACATCAGCACAGAACTCAAGTGCGTAGAATTTTGGACTCACTTCTGGGAGTAGTACCACCTTGCAGACTGTAGGAGTTCATTTTAGTACCACTGTTGGGACACAAGGAAGTACATCCACTGGTCCACTTCCAGCTACAGGTGGAGGATTAGGGGGCATAGGTGGCTCTAGTTCTAGTGGATCTGGTGGGTCTAGAGGTAGAGGTAACACATGAGGTTTTGATCAGGTGGGCAGGGTCCTCATCAACCCCAAAATATTTACATGGAGATGTCTCTTCGATCTTCCAGAGTATAGGGGAATAGAAGATATGCTTTGAACATGTGCACATGTGTGAGATACTATGGTGTGCAAAAGGAATTACATGACTTCTGAAGTAAGACAAGTCAGTTTGCAACTACATTGTAGGGACGTGCTCACAGTTGGTACAAGAAGTTTGACCCTGATCAGACTTGTGTAGATTATGCAGCATTACGGGAAGCTTTCCTTAAGGAGTTTCATATCCCTGAGTTCGAGCAGAAGAGTATAAGCGTGCTCAAGGATATTAAGCAGGGCACTACTGAAGAGTGTTGGGAATATGATGCCCATTTCAAAACACTTTTGTCTAAAATTTCATATGATATTCATGCAATCCAGCATGCACAGTGGTTTTTAGGGGCTTGATCACACCTTTTAGAAGGGTAACTGTCACATAAGACATATATGGATCCACGCGAAGCACTTGAAGCACTTTACGCGTTGAGGCAGTTCAAAAGTATAGACACTGGAGTGAGCCCATTTCTGGAAGCACAGATTACAGCTATGGAAAAGTAGTTGGAGAAACTATCGGCCAATTTCAGCACATAAGACACGCACTAGAATTTGGTGTAAGAGTTGTGAAGTGGAAGGGCACACTAAAGATAGTTGTCCTCATAGGTCAGTATGTTCATTATTGCTAGACTATGAGATATGTCATTTAGACCATGATGTAAGCCACTGCCCATTATTACAACGCGTGATAAGAGAAGAATGTATCTTGCTATTGTAAGATTTTTCAGTCCACGTAACTCACAATACAGAAGACTGCAGGTTGATTGGTCAGATCCATGATGCCATAGATATTGGTGTGCGACAGACAAGAGTATCAATAAATCTAAAGGTAAAAGTGAGCACCATGACCATGATCACACTCAAGCATGCTATGATTCAAATGAAGGTGTTTTGAAGGAGGTCATGGTAGAGGTCGAGGATACCATGGTGGATTTGGGGGTCTGAGGCCGTGGTGGTGGACAAGGCGAGTTTCCTCACAGAACATGTTTTACATGTGGATCTCCTGACCACTACAAACGTGAATGTCCTCAGAATATTACTTGTTCTTTTTGTGGGAAGAATCATAACTATGAGGAATGCCCATACTTATATGAGCATCTTAGTAAGTAGCATAAACAAGAGAACAAGGGTACAAGGATGGTTAGAATACAACATGCCATAGAGAATCATTGGATGCCAAAGTTGGCACCAGAACCTGAGGTAGTAATTGTGAAGATTACTACAAGTGCTGAAGCTGTGCACCAGAGAGACGTTACAATAGAAGCCTACCATTACTAAGGAGGAAGTTTTACATGCAAGGTACCCAGATCCTACACATCAAAAGGAGGTTTATCAGGAGACCATGGAGGTACTCAAAAATCTTCAGGGTGAAATACAGTGTTTAAAGGAACATTCACGAAAGTTGGAACAAAAGAAGGTAACTCAGACAGTCCAATCAGATATTGATGACTTGAAAGAGGTATGCAAGATGTTGCACTAGGAGAATATCATTCCATTACTAGGGAATTGGCTAAAGGGGAACACTTTGCGTGCAGGTATTGAGAATGGATGACAGATCCTGCATGTTAATCTTCCCCCTCATAGCTTGGATTATGACAAGGAGATCACTCTGAATGTTGTTGTGGATGGGTGGCTTTTGAGCAATATATTGATTGACACATACATAAGTGAATGTGCTTACTTTAGATGCATGGGTACAGTATGGGAAGACCTCCATTACAGTCATCCTCTAATGTACTATTTATGGATAATCGAACTAAGGCCACTCCAATTTGAGTTTTAAAGGATGCATCCATTACTATACAAGGGGCCAAGTTCACTGGGGACTTTGAGGTCTTAGCACTTGCAGAAGCAGACAACTTCCCAGCTCTACTTGGGCACCCTTGGTGTTATGCAAATAATGTTGATCTACGGTTCAACAAGGGGTATATAAGTTTTGAGAACAAGGAAGAAAGAGTTATTATCCCTTTGACAGATGGGAAATTTGCACCTTATGTTGAACCTTTGAGTGAGGAAGACCTAAACAAAATTTATGTGTGCACCATTCGAGATCTAGAAGTACTTGAGCCATCTAAGGAAGGAATCCTCCAGTGGGAAGATGCATAGTCTATTAGTGATACTACAAGTATTGCTTGTGAAAATTGGGCACATGACACCTATGAGATGGTTGGGCGTGAAGTAAGAAGCACATTTGTGTGGAGAAGAAACCCTCATTGTATTAGGAGGATAGGTAACAACTTTGTACCCCGGTATACTAGAGAAGGAGACCCTACGGTATTCTTGCATGCCATGGAGGAGCAGTGGACAAATCAAGTTGAAAGAAGAAATATGTTAGTGTATACCCTGAGCATGTGGGACAGCACACTGGTGGATGGTTCACAGGGATAATCTCATAGAATGGAATGAAGTCAGAATTGCTCTAACAACTGGGTTTTTCAGGAGCAATGTGCCTACTCAAATCTGCATATATCATGGTAATCAACCTGTTCAACACCACGTTCAATAGTGTGAGAGACTATTTGGATAGTAGGGGCAGGAAGCTTTACCACCTTCACTTTGGGTGCACAAACTTTATTCCACTTTGCAAGGCTGCACATGCGCTTGGTATGTTTATGTAGAACTGCATAGGGAGACTGGAAATTGGCAGGACTTGATTGCAGGAATGACCTGGACTTTTGAGTACTTCTCTACTAAACCTCTGGTAAGAGAGGCATTATGGGTTATGGAGTGCTTGACTATGGGAAACAGTGTCAAGGTTGAAGAACTCATTCAGGATTTATTTGGTGAGGAAGAACAAGGAGCGTGTTTTGATGAAGTAGATGATACAGATGTCGAACTATTTACGTGTTTCTTTGAGAAGGAGAAAGGAAAGATGGTCTACATAGTGGATGATGAGGAAGTAGAAGATTTGGACATAGCTCATATTCAGTAGGTACGTGTGAGGTTTTAGACAGTGCAGGATAAAATGTGTGTGCCTATCATGAACCTATGAAGACAAAGAAAGTGAACATTGACACAGATGTTGAACCCAAGGAGGCCATAATTGGAGATTATTGGTTTAATTCTGAAGTAGCAAAGATAATTGAGTTACTACGTGATTTCCAGGACTTATTCCCTAGGGGCTACCATGAGTTAAAAGGAGTGCATGAGTCATTAGGTGAAATGAGGATTAAGCTAAAGGAAGGAGTGTGCCTGGTCAGGAAGAGACCTTATAGGATGAACCCAAACATATGCACGTAAAATTTAAAGAAGAAATTGACAAAATGCTGAAATCTTGGCATCATTAAGCCCCTAGAAGAGTCAAAGTGGGTTAGCCCCATGGTAATCAGTATAAAGAAATATGGTCGGATTAGGATTTGTGTGGATTACAGGGAGCTGAATGTTACATGTGTGATTGATCCTTTTCCTATGCCTTTCACCAAGGAAATATTAGAAGGCATTGCATGGTGCGAAGTTTACTCTTTCACAGATGGATTCTCAGGGTATCACCAAGTTAGAATTACACAGGAAGATCAAGAGAAAATGAATTTCACCACTGAATGGGGAAGTTTTGCATATACTGTGATGCCCTTTGGTTTGAAAAATACACCTGTTGTATTTTCATGCATAGTTGTTCAAGCATTCCAGGATTTTATTCACAAATTCTTGCAGGTTTACTTGGATGATTGGACGGTATATGGGCTTGTTAAGGATCATTGTGACAATTTGTGCTTGATGTTTGAAAGATGTAGACAGTTAAGCATCTCTTTAAACATCAAGAAGTGTGTGTTTGCTACACTTTTTGGAACTTGTTGGGGCCACATCATCTACAAGGAAGGTTTGTTAGTAGATCCAGCTAAGGTTGTAGTTATTGTAGGCCTGGAGGAGCCTACCAGTCAAAGTGAGGTGCAGATTCTTGGGCCACACAGGGTATTATAGAAAATTTATCAAAGGATATGAGAAATATTTCGTGCACCCCTAGAAGAGTTACTAAAAGGAAAAGGGACATTTTATTGGGGAGAACCGCAAAAACACACATTTGAGGCATTAAAGGAAAGACTTACTACAACACCTATTTTGCATTTTTCCCTCATGGAACCAACCATTTCATGTACATGTGGATGCCTCTAGCACAACCATTGGTGCGGTGTTAGCTCAGCCTGGAGAAGGTATTATAGATCATCCTATCTATTTTGCTAGTAGAAAGTTGACTCCATGCATAACAGAATTATACAACTACAGAGCGCGAGGCCTTGTCAATGATCTACACGCTGCATAAATTCAGACAGTATTTTCTAGCAACACCCTTTGTATTTTATGTTGATCACATGGCATTAAAATACTTGGTAAATAAGCCCATTTTATAGGGGCACATATGTTGATGGGTGCTCCTATTCAAATAATTTGACTTTACAGTCATGGTAAAACTAGGTAAAAGTAATTCTGGCCTCAGACCACTTATCAAGGATTCAATCAAGGGAAGACACACAGACAATTGAAGATACAATGTCAGATGCACAGTTGTACAGGTTACATCACATGCCTTCAGAATTGGAGGATATTGTTGTCTTTTTATGCACAGGTATGGTGCCAGAAGGAATGAAAGCATTAGAGAAGAAATAGCTTGCAATTCACACTACACCTTTCATGTTGATCAGTGGTGATTTATACAAACTAGGTTGAGATGAAGTATTTGCACTGGTGTGTACTGGAACATGAGTGCATGGATATCATGGAAGAGGCTCATGGTGGTATTGCAGGTGGGCATTATGTAGGTGACGCCACCGTGCACAAGATTCTACTCATTGGATTATGGTGGGAGACCCTGTACAAGGATTGTAAAGAGTATTGTAAGGTGTGTGATCACTTGTCAGGGCCTTGGAAAACCTAGGCAAAGAGATGAAATGCCTTTGAGGCCTATTACTAGTGTAGAGCCATTTGAAAAATGGGCTATAGACTTTGTGGGTCCTATTTCCCCAGCTGCGCATAGAACTGGATCATGCGTTATATCATCACTTGCATAGATTATCTTACAAGGTGGGCAGAAGTAACACCTACAAAGGATTGTACAATAACTACAACAACAAGGTTCTTATGGGAAAATATTCTCACTAGGTATGGATGTCCGTTGAGCTTGACAAGTGATAGGGGCACACACTTCTTGAATGAGACAATCAGGATATTATTGGATGAATTTATGGTTGCACACCACAAGACTACACCTTATCACCCTCAAGAAAATGGGACTGTTGAGGCTTTCAACAAGATATTGAGCCATACCTTGACAAAAATTTGTGAATGTTGGAAGGAAATATTGGGATGATAAAGTTTTTGTTGTAAAGTTTTTGTTGGCAATATAGAACAACCTACAAGAGGTTGAATAAGGCCACACCCTTTCAGTTGGTGTTTGGCATAGAAGCAAGTTCTTCTAATGGAATTCATGTTACCATCATTGTGTATTATGCATGCTAGAGGTCTAGCTGATGAACATGCATTAGAAGAAAGAATTGACAAGTTAATACAGTTGGATGAGAGGTGCGCCATAGCACGTGGAGATTCAGAAGCAGGAAAAGGCCAGGTAGAAGGCATGGCATGACAGACACATCAGGGACAAGAAGCTTGAGGTTGGACAGATGGTACTTCTTTATGATTCCAAGTTTCTGTGCCATCCAGGAAAACTTAAGGTGCATTGGTTGGGACTGTATGTTATAACTCATATACTTGAAACATACACTTCTCAGTTAGAGGTGCTTGATGGAACATGGTTACTCGGTTACTTCAAAGGGAGTAGGCTGAAGCCCTACTATAAATAAGTCTTCTTGGTGTTTGTAATAAGGCAATATTTCCATTTAGTATAGATTTCCCTTTCTGTATTTATTTTAATGTATTTCCTTCTTTGTCACTATGCTTTGTCAATTTAAGTTTGGTGTTTTGTGTAATAAGCGCGTTTGTGCACTGGAAGCTAATTACAATCTGAAGTATTTTTATGCACAGAGGACTGCACATACCATTGGTGTGGGGTGGTTGTTATTTGTTATTCAAAAATGGGTACACATAAGAACATACTGTTACAAGTGTTATTTAAAGATGGAAGGAAGTTGCTAGAAAGAAATTGCTCCTAAAGAAGACCATAGTTGGAAATAAAATAAATGAACAGTATAACATGAGGTAAGCTGCGGCCATGGAAACTACTAGGGGAGGGCACAGTGGTGAGGTACTTTGAGTGCATGGAAGCACGTAGAAGAGAAGTCTGTAGCCAAGAAGGTAGGAAGGTGCACTAGAAGGTTATAGCTGGGGTGTGAAGGTGTACCACATAGAAATTGGGAAAATGGTCAATTAATGAGAGGATTGGTGGTAGGTGAAGGAGTAATAAATGCACTAAATTTTTGAAAATCTATATAAGGATGTGATGCGGGTTCATTTTTACCTTTGCGATCACAAGTATTCAAGTGAGCTAAGTGCAACTAAGCCAAGTGAAACATGTTGAGGTGCAGAGAGCTACAAAACTAGTGGAGACATGGAAGTGGCTTACGTCCCCATTGGTGAAGGGTTTGAGTGCAACAAAAGCATTGAGAAGGAGCTAGGGCATGTGGTTTTGAGCTAGGGCACACAATTTTGAGCTAGGGTTTGAGCTTACTTGACATAGAAGACAAAAGGTGGGATTTTTACAATGGCACCAAAGAAAGCACCTGCAAAAGGTATGAAGGGGAAGAAAAAGGTGAAGTTGAGGTCGAAGTTACTCCCGAGAGTAATTTTTTAGAGATGCAGTATCTAGAAGGAGTGATATGGCTAGACGGGATTGGGATTCCCACATTCACAGATACAAGGTAAGTGATTACAACCACTGCACCACTGACAACAAGGGAGAATTAGATGCATTGTTGAACAAGAAGACCAACAAGCACAATGGAGGATATGCCAGTATATGATGATGTTGGGGAGAAGTTTCTTAAGAAGGTAGGGGTTTATCAAGTTATATGAACTCCCATATTTTGGAAAACCAGAAGCTTTATACCAATGGCTTATGAGTAGAGTCCATGAGGACTTTTTCTATTTTGTTGGATGGAGGGTAAGGATCACAACAACCCTGATTGCTACATTGACAGGACTGAAGGGCACAAGACATAGATATTATTAGTGATTTGACTGATAAAGCAACTATTATAGCCACCAGCAAGGAGTTGGGATACTCCAAGGGTCCACGTGGAATGGACATATACAAATTAAGGAAGTATCATGTAGTGCAGGCAGCCACGCACATCTGCTCACTAAGTTGAATGATCAAGAGAGATGGTCATAGGTAAACATAATGTGGCTACATATCATGAAGAAAATGTCACAAGGAGAAGTCTACAACTTAGTAGGCTACATTGTAGAAACTATTACTGAGGAAGTGTGCATAGGTGAGAAGATAAGTTTTTGTGCTATACTATTATCTCTTGTGTTTGTATAAATTGGAGTGCCCGATGGGCCAAAGAATAAAATTTGGGAATACCCCACAGAGAAGAAGTCCCTCATGGAGAGGTTCGAGAAATACTTATGTGAAGGAACAATGAGTATACCATTCAAGCAAAGGGAAGAACTATGGTATGACCAACTTCACGTGGCATTTGAGGAGGAATGGCACATTCCAAAGGATTTACCTTCGGTAGTGGGCAAGGAAGTACAGTTTGTGGTGTATCAACATTTCTACATCAGTGCAGTTTGCAATGAAGGATGGGACATGGAGTCCATGGTGCAAATTCCCTATGCCTTCATTACACACTACTTCCAGGCCTCAGTTCACAGGTTTACTGATGCATGCCAGCTGAACTTCAACGTAGACAAGGTAGATTGTGACTACCATACTCTCAGAAAAACATATGTTTATCCAAGTCGGTCTACCTACATTGAGAGGCTCATTTTAGATGTTATAAATATAAAGCTAGTAAGTTTGGCTATTGGGGACAGTGGAGCCATGCTCATCTATCTTCAGCTCAAGCCTAGGCTAGAGAATAACAAGTATGTGGAGAATGATTCATGTTACCAGGGCCACCTAAGGGTAAACACACAGTTGAGAATGTGGAAGCTCCAAATCCTGTTGCGACCATAGAGATAGATGAGGAAGAAGAACATGAGGATAGTGGAGGCTTGGACCATAGAGGCTAGAGGCAGCCCACAGACAGAGTGGATAGTGAGTGTGTAGATACTCCACCACAGCGTAAGAAGGAGAGGAGGACTTGGACATGAGATGTAGTCCCTGAAGAGTGCCAATTTAAGAGGGTATTCAGAAGAACCAGACCCAAGGCACAGGAACATCACATCCTGTATGAAGATCACCTCGACTCTCCCCTCAGAAAGAAGCACCAAAGAAAAGAGAAAAAGAAAGCTACAACTTAAGTGAGGAGGCGGAGGAGTCCAAAGAGAGCGCCTGGAACCCCAGTTCAACCGAAAGATGTGGAGGAGCCCCAGGGATGAAGAAATGAGAGATGAAGAAGAAGGGGTGAAAGAAGTAGAAGAAACTGTTCATGAGCAGACCATTGCACCAGTTACAACTCAGAGTAGGAGAAGGGCCAACTCCAAACCTTGGTGCTCAGGTTCCCAAGGGGCCAAGAACAAAGAGAAGTGAAGAGTATATTGTGCCAAGTATGGGCTATGCTAAGGACACAAGAAAAATCATCTGCACCCGATTTCAAAGCACAGTGGACCTTAAGGAATTATATGGATGGGAGTTGATGGATCCAGATATGGCCACTACATGTGCAAGGAAACAACTATCCTGGTCCATGCAGACCCATATGGATGAACCAAATTTTGATGTATGTGAGGAGTCCTGTGTCTCAAGAAGAGTAAAGAAGGCACCACAAAGTAGGCACATGACCATAAAGCCCACTCTTATGTCTGATGAGAAGGTTAGCAATGCCTTAGTCAAGGTATCTACTGAGGTGGTGCAGAGAAATATTGATAAGGCCGCCACCATTAGAGCATTGATGGAGGATAACAAGGAAAAAACTACAAAGATAGAGTGGTTAAAGGCAGAGAAGGAAAAATAATGGACAAAGAATGAGGCCTTTCGTTAGCATGGCTGAAGAAATTGGTGATTACATTCTGAAGGCAAGGCCTCATCTTGAACCAAAGGTACCTAAAAATTTTCCTTCTGCTATGCATTATGTGCGCACTTTGGTTGATTTGGTGCTAGAAGATGGACCACTTAGAATGCCTACACCAAAAGATGCTGAACAAGAAGAAAAGAGAGCAAGGGCCTCTATGATCAGAAAAATTTCAATGTATGAGGTGTTGCTCCAAACTTTAAAGGATGAGCTAAAGAAATCAGACCAAGCTCTAAACTTGTGTGCAACACCAGAGGCAGTGATAAGGATCAGGACTCTAGTTGAAGATAATGAAGTCCTGGAAGTAATGAAAGATGAGACTTTAGGGTGTGCAGAGAGATTGACACTAGTAAAACAAAAGCGTGAAGCCCTTACAGCAGCCCAAGATCCACATAAGGAGAGGATAGATGAGATTGGGAATCTCATACATAGAAGATGGATCTTCTGGAAGGAATGATGTCTGTTATGGCCAATGTTGTCTAGGTACTATAGAATGAGAAGGAAAAGATTACTCAGGATGAGTTGAATGCCATCGCCACAGACATTCCAGAAAAGACAAGGACAACACTAGATGACTGGAAAACACTGGAGGAAGAAATCAAACTTGAATATCCAGAGTTGATCCTCCCAGTTGAAGAAGAGGATGCTGCAGAGTAAAGATTCATTCTTTTGTACAGTGATTCTTTTAATTCTTTCAATTCTTATTCTTTATTATTTGGGAACATCAGAAAGAATCCCCATTGTTGGGATGAAAATGTACTTTAGTGTGGGGTAATGTTGAGCAGACATAATATTGTTCTAAGGAGAAGACACACAAAAAATACACACTGCGGGAACAAGGCACATTTAAAGGTGCATGGAATAATAGGAAAGGAAACACATGCCATAACAGTTGGTTCAAGACTTAGCCATTTTTATGGATAAGGCTATATTTGGAGATAGTGTGTGGAGCACACATCGGGATGGAGACTTGCGTGACACGTAAATGGTATTTTGGGAACGAGCGGCTGATAAGCGCCATGCATGGTTGTAGTTAATAATATGATTACTTCTTCCAGTTAACTATAGGACATCTATTATTAGCACACTTGCATGTGTGCATGTTATTGTAAAGGTCACATGGATATTATCAGCATGTGACCTATTTTGAGAAGTGCGTAGGTGGTGAAGGGAAAGTCCCCACCTCTATAAATATGTATTGAACTATGTAGTTTAGAGAGACTAGTGTGTGAGTTATTGTAGAGTTATGTTGTTGGATCTGATGCGCGCATGACTTATGGACATACTTTATAATGTAAGAAGCTTCTGTGTTTTACAGTATTTAATGAAATGGATGATATTGGCTGGATAATGGTGTTAGACATAACTAAAACTGGTTCATGTATGGTTAATCTTATTATATTTATTGTTTAATTCATGATTCTCTAAGATCTAGATCTGGATTATGCACTGTGGAATGTTTATGTTTATTTATGGATCTGAATATGTCTTATCTTCATCACACTAACATCCTACACAAGAAAATCTAAAGAGGGGCCTGGTACCTTTTACATGCTTCAGGTGAGAACTCATCTTAGGCTAGGTGATGTGGCAACGTGTGTGAGTTATTCATTGTAGATTCTAGGCTGCATCACTTTGTATTGTGTATTTAATTCTGAGCTTGGTATCCCTTAAACAAGCCTGAATATAAATCTATCCTCCTACCAACAATTCTAGTTGGAACATAATTATAAATCCTCATATTATCATAGATTTGCATAGTTTCAAGACATGTTGTCATACCTCAAATTCTATATTTTCCTCCAAAAGCAAGAAAACCTTAATCTTCTAAGTTATTTTCAAATTATATTTTCATATGGATGATAATCCAAAAGAAATGGGTATAATGATATCCTAAAAGTGGTGTAGAAACATTAAATTTTATCAAACTCATATGATCCTTTATTAATTCCAATATCAAATTAAAATATTATATTTCCAATAAAAACCATGTAACACCAAAAGTCAACAATTCTTAACCTCATTTTAAAATTTTAAAGCAAGTACCTTATAGACCACCCATCTACATAAACACATACATTTTTTACTAGACAAGCTATCAGATCCTTACTTTCAAACCCTTTAGGTATATATCCCTCTTCTTTTTATCCCTACCCTCCCACCCTTTATGATTAATGTTTTCCAAGATATCCTTCCTCATATTTTGATGAGAGTGAATGAATTTATGATGTATGGATTTTATGATATCCATAAAAAAGCATCTAATGTATTTGAAGAGATGAAAGACACCATAATTCATACATATTATGATATTCAATTATACATTCATGAGGTAATTGAGAAAACTTACAACTGCAATCTGTTACACCTATTTTGTTTTTGTCCACATGTCCTCATACTACCCTTTATTTTCATACATTTTATTTTCAAAATACTTTTTCTCACACTTGTCAATTATAATATTTAGTTTAGATAACCCAATTCATATGTTGATTTATCTTCTCCTTACATCTTTAGTCTATAAAGGTCATCTAGACTAATAATTTGGATACCCCTAACATCTATAGGTTACACAACTCAATTTAACTCATTTTCTAACCACCCATTATAATATGTAGTTCAAACAAGATGGTTAGTCTAATTATTTTCGCTACCCATTAAAATCCTACATTATCTACTTATTTCATATTTTATTTAGATCACACATGTTGACTATACCTTGACATATTATTTACAATTTACATACTACTTACAACATCCTTTAGATATAATTTTGTCATTTATTTATTCTTAGATCTTTTGGCATGTTGTTTATATATATATATATATATATATATATATAATAGCTCCTTGTGACATGAATTGGAAGTCTTTTACTAAATTCACATTTCTTGATCTTCTCAAGTACTATTTATCAACTTAACGTCTTTTATATTCATGTTTTACATACTCCTCACAAAATCATTAGGGTTTATTTCTATTAGATTTTTTTCTCACTTGATATTTTATAAATTCATCCACCTATTTTGTCTTCATCCACATGTCCTCATACTAGCCTTTATTTTTGTACATTTTATTTTCATGATACTTTTTCTCACACTTCTCAATTATAATCTTAGTTTAGATAGCCAAATTAGTATGATATTTTATATTCTCCTTACATCTTTAGTCTAGAAAAGTCATCTAGTATAATGATTTGGTTACCCCTAACAAGATCTATAGGTTATACAATATAATTTAACTCATTTTCTAGATACCCTTTATATTCTACAATTTAGGAAAGATGGTTACTCTAATTATCTTCACTACCCCTTAAAATCCTGCATTACCTACTTATTTCATATTTTATTTAGTTCACACATATTGAATATGCCTTTACATATTATTTAGAATTTAAATACTACTTACAACATCCTTTAGATATAACTGTACCATTTATGATCTTCCTAGATATTTTGGAATGTTGTTTATACATATATAAAGTAATAGACTCCTTCTGGCATGATTTGGAATTATTTTACTAAATTCAAATTTGTTGATCTTCTCTAGTACTATTTTTCCACTTACAATATTTTATATCCATGCTTTACATACTCCTCATGAAATCATTAGGGTTTATTTCTACTTTTTTTTCTCACTTGATATTTTGATATTTTAGTTATCAATTTTATAATGCTATACATTATATTTCATATTATCTATTTTCATATTTCTGATGGAACTATCATAGGTTTACACTTATATATTTTTATATCTCTAGTTAATTATAATTTCTATAATAACTTATTTCATCACTTTTATCTATCATATCATATGAAACACACTATTATATAATTTTATGATCATTTACTTTATTTATCCATCATTGCATGACATATTACATCATTTAAATCTGGACATTTATCATTGTCCTTTACTCACTAAAATCCCACTTAGGTTAAAGATGATATCAAACTATTTTCTTAGGTTAGGTCTATAAGTACCTAAGTAATAAGATTTATATGTTCTCCTTTGTATATATTATGTGTAATATCTCTTATAACTAATATTATTATGTAATTCACATTATTTTTTCACAATGATTGTTATTACATTCATAAACCATGCCACCTTCTAGATAAGGTTTTTGATAAAGTCTCCATTCAAATCCTAACTTCCATATCATCTTTGCAAAGACTAATTTTTTTATGCTCTCATTTTTCATCACCACCATGCAACACATTCCTCTTGTTTTGTATCTTGTGAAAATAATGGGTCTCTTATCTCCTTGTATCTCATTATCTTTGTTTAATAAACCTTACTATTTTCTTCATTATGAGCATTACCTTCACCTAGCTCGTGTTCATATTATCGTAATGTTGTAGAGATTTAACTTCATTCTTATGCACATACATAAAACATACACACAAGTGTATCCTAATTATTTCCATCATCCTTATCGTTTTTTTCAATCCCAATATTTCATTTATATAATAGTTTTTTTTTGCATGATATGATGATTAAACACTTAAAAACATACAATTAAAACCCAAAATACAGTTAAAAACATTATGTCACCATTTTTATTCATGTTTGGTATCACATAATTCATTACTATAAGTTAATATTATCACCAAAGGTTCATATTGATGCTTAACATATACCCTTTAAAACCCAAATTACATTAGAGGTTGTTTGATTGAACACATAGGGATTTACTTGGAAGATTGGTTCAGATTCTTGTGTACATGAAATATGTGTATGATATTCTACGAGTGTAAGAGTTTCAATTCACATTTAATATAGGAGGATTAAAAATATGTCACATGGGTAGCATATATATTTGAGAGATAAATATTGTACGTAGGTGACCTGATTGACATCTATAAGTACATGTTGTAAAATTGAGTGAGGTAATTCATAATCTATTTGGTAGTGCTTTTAGGAATTCATTAAAAATTGAGTATTTATAAACTATCTATTGTCATAGGTTGACCTAATCAAATCAACCCTAGAATGTTCTCATTGTATCTCCTCAAAGATTGTGTAATGTTTTTATCTATTTTTGATCAAACGTAGGAATCTAGTAGTACCTTTACTATTGGGATGGACCTTTACTCTTACATCATTAGGATTTTAGTAAGACCTCACACCATTTCTTTTACATATATGATTTGTGGTCCTATACCTTTGTGTAGTACCAAAATATTTGTCATATGTACTTATAAATTTAGTAGTACCAAAATGTTTTTCATATGTACTAGGTCACTACTATTATCCATATTAGCACTTTAGGAATCATTACACACTTTATAAAATAAATATACAAACTATATCCTATCTCAAAGCTAATTCCAATTTTATGAGTGATTTTTCTCTCATGTTTCATTTATTTCTTGAATCCAGTGAAAGTATTTGATTCATAAACATTTTCATCATTAAAAAGTTAGAGTGTAGATTAGATTGCTCTTAAATTTTTGGATTAACCCATTTTGAGTGTTTACTTATATTTAAATTTTCTAGCTTCATATCCTTGTAAGAATAGGAAAAAGTCATATTTTCTAGCTTCATATCCTTGTAAGAACTATGCACAAATCGTAAAAATATATGAGACTAATCTAATATGATAATATGTATGGTGAGAAACTATCTACATCTATTAGATCTACATTCTAATAAAATCTACATCTATTAGATGATCTCCATTCCAATAAAATAGCTAAAGGATATATGCATGTGACAATAAGAATCTACTAAAGATAAAATTAATCAATTTTTCCAAATAAGCTCTTATATATATTTTAAATCATTCATGAATGGTGTAATCATGTATGTTTAATTTTTTTGCATTGTGTTTATGGACACAAATGATGTGCAATAAGAAGGCCTCCCCTCTCCTAAATCATATTCTGATTTGATAATAGAAATTATGAAATTACTTCCCAATAAAAATGTCAAACACTTGGTGAAGATGGATTTCAAAAAATTAAAAGAATTTTCCCCAACAAGAACCACTATCAAGAAATAAAACAACAAAATGTATTGAGAGATTATATGGTGAATTTGTCTAATTTGACTACAATTGTTAGAGCACATTTGTTGGTTACATTCTTGAATCATGTTGATATGAAGGAAACATTAGAATTTTTGGGTGTTAATTTTGGACAGGGAAAATTCACAACATTTGGAACAAGAATTTGTTGTGAATGTGTCTGAAGAAATAAGTTCAGTGGGTACAAAAACTAGGTCTTTTGATAAGAGTATTTCTCATAGAGTAATATTAACTTCAGTTGTAAGTGAAGATACAAAAAAGAATCGTCATGTTAGCGCACTACTACTCAGGTATTTGGGTGTTTCTAGAAAGACTATCAATAGGTATGCAAAGAGGAAGAAGACATTGGATGATTCTACTATGGAAAAAAATTGGGCACTAATGTGTAGAAATCCACGTTCTGATAAAATTGATGATAGTATTGTGAAGATAGTTTCTGATTTTTATGACTGAGAGGACTCATGATTCTCCAAATGTGAGGGATGTTTTGAAACACATGATAACTCACAATGACTATGATGAACATCTAAAACATCAACTCTAGAAATAACTCAACATGAGATGTACATCAAGTTTAAAGAAGAACATCCACATTTTAAAATTGGACAATGCATGTTTGAGATTTTGAAGCCTTGGTATGTGCGAGCAGATAAAAGTCCTTGAGACATGTTGTTGTCATTATCACATTGAGTTTGATTATCACTATCAGGTACACAAAACAATATTACAAATATTGAGGTGTGATTTCATTTATAAGTTTATTAGAGATTTGATTATTTTGTTTTATGAGATGTGATTTAATTTATGTAATAAAAATCTATGTTTTTCACATGTATAAAAAGTTATGAGAAGCATCAAATGGTCTAGAAAATGCCCCCAGACATGTGAGTGAATTTGTAGCTTCTATTCTTTGCACAATATCTGATGATAATGTGGACAGTCCTATGGCTTGCATCAAAGGTGTTTGTGACAAGTTAAGGAACTTAAAATTATTTACATAAACAAATGAAGAATTGGACACAGTTTAAATGGTGACTTGCAAGAGCTTATTATTAAATAAAGAAAATTTAATGAATTTTAAATTTGGATGTACATATTTTATTTTATTTTTTTATGTTTATTGAAAATGAATATAACAAGTTGTCCATTATGTATTGATTTTCTAGATTCAAATACATAAGATATTCAACATGAATTGGAAAGAATGTAACCAGGTTGGAATTGATATAAGAGGAAATCCCCATTACAACATTCATGTATAATTTCCGAAGTTTGATTAGTCTGTACATCAAACATTCTCACTATATAAAGTGGCGGGCTATGCAATTTAAGACCAATAAAGACACATTCCATGTTGGTTCCATATTGTCTGTGGTTGATTTTGTTGAGAATTACTCATTTTATCATCAAAAAGAGATTCAAAAACAATAGTATCATACTAATCAGGTTATCATCATGGTTCACATATTTTATAAGCATGCACAATTGGATTTGTATGGGGTTGAAAGTACATATGTGAAGTGAGTGATAAATAATACTTATCACTTCTATATAAGTGATGACAAGGAACATGACACCCACTTTGTACAACATTGTTTTAAATTATTTTTCCAATATCTTAATCAGGGAGGAGTACAAATAGATCAACATTTTGTTTGGTTGGATGGTTGCGCATCACAATTCAAATCATCTTGCCCTTTCTTTACACTCAGTCACTATCAACATTATCTCAAAATACCTCATTTATGGAGTTTTTTTAAGAGTGGTCATGGGAAGGGAGAACATAATGGTGCGTGTGTATGTATCAAATGTGCTTTAAAGAAACAAAGCTTTGATTATGATGGATATCGATTGATTGATGCCCACATTGTTAATGAATGGTGTAGGCAACATTTTATAGTTTAGGATTCAACCTCATATATGAGTAACATGTCCCCACAAAGAGTGTTTTGGGAGATAACATGTACGCACATAACATATGTATCTTGATGTGAAATTGATAACAAGTTACACATAAACTTATGTAGATGTACATTTATTTTTCTTACTTTTGATGTTTGTTAAACTTTATTGATTTTGTATGATTAATCAGGTATTGATCGAAGGACAAAACATGGATGTTGTAGACACCTGTAGTTTGATCAACACACTATTATTCCTAATATTGCACTACCTATTCTTCCCCTTGCAAATTGATGGAACACCGCCAGTTAGACCTACCTAACTCCCTTCTTACGATATTGTTTTGGTCATATTTCCTCTTGTAAACCACTTAAATAGGCTGTCATAGCCTCATTATGACTACATTAGCTTCTTATTCCCTTCTAGTTTGCTTCTATTAGCTCCCTGGACTATCAATCCATTTCATTGGATTGATTAGACCTTCTAGAACCCTTCCAAAACCCTAATTCCTCTCTAAACGAGATTAATTAGTCTAACCTAGGTTAATTACCCTAAACGTAGTCAAATCCTACTTTGACTTGCTAATTGACTTGTTGACTCCCTTTTTAGTCCCACATGCACCCAAAAGCCTCCCTTTTTCCAAATGAAAAACTATAAATAGGGCTACACCCCCTCCCTCATTTCCTAATAATTCTCTCTTCTTCCTAGCATAGATTATAGTATTTTGTTTAGGCTTTAGATTGTATTTCATTTTCTTCCATTGAGCTAGTAACATTTGCTTTTTGTATTTTATATTACCAATATGGAGTAAAAGGGAAGATCCATTGGCCTTGAATCCATTAATGGGGAGATCTCTTTCTCTTAAACACATAACTGAATGCTTGGATCCTCTTAGGTTCATTATTTCAAGCTTTCAAAGAATAGAGGCTAGCTTCATTTTCTTAGTTTGCTTGTTTACTTCAAATTAATGTATGCAAAGAAGAAAACCTTGCTCATTTCTTATCAAATGGTCCATTGATCAGTTTGCTAAAAGCCTTTGGGGTTTCTTTAGATATTCTTACCCCAAATCCATGGCTTTTGCAACTTTTCATTGAACACAGATGTGAAAGGATTCATAATTCTAGGTCTTTTCACTTTATGATGACTGTGTATAATAATAAATATACAATCTGTACAAGATATTATTCTTGTTTTTTTATGAATGCATAACAAAATCATATATAGAGTGTAATAGTAAAAAACTTGGGTATGTAGGTGATTGGAAGAAAGTTCCTTTAGTTACGGATGACTCATATGGATCCGATCATGATGATAGTTTTGAAGACGTGCCCTTGATTTCACCTGATTATGACCACATATATGTACTTGTTAAACAAGGTATTTTTTGTTTAAAAGGATTGTCTTTGACCATTGAATTAATATATATATATATATATATATAATTTATAGTATACATATCATTGAATATTTATTCATTTAATTCTAAAAAAAACTTGTTTGTACAATGATTTTCTTGTAGGTGATGTATCTGCAATCATTGCAGAAGAAGAAAATCTTGAGAAAGTTAAGTACTATTTGTTGTGTTACACAAAAGAGAGAATAAATCTAACAAGTGAAAAACAAGTGAGGAGAAAACATTTTATACTTGCTCGTTTGTAGTGCAGGGAACATATTTACAGAAAGTGAAAGTCCTCAAAAGTGGGATTCACTTTTTTTTATTATGAACTAAACAACAAGGTATATCATTACACCCATCACATAGTTGTTACCGGGCTACAATTGCATCAAGTAAAGAATGCATGTGAACTCAAAAAATGGAGACTAGATATAGAAGATCCTGAAAAAAATTTATAGTTCATTGAAAAATGATCGAAGTCACTTAGTATTATATAGAAGGAGCTATAATATTATATAGTGATGTCTTCTGAATGGAATCTTTTCTCTATTTTATTTGTCACTCTAGCATATATATTTGTCAAATTTCTTGCTATGAATTAAAACTTATACTCACCTCCTATATGTTATGGATTAAAATTTCTTGCTATGAATTTAAGCTTATACTATGGGGTTATGATTATTAGTAGGGGTGATTGCAATGCATATGGCATAAATGGTATCACATGAGCTACATTTTAGTGTTAAGATGAGGAAACAAAGCATGATCAATAGTCAATAGGATCATCTCATTCAAGTGCATTGGATTCTATGAGATCTTGGATGATGTGGAAAAGCTAAAGACATTTCTAAATTAAGAGCACAATGTGTGAAAATATCAAGAGAACATTTATAAATTGAGATATCTTATTATCTCCTTAATGATTTTATTTTGATCAAGTATGCCCAACATCTAATCATGTTTTTTTCATTTTTGATAATCCTAACTTGGAAATTTTTTTAAATAGAATTTTTTAGTATTATCAAAGTGAAAAAACTATTATATTCCCTCATTTTTATTTAAATTAGGTTGCCTCCTTCTTGAATCTTCTTTGTTCCTCCTCCTTGAATCTTTAGTGTATAATCACTTTCATTTAAATTAATTTTTTGATATGGGCCTCCTTATTGAGCTAATTGATTGGAAGTGAGCGTTAATGGGTACCATGGAAATGACCATCAATGATTTATAGAGCCTAAAATTTGTAACTATCTTGGTGGGAAGTTACGACCTTTTCTACATCCAGAAATAACAAGGGTAAATTTTAACAACAAAAAAGAGGAAACAGATAGAGAAGGAAGGAATGTTTTCAGGAGTATGGTTTGTGTTTTTCTCTTATATTGATATGTTTAAAGGATTACTAACGATAGCTCCACTATGGATATCCACTCAGTTTGACTAGTACCATGGGAACCCATTTCCTAAATGAAAAAATTGCATCATTTTACCTATGTTCATGATCATGCACTATAAAACAACATCATATGATCACAAAGAAAATGGAAACATGGAATCATTAAAAAAATAATTGTGGAATAATCTTACCAATATTTGTGATGTATGAAGGCTTCGCTGGGATGAAAAAATTATATTCATTTTTATTGTCATACAAGAAAAATTACAAGTTTTCAAATAGGATAACACCATTTCAACTAGTGCTCATCATGGAAGTCATATTAAACCTATAGAATTCATAGTACCATCCCTTAGTATTACATATATGGGCCACTTGGTTAATGATGAATGTATTGCAAAACATTTTGAAGCATTACTCAAACAAGATGAAAAACATGTTCTCGTGCATGAGAGTTAGAACATAAGGAAATCATATAAAAGGAATGAAATGTTTTCCATATTAAACACAATGTGTTCCATAAAAGGAAACTTGATTTTTATATGATTTAAAATACACATCTCAATTATGTAATTTAAAGACTCATTCTTTGGAACTTTATGAAGTCCGTGATTTTTTCCCTCTGAATAGTATGCTAAATTCCTACCACCTCTAAAAATATCTTATTGTAATGAAACAAGGTGTATTCCAATATTCAGGTAAAGATATGTTATATGATAGGTAGACTTTTTTAGGGAGTCATGTTTTTCAATAAATTCATACTCACATGATTTTTTAGTTGTATTTTTTCAATACAATTTTCAATCCATCTCAAATTTAATACATTTGTTTTTTATACACATGAATTCATTTAATAAACTTTTAAATTCCATGAGACATTTTCACTTAGTACTCTTTTTACTCTCTTTGATACTCCAAGTTCCTCTATATACTAACAACAAACTACTCATGGCCATTTGTATTTTGTTAAGCTTGATTTTCCACATTATTGTCAAGGGAGAAATGGGTTATGTATTTTTATTACCATGCTTTCTTTATCTAGATGCATACTTTTAGTATGCTTATCTCATAGATGGTTCTACGAAATTTTATAGAGATATATGTGTGTGAATAAGTGATTGTGCTTAATTTTAGATTAGTGTTTTTGTTAAAGAAGGAGCAAATAAGGTCATAAGAATGTTTTGTAAACTTATGGTGTTTTGTTTTTTTCTTACGAAGGCATTTTATTATGGTTATAGTTATTGAGAATGGTCCTATTATTGAGATAACTTAGTAAGAACTATAATTTCTACTTCAAATCTTCATTTTTTGTAATATCATTATTGAAATGGACTAATTCCATCCCCTTAGTGGGTGTATAATGTAAATTATTTTTCTTTGTAATTTTATGAAGAGGAATACTTTGTGGAATGAAATTACGTGTAGAGATTTAGAGATGAAATCTAAAGTTGATTTTTAAAATTTGAGATGAAATCACAACTCATAAATCAATCAATCATTTAACGCATTTCTAATTCAATCAATAAAATACATGTGTATATATCAACAAAATACATGTGATAAATCAATATCTATATACAAGTAATATCCCAAAAATATTTATACATTTCTAAGTCAAATAAAAATCTTGTGTAAACACTATATACATGTACATAAAAATGAATACAATATATCATCTCGATAGTATCTGCCATCTAGTAGGGTGAGTATCAGATCCCTCACTAGGCTCTGCTACACCTTGTATTTATAAAAAGAAATATACACATCAGATTCTATATATAACATACCATATTAAAATATAAGAGAAATTCCATACAATAATTTATTGAATAATTGAATATATCATATAACTATTTAATTGATTACCTTTGTATCTGTCTGCGGGTGGATGTTGGGATTATCTACACTATGTGTAGATCTCTGGCCTGTAGATCCCTGTGAAACAAAATAAATTAAATGTAAGAAGTTGATAAACAATTTTTTTGAATAAAACATTAATTTCACAAATTTAAATTTAGATTAAATATTAAATCTAAAAACATATAAATATATATATATCTACATATATACCTTGGCAGAATATGTCTCCAAATCTATGGGGTCGTTACCAACAACTATCTTTGGCTGACCCATGACCTCAACACCAGCAAATAATGAGCCAAATGAACCAAGATGACTCAGACCCTCAACATCAAGTGATATATCATGGCTCAGCTCATTCAAGAGATGCAAATATGTCATATATGGATATGCTTTGGGTTGGGACAGCACTCAACATGCCCTGGAGCAAAATCCTAAACACACAAGTAAACATTCAATATTGTATGTCAACACTAGATCTTATATATCTATTTAAATATTAATAAATTGTAAAGTAATAATGTAATAAATTAAATTAAGGTTTAATTTTCACACACTGGAGTAGAAAAGTGTTGAACATCTGGTGTCACAATCCCACCAATAGGAGGTCCAACTGTAGCAGCTGCAGTAGTACCCTGAATAGAAGATACACTACCTTGAATAGTACTCTGGTCTATATAATCCAAAACCCCCAATAGTGGAATGCCACACTACCATGAAATCATCTCATATACATGCAACAAGTCAACAATCATGATGCATTCCAGCTGATGCATCTATGTAACATCCGTAACTCCCTCGAACTCATCAGGTGATATCAAATGTGCATGAGCGTATAACTTGCTACGTGTATCATTTCTACTACTAGCTCGTCCACTGCTACCATGTCTCTCAAGGAACCGACCCACACGGTCAGAAGAGATAAATTGGGTCTCATGAGAAATGCTCCCAAGACCCTCTATAGCACCCTCATGGGCACTCATAATCATAGGTGCAAGAACATCCTGAAATCTAGGTAAGAAAGGTCGTGGCCTATCTACAAGTTGTCGCATGTCAACAACAGGAGGATCTCCTTCCTATTGATATGTAGTCCTGTTGCTAATGTGGCCACACCCCTTCCTGAAATAACTAGGGATGTCTAAATAGTTCACCTTTAGGTTTAGGTGAACCTCAGTGTGTAACATCATAATGAAATATAATGGTAACTGATCATTATTAGGAAATTGTCCTTGAGGAGGCCACAAATCTGGGATAAATCAATGGTGCACAAAGGTAACATGTACATTTGTTTACATAATATACCCTGATTTTATTTTTGCCTGCATAAAACTCCCAACACGACATCTTAACGGCTTCCTTATCAGGAAGTCTACCTACCACTTCATTATATCCCAAATCACATGTCACACTTGATTTTAATTCATCCATAAATTTTTTTAGTGACTCAGGTTGGAACGGGTTGTATGTTTTAAAGTTTGTTTGTATTTTTTGAAGATCTTTCAATATATTTTCACAATGTGTTTTATAATGCCCAATTGTACCCGGAAGCTGAAGAATAGATGATAGTTTCATTATCTCTAAATCAGTCCTCTCAAACAAATTAACAGAGGAAGATGACATAACTATAAAAAAAATGAAAGTAAAATTCAATTTAGAATACATTTTTAGTAACCATAAACCCTAAATTGATATAGTTTCACATAAATTTAAATTTCTTTTCGAAAAAAATAATATTGAAATCCTCCCCCATATTTTTTAATTTTAACAAAAAAATTGTAAAAAAAGAAAGTAATATGAAAAAGTAAACTATTTATGAATTTAGAAATTAAATCTCTATATGCACAATACCAATATGATATCACCTACACACCTTAATTTGACATATTCATCACATAGGGAACCAAAGGAATCTCGATAATTTTTCTTTAAAAAAGTTAATATAATGATTATTAAAGTATCCTATAAAATTTTAAATTAATGCTACATTATCCCTTACATTTTGAGCTAGAAAACTAATATCAAGGTTACTAGTACAAAAATGCATATAAGATAATGTTATTACCTAATACGTATGAAAGTTAACTTAATATGAAATCTTATAGTAAATTACTCACTCATGGAATTCTATGATCTAATATTGTAGAAATGTTGAATACAAATACCCATGATATGCCCCATAGGCCAAGAAACAAGATATCTGAACTCTAAAGAATAACTTGAAGCTTTCTCATGGATACGAGTGTTATTGTATCCCTATGTTTTTGGGCTAGAAAACTAATATCAAGGTTACTGGTACAAAAATTTGTATAAGGGTACATTATTACTTACAAGATTAATACACGTGAAAGTGCACTTAATATGAAATCTTACAATATATTACTCATATATGGAATTTTATGATCTAATTGTGTAGAAATGTTAAATAGAAATACCCATGATCTGCCCCATAGGCCAAGAAAAAATATATCCAAGAATGAACAATATTTAAATAGTTGTCTTATGCTAATAAATTCAATATGAACTTAAGGGTGAATTGATATCAATGTAAACTTTACACGTTAGACATTAGTAAGATCATATAAAATACTCAATTAGAGCTACTATCTAACATAGAAATGATTGAAATTATTTTGAAGGCTAGTTTTTAATTGATGTAAGAGATATCCTAAGAAATATTTAAACCAATTTCACATGCATGAATCAAGAATATATTGTGATCTTGTAGATGATTCGATGAACACAGTCTAGCATATGACATGAAACATTGTCTTTAGACATAGTATTAATCCAAGAAGGCAATTAATAGAATCAATTACGAGCTATCAATATAAAATGGAAAATGATATCTAATAGACAATTGATTAAGTATGTCAGTTATCATTTTTTGGAGCACTTGTATATATGTTAATGTGATTATATTTGTTTAAAAGGTCTATTGCAATAGGTTGTAATAAACCATTGAAAACTTGGTTTTGGTCAATGTTATACTAGACCTTATTTATAAGATGTAGGTCATGTAATTTGAGGGCTTATGTATGTTTTGGTTTGGAATAGTAATATTCTACAAGTTTATCATTTAAACCTATTGTGGACTTTAAGAATTGTGACCCGTCATGGACCTTATAAGGTTAACATGATTTATAGGGCCTTATTATAATGATAGCTAGAAGTATAAAGTTCTAAATTATTTGCATTGTTGTTGTAGGAAGATTCATTATTGTGTGTGTATGAATATCAATATTGGATGCATTGTATAACATGTGTCAGTAAGGTTTGAAACCATCTAAGAGAAAATTGTCTATACTTATGCAAGAATCTCGTATAAAGACTAAAAAATATGGTCAAGAAAGGATTTTGATGAGTATCCTTAAGCCATTTCATGTTAATTGTGATTTGTAGGTGAGTAAGAAGTTGTCTTCTTTGTGCATTGTGATAAGGTGAAGAACTCCTTGTTCTTGGGTTAATACTCATTTTTCAGGGTTGGTGTTTCACAGAGTCCTACTAGTAAATTTTAAATGTGGAGGAGGTTGTAGACACAAAATCACACACTTTGGGTAATTATCTAGTCTTGGTTGCATACTACTATTCATATGATTCCTAAGCAAGAAAAGTACTAATCAACCCATGTCTTTGGCCACCTTTCTTTGCTTTTAGTTGCTACTTTTAGTCTTACACCCTTACTTGCTCATTCTACCTTTTTACTCTTCGGCATTTGTCATCCTAGACACCAGCGCCTAGCCAGGACACCAACATTAGGTGCCCTCGTCCCCTATGGGCGCCTTTGTCCTCTTTGTACTTTACTCACACTTTTTGGGTCCTTTCTAGCCGTTTGAGAATCTTATCTTTTTGGTAGTCGGCATTTTTGAGGTTAATTACGAAATTCAAGAAAGGGAATCATAAAAATATAAAGTTATGTGATCATAAGAAGGGACAAAACACAAAACATTATCTATCACCACCTAAAGTTACATCCATCAGGGAATCTAAGAGCTCCATTAGATCCATCTAGCTCCATCACAAGGGAAACAAGGGGTGGTTTTCTACATCACACTTCATAGGAGGGAAGTTCATTTTATTCCATACACAAATTTACTACATCTAGCTACTTATTTGATATCCAAGTGCAACACGCATAAGAGCAACCTAGGGCATGATTTTCTGCACACACACACATAGAACTACATTGGGTCTTAGATGTATTGCAGTGCTCAGTCTTAAATTCACCAGTGTGATAGCTGAGGGCAATCCAACCCCTCATTCTTCATCTTTATTTTTGGGATTTGATGTGTATTTGAGGGTTTTGCAGGTTCATTCTTTATTACAGGTTTCTAACGACCTCAAAGTGACCAAAGGTGGACACCTTGTGACACCTCAGAGGAGGTTTTATGAGCATTTTTGTAGACTCAAGCACACAGAAACAGGTCTAGGGTGCCCATGGGTGCCCCTATCCCTCTACAGGCACCCCAGTCCAACATGTTCCTCCAAATCAGCATTTTCCAAGGCTTCTTTACGACACTTGTTCCTCCTTGTTTAGTCTATCAGAGCTTCGATCCAGTGTAGATTTTACCATGAATCAACTAAGCCTTCTTACCCTCTCCTTGTAATTAGGGTTTCATTATTTATTATTTTTTTGTTTGTGTATCATTGTTATACTTAATTATTATTCATTTACAACTGATATAACATTTATATTAGGCTCATAAATTACATTTTAGCTTGATCACTTTGGTGAACCCGAACTCGATCTTCACGCTCCTAGGATCCTCTTTATTTTACTGCTCATATTTAGAGGGTCTTATCATCATGAGTATATCTATTAATGATTTCTTGTTCATCAACCCTGGATTAAGAGAAAGAGTAAAAAATATCCTAGCTACCACTCGTATTCCTGCTACTATGCATCTAGATTCAGTCTATCAAACATTTGTAGATTCCTTCTCTTAGCATATTACTTTCCCATCTAATCCTCATACTGATCTTACTATTTTTTATAATGACCTAACATTACACATCATGATTCACATTTACAATGTAGGTGTCAAGTGTACTTTAATTGATAATGGATCTAAAATTAATTTTTGTCCCATGTCATTCCTTGAAAAGATTGGAATCTCTGTTGCTAATTTTATTCCATCATGTCTTTCTCTATGTGAATATGATGACTATGTTCATCCATGTTTAGGCCATATTACTCTACCTATTACGGTTGGACCAAAAACTCTTAACATAGTTTTCTTTGTCATCAACTTCATCATTTCATACAAATGTTTACTAGGTAGGCCATGGCTTCATGCCATGCAACAGGTTCCCTCTAATGTACATCATTGTGTTAAGTTCCTACATGAGGGCATCGAGTATACTTATTTTCATGACTGTCATCCATACAAATATTGTGATCATGATCTAAATACTAAACTTCTTACTCCAAGAACTAATATTACTAATGAACCCCAACCTATGGATACTCCACCTCATTTTGCACCACTTGAAGGTTCTATTTGCATGATAGATACTGTCTCATTTACGTCATCCCCTCCACTTGTTATTCCTACTGCTATAATTATTTATGGGGGTCCTGTCTAGTCTATGGATGTCGATCCATCCCCTACACCTTCACATGGATCATCTCCATTAACACGCCCACCATTTACATGTACACTTTTCATAAATAAATATTATTGGGAACATATTCCATTTGATCCTACATTATTTTAATTTTTATGCACACATGATGGGTTGCCTTGGCTAGGATTTACAGTTGATGACATATTTCCTCTGCCTTATGATCAACATCTCTACCATGGGTTTGTTCGCATCACCATTTCTTATGGTCTTTGAGTCTTTTATCTCATGATATTTCTTACATGTTCTCCCTGTACTTCTCCACTTACATTGGGACATTCTTGGCTTGACTACATTGGGGGAAAATTACATCTTGATCACACTGATATATCGGTTCCCATGCTATTTGGTTGTGTCTTCATTTGTAATGACTCATTCCTTGGATATTCACAAAACCTCGCTCATTGGTATGCACATGGTTTTCCACTACCTCCATTTAATGATGAGGAGTATGCTATGGGCATGTACAAATTACACTTAGATGGTGCTTTACGCAACCAACTTGGCACTATTGCTTATCAAGTTTTTGATCCAACACCTGTTGGTTTTGACTATGAAAATGATGATCTTTTCGATGACATTACTTGATCACTCTCATCCTTCATACACTGTGGGGCGTCACACTTATTCCCCCCTCCCCTAACATCACCACTTATATTACATCTTCATCACATCACAATTAGACATTCACTTGCAACACTCCTACTTTGACACATAATCATGTTGTCATTTCCCTATAACACACTCTTGTGCTATGGTTCACACTTTACTATTGAGGGCATCCTATATAGCTGAACCTCACACACCACACTACACATTACATATCACACATTGCATACTTCACACTTGCAACACATTACACATATTCACACATCGTGCACTTTTCTACATATATAATCTTCCATTTACCCCACATTATTCATACTTTGTGCTTTATACACCTATAAATCATACACATTCTACACATTACTTTATTATATATTTTACATTATTTGCATCTTCGACATCACACGTGATTTATGATTCCACACTTATATAATCTACACATCTTACTTTGCACACTACACATTCCACATTACAGATTACACGCTTTACACGTCGCTGACCTGTGACATTTTCTCATCACCACATCTACTACACATTTTACTTCTACATGTTGCACTCATTACCCTATGATGCACTCTAGTCCTATGGTTCATACTCGACTACCGAGGGTCTAAATAAAAATTTAACCTCACCTCATCACACTTACATCATTTTACACTTTGATCTTCATGATCAATTCAGTCAATAATTTTATCATACCATCGACATCTTTAGCCATCCCCTTATTCACACATTTCGTGATATACGCTTTGTGCTAAATCATCATGTTTTCTACCATCCTATTCATCTATATTGTGATATACACTTTATGCTAAATCATCACACTTTATGGCACTCTACTCACCCATAGAGTGATATAATTTTTAGGCTAAATCATTCACACAACATCCCTATGTCGCATTCAATATCATCTTACAATTCCACAATCTACACTTTTTTGGCATCATATTCAATCTTATACACTCGAAAACACATTGCTCAAACCATTTCTCTGTGACACAATCTCATTTACGGTTCATTCTTGACTATTGAGATTACATAAATAAATGAACCTCATTACATACATACACATCCACTTAAGGGGAAAGTTGCCCCTATCATTCAGTTTGCATTCCATTCCCTCTCATCCACAACATACTACATATCTTGGTTACATTTATTCTTGCTTAGTTATGCTCGTACGTGATCATCTTATTACACATGCTAGATAGATATCTTGTATTTCATTATCTTTATCATACACACATGCGCATTCACTTGCATTTATAGTGGTGATAAGAGATTATACAAATATATTACACACAACATGGATGCTTGGCATAGTACCTATCACTAGTCCCACAAGCACCTCCTGGGGGGGGCATCCACTTTTGTACACTATATGTGCTATTTTTTCATTTTGTACTTAGCACTTTACATTATCGGATTATACATGCTTTGACATACTTTTTATCTTTCTAACATGTTAACGGGTGCTTCATGTGCAAAATTTTCTTTACATGTCTATTTGCTTCCATGATTTTCTATTACATTGTCTGTCATTGTTTGCTCTTTGTATGTTCTTCTTTACAGGTTTTTACCTTTATCTTGTGTGCACACTTATCTACTTATGACCACTACGACCTTGATTGTCTTGTGACATATCATGAGTGATGTCCCATGTTTGCAACCCAATTTTTGTGGTCTACATTGTCTTTTAATTGTGTCTTAGCTTATACATTGTTTGCTTAGCTTACATTTCATCTTATACATGTGTGTTTTTATTTGTTTGTACTAACACTTGTTTCCTAGCCATCTTGTTTGAGTGTGCCTTGGTTTCTTCCAAGCACATTCCCTCCCCCCTACAGGGCATAGATTCAACATAGTGGTCGGTCCTCTTTTTGGTCACATACTCCTTCAGCGATGTCATATGCACCCCAAATGAGGGGGGCATCATTTGGGTGAATCAGTCACCCCATACAATGTTATACAAATCATGGTATTGGTACAACATATTTTTTTAGTTTTGGAAAGGGATCATAATCAAACTTGGGTTCCTTAACACAACTGCCTTTCTTGGATGCCTAAAACTAGGGGGAAATTACACAAGCGATTGGTAGTTCAACACAATCTATAGAACTCCACACACAACAGATTTTACAGGGCATATAATCCTTAGCACATGCATTTATACACACCATCTGCAGTGGTGTTATACATCACGAGAAGTAAGTTAAAGGTTAGAGGATGAAACCAAACTATTCATCCATACACTTCTTTCCATTTCATTGGCATGATATCGCTTGAAAAAATTACGTGTCGACATCATCTACATGATCCTTCTCTACACTCTTTCCTCATCACGAATTAGGTGCACATGTTCATTTTTCACACTTTCAACATTTTTACATATTTTCCTTACATAATTTTTACATATTTTGATCATATACATGTGTGTTTGACTACTTGTTCATCTTCTCTTTTGTAGGTATGTCTGTATGGGAAGTAATAATCAACATCAACAATGACAACATCACACACATCACCATCAACATTGACATCAACAACATGTACATCGCGACATCTACACATGTGTTTCCACCCTAGATTCATTCTCATCACTTTTTTCACTTTCTCCTCCTTAGCATCCACGCTTCACATTTTTATCATTACACGCTTTGTCTAGTCCCTCGACACACTTTCATCATCAATCTACATGGTTATCAGGTACACATCTCTATCTACTTTATGTTACCAAGCATTACGCTCACCAACATAAAGAGGGGGAAAATGTAGACACAAAATCATGCACTTTGGGAAATTATCTAGTCTTGGTTGCATACTACTATTCATATGATTCATAAGTAAGAAAAGTACTAATTAACCCATGTCTTTGGCCACCTTTCTTTTCTTTCTATTGTTACTTTCAATATTACACCCTTGCTTGCTCAGTCTACCTTTTTACTCTTCAACATTTGTCATCCTAGACACCAACGCCCAACTAGGATGCCAGTGTCAGGTGCCCTCGTCCCCCTCTGTGTGCCCCTATCCTCTTTGTACTTTACTCACACTTTTTGGTTCCTTTCTATCCATTTGAGCATCTTATCTTTTTGGTAGTCATCCTTTTCAGGGTTAATTATGAAATTCAAGCAAGGGAATCATATAAATATAAATGTATGTGATCATAATAAGGGACCAAACACTAAGAATTATCTATCACCACCTAAGGTTGCATCCATCAAGGCATCTAAGAGCTCCATTGCATCCACCTAGCACCATCACAAGGGACACAAGGGCTTGGTTTTCTACATCACACTTCATAGGAGGGAAGTTCATTATATTCCATGCACACATTTACTACATCTATCTACTTACTCGTTATCTAAGTGTAACACATACAAGAGCAACCTAGGGACACGATTTTCCACACACACACACATAACTACATTGGTTCTAAGATGTACTGAAACGATCATTCGTAAGTTCACCATTGTGATAGTTGAGGAAAATTTGACCCCTCATTATGCATCTTTATTTTTTGGGATTTGATGTCCATTTGAGGGTTTTGCATGTTCATTCTTTATTGCAGGTTTCCAATGACCTTAAAAATCTTGGTGTGACCTGGGAGTGACCAAAGGAAACTAAAGGAAAATACTTTGCGACACCTTAGAGGAGGTTTTCTAAGAATTTCCGTAGACCTAGGTGCCCAAAAATAGGTCTAGGGCACCCACAGGTGCCCTTGTCCCTCTCCAAGCGTCCTAGTCCATCCTATTCCTCCAAATTGGCATTTTCCAGGGCTTCTATGAGAAATTTATTCCTCTCTGTTGATCTATTCATAGCTTTGATACAATCTATAGTTTAATATGAATCAGCTAAGCCTTCTTACCCTCTCCTCGCAATTGGGGTTTCATCATTTATTGTTTAGTTTGCTTGTGTATAATTGTTATATTTAATTTTTATTCATTTACTGCTTCTATAACATTCATATTAGGCTCATAAATTACATGTTATCTTAATCAGAGGTAAGAATAAGGCATTGGAATAAGACTTAAGAAATGAAACCAAGTAGTTACCATTTTAAAGAAAAATTTCATCTTCACGGGTTCGTGTGAAACCCTCTAAGGGTTTTAAGAAATGAGGTTACTTAAAGAAGTTAGACCACAAAATAAGATTTGGGACCTTCAAGATAGTGTGGTGGACTTTTATAGGATTCAATTATAGTGATTAAGTTCTTAGAAACCTCCTGTGTTGGGTGAAGTTCATGACAATTTATTACACTTCTGTAAGAGTTCATTTGTGCTCATAGAACAAAGCTGCAAAAATAAATGTAAGGAATTCATAGTGGGATTAAAGGATATAAATCCATTAGGTATGCTCTGAGGTATGAATAAAAAACATGCACTGAAGATAAAGAGGGTAATAAAATTCATTTGTTGTTTTGAGGCTAACTGTAATAGCTAAAAAGATTGTTCCAATACAGTGAGTATTTTGATAAGTCAAATATAGAAAAGGAGAGGTGTGAGAGTAGAATCTCACCTTGAAATTCATTAGAATATATAATGAGAGATAGAAGTGTATGATTTAAGAGATTTTGTGCTTAAAATTACATCACAAACTTTAAACTTGTATCAGAAGATGATTGTGACAAGGTAAGCCTAAGATATGCCTCAATTTAGGGTTGTATCCAAATATTTGAGTGATAATTTGCTTAGGAAACCCTATTAAATTTTTACACTCATCAATTGCAAGCTAAATGGGTATATAGAAGTGAGAATAGAAAAGAGGCAAGTTTATCAAGGCTATTTTGGGGACATAATGGTACAAATATCACAATTTTCATTTATGCACAATCCTATTTTGTTAATCCTTTTAACATGAAAATCATTTGAACAAATTAAAGAAATATACTAGAATCTCCCTGATTTTTGAATATTTTGTGGGAATACTTTACATGCAACCCAACCATAGAGTACCTTAGTTTCAAAAGTAGGTGTTGCTAGGCATTTTGGTATAAAAGAATATGTTGTTATTTGGATACTACAATGTTCACGTGAAATAGGTGTAACCTCACACTCATTAATAAAATGATGCTCGGTGGTTTTTTACTATCTAGTTAGGTTTTACACAAAGATATCCCCAAAATCAACAACAAAAATTCAAACCCCTCCCCCATGTTTTTTAATTTTTAGGCAAAAAACAAAAAAACGGTCAAAACAATGGAGAATACCTATTGGGTGAGCTAGGAAGGAAGTGTTGGGGTGTTAGCATATCCATTCAGGTGAATAATTCATTTGGGAGAATACTTGTAGGCTGGTGGAGGAAAAAATGGCATCCTCTGCACTACCACAAATATATAAAGGGGGTTTTGCGTGAAGGGTGTTCATGCGAACACCCTTCACGTGAATGGAGTGTTCGTACGAACACCTTTACATGGATTACGAGTCGGTTCAGATAAAGGGTATTCACGTGAAGGGGGTGTTTGGGTGAACACCCCTTAAATCACAACCCACCCAAACTCACACTCATGTTTTTGGAACACCAAGTGGGACACACTATTGTGCTTCCACCGTGATATTATTTCCCATTCTTGTAAATATGTTACTTCACACAGAGATCATCGCCTTACCCTTCCTTGCTCCAAAATTCTCTTTGAATGGACTCAATTGTAGGATGCTCATGCACCTTCTTACACATATGATCCTCATTGAAATAGGGCCTTTTTCACATACAAAAATTCCTTAATGAGTGAAACTCTTTACCGTAGACCTCTTATTGGACCAAAACATTGTGGTACAATCTCCTTCTTCTATCAGATGTAAGCACACTCCAAAGTTCTAAATGAATGTGTAGAAACATTACTTCAAGACATTACATTGCATGAACCTGTGATGACTTCGTAATCCTCCAAATGTGATGGTCCTAGATTGAGGCACATTGGGAGAATTGGATATGATGTAGGAACATCATTTTTTATTCACTTAGGAGGCTCAATTCATGTTTTCAAAGGTTGAAAGAATCCATCAATATTTTGGTATGGTGTTTCTCGTGTATTTTTTCTAGAGCTTATATAAACTTGGTTTGGATCATCCGTATACTTGGTCTGGATTCTTGATTCACCTTAGTAACGAAGATATCTCCTTCTTGGATGAATTCAACCATGATGAATCTCTTTTGTGATAGTTAGGATGAGTTAAATCATCCAAATTCTTGCACCAAAGTGTTTCATACAAAATTCACCTTGAGATTGATGTTCTGGGAGCGTGCCAAAAATTTCTCTCCTATTTGAACCATGAGACAACTTCCTAGCCTTGAAATTATGGAAAAAAACAACTAGATAAGTAGAATGTAATTTGATTCAAAGTGATTCGAGCTTGATTGCAAGACTTACTATTTTTAGCATGTCTTAACTATCGTGGTTATTTTTAGTAACTTTTCCTGATTTTCACTTTCTGATGGCTTTTGTTTGTTTGGAGAAACATGGGTGTAGAGAATTTTCCATTTTCAAAAAATACTATATTTGGACATGTAGAGCCTTGCACACTTACTATATTTTTACATAGGTCTTTGGGATGTTAGATTCTAATGAAATTAGTCTCAAAATTTTAGGTTTTACTTTGGGACATTTTACTCCATATTTTTAGGTTTTTCTTCTGTCAGAACTCTGTAGATCTGAAAAAGAAACTTCTCAAGATGGAAATTCTAGCTTGCTACTATAAATTTTCCAAAGCATAAATGGTAATTCTCTTATAACCAACTTGAAGTCATTTTTGAAAGGAATGTAGAGTTTGATGGAAATAATGTACATCATTTTGAAGATATAATCATTTTTTAGTTTTCATATCTAGATGTTTACAATAATCCAAAACATACTTATACATCAATGGATTTTTGGGAAGGAAAACAACATCAATTTGAAAGTTTGTAAGTTTGTGACGTGAGGGATTTAGACATTATTCTTGCAAGTTTTAACTCAAGTGTTGATCATGGATCTTAACCAAGGTTTGAGTGTTGCTGAAATTAAGTTGTACTAGTACAAGAGGGAAAAAAGGGACACACGAGACACCAAAGTGTTCTTTTCACAAGATGGTGACAAGTGGTATCATGTGGTTAAGTGCGAATGAGATGCAGAGGTTGAGAAATGGATTTTGGGGGGCTAAACAATGGGTTTTTATGTAACTAGGAGCTAAAATGGATGATTCATTGGATGTGGCACACACTTTTATGTTACCATTATTCCCTTTGTACCTCTTACACCTTAGGGGATAACTTATACTCCAAAATGCACCATGGTTGGAGTACATGAGAGGGGGCAAGCCAGAGAACAAGTTTGCAATTTCTAGGTCCAAAAGTGATGAGGGGTGAGTTGAAAGGATTTTTTCAAGAGGTGGGAATAATTTTGTGTCCCTCTTGTCCCCCTTGCACCTAAGAGGACATGTGAGGCTCAAAAATATTCCATGGGGTCCAATCATCATGAAAAATGGACCATACCAACTTAAAACACTTCACACATCCATCATAACACCCAAAGTTAACATGTTTACGTGATGAAACTTTAAAACAAATAGGGGATTGAAATTTTGTGTCCCCCTTGTACCATTTGCACCTTGGGAGATATCTGAGGCTTAATACCTCAGTCATTCCATTTTAGGAAGTTGATGTCACCTACCTAGTCCAAATCGGGACACTGAGAGTGTTTTTTCTACCTCGAGAGCACGAAGGAGTGTTTTGGGGTCAAATTTTATATGATTTTGACTCAAAATAATCTATTGAGATCAATCCAAGCATTATCAGGAGCCAATTCTTCCTTAAATTTCATTTTTAGGTCATATTCCATTTTTTAGTACAAGGGGCAACTATTGTGTTCTGGATTATCACAGTAAATATTTGAGTTTTGGGACACAAATGATGTGTCCATAATGTAAATGGTTCCAAGATATTCCCATTGATTACTTATTTACCTCTTAAATCCTTATATAACTTTCATAACCATCTTGATAAATTGGTTTTGATTGTTGGAGCCTTCATTCCTTGTGCTTAAAATGACCCAATTTTTCTCAAGTTGTTCATGTCATCAATGTATTCCTAAAACAATTCCCTAAAAATTCCCTAGAAAACTTCATTTCTCTCCTACACAACTCCCCAATGGTTTGTATCTTCCCTGCAAGCTTTCAAAGGTTGTCTACTAGCTGCAAAAATGTCAAAAATGTCCCCTTCTAGACCTCCGAAGAAATTTGTTTCTCATTGAAACTTAGTGACTTCATAAATCAACTTGGACATACATTCCTACACATTAAACAAAATTTAAAATATTTTTAGCACATTCCTATGAGATAGAATGAGGGTGAAACTAAGGACAAGTTGGCTAAAGGAAGGGTTCATGGTGATGGGAGAGGAATTTTCAAGTGGGGGCTTAGTTATCATGGCCAATTTTTGTAATTTTGCATGCTAGAAATTTAACATGACAGCACTATGTAATTCTTGCACTTTGGATACAAAAATTTGTGTCGCGGAACGGTTATTTGGATTGCATATGGTTGTATAGGTTTCAATTACAATTTTTTATCAGGTTATTGTGTATAGATTTATATTTGATTGGGCTATAGAAGACTTGTTTTTTGTTATTAAAGATTTGTTTTTCTATGAAGGAATTGTATACTTGGTCTTCCTAGGGTTTGGAAACTTTTTAGCTAATATTTTATGAATTTGGGTTGTTTTGTTACCTTTGGTGCAACACTAATATTGTAATAAATTTCTTCATGATGATTAATGAAGGGTGAGGGGCCTCATAACCTTTTTTACATTTCAATTAATAACAACACTAATACTGTAATAAATTTCTTCATGATGATTAATGAAGGGTGAGGGACCTAATAACCCTTTTTAACCTAACAATTATTATTATTATTTATGTATTTTTAATGCTTCCACATAGTTATCAAACAACCTTTTTAGTGACTTTTTTTAGTATCAATTTTTAAATTGGGCAACAATATAACTAAAATAATGACATAAATATATAAAAAGTAACTTCTATTTATTTCAATCATTTCAAAATATATGTTTATGCATATTAATATGATTCATATATAAATCTATGTAAAAAATGACAATTGTATTTCAAATATGTAAGTGATACAATATTTTTTCAAAAGTTTGCAAGTTTTTTACTTCAAAAGAAAAAAAATGTGTAAGCCTTTGTCCAACTAAAAACTAAATTATTTGAACTATTTTGGACATATCCCATTAATATCATTATCTATAAATCATTGTTAACACAATTCACATACAAAGGCATGGACTAGCCACTACATGACACTTGTTATTAGGCATGCCTATGACAAGATACATTTCACTTCAAAATGTTAAATTTATTCTTACCACTAATCAAATTCTTTTAAATTTAAAGATCTCAACATTTTAATAGTATTAATTTTTTCTTGTAATTTTGCATTCAATTCTCAATGAGTTTTTAATTTAACTCTTTATGGATTGGCTTGTGGACATTAAAATGACAACTTTAAGGCTTTAATACCATATGTTTTTTAATTAAAAACAAGAAATACCTAATAATATGTGTATCTGCTTTTTCAATTTGATATGAACGGTAGTTATTTCATGTTATCTCTACTATATTTAAAATAATTGACTTTCCATGTCCACTCCATGGAGGATTATGCCTCATGATCAATGTTGACACTAAAAATTAATCAATGTAAATTTTAATTACATTTTCAAGTCCTAGTTAATTAAAAAGTAATATTTCCATTAATATATGTGTTATTGGCATTCATAGTTGTAATGTTATGTAATTATTATAGTTACCTAAGAGTTCGGGATGAGAGGACAAATTTTTAGGATGACAAAAAAATTCCAAAATTTGGCAATGGCGGGGACGGTTATTAAAAATCCACAAGTAAATTTGCAAGAAAATATGAATAATAGTCTATGATATTCCACCATCTAAATTTATACTTTATTTTTTGTATTAATATATCTCTTTTGTTTCTTATTATGTTTTTGATACAATACAATCATGTTATGTTTAACCAATAAACATGTTATCTATGCCTTTATGATTTTAACATCTACACAACCTTTTTCTTCATATAGAATTATACATATAGGACCAAATGATTAGAGCTTCAAAAGTGAATTGTAATTATATTTATGCATCCAAACCATGAGGATCAAAAAAACCCATGAACATCAAGGTTGTTGCACTCCAACAAAAATGAGAATATTCTCCAAGTAATCAATAAGAAAAATTAACCATAACCAAATTGTTCATGAAAAAATAATACATCTACTCATATTCATAAATAAAAATGAGAAGTACATAAGGGAGTGTTGTGTAACTCCCATACTTGGACATGTCATACTCCTATGATGGAGTGAGGAGTTACAATGCTAAGAATAATATGTAACTCCCATATGATAATGACACATGTGATTATAACTCCCTAAAAGACTTATGACTCACCTAGGTGAGATGAATCACCGTGTTTAAGGTGGAAAAATCCTGATAACCAAATAAAAGGTAAAAAATATACCTCACACCAATGCCCCCTTCATTAAATCTTAGGTAGAGGCATAGGACTCCCCTAGAAAACTAAGAAAGATGTGTCATGTGGGTCCCTACAACTAAAGGCCTGATGAGGTGCCCATGTACAATCTGTAATATTTCTAGAAGAAGAGGAGAAGATGATTAGAAAACCTAGAGAAGATGAGCAGCTATCATGGACATCACCTCAAAAAGAGAGCACAAGTGAAGAAACTTTGCTTTAGTGAAGGGTTTGCTAACGATTTCTACAACCTGACATTGAAGCTTGCAATACTGCTAATCAATAATGTCCCCATGGATTAATGCCCAAATCAAGTGCATGTGAATCTTAATTTTCTTCATCCATTGATGCTAAACAATATTTTTGAAAATCAAGATAGTGATCATGTTCTCACAATAAATGATGGTGGGCTGCTGAAAGTGAATGCCAAACCCTATTAAAATCCCCTGTAACCAAATAACTTCCATGGAAACATTGACTACTACCCTGTATTTTACCTCTATAGAAGATATAACACTCGCATTTTGCTTCTTTCTTGACCAACTGACATGACTTGAACCAAGATAAAAGGTGTAACTAAAGGTAGAATTCCCATGATCGAGATCACCAACCCAATCAAAATCTGTGAATCCAGCTAAATAAATTTTTGTCCCTCCTGAGTAGTGACTGCCATCTAGATGAGTGCCATGAAAATAGTTAAGGATATGATTTACTACTCTCCAATATAGCTCATGAGTCTCCTACATAAATATGGACATGATGCCAACAATGAACAAAAGATCTGGAAAATTGTGATTTAGGTAGATCAAGCTCCTCACCAACTAGAGATAAAGGGTACCATCAACTAAACGAGTGGAGCAATAAAAAACTAACTTGACCCTGAAAATTAAGGGGGTGGGATATGACTTACAGCGAGACATGTGAAATATGGATAACAAATCAAGGGCATACTTAGGTTGATAAATCATGATTCTTGTGTCAGCTTGGGTAATCCATATCCCAAGGAAGTAGTGAAGCAAACCCAAGTCAGTAAGGGAGAAATTGTTGGCTAAGGCAGTCTTAAAAGAATCAGTGATTGAGAAATAACTACATGTAATCAACAAGTTAACATACAACACGAGGATCAACATGGACTCATCTTGATGTAAAATGTAAACATTTGGGTTAGAGTGACACCTAGTGATCCTTGATGTAAGAAAAAAGGAATCCATCTTATCATACCAAGTCTGAGGGGCTTATTTAAGGCCATGAAGAGATTTATTTAGTTTGTAAATGAGGGAGGAATCATGGACATAACTCAGAGGTTGTTACATAAATATTTCTTCCTCTAGGTCCCCATGAGGAAGGAACTCTTAACGTCCATTTGATTGAATTCCCATGTGTTAGTGGCAATGATGGTAAGGCTCAGTAAAAGAGAAGTCATCTTTATAATGGGAGAAAAGGTTGTTGAATAATCAACCCAACAACCTGGGAGAAATCCTTAGATACGAGTCGCGCTTTATACTTTTCAACATTATCATTGACACCATACTTTGTTTAGTACACCCACTTACACCAAACCATTTTTCTTCCTTTCAGAAGAGGGATGAGATCCCAAGTATCATTCTTCACGAGAGATGAATACTCCTCATTAATGGTAGAATCCCACTCAAGAACCCATTAGCCTCCCAAAAATATTGAGTGTTGGAAGCAGAGGTGAAGAATGCATGGGTTCTAGTGAACTCTGAACAAGTTTGTATCTCATCTGAAGGATCACCTATCCAATATCTAGCACTTTGTGAGGTATTCCTAGCCCAATCAGGATGAGGAGGAGAGTTAGGCTAAGAATATGTCAATTCTTCACTCAAGTGATATGGGTCATATTCCTCATCACTACTATTGTCAAAATAAAAGGATTCTGAAGCATGAGGAGTGGGAAGAGTAGGAATATTAAGAGTGGGAGGCTCAATAAGATCATCATCATAAGAGTTAGAATTAGAGTCGAAGAGGGGAAAAATTACCTCAACGAATGGAGAAGTGGAAGTAGAAGATGAATAATCAGACTTCAAACTTCTCTCAATATAAATATGATGAGTGATGGATTCAATAATCTATATCCCTTTACGCTATCAGGATACCCTACAAAGATACAATGTCTAGATTGTGGTTCTAAGGCCTTACATCTCTTTTTGGGAATCCAAGCCATAACATTTTATCTAAAGACGTGAAAGTGCTCGACATCAGGTTTATGTCTATACCAAGCCTCAATGTGTGTTATACCTTTTACTAAAAGTGTGTGGAATGTGGTTTTAAATGTAACAAGCATAATTTACAGCTTCATCCTAATGCTATGGAGGAAGGGATTTAGAATGAAGCATACAAGTGGTAATATCCTTAAGTGTTTTATTCTTTCTTTCCACAACTCCATTTTTCAAAGGGCTTTAAGAAAATGTATGTTATAAAATAATTACTTTGGAGGTAAAAATATCATCAAAAATATTGCTCAAATACTTACCTTCATTTCCAGTTCAAAGAACCTTGATAGACCTTTCGACTTGTTTCTTAGCAAGAGCCTTGAACTCTTAAAAGTGATAAAAAAAACTTTAGATTTCTATTTGAGAAAGTAAACCCACGTATAACATGAAAAATCATGAATGAAGGTAAGTATATAAATATATCTAGTGAACGAAGGAGATGGAAAGGGGCCATAAATGTCACTATGAATAAGATCTAAAAGATGAGAAGCTCTCCAAGATTTTCCCTTGCCAAAACTTTCTTTGGGGTGCTTCTCAAGGGCACAACCCTCATAAAGACCCTTAGAAAATTTGACTCGGGGTAACATGTTGACCATCTCATGTTGGATCAATTGTTCAAGGTAACGATATTCTAGATGACCAAAACACTCATGCCATATCTTACTAATCTCATCAGCATGAGTAAGCAAGGTAGTGGGTGAAGAATCAGAAGTAAAGTGGGAAAAGGTATACAACCGAGACTGGTGATTTGCATTCCCTTAGCGACTATATTCTTACTTTGAATCTCATGAATGATCACTCAGTTATGATTAAATTTCACTTGCATTCCCTTGCCAATATGAGTGATTTGGTAAACTAATAAGATATTGGTAGAGAGATCGAGAACTCTTAAAAACATTGTTAAAGGTTCCACCATCTATTTCTACTGAACCAATACTAGAAACCAACACAGAAGTGTCATTACCCAAAATGATTTGGGACATATCACATAATTATATTTCAGAAAATTCAACATGTTAAGAACCCATGTGGTGTGAGGCACTGGAATCTACGACCCATGATGAAGGAAAAACTCTAGCTACATGGGCCTTACATTTCTTCTTCTCAAATTTGGATTCCTTTTTTTTAGAAGACTCGAGTTTTGTATCATTTTTCTTGATAGAATCATAAACACCTATATTATTTTTCTCAATTAAATGAGTTAGGGGATCAATTTTTTTCTCATGCATTGATGCTCTTCATGTCCTAATTTATTGCAATCTAAAAACTTACACTTTTCCTTCTTCGGGTTTTACCTCAAAAGTAGAATTTTTCGTGTTGGGTGGTCTTAGATTCTTTCTTATATTGGTCCTTCTTCTCTTTCTTTTTATCATGTTTATTTTCCTTTCCTTTACCATTAATTACAACTAGGCCATGTCAATTAGACTTGATTGTTCTCATTTGAATCAACTTTTCCTATTCTCGAATGAATTGGGTCAAAAATTTGTCAAATGAGGGCATCTTCCAAGTAGTCCCTAAAGCTTCTTTCTTGGTGTGAAAAGTAGAAACAAAGACAAATTATTCAAGGAAAAGCTTAAAAATAATGGATAAGGTTAGTTGGCATCCTTTTTGTCAACTCCACATTCTTTCAACAATAATCTAACATGGAAAAACTTTGAGAAGAATGAATGTAGGTTATCAAAGTTATTAAGAGTTAATCCTAACAGTTTGTTCTCCAAATCACGGGCTCTCGTGTCATCTTGTTTTCCACACATATCATCAAGAATTTTCTAGTCTCCATCAAGTGTTATGGAATATTAAATATGGAAGAGCAAGTTGGGAGAGACATACATACAAATAAGACCTAATGATTTGTCACATCGGCTAAACCACCTAGATTTCTTAAGTTTGGTTTTTGGTTCTTTCTCCACTCCCATAGTGATAGGATATAACCCTTTACCACACAATGTTATAATCATATTATATCTACATTTAAAGAAGTTAAAGGAGATGAACAAAGGAACATAACTAACATCCATCATGAGGAGAGAGAAAGGACGAATGTAGAAATAAAGGAAACAAACACATCTCATAATAATATTTTCACCCCCTATTTGTGGCACTTTATAGTTTAGTGCATTGATTACAATCAAATGTATTTGTGTATTATGTAATAGTTGGTTAGTCACCTTGAAATTGGGGTAAAAATGCCTAAGTGTGGAGATCACAATAATTTTGGAGTGACCATAGTGAATTGACACTGTAATAAGCAAAAAACAAGGCAAAAACAAAAATAAGGGGAAAACACTAAGTTATGTGTGAAAAATAGTGTTTCACGTCACTTTGTAACTCCTTTGCCACAAGGTTATGGAGGACACACTCACTATCCTGCAAACAATAATAAGATTCTAAGTACAAAAAAAACACTCCTAGAGGATCCAATAACCTCCCAAAATGTAGAAAAGGCCTCTAAAAATGACAATCCCCTTACAAGCACTCGTTAGAAAAAAAACTAATAACGTTAAATTTTAATATTTTTCCCGATTAGTTTAATTTACCAAAAATGATAAAAAAATAAATTATTATTATTATAATAGAGTATTAAAATTTAATTCTACCCCTAATTTCAATTAATGACCTAATTAAATAATTTACTTCCCTTTAAAATAAACCTAGTCTTAGTTTTACAAAAATAAGCTAAGACAAATTAAAAAACTCAAAGTTTTAAAACTTATACCTAAGATTATAATATACAAAAATGTGGGCAAGGTTAAAAAGGGAGGGGAAAAAGTTTGAAATAGGTCAAAGGGAACCACTTGGCTTGGGGAGGGGCTTGAGACAAGGTTACCATGACACAACTCGACGAGTGGGCCAGGTTTAGGATAATGTACCGAGATAGAGAAGTTTCAATTAGAGAAGGGGGATATGGGATGTGGACAAAGCAAGGTTGGTTTTAATGGTAAGTGTTGGAGCTCAAAATTACACCCATCCCAAATCAGGATGATCTGAGACATTTACGAAATATGGGACTGTCTCCAAAATGTGGGACCTTACACTTGAGACATACCTTTAGAGAAGGCCGACTTACTCTACTTATTTCTAATACTACAACCAATCCTAATAAGGGAAATGTAACTATCTAACTCTACTCTATCATTCCAAGAGACCAAGGTGAGAAGGGGATGCATAAAACAAAATCCTAAGCTAAAGGGAGGTGATTGCAGCAAAAAGAAGGGGATGAACACTCTCAGATGGGTGAAAATGGGGGAAAATGGAGGAAGGAAGGGCACACATGTGTGCCACAATCCAAAACAACATTCAAAAGCTCATTTTCATGGAGCACAATAGAAACAATACTTTTAAGGTATATAAACAATGCACATCATACTAATATTACAATGGAAAAGCAAGAAGATGCAATAAAACACCTACTAGGGTAGAATATAGCCAAAAAATAAAGACTTTGATTTCTCCCAAATGATGCACAATCAATTACAATGGTGGAGGAAGGAAATAATCCACATGTAGTGAGTCAGATTTGAGTCCTGCAACTTAAAATTCCAAGGAACACTACTCTGAATAATGCTTTTGCAATCCAAAAATTCTGACCTTTTAAATGAGCATTATTCAAAAATATATAAAAGAATGGTAGAGAAGGAGAGGGAAAAAAGAGGAAAAACTTGGATTTCCAATCACAACCACCAACAACATACAATAAATTCCTACAAATCTACATGTAGCTATGTCATATTTTCCTCTTCATGTAATCTAACTTATAGAATAAGGAAAGAGGCCAAATCCCATGAAATTTGAGTGGTTGAGTCGACTAGATGTGTGCATTAATGACCTGCCTCACATTTTCCCATTTTTCACCTACTAAATTCTACCAAAATCTGATTTTGAAAATTCTAGAGTGTATCCCACATCAACATCTTTTCAACAAGACTAAGCGCACATGATTTAGAGCTCTGTAGTAGAAGTTATGGTGATTTAAAGTTATGTAGTGCAAGAGGAACACACAAGACACGTAATGTGACCTGATTGGTCATAGGCTCAATTGATTATTTTTTGATTCTGCCTATGTCATGTGTTACATGTTCATTATCCATAAGAATTTGGCCACAGTTGGCACACTTTGATTTGATGTGTGACGTGCAGTTTATCTGACAAGTCCCCAGAAATGGACACATGATGCATTTTGATTGGTACGAGGAGGTTGCAGCCTTGGTGCACGCATGAGAGTATAAGGTAAGGGAGAAATAATGTAGAAGTTTGTCTTCGTATGTGAGAGTGTGTGCGGCGATAAGGGAAAAGAATGCATATTTACATAGATACACAAATATGCAAGAGAAGTTTGAAGGCCCACTACATGAAAGTGTGGAAAATTAGGAAAGGTGGCAAGCAGAGAATGCCAAGAGAAGGAAGACACGTAGAGTAGAAGTGCATAAAAGGAATTATGAGTGCATAAGGAGGGGAATTCAAAGATATATTACATGAGGGAATAATGCAAAGCAGAACAAGTACATGCACAAAGATGCATGAGACTCAATAGAAGGAAGGAATGCATGTGGGATTTTGTATGTTGGGGCTTGCAACAATAGAAGGAAATCCTACCAGTGCACTCGAGTGAGTGTGTAACAATCAGGGAATGAAATCAAATGCATGGAGATTACGTGCAAATGGGAAATAAAGGGAGATAATAAAACACAAAGGAGGAATGTGGGGGTGTACGAAAGATGCATAGATGAAAGCAAAGGAAAGGAAAGAGGAAGGAAGAAGTAGGGAGAGTGTGCAAAGGTGTGCACGAATAATTATAACCAAGCAAATGTGTCAAGGAAGAAAACAACCTATGCATGCAGCCTAAAAACTTGATGCCGTAACCAGAATGAAACTGTAAGTTGTCAAAATAACTATGGGTTATTTTGGACAATATTTTGGTGACTTTCGAGGACATCTACCTACTAGATGAAGGAGACCAGTGGCCTTGAAGCATCCATTGGGCGTGAAGTCAGCCTAAAAACATGAAATTTCTGATCTGTAACTTGAAGAATCACCCCTAAAGTCACATGAAGCACTAATTGAACTCTACATTGAACTAATTGTTTCCAAATACTGAAGATATTATGATTTAAAATTTAATAAGAGTGGAAACCCATCCTGTAACACATTTTCCACCTTACTCTTGGGAACACATAAAAGAACTATTGGATTCTACCGTCTGTGAAACCAAATGAATTTTGCACAAGAACTGCCATCTCATAAGCAAAAAAAAAGTGCGTGGAAGAGTGCATGAGAAGAAATAAAACAATGCCAGAAGGATCGCACCAAGAAACAAGAAGCAAAACAACTAGCTACAAAATTTGAAAATCATACATGTTCCAAGGGGAAACATACAGAGTGTGCACAAGCACTTATTTTTCTAAAAATGAACCTAAAATAACCTAGTCTAAACAAAGGAAAAGGAATCTTACACAAAGTCTGATACATGCAGGGAGAAGTAGTGGTATTTCCTCACAAATTGAGACCATGTAACTGATTTGGCACTAAACATGGTCTTGAATAAGAGTGAAAAACTATCCTAAAGTTGTTTTTCCACCCTTTTTTAAAAATTTTCAATAACAAACAAAACAATAACTTCTTTAGTCATTTTGTATTTGGATCTAGGAGGCATTATTGTTGACTTTTGGCATGCTAGAGCTCTTCCTCATGCTCTGAAATGAACATGACCGGTGGTAACTCTATTCTTGGCTCTAGACTAGCCAAATATCTAATTGGGCACATGATGATCCTTGTGATTTTCCTATTTCTTTGAGGTTCAATCCCAAGGATGGGACTATCATGCAGACTGTCTTCATTAATTAGACTATTTGCAGGGTAGACTACGTGTTGTTTTTCCTCAACAAACAAATCTTCCTCCTCCAAAACTATATCCTTTGAGTCTAACTGAATTCCCTTTGAATTAGATGTCCTCTTTTTGTTTACTTTGCGTAGTTTCAGCATCCCACTTAGAATCACACCATTCTTCAATGGTTATATAATCATCATACATGATAATACTGGTTGGAGATGATACATATGTGAGGGACTGCTGATTATTTTTATTGTTAGACATAGAGGATTCAAAAGAAGATGGAGGACTTGGCGTGCACACTTGAGGGATAGGTTTTCTTTAGCCAACCTAAATGAGACTCTTCTTAGCTAATATGACAATTCTTAAGGAATTAATGGGAATGAATAATCAACAAATTATAAATCTGCAATAATTGTCGAACATTATAGATTATGAAGTGCAGTGATTAAACATAGATTGAGATGTTTATATTGCATGGAAAAAAATTAAATAACAAAAATATAAAATACATAGAACACCAAATTTATAGTGGGGAAACCCAAATGAAAAAAACCCACTCAAAATAATGCACTACCTATATTAAGAATTTCATACACAAATTTTACCCAGCACTTCCACTGCACTCCTCAATCTCATAAAATAATTACATAACCATTTCTTGTTATTGTGTAATAAAATGATCATCAATACATGATATTTCATGTATCAATATGGTACCAATGTATATGTTTTTTCATTATCAACCCCAAGAGGGATCACGGTGAATCGGTCGTGCCATTTCACTCTTAAATGTGGAAGACCGACATAATAAAGTTTAATAAATTTAACTTTAAAATAATATGGGATGTAAAGTGGTGGTTCTCCAAAAGAGGTATCCCCACTTGACATTATTACCCCCAACAATCCCCCTTAATGTTAAGTGGAAAAAAACAAAACATGCCAAATTACCTTTTTCTACAAAAGGATTTACAGATCCATAAATCATCAACGATGATTCAGGATAGCATGTAAACAAGGTAAATCATACAAATCTTCCCATATATAAATTCTTAGGACAAGTGGCTTAACATACGAAGACTTATATTAGATTATGGAGTCTTTTAAGGAACTCCCATAACTAATGCTTCATTGGGATTTACAAGTAAATTCACATATTGTGAATATTTACTTAACACAAAATGGAGGAAGTATTGGAAGTTTACAACAGGCCATTAAGTGGTGACATTATCATGCACAATCCCCCTCAATGAAAACTATGAAAGGCCCAACACGACACGAAATTTGTAGAACTTTACAGAACACATAGGATTTGTGAAAATATCTATAACTTGGTCTTTAATGGAATAGTACTTGAGATCAATATCACCATTCAGGAATTTCTCTCAAATAAAGTGCATATAAACCTCGATATGTTTTGTCCTTTGATATTGAACTAGATTATTTGCAAGAGTAATGCAACTCTAGGCTGTCATCAATGCATGATAAGTATGCCGACTATTACCTTTCTTAGACGTCCATGATGTAGTTCCTTAAAAAGTATTTTGAGTCCCATTTAGAATATAATTTAAATACATTTTGAGATGCTCCCCCTCAATCCATATGTAGATATAATCATCCTCTCGAACTTATATTTCCATATTGTTAGGAGAAGGATTATCAGGCTCTTTTCTTGGGAGAGACAAGGAGGCACATCACAAGAAACATAACAAAATGTTTTCTCTAAGACATGAACATTCTTGTTTTCAACTATGGTCATACTTAAAAGGGTCATAGAATCTTAAATCCTTTTGTTATGACAACCACAACCAATAAAAATAATACATGAATATGAGGTCAGGCTCAAGATTCTTCCTTTTAACATTTTGGAATAGAAGATATAATCAGGACTATCGAATATTCTTAAGTGAGAAATATTTGGTTTTTTGATTTTTCCATACTTCATGAGGAGTAGTTTGATGAAAGAGATTTTGTAGGAACTCTATTTAGGATATAGGCAATGTAGTATTCATTTGCTTTTTCCCATATGAAATTTTAGGCACATTTGATGCATGAATCATAGTCCTAGCCACTTCTAAAATGGTCCTATTTTTCCTTTTTGCAATGCCATTTTGCTGTGGGGAATATGGAGTAGTCAACTCTCTCTGAATCCCACATGACATACATAGAACTCATCAAAACTTTTTGCTAATATATTCACCTCCATTATCAGTCCTAATTATTTTTTATTTTTCAAATTAGAAGCATTTTCAACTAAGGCTTTGAATTCTTGAAATTTAAACAAGACATCAGAACTTTTTCTTAATGAAATAATACTAGGTAATCCTAGAGAAATCATCAATAAAGACATACAACATACAAAGCACCACTAAGAGAAGGAACTTCAAGTGGACCTCTCACATCACTATGAATCAACTCTAATAAATGAGAGGAATTTGGATCATGATGTTTGTGAAATGGTTCAACATGTTGTATTACCACGCAAGAAAATTTCACATGTTTCATGATCATATTTCATCTTAGGGAGACCTATCTACAAGGTTTAAGAGAGACATTTCATTCAAAAATTTTGAACTTCACATGTCCTAATATTTCATGACAAATTTGAAGATCATTTCTAGATAAAAGAAGAAAAACACGATTACAGAAACAAATCCATCAAAAATATATAAACCATTCTTTCTATATACTAGATGCAATAACATTACTGAGTTCATCTTTTACACACCATTTATCTTACAACAATACAAATTTATAGTTTTCTTTAGTTGACTGAGAACAAGATAAAAGGTTCTTTTTAACTGAGGAACATACAAGAAATTCCTAATTAGTCCATTTTTTAGTTTAACATTACCAAAAATTACAGATATAATGATGAAATTATCTCCTATATATATATATATATATATTTTCCTCACAATTTAACAACATTTGAGAGGATATAAGAAATAAAGGTCATGTGCCTAGAGGCACCACTATCTGGGATTCATTTCATTGTCATTTGAAGCTTAAAGAGCAATATACAGGGAAATGGAATGCCCAACATTATTTACATGATTTTACTTCTTATCTTTCTTTTGATTGTTAAATTTATTTATTTTTGTATTTTTAACAGATTTTTTTAGTTTTTACACGACAATCAGACTCTTTATGACCAAATTTGCCACATTTTTTATTAGCGATAAAGAAGGGTTAAGGGGACCCTACCACGTACAATCTAGATAGTTCAGAAAATTAAACCATGGCCAAAGGTATACTTGTTGAAGCCAGCATAACACAAACCAGGTATAAAATAACATCATTCCTACCAAATTATTAGCCACATAAGTCAAGAGAACCAAACTAACAACAAACCACAAAAAGCATAAACCTAAAAAGCCAAAAAATAACAACACAGATTTATTCCTTGACAATTTCTTCCACTGAATGCATGCATTCATTCCATTCTTTAACCACCTCTGTAAATAGTCACAACAAATTTGCCACATTTGTTACATGTGCCATTGAATTTTACTTTAAAATTCTGACTGTTTCTAATAGAATTAGATTTAGGATTGGGTTTAAATTTTAATCCGATGTTAGATTTCTGATTAGGATTGATATTAATCCTATTTTGAGAATTTTAATAAACCATGCATAACAACACCCAACATAAGAGAACGCAATGAAGAGAACAATGGTGGTGTCCCCAGATTTCAGGGTGAAATCTAGGACTACCCTATGTAAAATTTTCGTACTTTTAAAATAATGGGACTACCCATAATAATTAAAATGATCAGATGCTTAAAAAGAATGAAGAAAGTGGGGAAGGTTCTTCCTCTGATACATAGTTACTAAATTTGGGGGCCAGCAATGACCCCAAATTAATAAATCTAGGAAAGTGTTGTTCAGAGGAAGAAAGAGGTGCTTTTACAGAGCTTCTTAAGAAATATATGGATGTTTTTGCTTGGTCTTACCAGGGTCTAAAGACATATCAGCCTGCAGAAGTTCAACACTACATCCCATTAAAACCAGAACAAAAGCCTTTCAAGCAGAAGCTGCGGCGGCATAACCCTACTATTTTAGGGACTATCTTTGCAGAAATCTAGAAGTTGTTAGATGCAAAGATAATTTATCCCATACATCACTCTGAGTGGTTAGCCAACATTGTTCCTGTGAGAAACAAGAGTGGCGAGATTAGGTTGTGCGTAGATTTTCACAATCTCAATCAAGGATCATTAAAAGATAACTACCCCATTCCTATCATGGATCACACTCTGCAGGTGGTTACTAGATCTGAAATGCTCTCCATGCTTGATGGTTTCTCAGGCTATAATCAGATCAAGGTGTCTGAGGAAGATCAATATAAAACGACATTCATTACACTTTGGGGAACTTTTTCTTATCAGAAAATGTCGTTTGGTTTGATTAATGATGGAGCTACATTTCAAAGAGCTATGGATTTAGTTTTTTCTCATCTCAAGGACGTAAGCATAGTGGTGTACCTTGATGATCTGACAGTCTTTTCCAAGAATAGAAGCGCACACATTTCAAATCTAGAAGAGGTTTTCATACAATGCCGTAAACATGGTATTTCTCTGAACCCTAAGAAAATCTATCTTTGTTGTAACAGAAGGAAAGCTACTAGGACACATTGTCTCCAAGGAAGGAACCAAGATATATCTAGAATGTGTCAAATCTATTCAGACATTGCCATTGCCAACATCCAAAAAAGGAGTTCACTCTTTCATTGGAAAAGTTAATTTTCTCAGGAGATTCATCCCTGACTTTGCTGAGTTGACTCATTATATCTCAAATATGATGAAGAAGACATAGGATTTCAAATGGAGCAGTGAAGGGAAGGAAGCTTTTGAAAAGACTAAAGAGGCTTTGTTGAAGGCACCAGTCTTAGTTTCATGTGACTTTAGTAAAGAATTTATTCTTTACTGTTATTCCTTCGAACACACCATGTCAGCAATCTTGATGCAGAAGAATCAAGAGGATGTTGAAGCTCTAATTGCTTTCATGAGCATGCCTCTCAAAGCTTATGAGTTGAAATACACTCTGATGGAAAAGCATGCATATGCAGTAGTAAAGGCGTGTAAAGCATTCAGGTACTATATTCTTTCCTCACACACTATGGTCTTGGTTCCAGATACTGCAGTGAAATCTATCCTCACCCAACAAGAATTAGGACTGCTAAGAGGCACATGGGTGCTGAAAGTTTGAGAATATGACCTGGATATCAAACCTACAAATATGGTTCGAGAAAAAGGACTGTGTGAATTAATGACGGAGATGAAAGCAATAGCGCCAAAGGTAGATCAAGAAGATATGGATGAATATTTGCCTATGGTCCTTTTTATAGATCTGGTGGAAGAGTGGTACAGTAACATTGCCTATTTTCTGACTTATGGAGAATGCCCAGATCATCTTTCTCAAAAAGAGAAACGTATTATTAAACTAAAATCCAAAGACTTTGTTCTTTAGGATAATGGTTTATACAAAAGAGGGATTGATGGCGTCTTTCTCTGATTTGTAGATAAAGCTCAACAGGATCAGCTCTTAATATAATTTCATAACATGGCTTGCGGTGGTCATTTCTCAGCTCGAGTCACTACTCACAAGATCCTACGAGCAAGGTATTACTGGCCCACACTTTTTCAAGATACTACAGAGTGAGTATCTAAGTGCCAAGCGTGCCAACACTTTTTTGGGCATGTAAAATTGTCTGCATTACCATTAAAACTAGTTGCGATTGAAGAACCCTTCCAGCAATGGGGAATGGATTTTATTGGTATGCTCAACCCGGCCTCCAGTGCCGATCATCACTACATTCTGACAACTACTGATTATTTTAGTAAGTGAGTAGAAGCCATTCCTGTTAAAAATGACACTTTTGTAGAGGTGTGCAGTTTTATAAAAGAAAATATTGTTGTCAAGTTTGGCATGCCCAATAAAATAGTAGTAGACAATGCTCCGAATCTATCTTCTAAGGAGTTGGTTGATTTTTGCTACACTGATGGGATCCAACTAGTACATTCCTCCAACTACTATCCACAAGGGAATGGCCAAGCTGAATCAAGTAACAAAAATTTGGTGACTATTGTGCGAAAGCTAGTAACTAAGAATCAAAGAACTTGGCATAAGAAGTTATTTGATGCATTATGGGCAGATAAAATTACACCAAAGAGGGTTATAGGCATGTCCCATTTTCAACTATTATATGGAAGAGACACAGAGCTGCCTCTTACCTTGGAATTACCTACCCTATAACTTTCTAGAGTCCTGGAACATTCTACATTCAACGATGCTATTGAAAAAAGGATAATGTATTTGACTGAATTGCGGGAAGTACAAACTCAAGTTGTAGATAGATTGTCAGAGCATCAAAAGAAGGTGAAATTCATCTTTGACAAACAGGCAAGGGAAAGAAAGTTTGTAGTCAATGATTGGGTCCTTTTATGGGACAAAAGAAGAGAAGCAAAAGGCATGCACATAAAGTTTGATTCACTATGGAAAGGGCCTTTTGTGATTAAAAAGATCGCTGGAGCAGATAGCTTCATTCTTGCTCATCAGGATGGAGTTGAATTGTCGTTTCCTTTCAATGGACAACACTTGAAGCTGTTCTGGACATGAAAAATAGGGTAAAACTTGTATGTATATAAATAAAACTTTGTTTGTTTTTCCTTGTTTTGTTTTTGTGTTGTGTTGTTTTTGTTTGCCTGACCCCGTGCCCAAAGGATAAGATACGAAACCAGAGATGTTGGGATCTCATCTTTTCCCTTGCCATTTTGATAGAGGAAAAGATATCCACAGACAGAGTCGATTGGTGTCCCCAGATTTCACCCTAAAATCTGGGACTACCCTATGTAAAATTTTCATACTTTTAAAATAATGGGTCGTTTTGTGTTTTTATTGCCAGAAAGTTTCTGTATTGTGTCAAGATATTCCCAAGGAGCCATATAAGCCAATTTCGACAAATACCCAGATGCCCAAAATTGTTATATTTTGTCGTTGGGGTTTGCCTACGGGAAAAATTGTATTTAATTATTTTGAGCCCCGTTTAAGGCAAATTGTGCTCTGGTTTAACCCTGTTGTGATCGTACATGTCATTTTTCTCATATACCAGTAGGGTTTTAACCAAGAATGAATCCTGGGCTTTATTTGTGACTTCTGGCAACATTTTGTGTTTTTGGTGTTTTCCCGTTTCGTTTTCTATGAAATTTCTCTGGATCAACTCCTTTGTCAATTTGGTCTGATTCTTTACCTAGAGTATCTGGAGATCACCTATGCGCGTTATGTCAAAAGGAATTCAGCACCGGAGGTCTGGTTCTCTTGGAAAAGATGAAGTCGTGCACAAAAAGACTTCTTCTGGGCAGGCCGCATTTTTGGAAAAAGAGGGTTTGAAGTAAATCATGGGATTTTTGGAAACAGCAGGCAGTGGGAATTTTGTACGTACCTAATAGGGTACTTTTTGCCATAGAAGCAATGCCACTTAAGTCACAATGGGAAAATTAGAGGCAACAAGTAGGCAGGAATTTCTTACCTGCCTTGAAGGGTGAAAATTCTCATTGTGAAATAAAAGAAAAATCACTTAAGGCATTAATGGGATTTTATTACCTACCTTACAGGGTAAATAATCCCATTATGAAATTCAAACAGTTTAATTGGATCATGGGATTTTCGGAGCTGCCTTGTAGGGTAAATAATCTCATTGTTAATTGGATTTTAAAAATAGAAATTGCTCATGTCAAAAAGTGCGACCCCTTTAGGGAAAGAAGGGCAGCTTTAAAGGCATTAAATTAATTAATTTCTTCTCTAAATTTGGTGCCTAGGCTTGTGGAAAAGTCAACAAAGGGAAAGTGGAAAAAGAAAGTTAGAATTAGAAGTTTTAAAATTAAATAAATATTATTTATATAATGCAGCCCCTTCATGACAAAAAAGTGCGCCCCATTTGGGAGAAGAATAATTATTTTTTAAGTATTAATTGATTTAATTAATTCCTATTTTCAGTGGCTAAGGTCAAAGCATACTGTGAGGCTTAAGTTAATTGGAAGTAGAAGGCTAAAATTAAATTAATTTAATTTATTTAAATGGCAGCCATGAACATGCACAAAATAGGCGCCCCATTTGAAGAGAGAAACTTATTAATCAATTAATTAATTGTCAAGAATAGGAGAGACATTAATTAATTATAGAATTATGAGGATTATATAAGTAGGGGCTACCATAAGGATGAATTAATTAATTTAAAAGCAGAGAAGTGCGGCCCAGACAAAAAGTGCACCCCATTTGAAGAGGAATTTTGCTCAAAAGAAGGTTTAATTGTTGTTGGAATCTTCCAAATTTGGCACCTAGGTTTGAAGGAGTTTGATTTGTGTCTCAATAATTGTTTGCATAAGTGATACAGGTGCTCAGGTGAAGTTGGTAAAATTCATGCTTGCTTTGCATGCAAATAAAACATCAAATTTTGGGGCAACAGGCTTGATATATGCAAATTTTTATAATTAAAATCCATTGTTCTTGTTCCGGTTGTCATATTTGTCTGAATTAATTGCAGGAATTCATTGCAAGTGATTTTATAAGAGAAATAGAGCTTAAATCAATGTCCAATACATTGAATATATCCTATGAATATGAAGAAATATCTAGATCTGCACCGGTTGTGAAGAATTCTGGCCGAATAAAGAGAAAAAGAATTATTCAGATAAATATAGATACGGCCATGGTAAAGAGGGATGAAAAAGAAAGCACAGCAGAGTCATGCATCACTTCCAAGTTTGTAAACATTGGAGATACAGACCTAGGTCCAGAGCCTCTTTCTGAATTGATTGACAGAGCTAGAGTTGGAAAGACTTCTCTCATGTGTGCGGTCAAAAGCAGTGGAATCATTCAAGCTTCAGCATTCCCATTCACAGCCCAGTTGCCAGAATTCATTATGGAGTGTGCTAAGTCTTACCATTCATCATCCAGATCAGTCTGAGATGCTTCAGGGAAAAAATAATCAGATTGGACGCACGGTTCATTAATTATTGTTTGAAGATTCCAACACTAAAGGTGGTGACTACTATTAGCATACATGATGTCGGCAACAGATGGGAAAAGCATAGAGTTGACTGTGTGGGCATTGTGAACAACAGATACATGAAGAAGCCCAGATCTCCTTCCAAGTTCCCGAGAACTCTTCCATGGTCTAATCTGGTACAAGAGGTGGATGATATTGCCAAATTGTTATATAGGATGAATGGCGAAGTGAACACTCACAAATTCTGCTCATGGATGTATGCTTTCATCAAGACCATTGAAGTTAACAAAGCAGATTCAATAATCAACTAGTCAGAGATCATTAGTGACAACATTTGTGAGAATCTCCAAAATGTGAGGCGTACTTACAGCTTCAAAATGACTTCATATCTGGTATATGCAGCAGTTTCACAAGGTGTCTTCTCCAAGCTTGATAGACATGGTGTTCTTTCTAAGGACCCTATTTTCGAGTGCTACCCACAACTTACTGTACCTGCATGTAAGAAATATTACAAGGTGGTTAATGATGGATTCTTCTACGGATTCATTTGTAGGCTAGATGGTGACCTAAAGGCCAATAGGGTGAGCAAGGAAGCATGGGAAGCTATGTCTAGGATTGGTAGTATCTTCATCCAGTTTGCAGACTTTACCTACCTCAGGGTCATAGGCTTTTTAGGAGAACCAGTTATGTTGCCCAAATATCTGAGTGATAGCTTGGTCATCATGGAGTTGAGCAGACAACTTGTGGAAATGCATGACCTACAATCGAAACGACACAAGTCTATAGGCTTCTTCCCAATCACAGTGGGCTACTACACCTGCCAAAGCATTCATAAAGCTTGAGGAATTGAAGCCGAGATGTTATCTGAGTACGAGCATGAGTTCTTCCCTGCACGGCTGAACTTCGATCCATTTGGAGTAGCGAGGAAGACTATCTCCTAGGAGTACGCGCATGTGCCTTCATTGGAAGATTTCTGGATGAAGTGTAGAAGCGAATACGAGGTTAGAAAGAGAGATTTTAGCAAAATATCAGCACAACAAGTATTTGACTTTGGACTAGCACAGATACCTATGGATCTTAAAGATGATGGGCTTGTATTACTTGACACATACCATCGAATGGGAGGAGATAAAGCTACACTTCAGGAGAGCGTAGGGGGCTGCAATATAATTGAGGAAAGGTCTGCCGCCATTCTGGTCAGTACTTCAAATTGGTTACTGACGAAGGGATATTGCCTTGATGAAGCATTGATGAATCAAATCGTGGGAAACTTCGGCACAGGAGATTTCCTCAAGAGGAAGCACAAAGGAGAGAGCAGCAAAAGGCCTGAGAAGATTAAGGTGCACAGAAGGTCTCATTCGAAGGAGAAGATCACTTCTACTGCCATGGTATGAGTTTTGACTTCTCTAACATCCAGTACTTCACCAACTGTTGCACCTCAATAGGACACTTCCATTCCTCCGTTGAATCTGACAACTTTCATCTTTTCTCCTCGGCCAATCCATTCGGCACCTCTTTTTGAAAAAACTGTAGACACCTATTTTTTGGTATAGTGCCCCTCCGACATCTTACATTCACGATATTTCCATTCTCATATCTCCTTCACTTAAATTAAATAAAATCCTATCTATTTACTCGCATTATTTGATTGATTATCAATGGGCTCCGTATGGACCCATTTGATAATTCAATTTTTGGAATCATTCCCCATCTCTCACAAATTATTTAATTCAAAATGCACCCATCCGACACTCTTTTTTAAAAAATGAAATCTTCACACCCACCATGCCCCCCCACTACACCTAATAATTTAAAGCTGTGGTCCCCACATGATCACATCATATCCCTAACTCAGGTTACTTTACTTCACCCCTGGGTATCATTTAACCTGCAGTTTAGTCTCACATCTGAGCTATAAATATGGGGGTTCTCTCCCATATTTGAAAGAGGGAGGAGGAGAAAATTATGGAAATTTTGAAGCTTAAATTCATTTGTTTGTGAAATTTTGCATCATATTGTGGAGTATTTGGAGGCGAAGCTCTACTAGTTTCAAATTGTCAGCCTAACGATCAATCGGTTGTTCTATTAGAATACTAGTTTGATCCATTTTCTTTTTTTCACAGATCTATTTTCTCTGCGCCCGTATCCAGAATCCATATCTGCATTTGAGGTCATAAGCCCTCTATCATTCAGAGTTGCTGGTGGCCTGAGGTCTCGGTGTTTGCCCATGCGAGAACGAGTTTTCCAGATCAACATTTGACACGCCCGGTCGGACCAGATCTAAGATCTGGTCATTTCATTTGTTTTGTTCCTTTATTCATCTCATGCAGGTATTATAAATATACCAGTTCTCTTGTGTTGTAGTTTTCAAATATCTATGATAGATATTTCATCTTGTGGACTCACGTTTTTGCAAGATTTGGTGTTATCTTCATCTGTATCAGAGGTTTGTGTCACCTTTAAGGTAAGTACTCTTCTTGTGTTGAACCGGCTTGGTATTTAGTTTCAAGTTTAGTTTTATTATTAAATACATAATCATACTCAAATTTTAAAAAATAAAAAATCATATGTTAGGTTCTACTCACATGGGGAACAAATCCGAAAACTAATCTAATTGTCTTGCTTTTATTTGTGATCTCAGTTGTATAATAGATATAAATTTATTTTTTTTCTTTTCCTTTCAATGGCCTTTGCTTTGACCTAACAAAATATGTCTATATATTCATCTAGATATTAATTTCTAATTATGTATAAATCTCACATTTCAAAGCATAATAATATATGGTTACTTATTTAAAATATAATAATCTATAGTTATTTATTTTAAAACATAATAGACAATATTGATTTATTTAAAAATAACAATTAAAAAAAACATTATGAAATAACATTGAATTAAGTTATCATAATAATAATAAAAAATTGTGAAAGAAATTAGAATTAAATTATTAAAAAAACGACATTCAATATTGAATCCATGGAATGTCAACACCATAGTTAATTGTATATGTCCCATTTAGTTCTCTTTTCCATGTGATTCACTTTATGTCATCACACATGTAAAAAGTTGTGTCCATGTGTGGTATGACACACCAATTTTAATTCACTCATCCTTTAGGTAGGTTTGATGAATATGTCATTTTATTAGTTGTGCTTTTTAGTCATGTCATTTTATTAGTTGGGATTTTTTTATTTTTTTAGTCATGTCATTTTATTAGTTTGGATTTTTTTATTTTTTTAATCATATCATTTTATTAGTTAGTATTTTTTTAGTCATGTCATTTTATTAGTTGAACTTTTATAAGTCATATCACTTCATTAGTTTAGCTTTTATATAAGTTATTATTTCATTAATATAATGTATCTTTTCAACTTAATTACTTTCTTTATATTATTTTATAGTCTATCATTTAATTTTAGTCGCTTATTTACTCGAATGAAATAGGAACATTAAACTACAATTTTGTTAATTAATTAGATTAATTAATTATTTTATTTTTATTTATTTACAATGACACCATTTGTAAAATTTATAAAGCCATTTTTTTTTACTACCTTAACTAATAGCATTTATTATCTTCTTGCAGGATAATATCTATAACCTCACAACAACAACAACAACATTACGTTGTTAAAGACCAATGTTTAAATCAAACACACTGCACAAAACATTTTTACCGACCTATCTGTAAACATAGACGGTGCCATTTTAGGTTACTCGGGCGTTCTTGGCCACTGATCGTCACCTCCAAGTAGGCCATCATCACATGTGATCAAATAAACAGAAAAAAAACATTATCCAGATCCCCCTTTCAAGTCGTGAACGATGCACTTTTAAGGTCACTAGACGTTCTGGGTCCGTGATTAATACCTCTAAACACATGTAATCAAATAACCAAGAAAAGTGATTCTTCAAGTATTCCTTATTTTTCTTTAGTTTCTCTTTTTTGCATTTAACTTTCTCTTTTCTGAGTGACTGTCTGCATCGAATATCACATTTCATTTTGGTCTAAAATGAACCTTCTGCATCTTGCCTGATCACATAGCTTAAGTAAAGGATTTAACTCTCTGCATTTCACTTATCACACACTGCATAAGACTGCACAAATATTATTAACACATCAAAACATTTCTGTCACCTGGTTAACTATTTGGGACTTAAACACTCAACAAAAAACCGCCTCAAACACATCCAAATCCATAACTGCCTGAAACCAGCCTTAGACTCCTTACCTTCATTACCTACTTTTCTTTTCTGTTCACATCCTCTAAATTAATCATGAGGCTAATTTTTTTTTTGCTTGATTTTTTTGTCAACAACATACATAAACAGATGTTTCTTTATTTCACATCTATTGTCGCTCTCTCCCAAATCGAGACAAAACAACAATCTACTCTATCCAATAAAGTTACTTCCTCTAATGATCTCACCCAACAAGATTCTAAACTCAAAACCATACCTTCGGTCACCCAATCTCCAGATTCCATGGTCTCACCTCTTGAGAACCATGTCATACAAAATTCTCCCCACCTTAACACCAATCCTCCTATCCCTCGTCAAGCCAGTCTTCCTAAACCAATCGCACCACCATCTGCTGCTCCTCTAGATACACTCAAATCTCCTCCTGACCCCGTGTATGACTTTTTATTCCAAAAATCCCCTACTATCTCTCGATCCTCCCAATCTCCTCAATTGGTGGATCACATTCCACCCACATCTTTTTTTGTCAATTATATTTCATCCACCACTAGTATGCCCATCAAACAATCTCAGCCTTTGAATATCTACATTCCTACCCATCCTATGCTCCAACAGTCGCAACCCCTTAACACTCATATCCCTACTTATCATCTACCACAACAACCTACCCAACTTCAACGAACACACCATATTTCTATTATTCAAAGTCAGCCTATGCAACAATATCAACCCATAACACATGTTCATCCTTATCAAAAAATTCCCCAAACACCCACACATCTGCATATTAATCAAATGTCTTATCAAACCATTCTGCAAACATCCTATCCACAAAGTTATCAACCACCTTATCAAATACTTCCTCAACTACCCACACACCCACAAATTTATCATTTGCCTAATCAAACTACTTTTCAAACCACACAACCAATCCAATATCAACCTTACAACACCTCCAGTGATTCAATTCACGCCTTAATGAATTGGTTATCTAGTTTAAAAACCCTTACCATACCACCCAAGAACACCTTATCCTATGAACAAATTTGTAACGAACCAATTCATCCGTCGGTTCCAATTAAACCTTACCCTCCTCGTTGGAAACTTCTTGCATTTAATAAGTTCAATAATAAAGAGGATCCTCAATAGCATCTCCTCACATTTAACCTACATGTTGTCTTATTGCGCATGATCATGATTTACTTCTTTGCATTTTCCCCATGTCTTTGTCTGGTCCCGCGTTTTACTGGTATAACAGTATCCCACAACATTCCTTATTCTCTTTCACTCAACTTGCACAGTTGTTCTTAGAACATTTTTCTATCAATATCGCACGTAAAATCACTATCACTGATCTTTACACCATTCGACAGTATGAAAACGATCCCATCAGATATTTCGTCACACGATGGCATGATGTTATAAACCAACTATCCTTCACTATCCCGCAAACCAAACTCATTGAATTATTCTCATGTTCGTGTGCCAAACATATATCATCCACTTTGCAGATCCAATCATTCTGAACCTTTGATGAAGCTTTCACAATGGCTCATAAGCTCGAAACCCATGCCATTGAGCAGGGTCATCTTAAATTAAGTTCAATTAAATCAAAAATTAAATCCACTAAACCATTCACACATAATGGCGAGTTCAAGGCTGTAGCCAACACTGTAGTCACTGAACCCTCATCCCCATCTACACCAAGCACATGGTATCAACAAAGATCTCCTCAATCAACAGCCAACTACACTCCTTTAGGAGAATCATATAGTTCTATATTTGATAAGTTGATGAACATAAACTCCATCCAACTTCCTCCCAAACGACCCGTGTACAACTCGCAAGCCAATCTTATTTGGTATCACAAGGCCCACTTTTGTAAATATCATCGAGTCAAATGTCATGACATTGAGAGATGTCATTCCTTCAAAGATCGTGTCCAACAACTCTTAAATCAAGGGGATATCCAAATTGATACCTCTATTGCGCAAACTAATCAACCACCAATAAATCACGTCACCCCTTTTACATCTCAACCTTTTAACACTTGTATGGTTGACATTGTCAATCAAGATCCCATCTTATCACCAACTTTGCATGTTCCCACAGTGGATATTTTTCCCATCCCTCATTCAAAACCTATCACACCTACATCAACTTGTACTACCTATCTTAAACCTACATATTTTCCTATCCTTATCACATTCACATCAAATTCAACTATATCATCTATTTCCGCCACTTCAAACATATCCAAATCTATCACATTAGATTCATCCTTAGCACCCATTTCAGCCCCACTCGTATCCACACATATCCCTGCGTCTCTCCCATCTATTTCTTCACCCACATCTGCCTCAAGTACACATGTTACTACACCTACATTACTTACAACCATCCCAACTAAACTCAGTTCTACAACATGCACCCTTGCAATCCTACCTTCGACATCAACCCCATTAGCTAACATATCATTCTTACCCCTCGAAACATTTATGAAACAACCAGTCTCTTCTACTTCTACATTCGAAAAATGCTTCTACATTTACTGCATTACTCTTACCCATAAAGTCTACTCCATCGGTTATCACATCACTCACATTTCCACATATTCCAAAAATGCTTACAACTTTATCTATCCCAGAAACCCCTATACCTGTCATATCAACAAGTCCACCTATCTCTACCTTTCCCGTAGCCACATTACCTAGTCTACCCCAATACTCTTTACCTAATCCTTCTATCACACCAACCAAATCCTCTCGATCTGCCACCCTATCTAAGATACCCATTGGATCACCTATTGTACCAACACATCCACCCAAATCAAATAAAGATGATTTACCTTCTCCCTCTACAAAATCATCTCTTTCTATGCCTAAATCGAAATAATCCATGTCTCACATAGATATCATTAATCACATCATACAATCACCTATCTCCTCATTAACATCTTCGTCTTATTTTAGGACAATTTCTCCATTAATAACCATACCACCGCTATTAGATCCTCCGGTCAAAATTATTGTCATCCTTTCTAAGGGTGAATCTTCTCGGTTGAAGTCTAAGGCTTGGGGAAAACATCCCCGACATTCCCCTGCGCATCCATGGAAACATTTAGGTTTGCCCTCTTATCAACAATCCAATGCCACAATATCCATGTCAGGATCAATTTCTCCATCTGTGACATATTGCAATAATCAATCCACATCCAAACAATACCATCCTCCAACCAAATTTGATTTGTCCTCCAAAACACAAAATTCACACATCCAATCTACATCCACGTTTTCTCCTAACTCCAAGCTGAGACATCCTATAAAAACCCACAAAAGTTACCTTCCCCATGACACTTCAATGGGGTCATACGTAGATATCTTTCAACATTTAACTCGAACATCTGCCATCAAACTCCCTCCTATTAAGGCCTTTAATCCCTATGGTCACAAGCCATCATGGTTCAATCTTAATTGTAGTTGTGCTTATCATCGTACCCCAGGTCATGACATCGAACATTGTAAGGCCTTTTGGTCACTCGTCCACAATCTTATAGAGAAAGATGATTTCCTTATTCAGGAGAAAGTTCCTTCTCCATCTACATTGAATCCAATCCATATCCCATCTGTCGGATCTCCCATGATCCCTCCATCCACATCATTTCTTAATTTCCATCCAACCTATGTCATTCCTCCTAAGGAATATCCTCCATTGTTCATCAATGCCGCTTATCTTACTCAACACACTTGTGGTCTCCAATCATTTACCCCGTCCAAATCTAAAACAATCTCATCTAAACTCTTTCGACATCCTCTAACTCCTTCACATTTAACTCATTGGGGGAACAAAATTCCCTTGCCCTTAAACATCTCATTTGTACAATCCCTTTGTTACTAGGGGACTTTGCTCTTTGACATTGTTTTATTTACTTTCTTCACATCTATTATAAATTAATTATATCCAGATCCTCTTCTCATTCTAAGTCCTCCTTTAAGGCCATATTTTTTCTTTTATGTTTATGCTCCTTTTGGGGGTATCATCTTTTTCATCAAAGCCCTCCTTTGAGGCCATGTTTGTCTCTCCATTGAGGGACCTTTTTTGCCAAGTCCACCTTTATGGCTATATTTGTGTCTCTTCTAGGGCACCATCTATTTTGAAATCCACCATTGTGGCTATATTTGTGTCTCTTTTGAGACACTGTTTATTTCAGCAAGCCCTCCTTTGAGGCCATGATTGTCTTTCTATGTTTATATCTCTCATGGGGCATCATCATTTATTTTCATCTAAAATCCACCATTGTGGTCATATTTTTGTGTTTCCTTCAGGATATAGTTTTTGCTTCCTACTTGGCTATCATCTCATTTTATTGCAAGTACACTATTTTCCCTCTTGTGGTGGTAAACCAGAAACAGAATCTCTTAATGCATTGCACTTGCGACCAGTCTACTATTAGCATATCTACCAATGAGAACTTAGTTACATCTTTAGATTGTTCTGCCATATTTAGCCCGTTCCATTTATCATTATAATAATTTGAATTATGTCATCTGCCTTCACTACTTTGATGTGATCTAGTAACCATTACATTCATTACCTTCTCGCTCTCCTATTACAGACATGCGAAGGGTATAGGGTGTCTCTTGTACATTCCTTATCCCCTCCTAAGTGGTTTACTTAGCTATTCCCAGCTCTCCCCCATATAAAGTTAAAATTCAAGTATGTCAAAGGAAAAATTAAAATTATAAATAAATAAAAAAGTAGATTGATCCCTCGAAGGACGGTTGTTCATTAAAAAAAAAGACATAAAAAACAAAGCAAAATCAAAAGAAATAGAATGATCCCTTGAAGGACGGCTATCATATTATTCTTGTCATCCATGTTATGTATAAAGTAGACCATACCCTCGAAGGATGGCTACTATGTTATTATGGCATCTGGAAGGTTTTTCGCATTGATCAACCTTCTTTATACACATTTTCTGAAAGCTTCCTGCATTGATCAGCTTTCTGATATTGTTCTTTTCCCTTCCCAGAGTTGGGGCATAGATTTAAGGAACACCACCTTTAGAGATCCCTCTTCCCACATACAAGTCACATCTTCAGTCCCTTTGTCATGTCAACATTAGGATTATGAGCATTTTTCATCCATATTTCCCTCACGGTCTTTCGGTATAGCTAACTACCGTTGGTTATGTGTTAACACCTGTTATTGGCTACAAGTGCAATGTCTTGAGTGGTAAATTTTCTTATTTATCTCCAATCCAGTTCGAAACATAGTTTCTTTGTACATCCTTGCTACAACTATGTTCCCTTTCATCTCATCCAAATCACCTTTTATAAAAAATCATATCAAATTTCACACTATCACTTTTATATCTATTCATTATATCCATGAATGCATTTACAAATACACTCTTCGGTTTGTGAATTCTACTTGATCATTGTTACAGTTTGCGAATTCTACTTGAGGATCCTTCTAAACGTAGGTTCATTATCCGACAGCTCCTTATCTCTCAACATGTTCAACATCACCTTTGATCTATTGCTCCTCGCTCTCCATGTCCACTCATCACCATTTGTCTCCACATCATCCTTCTCACCTTTCTATCTCCTTGCATGACGTCAAATATCTTACTTATCTTTCCTCTTGAGTTTCTCTTTAATTCTTCCACTTTCACTTTGATAGTCTTACTTAACCATCCATATAGCCAAAGAACCTTAGTTAAGGTATATCTTCTTCCTTGGATCCTACCATTGTAGAAGCTTCTCCACCATTTCCTCTTTTAATAGGCAACAATCACCACCACAAACATCTTTCCACTCTTCCTTTTCCACTTAACACTCTTACATCATCACTATCACCACGTGGGAATCCCAGTTAAGGATTGCCCTTACATTCTCCATCTATGTTGCATATGTTCCTCCATCCACTCATGTCACACTCCTCTGTTTCCTTGTTACCACTTTAATATCACCTACTCTCATCTCTTGTTCCATTATGGTATACACTGCTCAGTCTTTTCATCATTCTTCTTCTTCTTCGGTTTGGCGATCCTACTTAACCGTCCCAGCTGCAAGGCAATCTTACTTAAGAGTTTCTCTTAAGAATGGTTTGTCGTCTGACTCTTCCACCTCCCCTCATCTCTTCCTCATCTTTTGTCTCCCACCTCTCATCATACTCATCCATTCCAACCATCCATTCCACACCTGCATCCAATATAATGTTGTCTTTCTCCTTCCATATCGTGACTGCCGGTTTAGTGATCTTACTTAATTCCTCCCGCGACATGGCGATCTTACTTAAGAGTCCCTCTTAAGAATGATTTGTCATCCTGCACTCCCCCACTAGCCCACATTCTCTCCATCTACATTTTTGTGGCATTCCCCATCATCACATCCTCTCACCTCCTCTTCCATTCTCGTAAACACCACTCCATACTAGTCCCTTTTTCATCTCCATCATCCACTGCTGGGTAATCTTACTTAATCATTGCTTCTCCATTCATTTCATGTCTTGTTTCTTCATTTTTCTCTCATTCATTCTCATCCACTGCATCCTCTCAGCATCTTCATCTTCCTATACATCATTATCCCTCCTTTCTTTACTCTTTCCATTCCATTTTATAGAGTTCTCCCACATATCTACCCCCATACTTATCCATCATTTTCATTGATCGTATATTAATATTATTTCATCATCATCTTTTGTTTCTATGCTAAGAATTATCGGTGGACTTCTCCTAAAGATCACTCATCCCCATTCCGCACAGCTTGAATCCTTTTCTTTGACCTCCTCCATTTTATCTTCGTTCCTCCCTTCCTCTGTGCCCTCTGATCATTATCGGAGGACTTCTCCTAATGTCCCTTCATTGGCGTTCCCCATCCCATTCTTCATTTACTTTCTGCCTCGTCTCATCTTTTGTCCTCTCCTTTCCTACTAATCATTATTGGTGGAATTCTCCTAACATCCCTTCACTGGCATTGCCTCTCCTATCCCATCCTTTCTTTTTCCTCACCACCTCTCCATCTCTCATTCTTCCTTGCCAATTTCTTCACTGTCTTCATCATACACCTTCTCTCTATTTTCTCATCATCAGCATATCCTCATCCCATGCATCTACGTTTCTTTTCCAATCGATGTCGTTCCTCCCCTCAAGTTTCTCTTTACATTCCTTATGCTTCTCACTCTTTACCAAATATCTTCATCCTTGGTTCTCATCCGTCTACATAATTTTCTTTGTTGTCTTCTCCTCCTTTCTGATCTTCGTCTTATTTCACTTCCTCTACATCGTGCTTCTCCCCATTTTACCTCACACTTCCTCCTTACTTCCCCATCGATAACCTGACTCTTCAACGTTGTCCAATCTTCTTTATCATCCCACTATCCACATGCATTTCCATGCGGTCAATTCCATATTCTTTGCCTTGGATTTCCTCACTATGATATGTTTCTATCAATTTTCTTTGCTCTATCATCTCTTTCATTTTCCATTACCTCTCTGCCTTCCTCTGCTTCGTCCTCCTTCACACCTTTTATTTTAAATAACTTTCTCCCTTTTTCATAATTTCATCCTTTGCTCTGTTCTTTTCTTGTCTTCGCTTTGTTTATCCTTCTTCATTTCCCCCCTTCTCTATAATCCTTCTTTGTTATCTTCTTCCTCCCCTTTCACTCCTTATTTTCTCCCCCTCCGTCTCCGTTCCTCTATTCCATACCCCTATCACCTTCATATTCAATCTTTCTTGCTCTTCTCATAATCAACCAATCTTCCTGTCTATTCCATTTTCTCTTTCTCAACATCCATTACATCTGGCATTCACAGTTAATGCCAATGTTTCTTCGTTTATGTATACTATCTATCCCTTTCATTACCGTTCTTGTTCTTCTCTTTACAACATTGACCTCTTCTCTTTTGGAAAACCCTATCACATCTTTTATCTTCGTCAATCCTCTCGCAGCGGCATCATCATATCCATTTCTAAGAATCTCTTCCCATCTTCTTTTGACATTTTTGTCTTGGAAGATACCATAACGGCCATCACCCGATCTTGTTCTCTTCCATAAATATTTTCTCTACTTTTGTGTTATCGCAAAAGCATCTCAACTTATCATCTTACTTGTCAAAGAAGCAAGACTTTTTTTGTCTTCTTCACCTTCTAATTTTTTAACACTTATGCATCATTCCTATAAAACATGATTGCCATCATATTTATTATCTTTTTAGAGCATCTTATCTCACCTTTCTATCCTATCTGCCCATCTTGTCCACATTTATGATGTCTTATGCTAGGGCACCTTTTTTTCCTTGTACTTATCAACACATATAGCTCATTATTTTTCCTTCTCGTGCCCTATACTGGGGCATCATTATCTTCATCTGTGTCCCTTTTGTGAATACATGATTTCTGCATGATTCCTCGCAAATAAAGGATTGCACACTTATTTCACATTCAGTTCCTCATATTTTGATGTTTTCCTATGACCCATTGGTCATCTTGGTTTACATCCATACTGTAGTGGTCTCCACCCACTCACTGGTCTGTAGAACGTTGTCATCTGTCTCCATTAAGATCGCAATTGTCTTCTACTGATGTGATATTGGAGTCACCGCCATATTTTTTTTATTGTTATTGCGATCCCTTTTTTGCCTGAGGCATCTTGCATTTAGTCATATCTTCACCCATTTTCAGACACATCTTTCATCTAACCCTTTTTGTTTTTGTCTCGTGGCTTGTTGTCACAAGCCACTCAACAAAAAGGGGCAAATGTAGACACCTATTTTTGGGTATAGTGCCCCTCCGACATCTTACATTCAGAATATTTCCATTCTTGCATCTCCTTCACTTAAATAAAATAAAATCCTATATATTTACTCACATTATTTGATTGATTATCAATGGGCTCCGTATGGACCCATTTGATAATTCAATTTTTGGAATCATTCCCCATCTCTCACAAATTATTTAATTCAAAATGCACCCATCCGACACTCTTTTTTTAAAAATGGAATCTTCACACCCACCATGCCCCCCACTACACCTAATAATTTAAAGTTGTGGTCCCCACATGATCACATCATATCCCTAACTCAAGTTACTTTACTTCACCTCTTGGTATCATTTAACTTGCAGTTTAGTCTCATATATGAGCTATAAATATGGGGATTTTCTCCCATATTTGAAAGAGGGAGGAGGAGAAAATTATGGAAATTCTGAAGCTTAAATTCATTTGTCTGCGAAATTTTGCATCATATTTTGGAGTATTTGGAGGCAAAGCTCTACCAGTTTTATATCGCCAACCTAACGATCAATTGGTTGTTCTATCAGGATACTAGTTTGATCTATTTTCTTTTTTTCATAGATCTATTTTCCCTGCGCCCGTATCCAAAATCCATATATGCATTTGAGGTCCTAAGCCCTCTATCATTCAGAGTTGCTGGTAGCCTAAGGTCTCGGTGTTTTCCAGATCAACAAAAACGTTGAAGCTGTAGATGGTAGAATTTGAAAGAGCTTTGTCTTTGGACAATTCAAACAATGGTAGCCACAACACTGTAGCAGTTTCAGATGGAGAGGAATCAGAGCACGAGATAGTGGTACACTCAGCAACTTCTCATTCTCTGAGAAGTAATTTCTCAGAATGGTTAGCTTCATAGTTGGTTCCAAAGGCTAGAGAAGAAATCTACTTGGAGGAACACGACTTGCAACTGCTTTTGAATCTAGGCGGAAAGGACAGGAAAACTAAAGCTGCTAAGGTAACTTCAATGTTGATCATTGAGGAATCGGGGCAGAAATTTGCTGAGATGTCAGTTCCAGCAGAAGGGAAGAAGGAGGATGAGCTCACAGCAGAAGATATAACAATGACCAGAGTACCCCTAGGTCAAGCCACCACAGAAGGATTGAAGCAGGACACGTAGACATTGATAGATGCTTTATTCCTTAGGCTTGATAGAGAAAAGGTAGAGAACATTGAACTTTAGAAGCGAGTATCTCAGTTGTGCGATATTATTGCCAAGGTTGCCTAGTCTTCCACTCAGACCATTTCAGCTCAAAAGCAGGTGAGTGATCATCTGATACAGGAAGTGGAAGATGTGAGTAACCAGGTTAAAGCTATTGAAGAATGGAAGAGTCTAATCATTCGTCAGGCTTTTGTACAACTCGGAGAGGTGCCAGCCCATCTAAAGGTTATGGAAGAAGAATCAAATTAGTTAAAGCAAATGGTAATGAGCACGATAGATATGAACACAATTGTTGAGAGTAACCTGAGTACTTTGGCCGAAATAAATAAACTGTCGAGAGAAGTGTTGATTGCAGAACAAATTGTGCCTGACGGATCAGTTGAGAAGGGGAAGCAACTTGAGTTTGTAATATCTTTCCATTTAGAGATTTGTAGAATTATGCTGAAAAGGATGGAAGCACTTGAGAGTATGGCATCATCTTTACCAGACAATGTCATTGCTTTCACACATGAGGAAGTGGTCGAAAATGTTTCTTCATACACAAGGATCATTCCTAGCAAAGTGTTTGATTCCCTGGAGGGATCTCTTTTGATGGTGCAAGGGAGGATTGACAGAGATTTTAGGCCTTTCACGATGAATTCCATCAGTAAGTTAGTGGCACTGTAGTCAAATATTAAGAAGTTCGGGCCTAGCTTGGAGGTGGTGGAAGCGTGCATCAAGATGTTGAACGAATGCTTGCTGAAGTCTAGGATAGAAAAGGAGGCTATGGCTAAGATAGATGGGAAGTTGTTGAATTACATGTTCAATAAATACATTCAATATCAAAACAAAAATAATATGTAGATGTTACAAGCTAGTGAATCTTTCTTCTTCTACTCTTTCTTCTTCTATTTTCCACGTTCCCAGATGTGAATTGTAAAACTTTAAAGTTGTTGGTTTTGAAACCATTACTTTAAGTTATGTGGAACGTTTCTATTAGTTAAGTGACAGATGTGTGTAAGTTTGACTATGGATCTAGATGCATGTCACTTGAAGAGGAATTAGAGGAAGATGATTGCTAGATGTTATCCTTAGTTCGTTTTTATGTTTTAGTTCAGTTGAGTTTCCCATTTGTACTTTCCCTTCTACATTCTATAAGTAGAGGAAGAACCTATGGGTTAAAGATAGGAATTGGTAAGCAACATTCTTGTGTTCCAGAATTTTTGCTGAAACCCCTGACAGCCACTTGAAGTAAAGGAATACAAAGGAGCAGATTTCCAGAGAACTTTGTGTCACGGTGCATTTTGTTTCTAGCTTTTTATCTCAGATATGCTTATGAACTTTTTGTTATTTTAGATCTAGATCTGGAGTTGCCTTTGCTTATAATTTTGTGTGTTGATATCTATTAGTTTCTTCTATGTGCATGCAATAAAATCTGTTATCTATTGATTGGGATGCACATCTTCCCTATTTCTTCCCTGTGTTTATATAATTTCCTCTTTCTTTAAATATTTCCTTTCTTAAACATCTGCTTACTTGCTGAAAAACTATACAACTATGGTTCATGAGTTGAATGGTTAAAGTAATACCCCAATATAGATATTAGTATACTTCATTGAAAAATCTTACACAGGAGCCTCACCGGTAAACGAGGGAGATTTATCTCATGACTGCCTAGGTTTTCAGCTATGTAGGAACCAACAAATGGAGTCTTCGATATCTTCAACAGTGAATCCAAATGAAGCTTATAATGAGAGAGAAAAATGCAAGAGCTAGGGCATACATCCCATTACTCCAAGCATGAAGCGATATCAAATGATCAAATCAACATAACCCCACTAAAGGAAATGTGACCTCCTTTTATAGAGTTAAGGGGTGCAATTACCGATGACCAACCTTCCCATTTTTGGAGGGAAAACATAAACTCTCATTATAATAAAATATTTAATAGACTAAGACTATGTGCACTTTATTATTTTTAATTAAATAAATAAAAGTAATTAACCTATGTGTACATTTTAAACTATCTAGAGACTCCCACTTGTAGCACTAGGCATGCCAAGGGGTTACAATGCAAATAAAAGAGATGACCCAATATATCAGTAATGTCTCGAAAAAGGGGACATTACACTCCTCCCCTCTTAGAAATATCTTTCCCTCAAGCAATAATAAGCTCATAGATCAATGCATCATGCCCCAAAGAGAAGATGTGGGGTGGTGCATCCAAAGCTTTGATCCGGTGCCTATCAAGTGACAAAGTGTTGGAAAGAACAAGTTTCTTTCCCTCATGTCAACCCAAAAATATGGGTCATCAGCTCCATAATATGTGCCCCAATAGATGGTGTCCTCAACATGGCATAAGGAGCCATCAAAGGGATGAGATTTACTAAGCTCCAAGGCTGACCACTCAAAAATTCCCTCATGAAGTGAATAGGACAGTAGACCTTCATCACATATCTTCAATCCTACACATGAAACAAACTCATTAGAAAAACAAGTGTTGAGAAACACTTTTCCTATTTTTTCTTTGTGTCTCCAAGGCATTGATGGCTCCAAAATCTTCCTCATGCATGGGTTGTCCCTAAACTTTGTTATGTGGCTCTAAACATTGTTGTAATCATACATTCTACCTTCAAAAATTAGAATTAGAGTGGCTGATTTTCATTCCCAAGTATTCAGCCATGAGCCAAAATCAGTCTCCAACCATAAATTCATTAATTGCATGGCAAAAAATTGAATTATAGAAATGATAGGGGAGATGGTCATAGTGATGTCAATCATAAAAATGATGGGACAACAACTAGTACATTTCAAAAAAAAATCCTCAACATGAAAGAAAATCAAGCTAGTGAATAAAAATGGCTCCCATGTGACTGAAATTTCATCCTCAATAATGGAAAACTGAAAATGACTCATATGCACAACTGAAAATGAAAGGCCTTGTGAAGAATTCATACTATATCCCTTCATTCTTTCCAAACATTTCATTGAAGCCCAAAAGTTTTTGGTCATGCAAGCAACAACAAAACATTCCCAACACATATCCTTTGTTGATTTTACCTTTGGAAGCACATCAATCTAACATCCAAGTGGAAGACATAATTGCTGTTCAAAATCTTAAAATGGACTTCTTACCATGTAAGGTGTAGTCCATGTGATCCATCCTTCAAGGCTTTCAAGGAGATACGAGTTAGCACTATTTGAAAAAAAAGAGGAGGTGATATCCATGTATCTAAATAAAGCTTGTAAAATTCAAATCCTTTAATCTCTTTATCATATGAAGCAACATGTGCAAGATGACACCCCTAATTTCCTCTTCTTTTATGCTCACAAGGAAATGAGAAATTTGAAATATAATGCATGCATTTATGAATATCATCATAGAGAAGCCAAGGAAGCTTGTACCTTACTTTGTGTCAATGACTTTCCCCTGTGAGAGGGAGAAAAACACATGAAGCCATCATACCTTTTGTGCATTCTAATGATGAATTCCTCATAATAAATAGCAAGATTATTGTTATGGCTTCCTTCGTGGGAAGAGTGATCATCACTCTTTCTCCTTTTCCATCATGTTCCTTTTGTACCCAAATGTTAAGAGTAAAAGTACCAACAAGAATGTGACCATTATATCCCATGTTGCACATCATACCCATCTCCATATCATGCTCAAAATCGTACCCATCAAAGCTCAATATGGAAGGAGAAATAAAATATGAAAAATCATACCCTGGGTTGCTCCCAACATCTACAAAATTCATAATTTTTGAGTTTGGAACAACAGTCTTTTCTTCATCCAAAGCCGTTTTTTCTTCCTTATCCATGCTCATGCTAGGTGGGAAATGACTTGGAGCAACCATGAGACTCATGCTCCCTTCTTGTTCTTCAAATGGCTCATGGTGAAGGTGAATGACATCCCTCAAATCTGATTTGTCCATCATGGGTTATTTGGCCATCATTTCTTCTTCATAATGTATATGCTTGTTGTCAATGTCCTCTTCATGCCCATTAACCGAATCTGATTTCTCCTTGCACCCACTCAAATACATGCAATCATTAGAAGCCAAAAATTTATCATCAAAAACAAAGGAACTCATACATTGGATGCATGTCTTCACTTTTCTTGAACATTGATCCACAACTCTTCTTGCTAAGGTGTGAGCAATGCATGACCCTTCTTGTCCCAATCCTTCCATAAGTATGGATAGCTATAATTGTGGAGGCTCCTCATACTCATTCCACATTAGGGACATTATAGTTTGCATAACATCCATTATATCTTGTGAATGATCCTCATGTATAACATCAAATAAGACTTCAAACATATGTGAAATGAGGTCATCACAATCAAGATCTAACATTGGAATGCAAGACCTTACCTTAGCCATGTTCTCCAAAATCTTAACCCACTTGCCAAAGTGAGGGTTGGTAGTGTCCCAATCTTTTTGAAAAATCACGAGCTCATACATATCCTCCATAGTGATGTCATCATATGGCAAGTTTGGGGCTGATATCCGTGTGATCTCACTAATCCATGTGATGACCAAGAGTCTCACATCCACCTCCTCATGCCTCAATAAATCGGATCTAGCCAAATGGGTCACCAAAGGGTCCATTGCTATGGACATAGAACCATAATGTGATTGCTCTATCAAATATAAACAACTTGTTGTTTCTTCAAGAGTCTTGAGCAACACACTCTTCTCATGAGGACTAATTTCAAGCCATCTCCCGAGCATATAGAACTTGACCTTCATATCTCCATCACTTACAATCCCCGTGATCCAAAAACTCTGAAAACAACACACACAAGAGTAGAGGAAAGTTGATATGATACCATTGTTATGTCCCCTTTTAGGACAAGTTAGCAATTAACATAAATCTGATCACACACAACTGAAAAATAATTAACATTCAAACCCCAACTGTTGCAATTTTCAAAAATTCATATCTTTGGCTAGAGAAGTCCAAATGGGCTGAAATTTTGGATCTTGGGCCACAAAAATATGAAGAATAATATCCCAAAATTAGTTTTTGCAAAACCAACATTAAACCCTAATTTTACCTTAAAAAGTAAGTCGCTCAACACATTTAGGGCATCAAATAAATTCCAAAAATTATAAAGTTAATTTCTCCTTATTCCTCTTAATTTCTATAATCAAAACCCATGTTAAAATGATCCCATTCAAACCTTTTTCAGATTTGATTTTTATATCGGCAAATAATAAATAAAATTGCACCCATAATAGTTGGAACTTCAAAAATTAATATCTCGCTCAATACTTGGTATTTTTGCATGAAACAAAAAGCACAATAAAGTAGAAATGAAGAGATTTCCAGTCAACTATCAAACTAAATTTTCTGATCACTGAAACCCACTCAAAACTACCCCAGAAATCTTCCTCAAAGTTATTAGGGTTAGAATAAATTCTATAAATTAATTCCAGCTCATATAACCCTTCCAAAACACTCAAATAATCAGCCCTTGCTCTGAAATAATTAATTAGACACAACATATTATAGATCTAGCATAAACAACCTCAAAACATGATAAATCAAACCCCAAACCAAGTCAATTTTCTTCTAATAAATTGCAGTAGTGATAATGAACACAAAAATACCTCAAACCATTCAACAACATGCAAATTTACCCTTCCAATAAATGCACCAATACCATGGAGCAAGTCTTCAATGCTAGAATGTATAAACCATGCATAACAAAACCCAACACAAGAGAACACAATGAAGGGAACAATTGATACTTCAATATCTTCAACAATTAATCCAAATGAAGCTTACAACGAGAGAGCACAATGCAAGAGCTAGGGCATACATCTCATGGGCATACATCCCATTACTCCAAGCATAAAGTGCTATTAAATGATCAAATCAACATAACCCCACTAGAGGAAATGTGACCTCCTTTTATAGAGTTAAGGGTGTAATCACCAATGACTGACCTTCCCCCCCTTTTTGGAAGGAAAACATAAACTCTCATTATAATATTTTTTTTAATAGACTAAGACTATGTGCACTTTATTATTTTTAATTATATAAATAAAAGTAACTAACATATGTGCACATTTTAAACCATCTAGAGACTCCCACTTGTGGCGCTAGGCATGCCAAGGGGTTACAATGCAAATAAAAGAGATGACCCGATATATTAGTAATGTCTTGAAAAAGGGGACATTACAGGTATTTAATTCCACATCATGTTCCAATTTCTCCCACATATTACCAAAAGCTACTATAGATATTGAAGGTATAGAATAGAAAGGCCTTACGTCTATAACACTCTCCAGAGTCCCCTCACTTTACGAACTCTATCATTTTTCTCCTTTCTTATTCAAATGTTTTTCTAAGAGGTCTTCGGCCCTTATGTAAAAAATCATAAAAGAATAACAATAGTGAATTTCTTCTCTTCATCAATTGCCACTCTTATAGTATTATTTATCAATTCTCCCTTTAGAATTTAAAAATCTTCCTCTTCTTCATTGACATCTCTCGTCTGCTCCAACAAAATATTAAAAGCATTCTCATTGCACCACCTGTATGGGATTTCTACTTAATTAAAAACGAATAAATGAATTGGTTTGAGTGAAAACTAGAGAACCCTACAAACAGACCCACGGGTGGTGGGGGAGGGCTACTCAATATGAATGATACCTATCCTTTTTAAAAAAAGGAAAAAAACCTTAGAGAAGCTTAGGTGGTTATCCATCCCTCACATGTGTGAACCATGTTAAAATATACTAGCAATTGCACATGGAGTTGCAAATTACGTCGGAGAGAATCTAAATATTTATATATTTATTTTGGCATGGGAGAAAATAATATTTTTGGAAAAGGTTAGCTTGGAAAACATTGTCGGATTTTGACACTTTCTAGCAAAGGCAACTTCAAAGGTCACGATGAGTCACTTGTTCTATAGATTTGACATGGATAACCAAGATGAGTCACGTGATCGCTCCCTTGGTGAAATACATTGTATATCATTGTTAAGGTCAAGCCAAGTGGGTGAAGTTGGTTTGTATAATGCTTATTGACATTATTATTATTATTATTATTAATATATTGTACGGTCATAACCAAGTGTCATATCTGAGGACCCCAAAAAATCCATACAAGTGTCCCAAATCCCAATACATGTACCCCTTATCAGCTACCTAGCTTTTTATAAAATGCCATCTCGAATGTACTTGTTAACTTAAAATGTGGAAGGTCGAGATTTTCATTTTTATGAATTTTGGTAATCAATTGCATATCTGATAGGAATGCTATATTTTTCAAGGGAAAATATGATTGCAAGAAAAATATTTGTTGGATAATATATTATAATACGTGTTCTTGAGAATCATCGTTGGGCCTATATCTTTAACCTTGTTGGGTTTTTAAATAGAACTTTAACAAACCACATTCAGGGAACAACAAGTCCCTCCTCTTTAATGGGAGAGGTTCCCTTATTAAAAGCAAACAACAAAACTTATATACAAATGTACAACTTTCAAAGTGTGGATTCTTGATACTTTGAAACGTTTTATGCCCAAAGATCATCAATACGAGAAGAATGGAAGAATTAAGGAGATGAGAGAGGAAGAACATAAAAATACCTTTAGGAAATATAGATTACAAAGTATAACCTTATATGTATTGAACCAATGAAATGCATAATAGAATCATTCACTTTCATAACCAATATGATTCCATATACACGAAGTTCCAGTAATCATATAAACAAGAACACAAAGTTTCTTATCATAAAAATGAATGATTCACAAATTTTTAGACCAGGAAAGAAAGAATAGTAGAGGAAGAAAAGGGAAATTTTTTTGTATTGATTACTTTGAATCTATTACCTCTATAGAGTATCAGGATCCAACCCTAACAACGGCGTGAAGAAGCCATTAAATAGCTTCCAAAAACAGTTACATTCAGTTATAAAAATGAAAACTGATTCAAGAAACCAACGTCTGAACCTCTCCAATGCCTCGGCCATTTCCATGCCTGGCGGCAAAACCAAACGCATTGAATTGTAGCTATTCAATCTGCCTTTGAACTTTGAATTTTTGTCATCCACGTGGGAGAGATTTGAATTGGACCGGACCTGAGGACTCCTTTTGTATTTTGTGCCTTTTAGAGAAACGACACTTCAGAAAATTTTGGTGCGTCTCCGCCCACCCGCTTTTGATAAGGGCTTGACACACGGCTTTACTTGAGTGGTGACGGAGCCGTGGGTCACTTTTATAATTTTTTTCTCTTTTCAATGCGGACTAAAAAACTCAAATTTCTCCACCTCCCTGCTTTGACTTTTGAAGCGGGCTCAACATTTGACTTTATCCCTTGACATGAGCGGTGGCCGCGCGGGTCGCTTTATAACTTTACGCCCTTTTGGAAATAAAACCAAAATTCTCAAATCGCCCTGACGGCCCGCCTTCGCACTTTTTACTTTTCAAAGCATCAAAAACACAAAAAGGGCTCGCCTCTCTGCCTTCACTTGAAATGTGACCCACGTGTCCCTTTGCGGGCCAGTTCAGTATTTTTGTGTTTTTGACTAAGTCCCTTTTGTTTGGCAGGGCCATGTGTATGACCTTGGACATGTGGAGGCTCAGCGCACATTTGGGACCTACCTCTAGATTTTGCCTTTGAAGTTGTGCCAAGCTGACACGTGGAAGCTTCCGCAAACCCTTCTATACTAAGCTGATTCAACAGCCGGCTCCGCCCCTTCTTGACTTTGACCACATGGCGAGCTGACACTCATTTGGAGACCCGCTCCTAATTCTTCCTTTGAAGTTACACCGAAGAGACACGTGGAGACTTCCATCGGTTCTTTTATAATTAGTCGATTCGTGCTTCCTACCCACTTTAATTGTGTGGGACCCCTAGACACGTGGAGAGCTGACGCTCATTTGAGTTTCCCGCTTTGGATTCACCCCCTGAAAAGGGCGCTGAGCTAACGCGTGGCTCCTTTCGCCGGTTCTAGACCTTCCTTTGACTCTAACCACGTGGCGAGCTGGAGCTCATTTGGAGACTGGCCCTTTTGGTCTCACTTATGAAGTTGCGCCGTTGAGGCATGTGGAGGCTTCCACCGACCCTCTCATACTTAATCGATTAAAGGGCCAACTTTGTTCCCTTTTCGGACTTGGGACACGTGGAAAACTGGCGCAAGTTTGGGGGACCACCTTTGGCCTTAACCCTTGAAGTTGCGCCAATGAGACACGTTGGTGCCGCTCACTGAACCTTTCATACTTAGCCAATTTGAGCTTGTTTTGTCTTCATTTCGGACTCGGGACACGTGGAAAGCCTACACTTATTTGAGGATTGTCCCTTGGGTCCTGCCGTTGGAGTTGCGCCGTTTGGACGCATGGAGGCTTCCGCTGCTTGCTTGAAACATGGCCACACCGCATCCAATCAGAGATGTCCGCGTGCTACCCATGGATGTTGGGGCAAAAAATTGACAGGGGAAAAATATGCCCCAAATTTCAAATTGTTCTCCATGGAATGAAAAACTGCAAACAATACCAGGGCTCGATGTGATCCACAACCAAAGAGAAGGATTGACAACGACATCTGAGTGAAGGAAAAGATTTTCAAGCAAAAGCATGGATTACTCCAAGGTATCGACTCAAGATTTGCAAAACTTGATTTCAAAAAAGGGGGGGAATTTTGAGGGTGACAACAAACCTTAAACCTGCAACAAATTGAACATTGTTATTCTGTTTGTACTTTAACACAAATTAAGAAATAATGATAAATTCAAATTCAATACAAAAATTAATTGTAAACCACCAATTCAATGGAAATTAAGTTAAAGTATTCAAATGATAAAACCATATTAAATCCTTGAGTTGAAATACCCCTAGAAACATCTAAACAATACTTGATAGAACATTAAATATCATACAATTCAATAATTTCCACGTCAAACAAGGGTTGTGGCATAACTTTAGTATTGCCCTACAGTTTTTACTACTATCTCCCTCCCTAGCTCTTGAATATTATAAGACTAGAGATGAACATTTTCATGACTTGTATGCTGAACGTGTTAAGCCAAAACAGGGACGCAACGATGGGCTCAGATAAAGAAGAAAGTAGTAGATACTAATAGCCATCAATGCATGGAAGACAAGGTCAAGAATAAGGTACAAAATGTTAACAATGTTTTAAGGTTTTTGAAAGAAATGTGTCGTCCGTATGCCATCTCATGGAATGCCAAGGTTGCAAGATATACACAAAACATATTTGTTGAAACATACTAAAGGCACATACTCTGTTTGACAAAATGAGAATACATCCATTCTTTCATCATCTGACATTCAAATTCTAACCTTACATGTCAAAAGTCCTAGAATTCAATCAAATTTCAGCTGTGCGTGTCAATAGTCTGCATAATTTTAAAAAAGGACGAGTTGTTATTTGATGTCTAAAAGTCCTGACAAATAAACTAAATTTACAGCACCACTGAACTAACATTTGAAGAAAAACAGAGCCAACAATAGAGAATGACTATTCGTTTCAAAACCAAAGAGGAAAAAAAAACCTTCGTAAAGGTCATTACCTCTTCTCCTTTAGCCAAACCCTAGAAAGAGAATTTCCCTGGATTCACAAATTAAATTAATTGTTATGATAAGTCACGTAATGAAAATAGGTAAAATAGTGTTCATTTTTCATACTTACGGATATGGCGAATCACCTCGTTCGGAGATGTAGAATTTGAAAGAGAATTTGTTCTGATTTCGGCCTTACTCGTCTCGCTTCGATATAAGTAGAGCTAGGTCAAAAATGCCTTGAAATGAATCCGTGTTAAGAGGAGAGAATTTGTAATTCTTTTTTCGCTGTAAATAACAGCCGATCAACAATGAGAGAATCCAAATATTTATATATTGATTTTGGCATAGGAGAAAATAATATTGCCGGAAAAAAAGTCTGTTGGGAAAACATAGCTGGATTTTAACACTTTCTAGCAAAGGAAACTTCAAAGGTGGACGCCTACCGGCGAAAAATAATAGGAATTTGGGATCATCAGATCTTGCTGAAGATCTTTCTTGTATTCAGATCTTATGTCGGTGAGTTTGGCAATCGGCTCCCCTGTTTTTTCAACCATATTCTCGTTGAAAATATCTTGAAAAGATGCAGTAGCTACCGTGCTAGCAAACTAGGCTCTAATGTCATTATAAGCATTACACTCCAACATGAAATGTTTCTCTGACTCCATTCCACAAAAGACACACATTCTCTCTTCCCATGTCTTTTATATCTTCATGTTTCACAATGAAAACGATATGAATTAGTTCTGAACTGAACTTTACTTTCATGAAAATATTAGCCCCTATAAAAGCCTTTTGTTTATCCCAATAATACCTCAACTCCTATGGGAGGGGCGACTGACAGTTTGGTAGTTTCCCTCTCTCCTGCATGTCTGTTCGGCTCCGGCATCCGTTCCATTCCTTGGCGGGGAATAATAGAATAGAATACCCTGTAGAGACGTACACGCAAGGTCGGGCCGAGCGCTGAGTTCGATGACGACTGACGTCGGGGGGTTCGAATCTGCGTGCACTATAACGCTCCGACCATTTGGTACTTTCACGAATTTCAGCGTTAGAGTTACGTCTGTGTCTGTACTTTGATCCCCGATTCTCAATTCTGAAGCAGGTATTCATGTTATTTGTGTTTCTTAAAGCTTAAAATTCAAGCTTTCTTTTTAGCACAATGTAACCATAAGGGGCCGACGGACGCCCTCGGGCGAGTGTGTATTTCGTTTCGTTATATTTGACGATTGAAGCCATCATCTTCCCTGTAATTTACAAATTACATTTTAATTGTATTATGGAAATTTAGAAACCATTTTTTGGAAGCCTTGATACCTTAGATTTTGCTACTTCTGAAATCCTTTATCAGTCATCCGGTTCTGTTTACCGCGAGTTGGTCTCGTGGACGTAATTAAAATCTTTCATTTCATTATTTACGCTGCTTTTGGCCTGCTTTTGTTGTCAGAGTCTTAGAGGGTTTCTATTACTTTTGGCCTTGGTTTATTCTATAACGGGAAACAGGGGAGAATTTTGCGCCTGGATCCTGTAAGTCTTTACTACCAGTTTGGCTGAATCCTTAACTTTTTAAGGAACCCTGTCATTTTGTATTGATTTGTTTAACATGGTTTCAGAAGGGGGTTCAGGATTCCTGTTATTGCGTAAGTCAAGATCAGTCCTTTTGGAACACCTGAAATTTCCTCCGGATATCCTGTCTACGGAAGCAATTAAGCAATCCGATTGTGAGGATTTTGATTTTGCCGATGTGTTTGGTCCTTGGCCTTCTCCGGCGTAACAGCCTCTGTCTCTGTCTGCAAATGGCAAGGGTTCTAGCTCAGGGTTTCTTGGGGTTTAGGATCCAGAGGTCATTTACAGTCGATCTCATTCTCAGGCTGGTACCTTGCTCTGACCCTGCTTAGAGTGGCAACCAAGCAAGTTAAGCAAAGAGGAAGCCTATGATAAATTAACAGAAACAGGGGTTGAGTTTCCGTCTAATACTCAAAATGACAAAATCTAGGTTATATTTTCTGAAGACTCCGATGGGGTGATTTCTTGTCAAGAAAATATTAAGAAAATTCCTGTTGAGAAGCCTGGCACAGAGGATTTTGAGCTTCTGAAGGTGGTTGGACAGGTGCTAAGGTGTTCCAAGTGAGGCGAAAGGGGACAACTGATGAGATATACGCCATGAAAGTTATGAGGAAAGATAAAATTATTACTGGGAATCATGTTGACTACATGAAAGTAGAGAGGGATATATTGATGAACATGGATCACCCTTTTATTGTTCAGCTTTGTTACTCATTTCAGGTACCTTTTCATGTAACTTCTTGGGATTTATTTCTTTACTTTCTCTCATCAAATATTCTTGAGTGCAGGCATTTGAGCATAGTTACCAGGTTCGGCCGGATTTGTATGAAATCCAGTTCGAACCGTATTTTTTGAAGTAACCGAATAAATCCGGTTTGGTTCGGCCAAATTTTTGCACAATTTTTTTTTTTTCCTTTTTTGGCATTTCTTTCCTTTTTTGGATTTTCGGTGAAGAAATCACAAGCATAGAAAAGAAATTGCCATTTTTGGAAAGGGTCCGGAAAGATGTAGCAGCAAAAACTTGCACGTGCCATAACTTTCATTCTGTGGCTCTGTTTCAAGTTCGTCTTCTGTAAAAGTGTATATTTTCTCGAGCTCTACGCATTGATGGGAATATTTTTCTTATTTTCATAAAATCCATTTTTGCACCTTTTTGGACCAAGCAACTTCTTGCAATCTTTTGAAAGAATCATTATGATGATGATGATTATGGTAGATGGATGCTTTTTTATATGATTTGTCTATATATGATGATATAAGTATACAGTAATATAAATTTATAATAATATAAGTATATATATTCCGAACCGGATTTTTCCGTATTTTTTCGAGAACTCCGAATTTTTGGATTTTTTTGCCCTTTCGAATTTAATCGGATTTCCGAACCTGGTAACTATGCATTTGAGTAATGTTTACGCAATGAAAGAATGTTTGTATATTTTGTAAAGCAGAACTATTGAAGATTAATCAGTCATCAATTATAGGAATTAAAACTAGCTAAGATTCATCTTTGAAGACATAGGGATTCATTAGGGAAAAAATAGCAAATTAAGAAGACAATAATGAATGGTAATCATCAATGTTCTACCAAGTTATGTGTAGGTGTTAATGTCAAGGTAGGGAAAGTGTTAGTGTCTAATAGCCCTCTAATCAATTTTATTTTTCAAATTTCCTATTTACAAATTGAAAATGATGATGCTTCGTTATTTTTAAAAAATGACGTCTTTATGTTAAAAATTCACCTACTTTTTGTATAAAACGCCAAGGCAATTGAATTTTTGAAAGGTTTTTACCTAAATTTAAAGCTTTAGATTTGAATAGTTTTTTTTATTTGACAAGTGTTCTAATCTTCTAAACTGTATAAGGCCTAGAAAATTTTCCCTGCCCCCCCACCAACTGCTGAAAGTATTTCTTGGGCACCAAGAGAGTATTTTTGTAAGATCGGAAATTTCAAGGTATGTGTCAATCGTCCCATTCTCTTAGGTCCTGGGGGTGTCCCTCTAAAAGTTTTTGGGATAAGGGGACATCCTAGAATCATACCCTAGCATCCGTTTGTCCCCTACCCTCTCCCCAACCCTTGTATGCGCACACTCTGTTTTGTCAATGTCTCTAACGCTCAATGATTGTGGGTGGATGTGTGTACGTGTCTCAAAATCGGTACTGCTTCCCATGGTAGCACATGAAATCATTCATATGCAAAGAAAGCAGCTTGGAAGAAACTAGCAATGGTGACTTTTAATTTAAAGGTGGCAGGATGGGATCAACTTTTTGAAAGTGTCTAAATCAAATCCCCAAAGGTTTGAGGGCTTGAGAAGTACACATACTTTATTGACGTTTTAGTGGCTTGACATTTGAAATAATTTATCTTCTGCATAAAAGTTCCAACCTCTGGGAAAATTTACTGATTGAATTTGCTAAATGCTAAACTACACCTCTAACTTCCATGTAGACACAAATGCAAAAAAGATGTTAACACGATCATTGGATTCTACTGGTTGGATCTTGTTCTATTATTTACCAGGTCACTAGGAAATGGAAATGGGTCTGTAACGTGGAAACATTGATTTTCAAAATATTCCTGGTTATGAAATGGCACAAAAGCATCCTTACTATATATATATATATATATATATATATAACACATAACACTTTTAGTCAGTAAAGGATTAATACCTAAAAAATATTGTATTCATGAAAGTGGAAGAAACTGTCCAATGAGGATGCCACCTGGGAGGATGAAGTTTTTCTTCAACAACATTTTGAGTTGATCAACGTTGAGGGAAACATTGTTTTAATGGAGACGGGCATGATAAGAGCTTAACCTATCACATGCATATATATATGTGTGGGATGACCTAAGACACACTTGTCATTAATATTTACATTCATTAGTTAGTGATTAATGTAGGTCGACTTAGCTTTAATGAATAGGTGTGGATGAAGGGTTATGGCCCTTCGTGGTTAGGTGTATATATATGGATGAGCATGGCTCTCCCAAATCATCAATTCGTGGATTATATTCTTCCTATATACTTTTGGGAGGTTGCCCCCTCAAAGTGGCTTAATAATTTATTATATATTCTGACATATTTGCTGTTATATTCAAGTAATTCCATTATATCCACTCTCTTGTATCTTCTTCACAAGGTCTGTACATTCCAATATGTTGTGGCTCCCCTTGCAAGGCACACATATAGGGAATTTAGGACACTCCTGTTGGTAGTGATCAGGGTCTCCACATTGAAAACATGAGCCTTGATTCCCTCCACCTCATCCACCTCGTCCACCTTTACAATTTCCAAAATTTCCTACATACCCTGAGTTTGTGGGGAATATGATGGAGAGCCTCCTTTGCCATGACTCTCGGTTTCGGGCGTGGCACATTCCTTTAACGAGCTTGCAAGTTGTCGTGTCATGCGTCGCATCCTCGCAAATCTTGCACCACATTAGTTTAACTCATTTTGAAAATAGCTCGTGCGCTAACTTAATAGCCTTATCGGCAGCTTGACATGTCATTCAACTTTGTGGGTTGTTGAGGCCAATTGCAGTCTTGGGCTACTGGAGAAGCCACATATCAGTCTTGAGCTGCTAAGGGAGCCAAATATCAATCTCGAGATACTAAAGGAGCCATACATTGAGTCCATGTTGTGATAAGATCACTGAACTTCTGTGGTAAGTAGATATCTCTGTTTTGAATATGAGTGCCAAGTATATAACTTTGTTATTTAAGTGTGTTCCAAGTATATAATTTTGTTATGAATCTGTGAAATGTGGCCACCTCTGATTTGAATCTTGAATATCTAGGAGTTGAATCATGTGAGATGACTCTCAATCTGTTTGAATCAATATACTCTTATTTATAAGCTATATGGACTTCTAAATAAGTCCATTATATGCGCATCTTTCTAAGATGAGGGATGTTGCTATATGTCACTCAACTCAAAAGTGAAAATTAGTTATCTGTATCATGTGCTAAGGCATATGGAGATAAACCATATAAAGCATGCGTACTAAATAGGGTAGTATAAATCTACGTGCATATGATATGATCATTATATGATAATGTAATAACCCTTTTGAGCGTTTTATCAAATATTATAAATGCAAATCTGAAATTGAAAATTGTAGCAGACTGTAGATAAAAACCAGCGACTTATACAAGCTCAAAAAGATGCCATTTTACCATGAAACACACCCAAATAGCTCGCCAATATTTTTATATGATTTTTAGAAGCTAATACAATCAACACAAACTGAAAACACACTGCTAGAAATGAAATGAACATTGAAAATTGCAGCCACAAATTAATTATGAAATATAGATATAGAAGTCTCCAAAAATCATGCAATTCAAGATTCTGGCCTTTAAAATTATGGCAAATAAGATTACAAAACCAGATTTGTCAAATTCCTTGCTAATGTTCTCAAACATTACCCTAGGTAGGTCGCTCCACCCTAGAAAAATAGTATCACTGCTGGAAATGCCAAAAAGATCTTCAAATCAGCTTCCAAGAAGATCTCACATGAGGGTTTTCGTCCCCAAGTGGTAGACTAAGGAGCAACAAGTTCTCTTTGCCAAAAGTATAGAGAAAATACGCCAAGCTAGATGCAAATGAAGTCCCTCTTCTCCTTTTATATCTTTCCTTTGGCACCAAAACTCATTTAAAAAGACCGACCTATGAATGAACCATTATAATCTTTCATTAAGCCTTATTAAAGGCATTAAACCCAACTGGCCTCATTAAGAGGGGAAAACTTTTTAAATAAGGGTTTTCGTCTTTCAAGAAGATCTCACATGAGGGTTTTCGTCCCCAAGTGGTAGACTAAGGAGCAACAAGTTCACTTTGCCAAAAGTATAGAGAAAATATGCCAAGCTAGATGCAAATGAAGTCCCTCTTCTCCTTTTATATCTTTCCTTTGGCGCCAAAACTCATTTAAAAAGACCGACCTCTTCATGAACCATTATACTCTTTCATTAAGCCTTATTAAAGGCATTAAACCCAACCGACCTCATTAAGAGGGGAAAACTCTTAAATAAATTATAAAATTTTAGAAGAATAATGCAAATGGAAGCTCAAGATTCTTCTCCGTCTTCTTCACTTCCTTGCCATGGAGAAGGAATGGCAAGAAGACCAATTAGTAGCTCTCAAATGGGAAAAAGGGACATTACAGATAAACATGATATGTGTGATATGAAGAGTAAGCATATAATGAACATCATCAAAAATTCATATGATTTAATAGCTATAATGTAACAACGTAAATCAAAGATAGGTTAACATACACTTGACTTGATACAAAAGGACCCTTTGAGACTTAGGACCCGACACCACAAGACACGATGAGGTGAGTCTGCCATGAGACTTTTGACAAAATGACCAACATGGTATAATGATGACATGACGACTTGACCAAGAGTTATGTTAGTGACAAACACATACTAAGCATAAAATCATTAGATATGTAGGAAATAATCGTTGAATGCATAAAATCATGGAGTTTAGAGCATAAACATGTCATAAAATATAGATAAAACATGTGTTAATTTAGTATGTGTGAAACAATTATGTGCTCGACAATGTATGCCAAACAAGTATGTGCCAGAGTGTGTTACAAACAAATATGGAAATCAAGTATGTGCGAGATAATTTGTGCCAAACAAGTATGTGCTAGATAATGTGCCAAACAAGTATGTGTTAGACAATGTGTGCTAGACAAGTAAATAAATCATGAAGTATATTCAGGAGCGGAGGGTCTATAGTAATCAAATAAGTAAATATGATAAATCAAAAGAGAACATAATATAAGCATTATGGAGCATGTGATGCCAATATATAGAAACAAATAGTGCAATCATCTAGTCTATCTCAATATAATATCTAGTATAAAGCACATGTGATAAGGTACAAGTCAACACAAGATATCAAGTAAACAACTTTATATCACCAAATGGATGGGTATGCGAAAGATGTAATGTTGCAATGTTTTGTGTAAGATGCCCCTAGTGTAGGCATGCTCCCGGCATGGAAGGTTTCCTTGGGTATAGGACTCAAGGAGTCACAAATCTTTCATGTATGTGTTCAGGGAAGAGGTTTATCCAGTAGCTAGCTTATGTATAACATTAAGATCTGCTGCATAGAGAAGTAGATAAGTAAAGTGCTAAAGCATGATAACTCAGTGATTGAATCTAGATAATAACAAAGCAAGTCACATACATGTCCTAATTTTGTATTTTTGGGATATTTGAATGTTTTTGTATTTACTTGAATATATGAATAAAGTTGACTATGCTAAGGGCCCTGGGCCATGGGTTGTAGACATAGAAGAATGGTTATGGGGTCCTGGGTAAATTATGACTTCCTCGACAATTACAACAAACCCTTGAAATGTGTTTCATCGTAGGGTTGTGTGTAGGTGTCAGAAAAATGAGTAGTGATGAGTCAAGTAAAGATCATAGTAGAAGAAATAGGTATGTGCAAAGGAGCTATGCACAAGAGTTCATATGGTTGGAAAGGAGTGCTATATGATTATGTTATCAAGTTTGTGATTAATAGGTGTAACTACATCATGGTGCGGATTAGGAGTCGTAGAGGTACTATCATCGTTGTCAGAAATTGAGAAGTAATCTTGGGTGGTGTAGTAACAAGAGTCATCGAGGTTAAGAGAATGTGTATTTACAAGTCACTAGTTACAAATAACTATATCAACTAGTGGCCTTTGCTACATATCGGGAGAGTGCATTGGTGTCCCATTTGGGTCACACTCACATCGCTGCTGTAGGACTATGCATCGTGCACAACCATGTAACACAGGGTAAACTCTAAGAAAAGATACTGACAAGCTTTGATTGGAATGAATCTGTATCGGTGGGTGCCATGAAATTTGTCTAAGAATGGACTCAAGTATCTGTCAAGGCTTAAGGCTAAATGAGTTGCGAAGGTGGCACTTGAGTGTGATACTATATAGGGTGAACCAAAGTGGTAATAGGTGCTGTAATAGATTGAATGGGAATTGTAACCCCTTTGTTTTTGGAAACGTACCTCAAGCACTTATGTAAAGTTGACCGAATAACCGATCCCCCATATTTATGTGCCATGCAAAGTATAGTAGCATTAGGCAGTGTTAGAAACCATGTGTCTAGTGCACCATTTTCTACTTGTAGGAGCAATTGAGTGTCCCCAAGTGGGTTTAGTCGTTTCTTATGAAGGCTACCATCCATGGGTGTCGCACAATATATGTTGTGACTTGTGTACCAATTGTTGAGAAGAATTTGTAGAGCACATGTGTAGTGAGTAAATTCATTGTTACAATGTTCAAATTCTTATGTGGATTGGGATTATCAAAGATGACTAAAGGTTGATAAGAAATTTTGTTGCGTTGTTTAAGATGCCTATCCAAATGTTGATCGATGATTTCATCAATCGTGACTGAGTGTTGAATAAGGTTATAAAGGACCAATGACTCATTGGGAATGCCTTTACTCTATAGTGAGTGTATATCAACATGATTGCAAAGGACCAAAGGTTGTCTTGACATAACATCATGCTGTAAATGAATATCCTCACGGTTGGAAGCAACCAACGACTCATCAAAAGGTCTGTTGACCGCAATGAAAGACTCTTTGACAATAATAACATCTATGAATTGAGGGTTGATGTAATACATTTCAAGGGAGGTTACCACATGGATGAGGCTGTTTACCTCATGATGCTCATAAGTAATAACATTTTCCGGTTGCAAAACCATCTCATCTATAGGTGTTCTTAGATCCACTACAACAATACATCATCATCACTGAGGTCTCGAATCTTGTTTCTTAACTTAAAGCAATTGTTGGCTATATGCCTAATGCATATATGGTATTCATAGTATGTTTTCTTATCAAAATTTGGATGTTGCAGCCTAGTTGAGTCAATCTCAGTAGGTGGGGGTAGGGCTATCAAATTATGTTCAAGGAGTGCTCACAATACTGTATGAGGAGGCTCAACCAAATGTGTACATTTGTGAAGGAGCCAAGGGCTGATGAGGTCGTAAGTATCATAAGTTGTTAATTTATTGAAGCAATTCTTCAATTTGTGATTTAGGGAATTCGTTACGTTTTGCATAAATGAGGTCCCAAACTTATGTTATCAATTGTATCAAAATCTATGGGAGAGGAAACATTAATATCAACCATTTGGTAATGTAAGTAGTCAAGCAAGGGAAGGTTTTGATAAAAACCCTAAAAGATGCAAAATGAGATTTAATCAGCTGTAAATCTGAAACCTTAAGGATGAAGAATGAAGCCCCAGGTCAGTGTAGTTCTATAGATAAACGGGTTCACCAAAATTTAATACTAATATATAGTGTGCAATAATGATAATTCAAAACCAAAATAATTATTCCAAACAGTCCTAAATTATGCTACTCTTGTTTATGTCAACATATTTACCACAATGTTTTAAAAACCATTCCGGTTCTGATTTGGTTCGATCGGCTCATTAAAAATAATTGCAGACTGTTAGAAAAATTGAACCAATGATCGGTTTTGTATAGAACCGACTGATTCAATACTAAAGCGGTCAAACAGGCTGGTTCTATACTGGACCGATCTGAACTAGTTGAGAAGAAAGTTTTACCTTATAACATTTTTTTTTTCAATTTTAGCTTTTAAGTTACTTTTTCCCAACCCTAACCCTAAAATGATGTTATATAGACCCCATTTGGAACAATGATTAAATGATCTCGTCTTCATGCAATACAATCTCCGGCTAAGGCGCAACCAATTACTGAATAGGATACCTAATACAGATCCCATTGTCTTGGATGATATCGATCCAACCTCAGAATGAGTAGAGGAGAGTCTCCTAATAGAGTTTGATCCCAATGACTTGGGGCGGATGGCTTTGGATGATGAACCACTAGTAGCACCAGACATGGCAAACACTAGTCGTGCTACTGCAACTATTGCAGATATCCGTGATGAGTCTGATGTTTTAGAGCCAAAGGAACATGATCACATTGATGAGGATGAGGATCGCATTCTTAGCAGTGGTGTTGAGTTTGATGATCGATATCAAACGTGTAGTAGCTTGTAGCATATTGGTTTTTGGACTCTATAGGTCATTTAGAGCCTCATTGTTTATGTATTTTGTGTCGGATATATAGTGCACTCGGTGTCGTTTTGCTATAATTACCCTTACATGGTATATGCATGAGAAAACTTTGCATATTTTGTCTCTAATTGTTTGTAATCATGGTTTGGAATCTTTAAAATTTCTTGTTTTCGTTAAATTGTAATATTTTATGTATTTTTTAGTAAAGTGGTTCATAAATTTTAAACCAGTCCGGTTTCGGTCCGACCCTCGGCCGATTCTGATTTTAAAACATCAATTTACCAAATACTATTAGTGACTGTACAATTAGGTTTAGGGTTTAGAAATAGAACCATGCAACCTTGCTCAAAATGTATAATAGAGTGCTAAAATTGGGGCTAGAAGTAGATCAAGGTGTCGTCAAGTTGTTTGTAAAATATGGGGTCTTGGAAATGTGCATATGATGGGTTTGTTGGAGGTCAAACAAGTTTGCGACTGAATTTATTTCTAGGGCTACTAATCTATCCTTCGGGGCTTTGAGTTGGATACTTAATTTTAGGGTCTGGTTCATTTGTCTCACAAGGTCCATTTTGTGGACTTGTTTATGTGTGAATGATGTCCTATATTGAGATATGACTCTTCACATGTAACCTAAAAAGGGTTCAATAATGGCTTGAGCTGAAATGATCTCACCATACTCCCATTGATGTGCTGAGTGCTATGGTACACACCAATACTTCGAAGAGGGATCAAGTGACACGTAGCTTTGTCAACCTATGATGAGTCGCATGTGATTTGACCATACCCCCTTTGATGTGATGAATGTTATGGTACACACCAATACTTTGAAGAGGAATTGCTGTCACCCAGAAGTTGCACCCTGATAGAGAATGGTGTGTGTACTCCCTCTCCTGTTGACAAAATTGGAACACCTCAAGGCTGAGGGTAACCTATGTCTGAGGTGAACCTCTAGAGAGGGCTAGTACCCTTGTGAACCACCTAAAAAACGAAAACTGTGACAAGGAAAAGGGAGAAGGAATTCAGGAAATGGGAAATACGGGTGATACACCAAAAATTTGATACTTGCATATAACTCTGCACACAAAGAATTTAAAGATTCACACATCTGCACAACTCTAAACTATTTTGCAAACTTAAATTCAAGGGTTTAGGAAGAATGACAGCGGCAGAGGGATTGAATTCCACGCTAAAGCAACACAATATCCTATCAAACACAATGAACAATCTGAAAACAATGATATGAGAGGGCAAAACGAACCTTTTTTTATTTAGAGGTGCAAGTACAGCAGCTGAAGATGCATATGCAAATCAGCGTCCAAGTATGTCTAATCTTTTTACAATCTAAAAAATCTGCCTATGTATACTGCTGCATCCAGAATAGCCTGCTGTCTGCATGCTTTTTTTTAAAATTTATTTTATTCATTTTTCTGATCCCTTTGGTGCATGGGACAGCAGCATGTCCTTTTTATTAATTTATCTTCTCCATCCTTGGCACCGACCACCAAAATAGACTGCTACATGTTTTAATTTTAATTAAATCCATCTTTCCCATCCTTGGCGCCACATATAGGACAACAATTGTTTTTTAATTAATTAATTTGTCTTTTATCCTTTGGCGCATGGGACAAGCCTGCAGTTATTTCATTTGTTTTTATCTTATCTTCTACCATGCATCTTCCTTTTGGCGCAAACTTCTTTGACTTGGAACAAACCCCTTTTATTATTTATTTATTTGTCTCTTCCTCACCTTTATCTTTTTGTTTTTTATTTGTTTCTTGTCTCTTCCTCATTTTCCTTTGGTTTAAAATATGGTAACATGAATCAAGTGACACGTAGCTCTTTCAACCCTATGATGAGACTCGTGTGATATAGAATAAAACAATAGAAGATGGAGCCCTTGATCTGGCCCTCACACTTGGCAATGTGCACTTGACACTTTAGTTTTGGCTTATTGATCTAGGGCAACAATTTAGATGTATCTAAAATTTGAGCAGTTGTGACAATGCTCTAACGAATAGATTGTTTAATGCTTTGAGCTCATGTCCTTCTTAGAGAGTGAAATAGAGAATCCTTAGATGAGCTTAATAGCTTGGGGTAGATGTGTTTATATAGGTGACCTTTCAAATGATTTCCCGCTCAAGCGACCCTAAAGTATCACTTAAGCCGATTAAGCTAAGTTGCACATTTGAAATATAACCGTAGTAGATGCGATAGGTTCGGGGCGGAACCTGTTTTGAACCCACAAACTTGTCCACGGTGCTGAGACAAGTGTAAGTCTGTAGACATGTTTTGTAAAGTGTGCAGTGATTTCTGATAAGTTGAGCTTGAGAATAGTTGAGGTCTAGTAGACTTAATATATGGGAAAGAGCAAGAGGGAACTTTAATTGGTCATGTGTATAAATGGGATTAATGTCAAGATAAATGCCAAATGTATATTGCCAAGTGCTCCGAACCAGATTTCCACTACTTCACAAGTGTAATCACCTAGTTTGAACAAGGTCATCCCCATGTGATTAGACTCAAGGAACTAGTATATTTTTTTTCTATCAAATTTGCCCCAAGGTTTGCACCAGACCTCGTCCATTGAGGTTACACTCAAGGTTTGCATCTCCCCTCATCCATTAAGGGCAAAGTCAAATTCACACATGGCTTGTACCTTCCATTGAGGCTTCCATCAAATTCACCAAAGACTTACACCTGCCCTCACCCGTTGAGGATATGTAGCGGACATAATTGGATTTGGATTTGCTAAGAGTCCCCTCTGATTTACTGCTTTTGCAACTAATGCACTACATCATTGCTTGTTTGTCCCCCTTTTTTATGGGTACTTGTTCTGAGCTAAATATTGCAGGAGTTCATGTTTTTCCGTATGTGATCTCGTCAGATTGCATATTACAACTAAAGGTTTGATTGTATGGACTTGTTGATGGTAGTCCAGTATATAGGTGATCATATCCATTCATTTGCATTGAAGAAAGTTCACAGCTCCAAGCATTTCTGCAACTTTGTGCAAAGGCCGTAAGCAAGCTAGGGTTCAGAGAAAAATATAACAATGTTCTAAGATTCTCAAAGTAAATTATTCTGGTCATCCAAACATGACCCTCCCTAAAATTTCCAGCAAAGCTTTTCCATAGAATGAGGGCAATAAACCAAGGGAAAACAATGATCCAGGCAATTTAATAAGAGCAATAAGAAACCAAAAATAATTCCAGCACTTACTCATGAATAGAGTAATCAACTTGGGTCTCAAAACCCCTTTATTATTTTGCCAAAGAAAAACTCCACGTACTCCTGAAATTATTATGCTTCCATTTGAAATACCTCTACAAATTATTTTGCCATCTGCCATAGTTTACGCTCAGGTGAAACACTTGGTTTTATTTTAGAGGGGCTAAACGAAATGGGCTGCCCAAGAAATTTTAACACCAAAAATGCTGATGTTGAAAATGGCTTATAAAAACCCAAAATATTTAATGAATTGAAGTGTGGATGGACTCCCAATGAAGAACTCCACTTGAATGGTTTGCATTGGATGAAACTTGCATGGGAGACGGGAGATAAGTCTTCACTTCTGCAAAAGCTTTAGACAATATAGAGTTTTGCTAAAAAATGTAGACCGAATAAAACCAATTTTGATTCATATGTTCAATTTTAACGTCCATCCATACCTGTCAAGCAACTTGGCCGTGACGGTATTTGTATAATAGTGCCATTCATATTGACATTGTGATTGGACTAAACTAGCAATGGAACATTTAGAAGGTGACATGTTAACGCTGATAGGAATTCCAAGAATTTTTAATTTTAGATGTAAAAAGAGAAGCATTGTTAACGGTATTCAGGTGGAAGTGCTGGGGTGAGTTTGACTGCACCATGAACGGATGAGGCCAGGTGGATTTAAGTGTACTCTCATAGGAGGGCAGATGCAATCTGAGGGGATTTGACTCCACCCCTAAATGGATGAAGCTAGGTGAAACTTGTCGGGTGAAGTTGGCTATAAGTTCAGCAGAATTTATATCAGATTTTGAGCTAAATTTCCTTGATTGATGAATCTAATTCCACAAGGATCATCCAGTAAAAAGAAAGAATATACATTTGACTCGGGTGCAAGTCTTGGAGTGAATTTGACTGTATATTCAATGGATGAAGCCAAGTGGATTTGAGTGTAACTTCAAAGGACGGGGCTAGAAGGATGTCTTGGTGGGAGTTGATTGTACCCTCCATGGAGGAGGCTAGGTGCAAGTCTTGGAATGAATTCGCTTATAAATTCGATGTAATAAATATAGTAGATCAATGAACCTAACATTACTGGATCATCCTGTTCAAACCAAGTGATCAACTATCCTTTTTTACAACTTTTGTAAATGTGAAAATAAATGTAGTTTAAAAGGCATGCGAAGAATTTGGTGGTAATTTTTAAAATCATAAGAACATTTATGAGTAACAAATGACAGCCCAACACCATTGCCATGAATAACACCATTGAATTAGTGGATCGAACAAGAATCATAGATCAGACAAATATTTTGTTAGAAGTTAAAATATTTGAAGTAAAAACCCACGTTTGGGGTACTAAATCCATATTTAGATGTAACAAACAGATCTTCAGCTAACTTATGAAATGGGTTCCAAATCCCATCAAAACCCTTGGAAAAGAAAAATAAATGCAATAAATCCTTCATAAACCCAGAGCGATAGAGGTCACAAATCTAAATTTTTTATAAAAAGGTAAAACAAAGGCATTAGAGCTTACCAAAGGTGTGGATTTGAAGGCATACATCTAACATGAACTTCCCCTGATTTCAACTATGGACCTTTGCAAATGTTGATTCCTGCAACATCCTCACAATTGCAAGACAATAACAAAGCATATATATATGGAAAACTGTGATTCCTTCGAACATGATCACACATATAATATTATTTAATAATTCTCTTCTTCGGGATTTTCAGTGGACAAGTATAATGGACCAAAGTAATCGGTTCTTTGTCTATAATTAACTTATAGCATCTTCTGCGTCGCTCTAAATTCTTATTCGCAATAATTGAGAATATATGAATGGATTATCAAGACCCACCCAACTATTCCTCGTTGTAAACCTTAAGTTGTTGATTGATAAGATAACATGGCACTTTCATTTGCTTTTGCTTTTCCTCTTGCTTTTGGAGGAAGTATTGTTTGACACAAATTGAGCATAAGATATATATATATATATATATATATATATATATATATATATATACAGCGAATAAAGTGCATGGTTATTATGGAATTCCATTCATACCACAAATTTGAACAGTTAGATGCCCTGGTCCTCTCTTTTGGTGTTTATACACCTAATAATGAGCAGAGTGAAAAGATTAGATCACACACTGTAATGCTATCTCTAACAAAGTGAATTGCCTGAAAGCCTTAGTATGATTATTCATCATCTTAGTTCACTTCTTATTTTATTTATTACACATTGGCTTTTGTTATAATACAAATCCCTCTTTGGCATTTGCTCCACATCTTTGTTATTGAGTAAACAAGGCTTTTGGGAAACATGTGTGCAAAACTTAATCAGGAATCTGATTGATGGAATATTGTTAAAAAAATCTTTATAAGTAGGCAATGTAGATAGATGCCCTACATTTTAGGATTTCATTCATAACACAAATTTGAACAGCTAGATGCCCTACTCTATATCCCTTAGAACCAAGTCCTTACCCCTATCATGTCTATCTACCAAATAATGAGTAGAGTGGAAGGATTATATCGCACACCTTAAAACCATCTTGAGTGAAGTGGATTGTGAGACCATTATTGTACATATGGAACAAATTTATGGCCTTAGCATGGTTATTTATCACCTCAATTCGTTTCTTATTTTTATATATGCTTGTTGGCTTTTGTTATAATACAAATCCCTCTTTTGCCTTTGCTTCACATCTCTGTTGTCGAGTAAACAAGGCTTTTGGGAAACTCATGTGCATACCTTCTTAATCAAAATATGGTTGATGAGTGTAACACCCTTGTTATGATCAACCAAATTAAGGGATTTTTTTTAAAGCATACCCTTAATATACAATCAATGCTACCAATGTTTACCACTATTATTTAGCTTACTACTAAATAATCCAACATAATAAAAATATTGATAATCCATTTAACATATAATAACCATGTGCAACTGTAAGGGTATATCTAGATCTCCACGATCTCCCTTAAGTCACTCTAACCAAGTGTGTACACTTTTGTATACTTGGTTTAACCTTTTACAATTTATGAGAACTATGTGCATTTCCTAAGTATCTACCCGGAAGACATTTATGCAACTTCCATCCGGTATCCGACATTGTTTACTTAGGGGATTGGTGATCAGACAATATAGTCAACTAATACATTGCTTTGGCCAAAGTTTCAAGCATTGCTTTGCAAGCTTAGTTCCGAGACCGCACACTAGCGTACAAAACTCTTCTGTCACGACACAACCATCTCAATACAATTATCTGGATTCCTTTTTAAAAAAAATGAACTAGCTAAGAAGAGGGAGAGTCCATTACTGGCTCATTTCCCTATATGTAAAGAATCCCATCGGTACCATCGTAGGATTCCTAAGGAAACATATGGACCATGTAATAATTACCTATCATTACGTCCTCGCTACCCTTCCTGTAGCCATCCTCAATTGGCACTAAGCTAAGATTCTAGTGAGATGACGTAGGAACATTACGCCCCAAGCTCCTTATACTTAGGTTACCTTAGTTGAGTAATGTAACTAAGTCATTCTTAGCAAGTCGTTTTAAAAGTATTATTTCCCAATACTTAATAGGTTTCCATAAGAGGGTTATAATAACTCAACGAGTTACTAACTAATATTAGTTCCTCTTGTCGTACTTTTAATAGCATAGTAATTGTCGTTAGGTGTAGGTTAACTATTTGTTTTTCATACGGAGTAATTTAAATACATTTACTTGTCATGATTAGTCCATTATTACTATAAGGTACATAAACATCTTTATTTCGTTTCCTATGTTATCCTTTTGGATTATCTATCGATATTCATTTTGCTTTGATTATTCGATCTGAATTAATGAAATAAAAAATAGTCACATAACTTAAGAAATTATCAACTTAATTAATAAATCAACTTTATAAGTAAAATATCTACATTTCCTGTTCAATAAGATAAGTCATAAGACCAGATTTTAAATAAGGGACAAATATCCTAATCTTCATTACTAATGATTTACAATAATCAACAAGAACAATACATTGGGCCACAATGCCCTTTTTAAGATGCGATCATATTTTAATCACATAATCAAATTGATTACAAATAATCCTTTTGGATTTATTTCCCAATACACTCAAGACGTAAAAACAATCACAGAACTTTTTGATTGGCCTACGAGGATGGAGCAAGAAGATCAAAATTTGTTGAGCAAAATTCTGGCAGGAAGATCTCTTCTATTTTCAGATGATTCTGATGAACTTGGATGGGGAGGCAACTTTTTAGGGAAATATGATGTAGCTTCTGGATATGAATCCCTCATTACAAGTTGCACTCATCCTCAAAAAGCCTTGTTTCAGCGTATATGAAAGCCTGAGATATGGCCTAAGGTAAGTTTCTTCCTTTGGCTTATCATTCACAGAAGGCTTTTAACCGGAGATAGGCTCTAAAAAAGAGGTTTCAGAGGACCTTTCAGATGTGCACTTTGCACTCAAGATGAGGAAACTTTGGATCATCTTTTCTTTCAATGCCCATGGATTTCTGTATTGTGGATACAATTGACTCGACTATTTAAACTTCAATGAAATAGTTTGGGAGCCCTTGCACAAATTAGTGATACTTAGAAGAAAGCAATTCCCATAGGACAAAATTTGATCCCAGCTGTTTGGAGTGGTATTTCTTTACTTCTTTGGAACACACATGGAAAGAGAGGAATTATAGAATATTTTGCCAAACTAGTAGAGAAGTAATATATGTTTGGGAAAAAAATAAAAAGCAACTTGACAGAAAGCTTCAAACGTAAAGTTTTTCTACCTGATCAACCCTTTCAAGACTGGGAGCATATCTTCCAACAACGATTATCTTTGGCTCCCAAGGAAGCCACCATGCTACGCTATCACAAGAAAAGGAAAAAGAAAAAGATGGTAGCAAATGCTACTCAAATGCAAGATGGGACGACTTATGATGGGATGATAAATACAGATGGAGCTTCTAGGGGTAATCTTGGCAGAGCAACCATGGGAGGGATTGGTTGTAATAGAGATGGAGAAGTTCATTTCCTATTTGCTGAAAACTTGGGAACCTCTACTAATAATATGGCTGAAATCAAAGCTATCTGTAGAGGAATACAAAAAGCTATTAAAATAGGATGGCAAAAGATCAAAATCCAATCGGATTCCAAAATCATGATGAACTTATTAAGTGATTCTAGTAATGGTTATCCCCCATAGTGGAGAATTGCTAAGGAGGTTTGTGAAATAAGAAATCTTCAGCAAAAGGTTCAAGAAATTCAGTTCACCCACACCCCCAAACAGAATAACAAGGTTGCTGATGGATTGGCAAATTGGGCTCTTGACAACAAGGATATCTTTTGCTACGGGTCACCTCCTCTATGGTGGTCAACAAAGATTCAAGAAGAAATCAAGAAAATCACAAACCTCGACTCTTATTAATGAATATTCATATTGTTATCTTTGTTTACAGTGCTAGAGATATGGCTAATAGCTTCCATGCTTGACATGGTAGAGTATGTAATTCAAAATTAATTTCAATATAATGGGTGATTGTTTAAAAAAAACAATCACATAATCTAATTCAAGCAGTTACTTCAAGTATGCTGACATTTTCCGCAAAATTGTAGGAGATATAGATAGATATGGATCAGTTCATATGAATTGACACAAGTTTGCATACTCTTATTCTATGCTGTAATTATAATGAAATAACAGAATAAGAGATCGGCTAAGAACTATTCTTAATCAATGAGCTATAATCGTAAAGTCCATAGTTTATATTATGAAATCTACCTTATAAACATATCTTAATGAAACTTCTTAATTATATAAAAACATTATGTCCATTGTTACTGTATAAAGCTTACTAATATGACTTAGACATTTAGACAATAATGTGGTCATTCACTGCATCACAAACATCAATTAAAGATGTAATAGGTCGCAATAACCCACCTTTCCAACTTTCCCGCTATTAATAACTAGAAAGTTAATAATGCAGGCGGTCAATAATGACAACGATCTATCTAACTCATATTTCAACAAAGTTAAACTTCATAAGGTTGCAACAATCAATCATAGCCCAATTAGAACCTCAATCAACTAAAACTAATGAAGTAATTCTATTTTAGGGACCCTTTTTGAGTTGACTACACATATATATTATCGTTGTTTACAAGAACATCTACAATTCCGTGTAAGGACTCATTTAATCATAACAGAAGTTAACCAAAATGTCTAGTCCCAAGAAGGGAGAGAGATTTCATCAATAATAAATAAATAATCATCAATTGTATTACACATATCAGAAATAAATAATAGGAGACATAAACCTTTATTCCCTTCGTGAGAATTCCCCCAACTAACTCAAAACAGTCATGCTTAGTTATCACAATAATTGAGCCATTATTCATATATATCAACAATAGTAACCCAAAAATGTCCCAAACTAAAATCATATACATATAGAATGAAAATGTCATTTCCTTCACTATTGTTAACAATCAATGGAGTTGAACCTGTTCCTAAAATTCCCAAATTCAAAAATTAAAATCAATAATAACCTAAAACATAAGTCCAGTTTATGTTTTTCCATATCCTTTCACTTTTCAAGTTTCCAAATCACCCAACAACAATACTTTGCTAGATTAGAACCATAATCCCACTATTAGCTCCGAACCAAATTAGTACTTATATTAACTATTTTCACAAGTTTTAAACCCACACAAAAACAAAGTAAATTAACTCCAATATCGTCTATGAGGGAGAGGATTCCATGAAACAACAAACAATCCATACTTTTATAAAACTAGATTCCCCCAAAACCGAACCCGATAGTTTTAAACAATAACCCAAAATCCATTTAATCCATGCACTCAACAGGGTTTGACCTCCACCATTTATTCATAACAAAAAAAAGAATGATAACAAAAATGCTTTAAGGAGCTGTAAAACTAATCAAGTTTGTTTTTATTTCACACTAACTCCTTATTTCATTTTTCAGATCTCACATAATAATCCAAAACCAAAACATATTCAAGTTACATAATTAAAATAACAACAAAGAATAAGAGTAGAAAAACCCATGCTTATGTATTTTTCCTCCAAATTTCTCTGCACTTTTCCAAGTTGAAAACTTCAAAACACTACTATTTCCATTAAATCTTTCAACAACATATTTAAATAGTAAAATGGCCATAATATCCAGAGATAACAACGATGAAATCTCCATGCAATAGTCACCAAAAAACTATTCTCCTAAAAACTCCATGCACAACCCATCAAACAGAGCTCCAAAAACAACCGAATGAAAATGAAACAATGAGATTACTTGCATGACCTAGCTTCTCAAGGAAGCTAACATTTCCCAAGGAATCCTTGCTATCCACATTAAATTCGCACCAAACCTCCTTAAATTCCATGCCACTTTGTGATTTATAACATGAAACAACCATTTAAACCATAAAACTTATTTAACATCACTACAAATATGACATGCAACTTAGGTTTTAACCTAAGTTCTATAAACTTTCAAAACCACATAACCATACATGGTGGGGTGGGTCGAATCTCCACCTCACACAATTTCATTAACCAATTAACAATGCCATGTAACAACCAAACTAAACTCCATAAACAATAACATAAGTGGTCTCATAACTGATAATATGCCAACAATGCCAAAACATATGTGTGTGTGTGTGTGTGTGTGTGTGTGTGTGTGTGTGTGTGTATTATTAATTCATTAAATCATCACCAAACACTCCTTTACTAGACAAGTATTAATGCAAACCAGTACAAACACTCATTAGCAAGGGGGGTGTTAATATCCATAACAATCATAGTTCTGAGTGCCTGGCGAAATGCCATGGTGTCTTTCTACCATTTGAAAGATCAAACTTAACTAGTAAAACCGATTCATGATACTTGTTGCCTTTGTAATGGCCAGTGGTCAATAATTATTCTGCTAAAGCAATGTCCATAAAATGGTTAAACTTTTATAACAATGATCTTAATTATTCAATAAATGAATTTAATTAAATCCAGGATGTTACAATAAGATAGTTTTAAACAATCCTTTTAAGGGAGGCATTGCAGATAGGTCTTTGCATGGGAATGGTAGGTCTATCAGCCATTTAAAAACCCACAAATATTAAAGATCTCAGGCTTAAAGAACATGCTAGTGATAAATAGGAAGATCCATCCATAATAGAATTAATGAACACACTACTGGGATCTGCCACGAGAAGGGGAAATTTGCACTAGCAGAACACTCGGGAAAAACTAAGCACTCTATCCGCATTGAGGGATCAAAGGTTGTCATGGTGGAGAGTCATTATTACAAATGTTGGTTGAGGGAGGCTGTTGAGATTGGAAAGCATACTCAAAATTTGAATAGGGAGTAGGGTTTAGGTTTGAGTCATGCTTGGAGACCCATTATTAATAATTAAAGAAGAACCCTCCACTTTAGGGAGATGCGCATTTATTGCTCTAGAGTTAATGTGTTACAATATTTCGTTAAAATTGTAACGGGTTGTTTACATTAATTTATTTCTCCTAATAATTGTTGATTCCGCTGAACCTTTACTTCTCCATGCACTCTCTCCAATAGTTCATAGTCATCAGCTATCCATCTTCTTGTGGGCAGCTTTGATCCACATGTCAAGGTGCAGTCATCCCCCATTAGTTCTCCCTGCTTAGTGGGCTTAATATAATGAGTGGCTTTGAGAGTAACATTGTGGCTTCCCATCAATAGTTTGGTAGTGTGATGTAGGTGCAGCCTGTGCTACCAGTCTCACACCTTACCTCATTGCAACACATCCTTTATCATAACTACATTCACATCCATTTGTAAGACTGATTATTATATAAACCTTTATTTTCTTCCTAATGCAACAATAAATGCTATACCGCATTTAATTCACAACCCAAACATATGGAGGGTCATAACATTAACACGTGCAGAAGCATGATCAAGTAACTATACTTATTTATGCATTTAGACATGCATCAAATATGCATGTGTAGTGATACAACATAAAGATAAAGTTTGGATGAATGATGTTATTTGCAAAAAATTGGGCACATATCAATAGTTCTGGTGTGGCATGCTTTGAAGCCTGTGCACTGCCTATTTGGATTTTATAAATCTACTTATTTTAGTAATAAAGAAAACTTAATCATTACTAGTGTGTCATGCACTGCTGATTTATTTGCTTTTTTCTTCTTGATCTATAATGTTGACTCTTTGTCAACAGATAACATGGCTGCTTCAACATACCCCCCTCCACCTCCTTTTTATAGGCTGTACAAGGACTACTTAGATAATCCAGATTCAGCACCTTCACCGCCTCCACCAGTTAAGGGTTCTTATGTGTTATATGGAGCTCCTTACACAGTAAGTTTCAGCTTTATACATTGGCATTAATGTTTTCTTTCCATAGCCAGCTTTATTTTCTCTCTATTTAAGCTTATTATGAGCCTATGGGTTAAAATTTTAGATCTGACATTTCCAATATTTGTGTTTACTTTCCATGAACACTGATGGAAATTGATGTGTTTTTACCTACTCAAGTTTGGAAAGTCAAATAGATAGATTATGTGTATTTTGTTTTCATGACTCATAGATGTTCCCGTTGGACTTTTTTGGATGATTTATTTGATGGGCCAGATCTCATGATATTCTTCCAAGCTTGGAGGAGCAAGGTGTTCGTCAACTATATCCTAAGGGGCTCAACATTGGTATGGCATTTTCCTTTGCACTCTTTATTTAAAATAATTTTCAATATCCATGATGCATAATAAGCTCCACAGCCCATACTTATTTAAAGGAGGCAAAATAGCACACTTGTGCTCTGTATCAAGTTTTGCCTTGTTCCTTTCTTTTTGAGACTGATAACAAGGACATAATGTTGGCACTCATGCACATGTCCTTTAAATTGATAGGGGCTGAGAACTAAGGTATATTTTTATCTAAGAGTACAATTCTTATAAAGTATCAATATTTGCTAATATATTGATGACTTAATCATTATATCAATTTACAAAGGAATCTAACTAGATCCATTGAGGTTTGACTTGTGCACCTAATTAGAAACATGCAAGAAATTGGCAGTAGCTGCTTTGATGGAAATCAGTAGTTAGTTCATCCTTGTAAAACTAGGATTCATAGATTGAAGAATTGTTAGCTGCGGAAGGTCCATATGCATGCATTTTAACAACAGAAGTATTTCTGACCCTTAATTCTACACATTATTCCTCGACTGCATGCTAGACCAAGTAGAAGCTGTAAGATTTTGTACTTGCAATGTTGAACGTGGATCTTCTCGATCCAAGCTACAAAATAAGAGAATGTCTATCATCCATAATTCGTGGGCCTAAGCCGCCCCGGAGACACAGTACACCATTTGGAGACACCCAGGTCTCAGTCGGAGAAGCTAATTCATGGGCCTAACTTCTTGCAATGAATGCAGGAGGATTGTCAACATTGTCAAGAAGCTGAGGGGTTGTAACTCGATAGATGGCTTGTTGGATGGCATTCTAGATGCATCAATGCACAGAGCTCTTTTCAACCAATTGTAATATGCCAGCATCAAGTCAACAGCCAATACTTGAAATACCTTAGAGAGCCCCCAAATGTGGCACAGTCACTGTTTTCCAAATACAGTGAGTCACGTAACTTTAGCAGACATCAGCGTTGCCCCTAAATTTAGAGGGACATAATCCATTATTACATGGGAAAAATGTTTATTTTCTTTTAGAATTTCTGATCATCATTTCATATAGGAATTAGAATGGGCGCAATTCAAGTACCAGCATCTAAAGTTTTCGTGGTGCAAGAGGAACCAGTAGGATAAAAACAACTGCTTTCACACAACAACTGGACTAATGAGAATGGGGGTTGTCGTGATGCATGATAGTTATGGGAAGCTACTTACATAAATACACATGCTCTACTAGTATGTAACTAAATAGTATTTCTACCAAAACATATTAAACCTTCGGTCGTACCTGCCTCCAACATCAATAGGCAGACTTGTAAGAATGGGTCCAGGAAAATCAGCTCTGATAGGATAAATGCACGAGGAATGGAAACAGGGTAGGCATCCAATGGTATTTTCTAGATTGTAGAAAAAATGTAGCCATGTACATCCAGAACTATGCATGCCACCAACCATAAAGTGACAAACATGATGCCTTGCCACCTCTTGCACCAGCACCAACAATAAGAGCCATACGTGACTCCAAAAAATTACAAATATACATTTTTATACGAACACGCAACAAGGTCATAACAATGAAAGATAACTAGATGGATCCGAAGTAGTACACTATACTGATATTTAACCAATGTTCATTAAACAGTAAAAACCTAGTTGCCTATGGCAAACATGAAAGACAATACATAATTAGCCTAGTGCAGATCTAGAAAATACGACTAGCAATTGAAGCGACCATTTAACGGTATAAATCATGCCAAATAAAAATACTTCTGATTTCTAATGACTGTTCAGATATTTAGGGACAGATTTATATAAAAAACTGAACTTATTACAGTTCCAAAATGGCCCAGAAAATCAGATCTGAAGCCTGTTATTATTCAGCTTGAAAATCTTCAAAATACACTTCAAAACTGATAAAAAGTACAGCGATCAGATTACAAAATGATGGCAATTATTTGACAAATATTTTCAGATGAAAATACCTTTGAATTCGCTGCCAAACTGTTTACAATGGACTGATCCAACTGCTGGTTGCAAATCACTGGGAAACACCTTCAAATCCCTCTTCACACATGGCTGAACTGAACCTGGAAGTTTGATGAAGAACACTAGGAATTTCTGAGTGAAATCCCCTCTCAATCTCCTGGGGTTTTCGTCCGCAAGAGATAAATTCACAAGGGTTTTCGTCCTTGGAATTTCTGGTAAAAGCTCAGAGCTCTTAGCAATGCAAAGATGATAATAAAAATCTGGATACTCCCATACAAGTCGACTTGTTTATTTAAAGGGAGATCAACCCAACTACCACCTTCAAATCGGCCAATCAAATTGTTTCATTTCCCTATGCTGGTCGCATTTTCCTTTTTGGGTTGATTGGCACATTCTCCCAAAAATGATTCCCAAGGCAAGTCGCATTTTCTCCTTTCTAATACAATTACTTTTAATTGTATTTTGACATTTTAATTTATTATTAACTTTATCATTTATTATATGTGCTTTTCATAATATTATTATTTTTTAGAAACAATAGCACCATATAATAAAAATAATAAAGTTATGTCACCCTTAAAAACTCCCCTTTGGCCGTCGGGTAGACATAAAGGGCCAAAGGTCTTTGATTTGGAAAAGGGGACATTACAGTCCTCCCTTCCCGAGATTGCTTGCCCCCAAGCAATCATAAATTGCAACTCTGCATTCTACCCGTTCCAGGATCCCAGACCAGCCGAAGCTTTTTTAAGAGCTTCATATGCACTATACAATGCTGCTCAAACACTGCAGAAAAAAACTTATGTAACTTACTTGTCATTAGTGAAACTAGCGTCCTCATGTATGCTTCGAACTTGCCGCACTCTTCATCACCTCCTTGCTGGTCCGTGCTGATATGCAGTGAAAAATCTGCATAGATGTCCTCACGAGATGATTCCTGGTCCCAAACTATCATAGACTTAGCTGCCATTTTATGGGGCAGCATGTACTTGAGTGCTCTTAAGGTGACTTGTTTCCCGTTGTGTTGGAAACTCAGCTCCATAGTTTCCACATCTTGAGTGACTCTTCCCAACGAATGAAGCCATTGCATGCCAAGAACAACATTGTTATCTTTTAAATCCATGACATAGAAATCATCACAAAGTGTATACTCATCAAAGAAAATGCTAACTTGGTTGACCTTCTTCTTGCATGGAAGAGTGAGACCTCCTGCTATATTCACATCAAAGCTTTCAAAGTTATCACATTGTAAACCTTTTTGGTCTACCAAACCTGCATCCAGGAAGTTGTGTGTAGATCCACTATCCAGTAGTGCCATGATCCTACACCCGAACATTGTGCCTTCAAACATGAATGGATTATACTTGGGTGCTCCCGAAAGATAGGTGAGTCTACCGTCATTTGCAATGCTTGGTGTTGGCTGCTCCTGTTCATCCTCGGACTCTTCATCTTCAACCTTTATGAGATGGATTTTGCCTTTCCCAAGACACCTATGCCCTGGCTCCCACGGATCATTGCAATGAAAGCATAAATTTTTCCAGCGAAGCTCACTCTTTGAAACAGTCTCCCTCTTGGGTGTAAACTCAACCTTCGAAGAAGTGGGCTGCTCTTGTTGTTTTGATTGTTCCTCCCTGATGTTCTTCCTTTGGGTCTGCACTGGAGTAGTGTCTAAGTCCAAGGCTGTCCGAATAGCCTCATGCAAAGTAGTAGGCTTAAGAGCCTTGACCAATCCTCTCAGCCTGTCATGAAGTCCTTCAATGAACAACATCACTACTCGCCTCTCAGGCATCTTTGGCACCATCATGGCTATACGTTGAAATTCGTTGATGTATGCATCAACGTGTCCACTCTGTCGAAGTTGTGCTAAGTCCCTATAGTAAAGCTCTACATCCCTGCGATCAAATCTCGCAATCAGCTTCTCACTAAATTCTTTGTATGATTGCAAAAGATCATGCCTCTGAGTGATAAGCCCATGGTGCCACCAATCATACGCTACTCCCTCAAGGTGCAACGTGGCAAATTGGATAGCCTCTTGCTCCTGCATAGGCTTGAGAGTGAGATATGTGTCGAGCTTGTGAATCCATGCTCTCGCACTAATCTTTCCATTACATCAAATGTGGAAAGGGTCACTTTGTTGGTGGCTTGCTTCAACTCCCTATTTTGCTGTTCTCTAGGCCTCTGTACCTGTCTCGCTCTCAAGCTTTCCCTCCTTTGAGCACAATACTGATGAAGGGGAAACGTAGTCCGAACCTCCTGTGGTAGGGCTCTCCACTCATCATGCGCTGCCATCACAGTATCTTGAAAGGCTATGTCTTCAAATGGCTCCTCAACTAATGGTGGTTCCTCCCTCTACAGGAATCTAGGCTGCATAGGTCGATCCGCAGTCCTCGTGGGTCTCCTTTCCTCTATATATCTCCTATCATGTGGAGGGGAGCCTCTCACGCTACCCACTTCATTAGGTACCCTACTGTGCCTTCTGTGGCTACTGGTTATGGACGTAGATCTTTTCCTTCTATCATGTCGATTTCTTGTTCTATCCATAATCAAATTCTCCATCAGTTGTCTCATAGTCTGCATCATCTCTTGATGGGAATCGATCATACCGCTGAAAAGAGCATCTGGATCAGGTCGCTCTCGTCGTGGAGGAGTGTGTGAATCCTCCCTTTTGTCCATAATTCTGGAACCACTTCCAGTATTCAGATCTGTTTGAATACGAGCCTGACTCCTTGTATAATATCGGTGTGGCCCAACTTCTGTAGGCTGCATAAAACAAACCCCAAACAAAACCCTCCAGGTGGGAGGATTGAAGCTCTAATACCACTGAAAGATCCCTAGATGGATCCTCCTTACACTATACTGATTTTTAATCAATCAAAAACAGCAAATACAGTTTTCTGTGTATTTTATATCAAGTTCCTAGTGCAGATCTGGAAAATGCGACTAGGGTTGAAGAGAGATAACGGTATAAATCATGCCAAATAAAAATACTTCTGATTTCTAATGACTGTTCAGATATTTAGGGACAGATTTATATAAAAAACTGAACTTATTACAGTCCCAAAATGGCCCAGAAAATCAGATCTGAAGCCTGTTATTATTCAGCTTGAAAATCTTCAAAATACACTTCAGAACTGATAAAAAGTACAGCGATCAGATTACAAAATGATGGCAATTATTTGAAAAATATTTTCAGATGAAAATACCTCTGAATTCGCTGCCAAACTGTTTACAATGGACTGATCCAACTGCTGGTTGCAAATCACTGGGAAACACCTTCAAATCCCTCTTCACACATGGCTGAACTGAACCTGGAAGTCTGATGAAGAACACTAGGAATTTCTGAGTGAAATCCCCTCTCAATCACCTGGGGTTTTAGTCCGCAAGAGATAAATTCACAAGGGTTTTCGTCCTTGGAATTTCTGGTAAAAGCTCAGAGCTCTTAGCAATGCAAAGATGATAATAAAAATCTGGATACTCCCATACAAGTCGACTTGTTTATTTAAAGGGAGATCAACCCAACTACCACCTTCAAATCGGCCAATCAAATTGTTTCATTTCCCTATGCTGGTCGCATTTTCCTTTTTGGGCTGATTGGCACATTCTCCCAAAAATGATTCCCAAGGCAAGGCGCATTTTCTCCTTTCTAATACAATTACTTTTAATTGTATTTTTACATTTTAATTTATTATTAACTTTATCATTTATTATATGTGCTTTTCATAATATTATTATTTTTTAGAAACAATAGCACCATATAATAAAAATAATAAAGTTATGTCACCCTTAAAAACTCCCCTTTGGCCGTCGGGTAGACATAAAGGGCCAAAGGTCTTTGATTTGGAAAAGGGGACATTACTAAAGGGTCTAGATTCTAGAGAGAGTGCCGCCATGTGCTCCACAACTGTGTATGCCACCAGCATCTGTGACACCTTGTGCCTTGCCACCTCTTGCACCAGCACCAAGAACAAGAGCCCTACTGACCCTGCCACCTCAAGTGCCTCTGATACGAACACTACCAAGGTCCCCACTCCATGAGATGAGACATCTGTTCCCATTAATGGAACGGACATGACTGCCAATGCATTCCAGCTCTGAATTGAGGAGCAATTGCTCCTGGCCCTCACACTGTATGCCTCCTGAGTTGAAGGTCCATGCATTGGTGGCATGGCAAACCAGCAAGTGGGTTTAGATAATCAAAAGTGGGTTCAGACTCCAGAGCCTACCCTTGGATGCTGGGCATAGAAACATAAGGGAAACCAAACGCAAATGATTGCGAGCAAAGGTATAGTAATCTAGCACTACCTTGCAACAAAGATCCTTTTCAATCTCAACTGCAAGCAGTTGTGCCTTCGATAGGGTATCAGGTCTTCTACTCCCACATTAACTACCTCTCTAGACTTCATGTCTTGAATGAAAATGTGGAAGAGGGGGTCCATGATAAAATGATTCTTGGAGGCCCATTTAGATGCAAGCTGAAAATTGATTGCAATTCCTTACTGGAATGGTGCAAACCAATCCCATTATACCCCAATATTACATGTATAAACCTGAGAATAGAGGCATCAAAGATATTGAATACCACCTTCAGCTCTTCAGTAGTTACCAATAATTTAGACTAAAAAGCCATGACTGGAAGGAGTATCGATGCCAGAGGAGAAGCAAATGCTGAAGCAAACATTCAAAGTATCAAGGAGCTATCATAAAAGATGGAAAAATCAAGGGAAAGTGGAAGATTAATGCCAAGACTGAGAGCCCAATGCATTCAATTACTTGGTAAGCTGCCAAATGTGGAGTGTCAGAGCATTAATGTCATCCAAATGTCCCTTATTTTTCATTAACATGAAATATTGCTTCCCTAATCCCAATATCCTTGAATTTTAAGTGACACCCAATTCACAAAGAATAAGCTCTTCTTGGCTTGGCCATGCAGAGGGCAGAACTTATTATAGATAACCAATTCCAGAGGCGCCATGATTAACTAAGAGGTTAGCTGATTTGTTGGCTTTGTGATAGACCTGTGACTATGATATACAAGTGATCTTTGTGGCCAAGGTCCAACCTTCATCTAGGACAGCACCGAGAAACCAATTCCGGCGAGAAACCTTAGACTTCGTACCAATGAGCACACAAGTTTATGACCTTCTATTAATGCAATTCCTTCTGCTTTGTTGTTTATCTCCGCCCCCAAGCTGAGATAGAAGATTGAGATACAAGTTCGCAGAAAGCATCTAAGGATACCCTAGGTCTCTGAGGGCCAGGAATGCAGTGGAAGGATCCATAAAAATTATGGATGACAATATTTAGCTTGTGGGTGGACCAACAAAACCCTTATGTTTATTCAACATGCTACCTTTCGCTTATAGGGAGGTTGTTTCTTGCTTCTTATGCATGGCAAGTGCTATGAAAGAAATATATTGGCTGATGATTATTTAAATAAAAAATATTATGCTAAATCAGTTTTGGCTTTTCATAAATAGATTCAACTGCTACTTTTTATTTTGCAGATAAAGAAATAGATGGAGGATGATGATTATCATAATTAATTATGCTAAAAACAGTTTCTTGGCTGTTAATAAATATAATCAAGTTATCAATTACTGTCTTTAGTTCTGGCATGCGTTGAGAATTGTTTTTTCACTAATGCCATAATTTTCTAACTGAAATAGCTTTCTGGTATTGTAGCCTACATAATATTTCACTTGCTACTTTGAATGAAGGGGATATTGAATAATGCCAAATGTGGCATTGTGTTGATCTCGTAATGCAGATTTTAAAAAAGAATTGAAGGCACTAAATAGGGAATTGTTGCTTCAAGTTTTGGAGCTTGCTGATGTACTAGTTGAGAGGCCATCTCAATATGCACGTAGAGTGGAGGACATAGGTTTAATATTTAAGAATATGTATCATCTTCTCAACTCTTTGCGCCCCCATCAGGTGACTTAAATTGTGCTCCTTTTAATTTTAGATCTCTTTGCCAGCCAGGGTGGTCTCTAAATATGTTGTTACCGACAAAATATGGTAAAGGGATTTTTTTAACTATGCTGCATACAAGTTCTGGCATTCATGTTGAAAACTAATATAACGTGGCCTGTATGCCATGCAAATGTGCACACGTCTTCATTTTTTCATAGTAATCTGAAGTTTGCCGGTTCTGGTCAGGCAAGACCCTCTTTGATTCACATTGTGCAGTTACAAAATGTATCATAGGTTTAATATTTAAGAATATGTATCATCTTCTCAACTCTTTGAGCCCCCATCAGGTGACTAAAATTGTGCTTCTTTTAATTTTGGATCTCTTTGCTAGCGAGGGTGATCTCTAATATGTTGTTACTAACAAAATATGGTAAAGGAATTTTTTTTACTATGCTGCATACAAGTTTTGGAGTACATGTTGAAAACTAACATAGTTTAGCTTGTATGCTGTGCAAATGTATGCACATCCTCATTTTTTTAGTAATCTGAAGCTTGCTGGTTCTGTTCAGGCAAGAGCCACTTTGATTCACATTTTGCAGTTACAAATACAACGGCGAAAGCTAGCAATTGAAGATATTCGAAGGTATGACATGGATAAGTTTGAATTGACTCTAAATTTCATTTAATAGTTAGCGGGAGTGAAATTATATGCAGGGATATGTTTGTTTGAGTTAAAAATAATAGCCAGTGGCGATCATGTGGGCGTAGAGTTATTTTCTTTGTTGTTGAAACATGGTTTGCATTTTTAGCATTCCACCATTTAATTTTTAAAAGAAATTGAGACCATACTTGTATTAAAATATATTGTTTTGGAAACATCTTTACCTCTGTTGGTCCACATAAATTTTGCATCAAATATTCATGCCATGGTTTTGATTAATCAGAGCTCAAAAACTAAAATTAAAAATACAGGATGTACACATCCAGCAACAGCAGTTGAACAGTTATTTATTACATCATGATTCTCTACAAACTTGCTTAAAGGAATTTTGGTAGCTCCATCCCCCTGCACATAAAACAAACCTTTTTTTTGTTTTGAAGGGAGAGCCTCCATGTTATTAGCACTCAATATTCAAAGGTCATATTGATTGATGAGTGTCTTATTCCACTGCAGGAGTTGGGATAGCCAACACAAATGACTTGTTTACATCTTAGCGTCTTGCCAATTTGATGACAGTTGATGCTTTGTGTTAAATTCGTATGGTTTCATGTTTCAAGGAGCTCTATTCTAGATTTATTCCGTCTGAAATACATGGTTGGAATCCAAGAGTAGCACTGTTGTTTTTCTAGGAAGCCAACAATTTGCATGGTTTGTTTGTTCTTCCTTGATCAAGGAGAGTCTTCTTCACAGTAACATTGGATATATCATGAAATGCTTGTCATTTTGAGCCTTATATTAATGATTTTCTTGTGCTAGTTACAAATATGCCCAGCCATATATTATTCTTGTCAAATATTTTTTATGGAGGGAGTAGTTATAATTTAATGGCAGCCACAATATCACTTACAGTCAGGAGGCACGTGTCTTGATTTGAAGAGTATATACCTTAAAAGGTTTAAGTAGATTTATACAATCTATGCATTATCCATTTTGAAAAAATTGTTTCAATTTGATAATGTGAACGTGATTATGGAAGGTCAATCCACACTCCAGGAAAAATGAAACTTCCAAGAGGCCGTTAGCTCAGTGGTAGAGTGCTCTAGCATGGCAGGTTCAAGATCTAGTAAGTCCATGCTTTTTAACATGATATCAGATCAGGCTAGATGAGCTCAAACTGGTTTGTGGCTTGAAGGGGGTGTTGGAAAGTCAACTCTCACTCCACTCCAAGGAAAATGGACTGTCTGAGGGTCGGTAGCTCAGTGGTAGAGCACCCCAGGATCCTGATGGGAGGTCCTAGGTTTGAGTCCTAGCTGTTTCATGCTTTTCAACATTTGAATCTACATATAATGATCATTTTTTTAATAAAAATTATTAGTTGTAAATGGGTCCAAGATTGCACTCTTTTCCTGATTCGTAATTTTTTTATAGAGAATATTCCTAAATTATTGGCTGCTTGCAAAACCATGTTACAACTTGGCCTCTAGTACAAATTCCAATGTTGTAGGTAAGTGGACAAAGTGCACTGATCCAAATTTCCAATACATGATTTTAAAAGAATCTTTATAGAGATGTATGGAGGCCAAAAGGGAAATATTAATCAAATATTGAAGCAAACACATTCTTGGCAAGCTCCGGTGTCACCGTGATCAATATTTTTGTAGTGATAAGCTGAAACTTTGGAAAAGGGTCATGAGATGTAGACAATGGAATTTATCTTCAATGTCTTGTCATCCTCAACTCCTAACAGGATACTGGTTCAAAGATGTAGAGGAGGTTAGGTGATCTAGGTGGTAGCACAAGAAATACGGCTGGCATCATTTGTAATGTCACCTTTTCAGAATTAATTGATTCTGGATACCGAAGCCTATTCTTTTTATTTTTCGTTGGCCAAGGGGAATTAAAGAGGAAAATAAATTAATTTAAGTCGTCCAAGGGTATTTTTATATATTATTTGGATAAAAGAAACTTGAATTATATTTTAATCCAAAAAGCAAAATTGGAATAAAATAATAATAAAATAAAGAACTTTTATTTTTGGGGGCACCAAAGATAGAATAATAATTAAATAAAACATTCTATTATGGGGCACCAAAGATGGAATGTGCTGCACGAGCATCAAGATCCTATTTTTAGGATGGAGAGAGGATAAACAATTTATATTGTTTATTCCTATTTTTAGGATGGGGTGCCAACATGAGAGAGAGGATAAAACAATTTTATATTGTTCTTATTTTTAGGAGGGGGCACCAACTTTGGAGAGGGCCTTGGAAGTTATAAAGACAAATTTGGGGTTTATTATTCATACATCTTGGAAATTATCAACTACTTTGTTTGCAAGTATCTTCTGCTTTTGCATCAGCAATAGAGGACGAAATCCCTCATTTGCATAGAGATTTGAGGACGGAATCCCTCACATATGAGGTTGGCAATTCCATTTAGGGTTTGTAGTGGTCATTCAAGGAAATGTTGCACTGTAGTCCAGTATGCAACACAATGATGTTGGGCAGGCTGACACATACCTAGGCAGAGCCTAAGTACTCACCTGAAGCGTGCGTAACTGTACCAGGTCCCTCCTTTGTTAGTCTTGTCAAGATGTATTCCTGCATCCATAGCTATTATAACATGCAAACATACCATAATGAGAATATCACCATGCACAATCATGACAAATCGTTAACCAAAAGGGAGCTTCATATTCATTAGAATCATTGTCTCATAGTTACATAACAACATTAGAATCCCTTGCTTTCACAAACACAATTGCACAGTCCAGAACATAGACGCGCACATACATACACAATACTTCAATCACATGGTAATCCCTATCATAATCCCCATAATAATTCTTACAAGAGATGCAACACAACTATATATATAAGGTGGGAACTTGTCTTTCATCATTTTACATGCTTTAATCTATAATAAGGCTACTCTTATACATAGCTTGCATGCTATCCTAACCTGTGCTTTCCTATAATTACGCGACATCCTTTGGTTCTCCATGCGCGGCCTGCTTTAATCTGGACGTTCCATCTTGATCCTGTGATCTATAAATAGCTTTTGCCGCCTATGCTATAGTTAGACCCGTCCTTATCTATGCGTAGTCCGTACCCCTGCATGTGCTTTATCCTGTTCTGGCCATGCCTTAGCCACACTTTTGTCTATTTATAGCTTTCCCGTGTTAACCATGCCAACCTGTGCTTTTTCCTATTTATAACCTTTCTCGGGAATCTGGGGAACTCCTAACTTTGTTGTCCCTGTGTGCGAATCTTTGCTTGTACTTTCTTCCTACCTTTGCGCACTTCTCAAACTTGGGCAAATTCTTCTTTTGTTTCCGCGTGCACCATCACACATCCTTTTGCCTTTGTGCCTGTCTTCATACTTAGTCATTTTCTTCAATCCAACATTACCCCATACTAGGTATATTGTCCATCCTTGGCAATACAAGAATCAAAGAATGAACAAAATAAAGAATCACTGTTAGAACAAAAAATTTGGGCAATTCCCCCAAACAATAGAAGGTATAAATAATGTCTACTTCCACCTGCTTTCAAAACTATGCTTATTATATTTGCAGGAGTTTGGGGAACTCTAGGCTAATGGTGGCTTCTAGCTGTTTCTATTCCTCAAGCGCAATTTCCGACCTTCCCGGTGCTGATTCAACAATGTTCGGCATTTTCTCCAGGGTCAATCCATCGGCCTTCTCTTGCAACTCCTTCACAATGATATCCCATTTAGTTGCCATACTTTCTAGGATATCTATTCTTCTCGTCACCATAGCCTGCACTTCGTCCACCCTTGCCCATACCCTGTCATGCTTGGCTTTATTAAACTTTTTCTTTTCCCCTACCTCTTCCAAAACTTTCTCGCGTGCTGCCTTGTCCCTTGTATATAATGATGCTTGTAAGTGGTCCAATTCCGCTTCATCTTCTATAAGGCATGCATCGATAATTGATTTATCTTTAAATCTACCAAAAATTTTCTCAGCCCTCGTGCGGCTTCCTTCACCTCTGCGCTTAGTTCCTCGTACTCCTTTATTCTTTTGTCAACCTTTTCTTTGTTTGCTCGCACCATTTCTTCTGTAGTTGACTCTTGCCCTTTATTTGCCCTCTCCTCTATCAATAAATGAATCAATTCTTCCAGGATATCAATCTCCTTGTTTTTATTCATCTCAGCTTCTAAAGTCACTTCTAGATAAGAACGTCCAATGTGCATAATTAATTGTGTAACTTTGGTATTTAAAACAACCAGTTGGGCTTTTGTCTTATTCAATTGTACATCTAACCTCTTATTTTTCTTGCTTAAATCTTCAAAAGTTCCTACGCGGCACGCAGTGTCGTTCCTTCATCAATGTTCCTCCGCGTCATTTCATTCACCATCTTTATTAGCATGTTGCTGGCCTGCGCATCCGATAAATGTGTAGATACCAAAATTGGGAGCTTATTCATAGGGTCTCTCTTCCCTTGTAACTCGCTGATAACATCCTAGTTAATCTCAAATTCTGGCTCCTCCATATGTGTTTGCATAGAAAACGACAACATCTTGCACATCCTTGGATGTGCTTGGGTTTTGTCAAACAGTTCCTAGCCATACAGTTCATCCGCACCTAGGGAGCTATGGAACCTCGCCCTAATGACCTTTGTGGGGTCATCAATATAAGCCACACGCCCTTGGGGGGGTGAGCTTTGCCTTTTCCTTCTTGCATGGGTTGATGACTCCGGGCCTGGTCCCACCGCGCGCTGCTCCTGTGCCAACTTAGGATCTTCCTGTTTCTCCTTCTTGTCACACTCTTGCGCGTGCTCCTCATATGGCCTCTCTTCCTATTCCTGCTCCTCTTGCTCATGTTTCTCTAGCTGCTTAGGTTGTTCTTCCTCCTCTTCATCAACAACTTGAATGATAGGAGAGCCCCTTCCTCCTTCTGAACCTTCACTCATTCCGGAAGCTTCTCCCAAGATTGGTGCTTCAGTTGGCTCTTGTGTAGGGTTGGCTTCGCGTGCTCTTTGAGTTAGGGTAGGAGGTGGGATTGGAGGGCTGGTGCACGCTGCTCTTTTCGTCTTATGCTCACTTTGATCCAATTGGTACTCCGCCTCATTTCCTTCCTCTTCTTGCTGCCGCTGTTGGACGGGCTTTGGCTTGCACTTCTTTGGTCTTTCAGCTACCCTTCTTGGTGGTGGCGCAAGATTGGTGTCGTGCATTTCAACCACCTTCCCATCCTTCAACTTGGGCTTGAGGTAGACATACACTCGGCAAGCCTTGTTCCTACTGCCAATGTCATGATGGGATTGAGGTCCATCACATTTGACTCCATTGTTTCTACATAAGGCAGCTTAGTTTCATACCCATAGGCCTTGCGGAACATGTGATAGTCCACATCTACCTTATCCGCATGAAACTTAAGCACTTGCGCATCCTTAATCTAGTTGACCGTGCTCTTGAAGTACATGGCAGTGAATGCAAATGAAAGTTTGCACCAAGGGCCCATCTCTCCATTCAGTAGCAAAAACCTTCCAAGGTAGAAATGTTGCATGACCGCAAAATCGGCCTGCCCTTCCAACTCCGTTGGCAGCTTTCTGGGTATGCGCTAATCATTTTCAAACGCGTCGTTCAACCTCTTATACCACTTGTTTAGGCGCGCCTTGGATACATTGGTGATTCCCACCTCACAAGTGTACTTGGCAAATCTTTTTGCCGGCGATTGCTGCTCCAAGGGGTGCTCCCATTCTTTTCCCTCTGGCCCATCTAACACCCCAATTTCCCAGAATACTATTAGAAGCAAGATTGACCCCCATATTATTTTTTCTCCTTTGTCATGTTGGGTTTTTGCTTCCTCCATGATGCTCTCGACGATGTACAAAGCAATGTTATACTTGGTCCCATGTGCCATCTTATGTGCAATGTGCAAAAACTTTTTGTTCACCTCAGTCCATCTCTCCGAGGCACCTAACTTGCAACTGACCAGGTGCGCAACACTTTAGTTGTAGGGTCCGCAATGTTTGTAACACTGAATGCGCGACTTCCCCTTTGGTAGTGTAATTCAGCCGATGTCTTCTCCACCGCCGTCTCGTCGTGTATATCTAGCGCAATTTCCTCGCTGCTATCACGTAGCCTAGTTACCCTGCCAATCAATTGCGCAGTAATGCGCATCCTCCCACTTGCGAAGTAAAAGAAGTCCTCATGGACTCATGACATTAACCATTTATATATGCATGTGGGCTTGCTGAAAAATGGCAATTTGAACAACAGTAGAACCCCGACACCCACCAAGGTCTTACGTACTTCGTCATATATTATAATTTGCCCTGCCATAATAAGTTGGTTTGTCTCCCCTTATGACATCATTCCTGATATCACCTTCATGTCCTGGCGTGCAGTGTTTATACTCACTGATTTTACATTTCCAGATATGTGACGTCCATGGCTTTCCAACTACCACTTCTTTTGGGTACTGCATCTCCGAGTACCAATCATCTTGGGTGTCCTCCATTGTTTTTTTGTTCTTGGGTGCCCTCTTTACTGGTGCCATTACTTTCACATGTGAATTCTTTGCTGCAAACTTAGCAAATTGCGTGCCCTAGCTTCAGGTATCCTTACCACTCAATCTCAATTATTCGCTTGGCGTTTTCCTTGGCCTTAATTTCTTACTCCTCTCGTGATTTGGACTCTGCTTGATTCTTCTCTCAAACTGTCATGCCCTAACTCTGCAAACTCCTCTCCGTTCGACCATGCAACCCTAACAAGTCCTTTGCACTTTTCTGACCCTTCTATAATTTCCACTTGTCTTTTTCTCCAAACACAAGGAGCTCTCTTGTTCTTCGCATTGATTTTTGGTTGCTTTCGTAGATCGCAATGGTTCGCTCGAGCTCTGTTACACAAGTTCTCAATTCGCAAGGTGAATTGCAAGTATCGCTCGCACTTATTTATAGGTTTTCCAATTTTTACGTGCATTAAATGGGGTTGGTGGTGGCAAGTGATGCTTTTCCGTCAAATTTTTCTTGTTTCCCGCTCTTTTCCAACCAACATTGGGTCTTTCGAGTTCTCTTCCATGCACGACATGGATAATCCTTTAGTGCGCAACTACTTCCTTAGGCTGCAAATCCTCCTACGTGCACCCTTCTACACCTGCATAACTATTCTCTAGGATATAAATCCTCTTGCGTGCGCATCTTCGCACCACACCTTTCCTGTGCCACATGCCAAGTAGTTTTCTTCCTGCACTGCCTACTTCACGTTATCTTGCCCGCAATCAAAGCAATATACCTTGTTTATCACTGCTAAGCTTCACATATACCTATTCACCTTTGAGCAAGCCAATCCATCAATGAGAAAATCACACAAATATTGCGCGCACTTGCTCATGCCATTCAAATTGAGCAAGAACACAACTTTGCCTCATTCATCGTGCGCGTACTCCCACACTCATCACGTCACCAACACGCGCGTACTCGCGCATTCATCCATTTCATGCTCTTTCTCTCCTACCCCACACCAAAAGCATGCGTGGTCCTCTGCACATCATTCTAACAAATACATCAACTTCTGCGCGCGAATGCACTTATTACAAAACAAAGGAGCAAAATAGAAATGGAAACCTAAACTAAATGGCAATACTGCCTTATTACAAGCATAAAATGAAGCTTATTTATAGTAGGGCTTCAACCTACTTCCATTAAAGTAACCAGACAATATTGTGCCATCAAGAGCTTTCAACTGACATGCCCTTGATTTTGGAATCTTGGTTAGTGTAAAGGGTCCCAACCAATGGACTTTCAATTTACCTGGGTGGCGCGCAAAGTTTGAATCATATAAAAGCACCAACACACTTACTACAAAAAACTTATTCTTAATGTGTCTGTCATGCCAAGCCTTTTGTCTTGCCTTTTCTTGTTTCTGGATCCACTTCACAATTGCACGTCATTCATCTCATTTCATCAATTTCTCAATGTGCTTTTCGACTGCTTGCTCATCAACAAGTCCTCCTACGCACGCAATATGCAGGGAGCGTAACATAAACTCAACGGGTAGCATTGCTTCTGTTCCAAACACCAGCTGAAAAGGTGTTTCTTTGTTCAACCTCTTATATGTAGTCATGTATGCCCAAAGTACAACTGAAACCTTATCATCCCAATCCTTTCTCCTACATCACAAATCTTAGTCAAAGTGTGACCCAAGATCTTGTTAAACGCTTTTGCCATTCCATTTACTTGTGGGTGGTCTTGTGTAATATCCCTCTTTTTCGAATAATTTTATTGAAGACCTTTGGCCCATTTTTGTCTACCCTATGGCTAAAGGGTGAGTCAAGGGTGACTTAAGTTTTATTAATTTTATTATATTGTGCAAAATGAAAATATAACATTATAAAATACACATATAATAAATTAATAGAGCTTAACATTAAAATAGAAATTAGAAAGTGCATTTAATAAAAAACAATTATTTTAATTGTAATTCCTAAGGGAAAATGCAACTTGCTCCATGAGGTCAAAAAAATAGAAAAGTGTGTCGAAGGCCTCATTAAAAAAATGCGACTTGGCCTAGGGAGGAGCAGTGAAGCTTATTGGATGCTTTAGAGATTATTTTGGGTCCCTTTTCCTATACAAGGGGAGGTCGACTTGCTTGTAGGTCATTCCAGATTTTTATATGATATGTTCTCTTGCATTTAAGCTCTGAGCTTTTGCAAATAATCCAAGGATGAAAACCCTTAGGATTTTCTCTCTTGTGGACGAAAACCCCAAGAGTTTTGTGAGGGATTTCCACTCAGGAATTCTCATTGGTTTAACCAGATTTTCAGTCATTTCCAGCAGTGTTTCTTTGGATAATAAAATTGCAGCAGTGTTATCATAATTTCTTCTAGTGGAGCGACTCATTCCTTGGTTGGTTGGCATTGTATTTAAGGTATTTCTGATTTGAATATTATTGCCGTATTATTTGCTGATTTTTGGGAATCAAAGCAAAGCAATTTCTGAAAATTTTAGAGGGTTTTCGGTGGTATTTTCAGTCAGTTTTAAATGCAAATTTCAAATCTTATTTGCAGTCATTAGTAACCTCTAAAAATCTGTTTTTTGATATATTTGGGCTTTTAAAAATACTACAATCAATTTGTGATCAAAATATAATTTTTTGGGTGCTAATTGTGTTGGGTTCCCATTTACCAGTAATAAATCAGATTTGCAGCAGTTGTCTTTAGATTTTGTGTTATTGCATTTGAGGTTTCATTCTTGTCCATCAAGTTTTGGATCAGATCTAGGTGGGGATCTTTCATCTTGTGATTAGCTACCATGAACTCAACTAATAATATTCTGATTGTCTCATTCAAGAAATGAGTTCCCCTTCCACTTGTAAGGCTCAATGAACAACCATACTTGTTAATGATGTTTTCCCATAGAAAACGCGCAACTGTAGCGGTTGTACAATCCTTTGTGGGCGCAACCTCTTCCCATTGCGTCAAATAGTTTGTACAAGTAATAATGTAGCTTGTGCATGTTCTACACGCAACTAGAGTTATCGGTTCAACAAAGTCAATATCCCACTTTTTGAAAGATTCTGTAAATGCTATTGGGCATAGTGGTATTTCATCCCTTTGTCTTGGCTTACCAGTTTTTTGGAAATGGTCACATGCTTTAAAAAACGTGTTTGTATCCTTATATAGTGTTTCCAACCATAATCATGCGAAGAGTATCTTACACACAGTGACATCCCCAACATAATGACATCTTGTTATTCCACCATGTGCTTATTCCATTATTACCTCACGCTCATGCCCTAACACTCATCTGTGTAATACCTCATCTCTACCCATATTATAAAGGTATCTTCCAACCAATTTATAAGGTGTAGCACGTATAGCTAGCTACTTCTTCTCCATTATCTTCCTTCCATCTGGGGAAATACCTATTCGCAAGAAAACCACTATATCCTCCAAATCTGTTGGTGCACATTGTAACCTGAACAATTGTGTATCCAACATTATATTCTCCATAATTTGTGCATCCTCACCAGAGTTGATGTGTGAAAGATGGTCTGGTCCCATGTTACTCTTATCAGGCTTCACAATCACCAAAAATTCAAACTCCTGGAACAAGAGGATCCATCTATATATGTGACACTGCAATAATGGCTTACAAACCAAATACTTAAGTATCATATGATCAATGTAAAATATGAATGGAGTTTCCAAGAGATACTTCCTGAATTTATGAAGCGCGTACACCATCAATAATGTTTTGTGCTCTGTGGTCGTGTAGTTATGTTCAGTAGGTATTAATATCCTACTCGCAAATAAAATTGGATGATCAATAATTCCCTTCACCAGGCTGCACTAACATTGCTCTAATTGTTGTCCCCGAGGTATCCACGTGTACATGGAATGGTAATTTCCATGAAGAAAAACGTAAGATGGGCACATTAGTCAATCTTTCCTTCAATGTCTTAAATTTTGTTGTTGCACATCATTCCAACAAAAAATATCTTTCACCTTTAAAAATTCTTCTATTGGTGCAACAATCTTGGCATAATGTTTGATGAACTTCCAGTAATATCATGTGTGCCTAAGAAATCTGCACACTTCACTTTGGTTAGTTGGCTCCTCTAACCCCAATATAATTGCAATCTTTGTTGGATCAACCAGAAGATCCTCTTTGCAGATTATATGGCCCAACAAAGTATCAAATGGTGTAACAAAGATACACTTTTTGATGTTCAAAGATATACTGAGCTTCCTACATCTCTTAAACATCGGCCTTAAGTAGTCATAATGGTATTTTACTAGTCCATACACTATCTAATAATCCAGATGTAGTTGAAGAAATTTATGGATGAAGTCTTAAAATTCTTACACCACTATGTGCGAAAATATTGCTAACGCATTCTTCAAACCAAAAGGTATGACCGTATATGTGAAATAACCCCATTCTATTACAAACGTCGTATTTTTTTGATCCTCACGCATAATCCTAACTTGATATCTTGAGAAACCATTTGTAAATGAATATATCTTGCACCCTTCCACTCACTCAAGAATCTCTGTAGTGAAAGTGGGGAATGGATCAATTACACAAGATGCATTTAACACCCCATAATTTATGTATATCTAGATCCATCCATCCTTCTTGATGTTTATGACCATGGGGTTGATCCATTTTGATTCCTCAATAGGTTCAATGATACCCACCTCAAGCATTTTTCGATCCCATCCTTTACCTTAACACGTAAATTAGGATTCATCCGGTATGGCCACTTGCGAACTGGTCACGCACCATCTTTTAAGTTGATCTTCATTTCCCCAGTGAAGGATGAACACCCCTCGACTCATGATAACCCCTCGAAAAAAGATCCTAGAAGTCACGCAACAATTCATTAATCTTTGCAACCTTGGATTTTGACCAATAATTGCTTCTTTAGGCACGCCATTTGTTCTAATATTTACCTTTTTGGTATTTAAGGGTAAATGGTATGCATGTTCTTGTTCATCTGTTATATCAAGGACCTCGCATTGTCCCTCTATGTGCTCCACGTTTAGGTCTTCAACTTCTTCATCGTTTATAGATATACCAACTTTCCTTTTATCCTTTTCCTTTTATACGTGCTCTAATAAATTTTCATCAGATTTTATCCATGTGCGGTTATTAGAGTGCTCTTCTGGAAGAGTCTCGCCATATAACTGAGTTATAAGATCCTCTAATTTCATGTTATCCCCCACCGTGATACACTTCATCAAATGTAGAGCATCATGTATAAGAGGGTTAAATGAAAAGTAATTGAAAGTATGGGTAATACTCGATGTCAAACTCTGCTAGTTTGTTATTTCTTATTTCAATTCAGCATGTGTGTACCATGCACAGGTGCAATCATGCAAGGTAGAATAAAAATTATGGACCCATAAAGATCATGGTAGCACATCGGGACCTCGTAGCCAATTTTCATTGCATTGTTGTATATGAAGTCGTGGGGTTGACTTCCATTCATAAGCTGTGATCTTTGAGGGGAGATTACTCTTAACAAATTTGGTAAAAAATGTGACTATGGTCTCACACCATCCTAGTAAGTTATCTCTGTGTTTGGCCCACCATCGTGTTTTTGTTTCTCTCAAAATGTATACTAACAAAATCCTTCTGTTACCCTCATTGTGCATATTTTCTTCCATCTTTCGTAAGAAAGTTTCAAGTTTCTCTTCTTCTATGTACACTAGAAGCACAATTTTTCCTAACTGCCTTAGTGTTTGGTGTCTGATTACCCTAGTCACTCAACCATGATACTTACGCCCAACCATTTCATAGGTTCTAAGTGCCCAATTTTCACATGCATGACTAGTGGTGTCACTAACTAAGTGTGTCTCTCCCCATTTGAGCACTCCTTCCTTGGTAGGCTCAGTTCTTTTTGGGTCATGTAATGCTTATGCAATCTGAGTCCAATCCATTGGAATGACTACATGTTCCTCATTATACTCAAAACTAACATAACTGTTATTAAAATACATATCAACATCATTTGAGTAGCATCAAGGTCGGCTAAGTAGTGAAGGGAAATTGTCTACCTCTACCATATCTAAAACCTCAAAATTACCCTTGAACTTTGCCCTTATATTATAATGGTGGCATCCTTCAAAAGTCGAATGGGAAGTTTCCTTGTCTTGTTTTCCATGTACAATACACTAGAGGAGGGTTGTAGTGGAGGCCTTCCCATTTTGTTCTAGGTTTCCAATGTAAGAACATTGACTTCCGCGCATGTATCAATTACAATGTTACTCGCCAACTCGCCATTGATTATCGCATCCAATGTGATTTATTTATCGTACTCTTGGTTCTAAGGTGGAAAATTTACATGAAGTATTTGTTTATCCATGTCTTGTTCCATGTTTGGGACCTTTTAGCTCAACCACTCCCCAAGCATTGGTATGATATTCTCCTATTGAAACATCCAACACACTTCCCTTAGTTCATCAAACTCCTTGTCAGGTACCTCAACATGATTCACGTGCTCTATATTTTGTGTTTGATATTTTAAACATGCCATTTCCCCTTGTAGATCCCTAATCAGGCTCATGCCCTCTTAGAGAACTTATTTTTGTTGCCCTAGATCAGGATATTTCGTTGATTATACTACCTCCTCAAGCCTAATAAGTAGTTTGGACTTCACCTGCTCCCAAACATGTGAATCTTTTGCATGTGTGGTCACCAATATTGGCTCTCTCTTAGCCACCACTAATTGTTTGGGCTTCCATTGCCCCTGTCTGACATGCTCAGCCTATATCATTTCTTCACCTCACTCATTTTTTGTTTTAATCATGTGTGTAAATAAATTTGGACGTTATTATACCTTATGTCCTTTTCCACAATAGATGCATGACAGATTCTTTCGATCACTCACGTTGATAATGATCAGGTGACCCACATGTATAGCACGTTCCCTTACTGAATCTACCTCTATGACCACCATGTCCTCTACCGCGATAGCCTCCCCAAAATCCCCCATTTCTATTTTGGTTGGTGGTATGGTTTTGATTGTCATGTGCTTGATTGCCCCTTGTACTCGTCAGGTACAATCCCATCTCATAGGCCTCATGGATCTTATCAATAAAGTGACATTGAGAGGTATTGTGCGTGTGTGTATTGTAAATCTTTTAATAACTTGATACATTTTTCTGTGTTACTTACTAAAGGAGTGGAAAATCTTGGACATCATGGTCCTTGTGGTATATTTTGTAGGCTATCAATAGTGCACATGTACTCTTGCACAGACATCTATTCTTTATATGCCCTTCCACTTCACAATATGTGCACTATATTCCACTATGTGTGTGTCATGTATTGAACTAACAGATAACTTCTCCAACTGGGTATCCATTGTTTCTATTTGTGCCTCTAAGAATGGGCTCACTCTAGTATCCAACACTTCCAACTACCTCTGCAGCACTCATGACTACTTCCAGAGCTTCACGTGGATCAATGAATGTGTTGTGCAAAAGTGCCCTCTAAAAATTTGTCAGCAGCCCACCAAAAAACCATTGTGCATGTTGGCTTTGGTGTATGTCATATGAGAGTTTTGACAACAAGGTCTTAAAATATGCATCGTATTCCTAAACACTTTCAGAAATGCCCTGCTTGATATCTTTTAACATGCTTATACTTTGTTGCTCAAATTCTGGTATGTGGAATTCTATCAGAAAGGCATTGCACAAGCTATTATAATCCACTGCAATTTTATGTGGATCATACTTCCTATACCGGCTATGTGCGGACCCCTGTAGGTTCGTCAAAAACTGACTAGCTTTCCTGTCAGAGGTTTTGATTCCCTTGGCCCTCCATAACAACTCGCACTTGTGCACATGCTCTGCTGCATCTTCTACTCCCTTGTATTTCGGTAGATTGAGCGAAGTCTCATAAAATATATGTGGTTGTTTTGGTAGTGGTTTAGGTCCTTATCCTGGATTGGTGCCTAATTCTGATCCTGAGCCTCCACTAGGATGACCTCCAGTTAGGGGAGGACCAGAGCCTCCCGAGCCTCTTGTTGCTAGAATGAATAATAGTCCTAAGGAAGAACTAGTATGCGTGGCCATAATAGAACTAAACGACAAACCAACTGTCTATCCCAGTATCCCACTAATGGGACTACTTCCACTGAGTAGCTTGACAACACTCTGTCCTAATGTTACACCTACCAGATTGCTTCCAAACAAATTTTGTTGTCCAGATACAAAAGTTTGTTGTGCTGCCATATGTGTTGCCTTTATTTGTTATACCTCTTGAGTTGATACTAATACATACCTACTTGTATCTCCATCCCAACATGGCGATCCTCTATCACTCTCTTATTCTTTTTCAATACGATGATCCTCTATATGAACTCATGAATCCTATGTACCTAACACGAGGGCTAAGGGTCTGAGGTGGTCTGGATGTGTGTTGATGTTTTCCAACTCTTTACTAGACTCGCTTCCCTTTGATGTCGAGTGGGTTCTTGTAATGCACTTTGCCAATATCATAGGGACATAGTTTTGTTGCCCCTCACTTCCTACAAGGTTCTCAACACTTCTGCTTGACCTTATTCCTCTCTACTTCAACACTTCTTCAACTGCCCTATCTTGTGCATCACTGCATTTACACAATCTTTCTTCTCTTTCCTTTTCCCTTTGGCCCAACGCTATCCTTACCAACCCCTTTCCTCATCCTTGTGAATGGTGTAGTTTTAGCCAGCCATTGGTAATTTCTCTAATCCAATTTTAACCATCGAGATCTTGGTAACAAGAGGAAGTGCGCGTAAGTATGATTAGTTTGGCTCCCGAAGAAACTAAACATCTACTTCCTCCAAGCACAAATATGTAGAGATACTATATTCCAAAGTATAGTTATTCAAAATGTCTTTCCACCAATGATCTACTGCACGAGTCCACGACACATCCAAGTCAGACAACACTTGATACTTAGTCTAATCCTAAATTTTCTTACGTCTAATCCTATTCCTTGGTTTTGCGCATACATTGCTAACCATTCATATAATTCCCATGGAAAGATGTTGAAAAATGTCTCATACAACAAATCATAGAGGTTTTCTTTGACCCATTTACATGGATTGAAATTAGTACTACTAATTTACCATTACAAAAATTCCTCTTCACCTTTTTGTATCCACCATTCAATACTCTCTAGAGACAACCAAAACATAATCGGTGCCCCATATCTTGAGAGCATGAATGAAAGAAGGTCCCAATAATGGAACCAAAATGTCACACCACAATCTAGTGTGTAACATAATATTGTCAGGCGTGCTGACACATCACCTAGGTAGAGCCTAAGTACTCACCCAAAGTGCACACAACTCTACCAGGTCCCTCCTTTGTTAGACTATCGAGATGTATTCCTGCATTCACAATTGCTAAACATGCAACCATACCATAATGGAAATATCAAACTATGGTAACATTTACAACCATGACATATCATTAACCAAAAGGTGGCTTCGTATTCATTAGAATCATTGTTTCATAACTACATAACATAGATGTGCAGTTCAAAACATAGATGCACACACACATCTAACTTTACTACTACTCACATGCACTAGTAACTCTCATCCACACACCTCAACCATTTACAAAGATGTAAAACAACTATATATATAGGGTGTGAACTTGTCCTTCACCCCTTTACATGCTTTAATCTATAATTATACTACTACTATACATAGCTTGCATGATTTCCTAACCTGCACTTTCCTATAATTAGGTCATCTTGTGGTTCCCCATTTACGGCATATTTTAATCTAAAAGTTCCATCTTTATCCCGTGAGCTATAAATAGCTTATGTTGCTTATGCTATAATCACACCTATCCTTGTTTATATGTAGTTTATGTCTATTATTATCCCTATATGTGCTTTATCCTATTCTGGTTGTGCCTTGTCCGTGATTTTTTCGTGTTGGCCATGCTAACATGTGTTTTTTCCTATTTATAGCTTGTCTTGCAGTTTTAGTTAACTCTTGATTCCACCATCCTGGTGCGTAACCCTTCGCACATGCTTTCTTCATACCTCTGTGTGCACCTTCATGCACCTCTTTAACTTTTTCAAATTCTCCTTTCGTGCTTTCATGCACACCCTCACGCATCCTTCTTCCTTTGCACATGTCTTCATACTTAGTGCTTGTATCTTTCATCTATCTTTTCATTTAGAATATCAATTGGATATTACATCGTCTGATGTGTTTTCCTAGGAAACATTAGTTTGCTTAAACTAGTGTTGATCCCAATGCAAACACCATAGCTAGCACCAGATAATGGCAGCAATTGCACATGTTAGCAACAGTCCTGGCATATGGCACCAAAGCTCCAAAATAAGGTGAAGAAGTCAAATGGTCAGAAGATAAACATTTCAGTTCCTGCTATAATTCCTTTTGTCTTTTGTGAGAGTAAATGGATAAATATTTATAACGAGTCACGGAGTTTCGCCTTCTATTCTAGAAGTTGTATCATGCACATTTACACTGGTCAGACAGATTTCTGTGCATAACTAGTAAGATGATTGAATTTTCTCTACAATAGTTGGTACAAAGAAAAACTTAAAATTTGATTATTGATGATGCCCCACTCTTAGCCATACACCATTGGATGGTTAATTTGAGGATAGAGAGACTGGTCACCAAACGGTGCTACCTTTCCTATTGTTTATGATGTAGCCATGTTGGATGTTTTTGATGTTCTACTTAAACAATTGTGGAATCATCATTGTGTATACGAATCAAGAACTGGAATTATCATCATTGATGTTGGAGATTATTGTTATAGTATTTTAGAGTTAATTCCTGCTACCAAAGTTTTCTTGACTAGTGCAAAACAGTCTCTTAAATTGATCAGCCAAAGCAGGACATTCACTTTCTTGGAGATGAGACCAGAAGGAGAAAAGAAGTCTGCCTTCACAATGACGTGCACAAGCGCTCAGTGAACACAAATGAAGTAGATGGACCCAATTTTTTTGGCAAAGTACGGTGGCATTTTCCTAACACTCTGTATCGCTACTCTCTCATGGATAAGATCAGATTAAGCGTTGGATTCAAGACTTGATATATAGACATATTAGGACTAATGGTTTCCCTTTTGGTTGCTATATTGTGTTAGTGTTAAAGAAGGATGGCACATAGTGACTTTGCATTGACTACAAAGCTATGAACAAAATCAATTTGAAGGAGAGATATCTGATTTTTGAGAATTGAAAATGCATTGGGGGACCCTCTCTTAGGTACAATGTATTTCGCCATGCTAGCTCTTAAAGCAGGCTATCATCAAGTATCCATCAATCCTGTGATGTATAGAAAAGTTAAAACTGCATTCAAGGAAATGTAGAATTCTTTGAATGATTAATCATGCCCTTCAGCTTGATCAATGCACTTGCAACGCCTTGTCATGATTATAATATGGCCATTTTCAGTGCGATTGAAGAGTTCATTGAGCAACATGTTCGAAGTGTCTCCAATCTCAGCGGAGTTCCAGCAACGCTATGGGGCACTGATAAGGAAAGCAAAATGACCATTGATCAGTTGGAGAAGACTGACACTGCCCACATGACAACTTTGGCAATGTTCAAATCCTGGCAGAACATCAAATACAACATCGACAAAGCTGCCAAGAAGTAGTTGAAGGTGCTTTAGCTGTTCTTGTACGTTTTTGTTGCTGTTTTTTTGCGGTCTTTTTGCTACTTTATTGCAGAGTTTTTGCTGTTTTTGTTTTGATGGGGTAGCTGTTTTTTGGCTACTTTGGACTTCATTGTCACACTTGGATTCTAATCCTTTTTATTCCGGTTTTAATTCCTATTCTGGCTCCTAGGCCCTCTTTTGTTCATAAGGGTATAGTCCCTTTCAAAAAACTATTTGCCAATAATAAAAAAAAAAAATGCACTTGCAACTTTCATGAGGATGATGAATGATGTTTTTCACTCCATTGATTCTTTTATTGCCTATATGTGTGATATTGACTTTCAATAATATATGGGAGGAACATTTGGAACCATGTTCAACAGTCCCTAAGCCTTGCGCCAACATAAGTTGTATGCTGATTTGGAGAGAGGTTGTTTTTCATTGGAGCAGAATTTATACTTCATATGCATTGTTAATAAAGATGTTCATGTTATCATATCAGATTTAATACGTCAGATGCGTCAGATGCATTGTTGATAAAGATGTTCATGTTAAGCTAGGATATTTAATACTTGCAGATATGGGAATATTTGTACCATGTTCAAGAGGTTCTCTAAACTTTGCACCATGAGAATTTGGAGAAGTGTTTTTCTTTGGCCGTGGAGCAAATTTAATGCTTTGGATGCATTGTTGATGAAGATGTTTTTGACAATCATGGACACAAGACTTCAACACAATCAAATTTGTGTTAGATTTAGAGTTTACTTAGACATCACATATTGAAAGCTGGTACGCCAGTCCTTGACTGCTACTTGCCAAAGGATCTAGTCTACCACCTTGGAGACTAATGGACAAAGAAGTGAAGCATGCGAGAACTAGAATTGCGACGCACATCCAGTGAATTAGCTAAACATGTTGGAATAAAGTAAATATTGGCAGTGTTGAATAATTTATTCGCCGTATCTTTACAAGAAATGCAGTAAGATGCATCGAAACTTCCACAGCTTGCAGCATAGCTAAATCTACAGGAAACCCCTTTTAAGGGTGGTTTTAGGTTTCAAACTCTCGTGCATGTTGACATAGCTTACTTACGCCGACCACGAGATAAATCTTTTTTAGATCAGAAAGGCATTAATAAAGCAACTGATTTAATGAGTGGAAACAAAAATAGTGTTCATGATAACCTCGAGAAGATTAGCACCAAATACAAGCAAACACTATGGCCACAATTAGACACTTGCAAAATGAATGGCTTAGATGCTCTTCATAGGGCGACCATACCTCTTTGTTCTGGACCATGTACCATCATCAAGCAGGCTGGATATAACATCTCAGAGCTTAATCTTCCACCTTTGTTCGGTTTGCATCTTATTTTTTAATGCCTCGGGAATTTCTATTTTCCATGGATTAAAGTCTAAACCTCTACTGCAATATAGCAACACAAACTAGGGGAGTTGAATTGTGATTGCAATGTACCTACCAAAGTGGACTAGATTGTGAATATGAAGATCAAACACATTAGAAATTGTTCCTATAGTCAATAAAGTTTTGAAAGTGGGTCAAATCACTTACCAAGGGAAATGGCTTATCAAAGCACAAGTTGAGAATTTTTTTTTTCCCGCTCTTGGTCTCTCTTGTTGGAGCAATGGAAGCCATTGCTTTTTAAGGAGCGATTGATTTAGGTGGAAACATGAGAACTAGTGCCATTTTGAAACATTTGCACTAGTCTCTCGAGGTGGTCGCCAAAGCTTGACAACAACATTGAGAAGTCCAACCGTTAAAATGTGAAATGTTTGCATTCCTACAATAGTGGCCTTTCGTCTTTGTTGACATTAAATGAATAAACATGCATCGTGTTTGGGAGGGTCTGACCTTGTATTCTAGAATTATTATTCACTTCTACATATATTCACATGGTTTTTTGTAAATTGGTAAAATAATGGAACCCTACTCTAGAGTTTATATCTTTGTGCTCTTGTTGATGAATGGTTATGTCTAAATGGTTTCCAAATACATTTCTTGATCTTGCTGTCTTTGTTAATGCCCTCTAATTGTTTTAAAGTTTAAACCCCTCGTGTTTGATTATTATGTGTTTCCATGAACACCTAGAATGTAAAAAGTTTGAGACGCTAGATAATATGAGTCTCAATTTAAATGGCTTTTGCATTGCAGGAGGAGGGAGGAGGCCCAACAATTGCTTAGGGAATCACATGCCACTCTAGAAAGTCATTTTTCTTGAGGAAACTATTAATTATTAAACCAAGGCAATCTTTCTAGCTTGTTTTTTTCTCAAAGGCCTTTTTTTTTGGCTTCTCATAACTAGATGAGCCAATTGAAAAACAAATTTAAATATTAGGTCTTTCATTGATAATACATTTGGATCGACTAATTTGCCAAAATTTAAAATAAAATTATAGATTTTATATGTTACATAGTTATATTATTGCATCTTCTAAGCTACAAAATACATAGAAAAAAGTATTTTCTTAATCTATAGTGATGGATTTTAGTCTTCTAAAGCAAGGGACATAATTTTGATCTATTGTATTTGAGATGTTTGTGTTTATGAGCACCGATATGTAAATTTAAGTTTGCATCGGATGGAAATAACTTGTTAATTTTTCTTATGCAAGCAAGTAAATGTTTTACATTCTCTTCTAAGTTGGTGCTAGGCACGAAGATATTATTTTACATTGAATATGTGATATAACAAGATCTTGGAAATTCCCAGAACAATCATGTATTACTATCATAAACATAAGTTAAGAGAAGTTTTTGAAATAGGGAGGCACACACTTAACTTGAATAGGGTTGAAGGGGTGGGTCTCAATCTTCCCTAGAGAGCCATAGCCAATATTTTAAAGATTAAATTGTGTAAAGGTGGGGGGAATTGTCTATAGGTCTAGGTAATTATCTATTTTTTGTGAAACACATTAGCAATATAGTAAAGGTTCTTAATTCTTATTCAAACTAAAGCGTATACCGTCCAAATTCAATGGGGTCTTGTGTTTCATTATTGTTGATATGTTGAGTGGTTCATTCTCAACATTTAAGCATGAGATTGGTTCCTATTTATAAGGAAGGCTTCATTTTTTAAATATTTCAATGATGGCAAATTTATTATTAATGAGTATTCAAATGACTCTCTATTGTATTAAAATTAATTTATTGTGTTTGTGGAGACACAATGGTGTTGCATGGAAACATTTTATACACGGAGCCTCTATTTGTTGTTCATTCATGAGTTTTCTTCGTGATGAAGAGATTTAAATTGTCTAATAATAACCATGTATCAGTTTATTTTAATTTCATTTCTATTATTATTCTATCCAAAGATGCGATACGATATTTTTAATAAATAGAAATTATTCATATAGTGAAATATGAATAAGGGTTACAACATGATTGAGGCTACAAATGCATAAAAATTAAAAAATCTCCAACTAAGCAATAAATAGTCTACACATGTGATACAATCTTGACATGTCATAGTCTACACATGTGATACAATCTTGACATGTCATAGTCTACACATTATTCCTAGTTGGCCCTCTCTAGCTAATGGTTGATATTTATTTGTGTTAACAACAATTGAGATTTATGCATGTTTTAGAATTCAAATATTGGAATTTCCTTTGTTTTTAGAATAATACGAAAAAAGTTGAGTGGAATGACCGTCTATTGATTTAATTTGATTTTTTCAATGCATTAAATCCTCCATATTCCCACATGGTGGACCCTCTCTAGCATATGGTGGTTCTTTATATGTCGATAATGAAGTTAATAGTTATACCCTAATAAAGGGGTGGGAAGATTCAAGGAAAATCCTTGAAGTTGGAAACCACCCAGTGTTTGATGGGGCTACAAGAGGTTATTTACAATCATAAAGAGGCATTGTTTGAGATGAAGAGGGGAGAGAAAAGTTTGCCTAAAATGAGGACCTTGTCATCTCAATTAACAACTTAGCCAATAGAAAAGCTTTAATTAAAGGTGTGGAAATTGCAAGTCAAGAGGATTAAAAGTTATTATCATTGAAGGTGATTTTCAAATTATTTGGCGATGGACTCAACAAAGGTAGAACCCAAAAATTGGTTAATTGATAGACTATCAAAAGTGTGAGTTTTTGGGCTTCATTTTTTCTTTAACAACTTGATGAATGCATATACCATTTTTGACAATTAGGGAATAAGGTTAACTATTAGGCTAATTGTAGCATTTGGGTAAAATGCACCACCATGTTTAATAATCATAAAGATTTGGTTGATAAACAATTTAACCTTTTAATCGGTAGTGATGGTCCCTAGGTGGTAATCACATGAACTCTTGTTGGTGTACTCCCTTCATTCTCTCATAAATATCTATTGCACAACTCGTGGAAAAAATTACAACAAATGTTGTTGGATGCCTTATGAAGAGAGTGGACTTACAAAAAGCTAAAAACAATGTTTTGGTTCATTGCTCTTGTGGTTGATGAAGGAAGTCTTTTGTTAAACAATTATGTCATCCTTATGTTGTTATGATATAGTAAGATTACAAACCCTACTATTTTCTTTAGCAGTGTATTCGTTTAAAGACATTTACAAAAAACCAGCCTTCAAGCTACTTCTGTTGTCTTTGCCCTTGTTCTAATTATGACCACACCATTTAAACTCAATGCAGGTTGATTGGAAAAACCCTAGTGAGAAGGTTGGTGATGCTGAGGATAATGGGCCACATGTGATTTATTATGACCTTGACTATGTTATTGATGAATATGCAATCTTAGTGGACTTGAAGAAATTGAAAAATTATGGAATATTGGTGGAAGATAACAATAGGATAACAATTGAAGGGCATGCCAAATGATCCAAGGTTTTCATGGAAGCATTTACTAGACAATTTGAAACCTAGCTTGAAACTTAATGAAAGGAAATAACATGATCAAAGAGTTCTTAAATGCAATGTCTTACAATGATCAATCTAAGCTTTGTTTGAATACTATGAAGGTTTTCTACTTTTTGGTTGCTCAAAATGTGCTTACGAACTCCAAAAACATGTGCAATCGTTAATGATGTCTCAAATTAGGTTTGGAATGATGTTTTAGATGGAGATGCAATTGCAATTGTAAAGAGAGTGCATCAAACAATGTCTTATCAATGTGAGATTTTGAAAGGACTATATTCTTCCAATAAAATTCCACCAATCCCTATTCTCTCTAAACTAGCTAACATTATTGAGGGTGATTGTTTTTTTGAGGTAAACAAGTCATGCATGAGTATATCTACTGTTAACTCACAACATGGTGGGGAGGGTAATTAGTTATAAGGTGGGCAATGGCCGATGTTGTTGGATGCCACCACCATGTTGGTGGAGTCCTTTGATGAGGATGCAACTTTATAACTCTATTTTTGACAATGGGTTAAGGTTCCAATTTCAATATTTATGTTATAGTGGCAAAGACAAATGGTTTTGATGATGCTATGGTTTGTGTGAATTGATTATTCAATTTTATAGGGCTATGGAAAATTAGGTTTGAGATGCCACAATTTGTGTAAGATGATAATTTAGTTTTTACAAGGCCATGGCAAAATTGGTTTTGATGTTGTATGTGGGAAGATATTTCAACTACTATTGACTTGTAGATCCGTTCTCAGTTGGAGGACAACTAATGAATTATGTCAATTATTTTGGTATATAATTCACCTGGCCTTCTTCTCAATACTTCTTATGATGCATAATGCTTGTATGGGGATGTTGCTAGTTGACATAATAGCATTCAAAGGGGTATATATAATGGGGTTTCATTAGTTGATTGATAATATGATTGCCTTCCAAGGGATTGTGAGGGGTGGAGACATCATGGCTTCGTTAATCTATTATTGAAGAACTCTTTCTTGTTGCTAATAAATATTACTAACTGATTTTGTGTATGCCAAACTATAATATGATATGTTGTAAAAACCAATATTATAAAATAAAGCCAATTTTTTGTTGTATATCTTTCCTTTGTAGCATTTTCTATGTTTTGGAGTAAACATCTTGATTATGATCCAATCATAGCTATGAAATTTGGTTTTTCACCAGTTACATTTGTTTTCACACATTTTAAGGGACATTGGGGTCTCTCTTTTTATATTTATTTATTGTTCCATTTTAAAAGCATGTTTAATGAGAGGCAAATATTTATGTATGAACATAATTATTGATTCATCAATTAAACAATACCAATTTTGACGGAAAATCAAATGTAGACCACAAGCTTAATATTTGTATTTTACTTGATTCTATAATACGGTGGTGGTTTATGGTTCTATCCCATATCAAGGATTGCATTGCTTTAGGTTTCTGATATTAACATTAAATAAAAAAGTCTAATTTATAAAATTTCTTTTAATTAATAAACTAATGAACTATATACAACATTTGGCTATTCATATCCTTTGCCATTTTACCCAACATTCATCAAAGTTTGGTATCCATATTAGACTTCAATCAAAGTATGATATTATATTCATCACATTAAAAAGCAGTGGAATCGTTCCGAATTTTGGAAACCATAATAATGTTTGATAGTATTGCTTTTTTACAAAGCAATATGAAGTTCTCACTTCTTAGTTATGAACTTTACAAGTGAAGCACTTCACTAAGTGCATGGACATGTGAAAGATTGGACTCTTGCAAATCACATGATATAACTAGTTTTATTCTTAATTGTAAGATGTATGTACTTTAAACAGTATATCTCTGTCAAATTAATAGACATTATTAGAGTTCATGTCAACTTCAAGGAATAAACCCAACCTTTTTCTTACATATGCAAATTCATGCAAGATGTTGGTGAGGTCAATTCTTATAGATAATCGTGGATGTATTTAGAACAAAGTACCCATGTCAGATTATAGTTTCTTTAGAAATGTCCGAGATCCAAAAGTTCTAGATTTTTTCTAAGGAGTTCCCCTTTAAATCAGACGTTTGTAGTAACTACAAAAATGCTCAAAAGGGCCTTGAAATGCAAATAATAAGATAAATCAAAATTCCTAAAATTTAGAAAATCAAAACACTATGTTTTAGTTAGTTCCACTTCACAATATATTGATTTACAATAAACCCTATTTATTTATTGTGGTACAATATTTATGTGGCTTTTCATATTTTTTGGGAATATAATTTCATTTTCTATTCTAATCTTTATTATTGGATTTCATGTTTTTGCAGTGTGGTTGATTTGGAGGCAATAGTTTTTGATTAGATAATTAGTGATTTAGCTTGTGTTGGTATGGGTTTACTCCAACTCGTCGTATATGTATTAAAATCACTCAATCCATCAAATGTTTTATTAGAGTCGCATAATTATCTTTACTTGGTCATTCGTACCTTTCTAGAGTGTCAATTATTTATCTTTAGCCTTTGGTTCGACTAGTGTAATGCAAATAAATTAATTATATTCGATTAAGCATTGAAAATACATGTAAAATACACTACATATATAGTTGTTTACACCCAAAAAATATATGTATGAGATTTATTACGTAAGAATATAACGAATGTTACAGGTTGATTATTTTGAATAAATTGACAACATTAACCATACAATTCAATGCAAAAATTTTAATGCTTACAACTATGATAAAACAATATAATGATTGCTCAAAACAAAAGAAGAGATAAGTACTACAAAAAAGATACAAAAGTGTTATGGGCATGCAGATTGGGTGAGAAGGCTATTCTGAATCTAGAAATGCTTCGTATTTGAATCTAGAATTATGAAATGTTCTTTTGTAGGACCGTACAACTTACTTTGGGGCGTAGTATGGTTTTGACACGCTCTTGTACGGTTTTAGACCTATGCACAATGGGGTTCGGTAACTCTGCTTGCCTAGAAAGGAGTATCGCTAGTAACTGTTAAGGCTCACATAACTTTGGCACCACCTGTAATGACCTACAACAAATAGAAATCCTAGATACCTGCAACAAATTTGATAAATGATATTATATAAAAAAGGAGAAATATGTGTGTGAGTGAGGCTGGACTAACCTTGGTGGTCAACTCATGTTGAATCAATCCAAGTGTTGCACTACATCCCCTTAATTAGAAGCAAGCGCCATGTAATTCTCCTAGTTTTGGTGCAAGTAGCATATGCAATCTAAGCCAACCCAACATACCCTCATGTCTATTGACTCAAATATAGTGGGATAACTATAGAGTAGAAAATATACCCAACATGGTCTAATAGTGTGATGTGGTGTGCTTCAGATGATTAAACTAATCTCTCTTTATCCTTTAAAGACCTTCGAAAATGTGTGGAGTGACTTGTTCTAGCTAAGACATGGATCTAGGACCTTTGCATGCTTAATAATGGAGGACGATAGACTCTTGAACCTTTTTTGAGTGCTTCAAATGCTTAGACTAATCACTTGAACCATGTTTGAGTGCTGTAGATGCTTATGACCTTTGCATGCTTAATAATGGAAAAAGATAGACTCTTGAATCTTGTTTGAGTGAATTGCTCTAGCTAAGACATGGGCCTAAGACCTTTCCATACTTAATAATGGAGGATGATAGACTCTTGAACCTTGTTTGAGTGCTTCAAACTTATGTGGTGGTTGCTTTATCCGATGTGCAACTACTTTAGGAAGATTTAGAAGAGAGTTGAGTGATTTAATGTTGATATTTATCAATAGGATCTTATGAGAATTTTAGGCGAGTTATAAAGTGCAACTGAATTGCTTATATAGGCTTCCATATAGGTTAGATATTCACGTTATGGCTGACCTAGGGAAGATTAACTGACTCACATAAGGGTTTTAAATTAGAAAAAGAGTCATTAAATGAGAGGGTTTGAGGTTGTATAGATGGTCCCAAACCGTAGTACGACCTGACATTGTTTTATATGGTCTTGGATAGGAAATTAATGATAATAGAACCAAAGTATGAGAAATATGCATGGGGTTAGATTATTGCTTTGGTTAATTGATGTTTCCTCAAATGAATGATAGAGAGGTGTGTGAATATTACAAAAGCATGGGAGAGAGACATAAAGATACTTCAATTGAGCTTAGCATGTGAGCATTTGTCTTAACATAAGAACAAAACCAACCTTGTCATTTCTAAAAAGATAAGCTACCGTATTTGAGTGTCTACACTAGACCCCCCTTTAAGTGTGGCATTGCGAATTGCACGTACTTAACGGAAAAACATACCTGAGTGCTCACACACACTTTGGTATTTCCTCTATTGTTGTTGTCCTTTGTGTTGGTGTTGGCACATTCCATGGTGAAACCTACAACACAAAGTGTAGTTAGTGTCTATAGAATAAATTGATATGTAACTCAAATATAAATAATTCCTATACCTTTGAAAATTTGAAATTGTGAATAGTAAAGTAGATAAATGTAAAACATTAAAAGAATACACCTGTTCATTTTGCGGAGGGAGGATCTCACGTTCTTGTACTTGGAGATTCATGATTTGTTGTTGAGTTATCGAAGGATAAGGGGTCATTAATGATTAGCCCCCAATTTTCACCAAATATGAAGCCATAGTAGGAAGGAGTTGAGTATGCACAACCCAAAATCGAAGAGGAGAGATACCAAAGAACCTCTGTTAAGAGGGGGAAGAATAATGTACATAGAGTCTATAACCAACTTAATATCTTCCCACACAAATAGAAAGAGGAAAGGACAGACCAACCTATGAAGCTTTAATCACCTCGATATATTCCAAACACCATAGACCAGCACTTATGGAGATAGATCTAGGCCCAAATTTATAAATATAACACAATGCCAGAAAATGAATGGATGACCCATGTCCCAATACTTCCTGTTGTACAAATGAGTTTGATTATGTAAATGTTGAATAATGTGAAGGATAAGAGGGGAACCATGTACCCAAACCTTGTTTCTATAATTGTATTCAAGTAATGTAATGGAGAAGGAATGAAGTGCTCATGCCCCCTGTATTTTTCTTTGAACTATGTCATATGTATCAAAGTATATATCAGAAGTCTGTAAATGCCTGTAAAAATATGAGAATGTTGGAATTAACTATAAATTTTCTCCCGAGACAAATTTTTCTAATAATGCCATAATTTAGCATTTTTTTTTCCTTTAGTGGATGGTTCTACTCTAGTGTATATTCTGCCACTTTTCTATATCTGTTAATGTTTTTAGGATCTATACCTTGTGAAAACCTATGTTTATGTCCTGTACTCTACATGTACCAATTAAAGATGTATAACTTACCTCGTTGAATGCCCCCTCTTTTGAGGTAAATATAATAAATCATTTGAGCACGTGGCTCAAAAAAAATGATGTGTAACCCTCTCAGATAAATTTGATAATATATGTAGGAGCACATGGAGAGTTGCAATGGTGGCCACTATAAGGATCATGTTTCTAAAAAAGGGGTGTGCATGGTGGAGATTGAGGTGCACATAGAAAGTAATTTGTAAAAAATAACAAGTAATTATAGTAATATTTGATTTGATTTAAATTGAATTAAATCTTAATTTCAGAGTAACTACTGTAACTAATGATATTGAAATGATAAACTACAGTAATGTCAAACAAGCAATAAGCATGCAACAATGTGAAACCATAATCAAATGAGAGAGGGGAGGTGACTTAGCTAATTGTGTACAACCTGGGAGTGATCTGGACTGAGTAATTGCTAGAATAGGTAAGAAATATTGCCGCAAAGGCTCACTGAGGGTTCTCAAACTCAAAACTACACAGGACATAAGCGCCCACATGAGGACAGGAGCACCTGGGTGCTAGGCGCTAGTGTTCACTTAAATGCTCAGGTTCTTCTCTTTTTTGGGCTAGAGGATCTTTGTTGTTAATCTTATTTTGTCACTCTGGTTTCACTCTAATGTCATTGGTCATACATGTAACTTGTAAAACATATGACTAGTTGCACATGCCCAAAAACCACATCAAACCTAATAAATAAGATGTAAAATGGGGAGTCAAACTGACCCCAATGGTCACCTGAAGATTGAACTTACAACCGAATGTTGCACTACATCTCATACTCCATATAGTTATTTGCGTATGTTTGTGTAATGTTGCCCTAAGATTTCCCTTGTATGAGTTGCACTATGATAACGGGCTAGATTTAGATTTCTCCAAGTATGCAAATGTGTGTGATGGAATAAAATGAACTTCCCCTCTTATGCTATGTATGCAGATCAATCTATCCCCTTGTCCTAGATGTATGCCTTGTAATTATCTAGATCCTTTGATGCAAGCTTAGGTGGTGATAGATAATGTTTATTGTTCTTTACCCCTTATTTAGAAGAAGTAACTTAGTATATATATGATTCCCTTGTTTGAATTTTGTAATTGACAGCTGAAAGGCCGAACCAAACTTTTAAAAGGTGACCATGAAGCGAAAATGACCCAAAAGAGCAAGAATAAAAAAGAGAAGGATGAGGCACCTAAAAGGGACAAGTGCGCCTGGGTGCTTCTTTTCTAACTGGGTGCTAGTGTCTGAGGCCATAAAAGATAAATCAGTCAAGTTCTAACAAGGTTGTAAGATGCATAAAGCCAATAACAATGTAAGAGATAAATCAAAGGGCTAAAAGGAGTTAACCACTAGTTTTCTTGCTTAGGAGTCATGTATATATTAGTATGCTTTAGATACTAGAAATATACTCAAGTGCATAGATTTTCTGTTTATATTTTCCCCCACTTTCTGTTGTTGAGTGAATACTCGATAGCATAAAGTAGATAGAATTTGTGTACCTTGTAATTCTATAGAGAAGAGTGGAACCAATAGCGTGCTGAGTGGACTAGTGAAGCGTGAAGTATCGTAATGTCAAGCATGGAAGCTAGGAGAAGGAGGTAGACCCTAGGGGTGAAGTGTATGTGTAGTAGAGTGTTGTTTCAATTTATACTTGCTAATGTGAGTTGTTTCCTGTTGCGTATAAGGATGAACCTGTAAAATAAGAGTGAGAAATTAGTCAAAGTTTCGTAAATGAAAAATCAGAGTAATGTATGTATGAATAAGTAGAAAGTGTGTAAAGGAAAGAGTGCATCTAATGTGTAAGAGAGCATAAGATAAAAAATTGTCTTGTTTGCTTTGGAGACGATGTTGGATTTGAATGCCTTTTTGCTGATGGTGAGGTTTTTGGGAAATCTCATGCCGAGGGAAATTTTTTTGGGTGATCTTATGCCAAGAATGAGTTTTTTTGGCGATCTCATGCCAAGAATGATTTTTTGAGTGATCTCACACCAAGAGAAGAGTGTTAGGGAGAGAGGTCTATTTTTCTCTCCATCCATGGTGCTTCTTAAATAAGTGCCACTGAAGATGGCATGTCCCCCTGATTTATAACATGATTGTAACCTGTTGTATCCAAATTGTAACTAAATTATGTAACTAGAGATAACTGTATAATGTTGGAGATCTATATTGAAACTACTAGAAACTGTCCTAGACTAAGAAAATGTCTATTTTTTCCCATAACACAATTACCTAGGGGGGAAATAAGTGCCCACCACTACTATCTGCTATTGGGTGCTAGTGTCTACTCTATTTTTCTGATCCAAGTCTAATTTTGGACCACTCTTTAACTATGTGTTGTTGTTAATTTTGTACAATGTGATATTTTTTTCTAAAGTTATGAGTTGATGTAAGGGTGATTTGTTCACCCAACAAATGCCCCCTTCATTCGGGGTGCATGTGATGATTGTAAGAGAATGTGGTGCAAAGGAGAGGACTTGATAGTTGATATACATATCGTAGTAATGGATACCTGCATAGAGGGTAGGAGATGTTCATGGTAGAAACCAAGACACATGTAACCAATGTAGGCTAGAAACACAGTGTTAGTGTAAAAGAGCTAGCATGCAATGGAATATAATGTAACAAGACAAGTAGTGAATACAAGAAGTAGACTCATGAAAAATGGGTTGCTTATACATGGGACATTGCTTACAATGTTACAAGACGATCATGAGCCAAAGTAGCCATAAGAAAATAATGATCAAAAGCATGACATAGGGCATAACCTGTAAACAATGGACAAATAATAACAAGTAGGAATGTAACATATAACCATGTTTGTATAGATCTTGTAAGGAAAATGCTACACATGAAGACACCTGTTAGCATGTTATAAAGATAAGTAATATGTCAAAGCATGTATATATTAGTGAAAAGTAAAGTGACAAGAAGTAGCAAATGTTTTAAGGATAGGACCCGTGATGTGTCGAGTATGAGAGTAGCATAAGGGTAGATGCCCCCAAGAGCCTTGGTGGGACTGGTAAAGAGAAATTTCAAGCATCATGCATCATGTAAGAATATGTAAAGGTCTTACATTCACCTCAAGATACCAAGTGAACGTAAATGTGTATAGAAATAGATAATGACATACTAAGTATCCAACTAACATAGGAAACAAAGTGTAACATGTAAGTAGTATAAGATAACAAGAGTAAATGCAACCAAGATGTGCAGAAATTTGAATGTGATGGTGTGCTGCGAGATGTAAGATGTGAAGAGAGAAGGGGCCACATTTCCCCCCAACAGATGTGTGTGAGATGAGGTTGATTTAGAATGTGCACTAAACAGTTCAAGAATGAACCTTATAACAAGAGTGCGTCATCAGAGAAATGAAGGTGTGTGTATCCAAAGATGAGAGTAGATGTTAGGAAAGATTTATCATGAAGCACAAAGAGTATGAAATGTAGCATAAGTAGATGGTGTGAGGTTCATTTAAGAATTCTCTCCCTCAACAGTCAAGTATGAACCATGGAACTAGAGTGTGTCATCAGGTAATCGACGGTACAATGTGTGCACCAAAGATGTGAGAGTGCTTAGAAAGGTAGACATGAAGCACAAAGTGTGAAGTGTAGTAAAGAAGCTATAAGTAGATACTAGAGATAACATACATAGTGATAGAAGGAAGGGGAAAAAGTGCGATGCCCCACAAGTGTGCGAGGGATAAAAGGATATCCGATGATAGTGAAGAGTGAGATCCCCATTAGATGATATCTGAGGAGACAGAAAGACATGTGACCATGGTCTAAGATCAGTGGTGTAGGAGAATAACTATGTGTACGTGAAGATACCGATGTGGTGGAGGAGGTTCCTATAGGAATGGTATACTGGAGTAGGGGACTTAGGCTGATGAGGTGGACTAATGGATTGGTCATGATGACAGGATCATGATGTAGGCTATGTATGAATGGGTGAGCTAGGTGCAAAAATAACTTTAGACTTGAGAGGTGTAGGAGACCTAGAAGTCATGACTGGTACAAAAATAGAGGAAAGAGTGGGTTGAGGTAACAACGTACGCAGTGGAATACCTTTGATGGTGACAACTTGTTTGTTATGGATGAACTTAAGACATAAGTGATGCATGGAAGGGATGGCCTGGGTAATGCTAGAGCCAAGGAATACCTAGGACCATGTCACAACCTTTTATTTTAAATGTAACAAGGAATGGTGTAGGACACTATAAAGGAGCCCAATGTAATGGGAAGAATGACATGACCATAAGAATTAGGGACTGAAAATGCAATTAGAGAGGTTGGACATTTGATATCTAATAGGAGTTTCACAGAGCATTACATTGGAAAGGGCTAATAGATGGACCAAAGTATTGTTGACTGTATAAGTGCCAATAGAAGAATTAATATGGAATGAATTAGAGGAAAATGTAGCATGGTAATCATGATCTGAAAATGTGACAATGGTAGTGGTATTTCAGCGGTAGCAAATAATGAGGAAATCAAAAAGGCCTTGATGAAGTAGGAGGCACAATATGATGTGTATGGTTTGCAGAAGAATCAATAGCTAGATTATCATGATTTGGTAACAGTGGGTCATTAAAGATTTTAAGATTTTGATTATCATTGACCAATTTAGAAGTAGATGGATTTAGGGAGTTTGATGGACATTGTTATCAATAAGATCTTTAATGAAGTGTTTCAGCTTAAATCAATGATCAATAGAATTCCCATTGCATTGATGATAGTCAAAGTGTGCATTTTCATTGTAATTATGGCCACATGGGCAAGAAGGATCGAGATTGAGCGACGAAGCAAGAGTAATGAGATTGCTTTCTATAAGCTACGGTAATAGGAATCGAGGTGCGTAAGGTAGCCTAGTGAAATTGCCCCTCGTGAATTATAATTGAAGCATAGTCTGGTATAGAAATAACATTGACAGTGTCTTTAGCTTTAGTAAGCTTAGTAAACAGTTTAGAGGTGGATTTAGCTTGAAACTTATTGGAGGATGAGGATGAAGAAGTATCATAATACTTCAATTCTCCCATAGATAATAATTTAACCCTTTGCATGTAATTTGAGTGTATGGCATAATTAGTCAAAGGAAGGAGAAGCCTTGAAAATGACACTCTCTTGAAGTGGAGGAAAATTACTTTGACTAAAAATATCTTGACAAGTTCTGAATCAACTAGGACATTAGTCATTTTATCAAGATTGTTCTTATACCGCAAGACATAGTCCGCAATATGTTCATTGGATATTTGTTTGATTTTGGCAAGTTGTGCATAGAATATTTTAGTGTCGATATTCATGGAAAAATGAGGAAGGAATGCATTGGACTAGAGAAGTAAACTATAAGGTTACCAAATGAACAGGTAGATCATACCAAACCATCACATAGTGTAATCTTGTAAGCTTTGAGGAAATAATTTAGCCAATAATGTAAGGTCATCCACATAATCAAGACATGCAAAGTGAAAGGATCGAAGGTTCTCTTAAGGGTTGCCAAGGCCATTGAAAATAGGAAACTTAGGTGTGACGAAGTTAGGAGGTAGCGAATAAGAGGATATGGTGGGTGCAAAATAACTATGAAAGGAGTGAGGAATTTAGAGATGGAGATGAATGTGAAGTAGCCTATGTAGTAACTGGTGAATTTGGGTTTACAAATCACTGGTATAATGAAGTTAGGTCATGAAGTGCCTGAAGATGATGACGTGTTGTGTATGAGAAGTGATAGGGAGGGTAAAGTGATTTTTAGGAGTAGGCATAGAAATACATGGACAATATATGTAGGTGGAAAAGTGGTGGTAGGAATGAGGAGGTTGTGTTGACAATGGGAAGGGAAGTATTATTGGAAACATGGAGGTTTGAGCTCAACTAAATTTTTGGGTTCCTCAAGAGTAGTGATATAATAAGATATCTAAGTCTTGAGGATGTGCAACAATATGATCTTGGAGATCATGAAGTTATTCATTGGTAAAGGGTTCATAAGTTTCAGCCATGGAAGAAAATCAAAAGAATTCCTAGAAGAAAGGTAGGGTTCAAGTGAATGGCTTCACCAAATAATTTAATTTAAGTTGAATTAATTACCTTAATTTTAAAGTAAATAATGTAACTAATGATACTACAAATGATAAACTAAAGTAATGTCACAAGCAATAAGTATGCAAAGATAAAAAACCTAAGCAAATGAGAGAGGGGAGGTGACTTAGCTAATTGCCTAGTAGCCTAGAGTGATCTAGGTTAAAACTACCGAAACAATAGGAGGGAACAATGTCATCAAGGCTTGCTGAGGAGTTCTGGAACTCAGAATTGCAAAAGAAAGAAGTGCACCCATGGGAGGACAAGAGCTCTTAAGCGCTAGTGACTTAACTGGTGCACTAGTGCCTACCTAGATGCTTAGGTTATAATCTTTTCTATGTAGGAACAGTATTCATTGTTTATTTATTGTTTGTCACTCTAGTTTTTTCTCCAATGTCATCATTGATGTACATGTAACCTACAAAATAGATGATCTAGCTTACATATGCCCATGAAACCACATCAAACATTATAAAGAAGATGCAAGAATGGGGTGTTGGACTGACCGTGATGGTCACTGAAGAGTGAACTTACAACTGAGTGCTATACTACACCTCAAACTCCATGTAGTTTGTGTGTATGTGTGTGTAATGATGCCCTAAAGTTGCCCTTGTGTAAGTTGTACTATGATAGTGGGCTAGATATATATTTCTCCAAGTATGCAAATGTGTGAGATGGAATAAAATGAACTTCCCCTCCTATGCTGTGTATGCAGAGTGATGTAGCCCTTGTCCCTTGTATGGATGATGCTAGATGAATGATTTTTAATTCTTTTTGTGCCTTTGGATGCAAGATTAGGTGGTAGTAGATAATTCTTAGTGTTTGGCCCCTTTATTTAGAGAGCAATAACTAAGTATATATATGATTCCCTTGTTTGAATTTTGTAATTGACAACTGAAAGGCCGACCCAAAGTACTAAAATGTGACCAAGAAGTAAAAGAGACCCAAAAGAGTAAGAAAAGGATATAGAGGGTCAGGAGTGCCCAACATAGATAGGAGCACATGGGAACTTATGTCCTAACTAAGTGCTGGTGTCCAAGGCCATAAACGATAAATCAATCAAGTTCCGACAGGGGTTGTAAGATATGTAGGACTAGTAAGAATGCAAGAGATAAAACAAAAGACCCCAAAGGGGTTGTCAACAACTAGTTTTATTGCTTAGGAATTATGTATACATTAGTATGCTTTAGGACCTAGAAATGTACCAAAGTGCATATATTTTGTGTCTACAATATTAATCAGGTGTTAAATAATCTAGTACAAAGGAAAAAAATAGTAAATCAAACTAACATATAATATAAAAGATTCATAACAAGGCATAAAGCCACAAATATGGGACACCCACAATATCGCAAGACAATCACAATGAAGGCTCACATGTCAGATATAAAGAAGTAAATACACACATACAAGAGAGGCATAAAGCCATAAACATGGGACACCCATGATGTCCGAAGACAATTAAGGCACATAGGATACACAAAAGTAGTCATGTAGTTAAGTAATCAAGTAGTCAAAACACATATACAATAAGATAGTGATACATGAGAATTAGAGCATTCCTAGAGAATTTTCGCAATTTTGTCTTTCTTAAGGTCTAGGAATTCATTTTGAACAATAAGACATGTTTTCTCGCCTTCATCCTTGGTAGCTCTTGAAATCATTTAGGCTTGAATTTCCTGTTAAAAACTCATATTTGAAAATCTAAATCTTCAAACTTAGCAAATAGAGGTTCCTTCTTATGTCCTAGGAATATTGGATCATGATCCTACATGGGAGGTCTAAGGAGGCCCTATAACATGTTTGGAGATGTAGATAATTTCTTATCACCCTTATTTATAGGTCTAACTCAAGAGAAACCACCACCTCGGGTTACTAAAACCAAATGTCATTATCTTTTGTAATTGAACTATCAAGCAAAAAGGAGCGAGAAAAGACTATTCATTCAAAGAAGAAACCAAATATTAGGGGAAAAAGTATTAGAATGAAGAAAGATCAAATTATATGATGAAAATTTAGAGGTTTCTTATATTTCATATCACAAGTTTGATGTATGATTAAGAATTTATGGAATGTTTTTAAGAATTTCATAATGTTAATAAAGGTGGATGCAATTTTATGATTAATATTTCCTTCTTTAAGCCTATGTTGACATCTTAAATGGTTCAAACTTTATGTGAATTGTGAAGTAAGCTTGTGCAGGGTTACTTTTGGTTTCCTCTTGTATAGAGTTTTAAATAGCCTTCTTAGAGACTCTAAATATGTATAGAGGTATGTTTACACTGTAAGAGATCATAATGAATTATTATAAGTCGAACTATTGATAAATACAATGCTACAACTTATATCACACCCATAATAACAAATCCATAAACTATGAAATTTGTTTGTAAAATTAATGATTGTGTAGAGCCATGAGCATGATGAAAAGAGTAATTTTTTATATATTTTTGCTAGAATAACATGTTTGGAATTTAATCTAAATCCTGGAGATAAAAAATCATCCTAAACCCCCAAAAAATATCTTGCACATACTTTTCCAGGCTTGCAAGAATGTATTATTTCTTATTTTTCTCTTGAATGATGAATACATGGGATTCAAAGGTAGAGAAGTTTCTTAACACCTATGTTGTTAGTTGGAAGATGTTTTTGAATCTAAACTAGAAGTGTGAAATGTCTAGTGCCATCAAAACTTGCTTCTCAACACTTGTTTCAGTCAAAACCCTGATTAGGGTATGAGTTAAGTTCAAAGCCTTGTTAAAATGGAAGGAACATTAGAAACCTAGTCAGTATCATGATTGTAAGAGAGAGGAGGATTTTTTTCAGGTTTGTGAGTACACTTCGAAGATATTATTGTTTGAAAGTACCTTTACTCTATTTAGTCACAATGAATGCATGATACTCAGGACTTTAAAACTTGTCTAGTATTGCCCCTTGTCATAACCATTAAGGACTAATTTGAACACAATCTCTGGAAGGTCATAATATATGATTAAGAGTGGGTGAAGAAGGATCATAAAATTTCAAGTACTTGTACCTTTTCCATGATGATCTGTCTTTGACTATAACCTTACATTAAACCATGTTTTCATTCAATTCTTCATTTTTTTCACTTGAATTTTAATTTGAAGAGTCTCATCATACATTAAGGTAAAAATAAGGAATATTAAAAGCCCTCATTTAAGGTATAAGGCTAAAATTTCTAAAGCCCTGTTAATCTATTCTTAAAAAATATAATAAGTTTGTTTTAAATCCAACTCCCTTGCTTTATCACCTGAAGGATTGTAAGACCATAAGCTTAATTTCATCAGATTGGTATCAGAGTAGTAAAATCCTTAATGAATAAGATTTCAAGTTGTAATTGAGAAGGTGAATAAGGTGTGAATACTCTAATGAGAGTTAAAAAGAAAAAATAATAGACAAAAGAGATAGGGGAAGTAGAGCTCTAAGAAGGAAATCTAGGGAAGATGAGATGATGACATTCATGAGAAATGTCCATGAAAATTTGGAAGCAATGGAAATTTCTCATAGAATAGGTGTGATAATAGGTGATATAAGAGACAAAGAAGAAGCGGAGGAAGAAATAATGGAAGAAGAAGTTGAAGAAGAAAGTGTAGAAGCAAGATTACTGAAAGTAGTCATAAGGGGAGGTACCAAATTGAAATTTAAATGTTATTGAATATGAAGGAAGCCTGAATTTTGGAAAATTGATTGATTGGATACTAGAGATGAAAAATTACTTTGATTATGAATGGATAAATGATGAAAAAAGGTAAATTTTTGCTTATACTAATGTGAAAGGGAATGCATCTATTTGGTGGGACTACATTCAAACTGAAAGAAAGACTAAGAGTAAGGAGAAATAAGATCATATGACAAAATGGTAGAAAGATTAAAAGCTAAATTCATTCCTTCATAATATCAAAAAAATTTGTTCAAAAGGATACAAAATTTAAGGCAGAAAGAGATGAACATAAAGGATTATAAATAATAATTCTACAAGCTCTCAATTAGGGATGGTCACATAGAAGAGAATACAGAGAAGGTAGATAGATAATCGAATGGTTTAATGTTTAATAGCCACTATGAAATCAGTTTTCTGACTTTGAGGATAATAGAAGAGGCTTTCTAAGTAACTCTTAAAGTAGAGGAGAAGATGAATATGACAAAAAAACCACACTCTAGAAGTAGAGGAAAAATTTTAAGAGGTAGAGGAGCGCAAGGTGGAAGAAGTCAGAAGCAGAGTCATGAGGGAAAAACTAGAAAGAATTTTCAAGGGAAGACCACCACAAGAGGAAGTCATAATATCAGAGGAAGAGACACATTTGGAAGAGGAAGAGGCAAATTTTTTTGGGGCAGATATTTCAAATGCAATAAATATGAAGGACATAGGTAATTTGAGTGTTGAAAAGATCTCCAAAATAGTAGTGGTAGGATTAAGATAAAAAGGAAAATAGTTCGTGAGAGATTGTTGGATCACTAGATCTTGTGGAAGAACTAAAGAAAGGAGAATCATTGTTGATAAGGAGAGTGCTGCTGAAACCAAGCAAGGAAGTAAAGGAGCCAAATCAAAGGAATACCTTATTCAAGACCACATGAAAATCCAAATGTAAAGGTTATAAAGTTGTAACTGGTAATGGGAGTAAACATAATTTGGTTTCATTAGAAATTGTTAAAAAGATAGGATTGAGAAAATTAGTACATCATACTCTTTATATATATATTTGGATACAAAAAGGACATCAAATATTGGCTAGTGAACAATGTCAAGTTAAGTTTCAGATTTGTGTCTATAAAGATGAAGGTCTTAGTGATATAATGCCTATAAATGTTTTCCATATATTTCTTGGAAGATCTTGGCGATGTGACATAAGAGATATACATGATGGGAGAGATAATTGTACAACCAGGGTTTTGTCACCTTCCTACTTCCCACATACCCCTTACATACACAAATTAATCATTAAACCTATCATTGTAACACTACATGAGTTATCCCTCTTACTTGTAAAACTGATTTTTACCACTCCTAAATTACATTTACCTCATAAACCATCTAACCATGTACAAACCATCCCAAAACTATTTTATCTTAACACCATAGCCTCCCAAGCTCGACTTAACCTCCTCCCTAACCATTTTACCTCATCCCCATACCTAAAAATTCCATTTGGGAAGTGGTGAAACCATGTCTTAATGTTTTCCTTGAGTTTCCTGGATCACTGGTGATTCTAACAAATCACCAACGATTCTAAAAGCTAGTTCAAGCTCATTTCTCAGAGATATTCAATTTTTTTTGCATGTTCTTGCATATTTTTCTTCAATCCAAATAGTGAAGCTCTGCCACTCCATGATCGCCAAGACTAGCACCAAAATCAAGTTTCCTTGAAAACAATGCCAACACATCAATCTATGTAGCTTTGTTTCAACAATCCTTCTAGGAGATCAAAAATAAAATTCATCAACTCAATCCTCTTTATGGACATTCCACAACATGAATTTACATCACAAGGTACTATTTTGTTGTTTTAATATTGTTCTTACTTCTAAAACGTATCAAAAACATCAATTTCGATCTCTGTTTATCTCAACTCATCATTTTTATAGCAATCAAATGTTTTTACAACAATTGTCAGTGATTCCTTTGAATCACCTAGGATTCCCTTGAGTTGCCCAAGATTATGCTAAATCACCTGCGATTCTTGTCTTTCAGCATCCTTTTAATTATTTATATTAACTTTTATCAATATCTATGGATTTATCTTGTCTTTTTCAAGTATGTCTTTGCTTTAGATGATTGTTCCAAGTCAATCACATCCTATCAAAAGCATTTACAATCTTTTGATCTTCTAAAATATCTTCGTATGGGAGAAGTTTGAAATAATTCATGATATATCCTTGTGTGCTATCAAATTTGTACTTGACGTTGAGCACATTGAGAATTAACTTGAGTTCCTCGATGAAATCTGACAGGAGACTATAGACTATTAGTACGATCACTTCGAAGTTGTCCAAATTACTATTGTTGGATGTCATAGTAATGTGTTGTCATTTATTTCAAGTATAAAATGATGTTATAGGATGTCCAAGGGGTTCAGGTGTCTTCCTAAGATGTCCAAGTATATTCATGATAAGTTAAGTCATGATGTCATGTATTTAGGCATGGTCTAGGTGCATGGTCAAGCAAGCAAGTTGTGTGAATGTGTTCTCCCAAGGTTGTATGAAGGTTTCATAAGGTCAAATATGGTCAATGAGATGTGTGTGAGGTGATAATGTGTCTGTAACAGGTCATCATAGTAAAATTTATGAAGAGTCAGGTAGTTCTAGACTTAATCCTAATCCTAGACCAAACATGTTTGCATGGAATAATGAGAAATGGATCAAGGCAGAGTAGGGAAAGTATGGTTGGAGTAGTATGAACTGGAATATCATGCATAGAAGGAGTATTAGGTCAAATATCAGGCTTATAGGGCATGAAGATGGTCATTCTAGAGCCTTTCATTGAAGACAAGCCTAATAGACAAGTGAGGATGATGAGCCAAGGCATAAGGATGAAAAAAAAACATGGCATGAGTACAATATGATGGTATATGAGGTATAATTGGCTTCAAAAGTGACTAAGAAGGGGATTTGAGCACCTATATAGGTCTACATAGCACTCTTGCTCAGAACTAGTGAAAAAATGTTGTGAAAATGAGATATGATGGAGATTGTTTGAGTGAAATATGACAAATTGGTAATTGGAAATCATGGAGGAATGAATTTTGAAGGTGTGGTCAAAATCTGAGGACCTAAGAAGGTGTTTTGAGTAAGTTATTCAAGTTTTTACCAAAACCAGTTTTTGGAAAATGTAAACTGAGCACCTCAACTTCTTAACATTCAAATAAAATTATCAAGCTTGGGTCAAGATAAATAATAGAAGAAATTTTGGAAGAGCACTCAGATACAAATATTTTTCAAAACTTTTGGGGTCATTTGGTTAATAAATAAAAAAATCTCTCTCCATTTTACTAGAAATGTTCAAACCCTCCTAAACCCTATTTTATAGCGATAGAGGTAAAATGAGGGTTTTAATCTCCAAATATTTTGAGAAAGCTATGAAAACATATCAAAGGTATTTAAGAATCATTCTAGATTATTTTGGTGGTATTTTTTCTTGTGAAGTATGAATGTACTATATGGATTATACCTTGTTTTGCAAGCTTTGTGCAAATAGTCCTATTTTTTAAGGTTCCAAAGTGAATCTCCAAGTTTGAGAGCTTATGTATGAGGTGTACTTAGTGTTATAAAAGGTCTCAAAATTTTACTTGTGCATTTGATTAGAATTGGGTTCATCTTCCACTCTTACAGTTGAAAGGAACTCTATATGATCAAGTCTGCCTAAGTGTACTTTGAAGATCATGCAAGATTTGATACTTTGTTTCATGAAATAAAGCAAGGTACAAACCCGAGGAGTTGAATAACATCTTAACCATATTAGAAATATGAATTTGTGGCCATGATAAATTGAGAAAGGGTGTGTGTTTTTTTCAAACAACAAAGATAAACTATGTGCTTATAAAACTATGGCTTCCTACTCAATTACATGCTTCATAAAGAGATCAATGGTGCATGTTATCCAAAATAATTCCTTTAGGTTATTTTGGATCTAACAGACTTTAAAATAGACTTGGCCATTTTCAGTAGGTCTGGGACAGTTAAATGGCTGTCAAATTCCATTACCCAAAATCATTGGCCGTTGGCATTTTAAAACCCATGGGATACTAAGGTTCAATTCATTGGTGGGTTATATGTTTAAAAGCCACGAAACAAAGGAACATTAGTCTAAAACTTAGGCATGTTTAATTAAACCTGCAAGGAGTAAGGAAACCCACACAACAAAGAAAATTTATAGCCAATCAAAGACCAACCTGTGGTGGGTGAAGGCAATGACAAGTAACAGAAGAATGACGGCTAGAGGGGCCACGTGGCATCATTTCGGCTATCCTCAAAGTTTTGGGACTCACAGAATTGAAGTTTGCAGAATTAGTTTGAATTCATATTTCATCAGGTCTAGGCTATAACTAAGTCAACAAGTTAGCTAGGTCAAGTGGGTTATGCGGTAGAAATTCAAAAAATCCAAAAAATTTCTAAGTCCCCTAGAATTAGAAATCACGATGCGAAGAGCCACATGGAGCCATTTCATTGGATCTCATTTTGCAGGTCTGAAAAGTGAGAAGGCTAAAGTAAACTCTGACAGGTTGAGACAACTTGAAGTCGTGGATCATTCCTATTGGTTTACTTTTCACAAGTGTCAGTTAAAGCTAAAGGAAGATTGTCAACGTGAAGTGCATGGAGCTTTCTTATTGGCTAGCACTTCGTAAATGTCATAGACATAATTCAAAAGGATATGACATAGGAAATATGGAGTGATCTCATTGGCCAGAACTTTTCAACTGTCAGGGTTCTTTGTGTTAACAGGAGGTAAATTGTGAAGCGACTTGAAAATTTTTTATTGGCACGTAATTCTAAGAAGAATTTCAAAGTTATGAAATGCAAATAAGTGTGGGACTCTCTCATTGGTCCATGTTTCACAGAAGATTGACAAATTCTAAGGACAATCTGTCAGTGCGAAGCGATGTGGGAAACTCTTATTGGCCAATATTTTCATTAAAGCTGACTCATTCACCAAGGAAAGAAAAGTAAAGGAGGAAAATCCTGATTCCTATGACCCAATGGGAGAGCGACACATGGAAAAAGGTGAAGTGAGCACATGTTGGAAATGAGTGATCCTCGAACCTATCAAGGATTGCCATGTGTCAAATTCTTGTGCTTCTCGACATGTAGAACTTCAACATGGCCATATCTTTTGCTATAGAGCTCCAAATCACGCAAAATTTATATCAATGGAAAGGTATCCTCAAGCCCTTCAATTTGGCATGATAAAAATAAGAATTTGTGGTGTTTTGGAGGTGAAAGTAGGAAAAACATCAATCCGGCCATTAATGTGTAGTAGTAGGTAGCTCAACCACTTGAATTGATGAAATATGGGATCTTACCTTCTCCTACAAGAAAAAGGACATTGGGGATGAGTTTGACAGGGTGCCCATGATGTTTTAATGCATAATTGATGGTGGTTGAGGCCTGACAAGCCATGTTGTAGAAAACATAGACTTTCATCAATGGAAAGATCAAATCAAATCTATTCTCCCTCTTCTCTCTTACCCCATTTTTTATATAATGTAAAGGGTGACTCTTTTGTAAGGGTTGGAAATTATTGTAATATGTGTGCACTCTTTCTCAAGTGTTGCATATGAGTATATGGGACTTCAGACCTCATATTTGAGCTTCTACATGTGAATCTTACCTTTCTCCTTCACTGTAATGTATTGTGCATCTTTCTAAAGCAATAAGATACTTGTTTTGTGGACTATTAATCGGTCCTAGCTTGTGTTTTTTTGAAAAATTTCATGCCTTTCATTGCATATGTGGGTTTTTTGTGCATATTTTGTTCTCTTAGTAGGATTTAAGTCTTGTTGTGTCTTCGAAATGGTAGTTTAAATGAGCTTGGGACTGTGATACTTATGTCTTGTCCTTATCCTTCTCATTTTCTCTTCCTTTTCCTCATTTGAGAGTGTCTCTCCACCCTCTTCTTGGTGCTATCACCTCCCTTAACTTAGGATTTCTCATTTTATGTACTTTTCTCTCTCCCTGGTCCCTTGGATTATTAGAATAGGAGTAGATAATTGCATTTATTCCTTAGGAGTAGCTTAGCATTAGGAATAGGTAGAGGAACCAACCTTCTTTAGAGGTTGATCTCATTTATGCAAGTCCCACACTTTTGAGATCATCCCATGTTAGCCAAAAAATATGATCATCTATATTAGACAAATCCTAGGGTGCTAATTTTTTGACATAATAGTTTTAACACCCGGTGGGACAAGAAGTTAATATTTCCATTTTTTCCAAGTTTGGGTGTGTATCTTGGTAAAATTTTAGCCTTTTGAGGCTCTATAATAACACATCTAGTGACTCCAAACAACATATCTACTAGTTTCAATAGTCAAAGTGCCTCAAGTTCATGAGAAGAATTAGACAAGGTCTAGAATAATAGAAGAAGGAAATTTTGAGTACCTACAACTATCACCTAGGAGGATAAGAAGGGGAAGAGTAGTTCAAAGGTCACCTTCACCTCCAAATAGAAATCTTTCCACACCACCACCCGGTAGGCCTTTCTTGCAATCTACTAGAGTTATCAGACCTATTTTAATGGCACAACAAAAAATCTAGGATTTGTTAAATTTATCAGTAGTAGTCCTCTTTCTCTTAATGCTCCAAAATCCCATTCCACCATCTACACTTAAGAGTATTCCTTTCTTCACTAGGGAAAATCATACCAATCTAGCTGACCATATACAAGACATTGCCAATGTTTTTGTTATTCATCAAATTGTTGAACAAGATGTGGCTATTAAGCTTTTAGCTTCATCATTCAAGGGAAGAGCTTTACAGTGGTTCAAGATTCTGGAAGCAGGATCAATCACTAATTGGAATCAGTTGGGAATAATCCTTTGCAATCAATTTGGAGAGAAAGGCAGATAATATTTCCTTGCTAGAAAAACTAACAAATATTAAGAGGGATCCCAATGAGCTCATGGAAGACTTCAATTTCAGATTTCTAGAAGACCTGGGACAGAATTCCGAGTCTTAGTAAGACCATCCTAGAAGGTGAATTTTTCTTTATTTTTAAGATATTTAAATTTTGATATTGCTGTCATGATTCGGTCTATGGGGGGTGTAACACTTCCTGGTGCTTATGCAATTGCTATTAGAGCTGAAAATATTCTCATCCAAGATGGAAAATTACCCCTAGACCACCAATGCCCATTTACCCAAAATTGGAAACCCAAATTCCCATCAAACACTTGAGTTATCTCATATTCCAAACCCAAGAAATCAAATTTCTAGTGAGGCATCCACTTCCTCAAGCACCTCAGTTGAAATTCAAGAAGTAATGAAACAATTGAAAAATATTGGGAATGAGTTGGTATCCATTAAGAGGAAGCAAGCCCAAAAGTTTCAAACCTTATCAGCCTGAATACTAACCAAATAAGCCCTCTTATAAGCTAAACAAGCCTTCACCCAAGCTGTAAATCAAATCAAAACCAATTTCCTTCTGCTAGACCTTTCAACCATAAAATCCCAATGCAGTTAGCTCATCCAAGCTCTGGTTCTTATTCAAAACAATATTGTCAATATTATGAGTGGTGTTTCCCTTGTCATCTTCCACACAACCAAGAAACATGCCTCAATGGCATTCCTGAACCAAGATTTGATGGTGCAAAGTGCATTTGTTTCTCAAGAAACACTTGTAGAAGAAAATCAATAGTAGATGGTTGATCAAGAGGCCACCTCCAAATGAAACTTCACTTGTGAATTGGAAAGAAGAGGAATTTTGTGGGAATAAATCAAAATCTTCCTCAAGGTGTGGCTACCAAATACTAGATCTAAGAAGAGAGATATTGATGAAGGACATTCAAGAAAATGTAGGATCTTCTCAACCTTCTTTGACACTCCAGGGAGGTGGCAATTCAAACATAGCTCCAAACATGTAGAATTATCCTAAGGTACCTTCATACCAGCTCAAGTGAAGAAAAGGGTTGTTGTGAAGTAAGGTGAAATAGAAGGATCATTCACCCCCCTTTCAATATATTGGAGAAGATGAAGAAAACAAATGTGAGCATATCCATGTGGGAGTCATTGGAAATTCCAGGCCAAAGGGATCTTTTGCAAGAAACCATATGGCCAACTTGTCCTACCCAAAATGAGTCATCCAAGGAAAAGAAAAATTCTCATCAATGCAATACAAAAAAGGAGGGTCAACAAACTAGAAATATGAATCCCCCACCATTCTATGTGTCTTTGATCATAGGAGAGTAACTTGGTGATACAATTGCATGATTGACTCAGGAGAAAACAACTCAGTGATGCCAAAGTAGATTATAGACCATCTAGGCCTCAAAGTAGGATCCTCTTTCTAAAGGAGTAGTGCATTTGGATGGGACAACAATGGGGAATTTTGGGAGTAATCAGAGGTCTAAGCCTCACATTACATGCATGTCCCAATGTCACAGTTTCTTAAGATGTATTAGTGATTGATCTACCTCCACCATTTTCCCTATGTCTATCTAGGGATTTCAGTACCAAAATTGGTGGATAATTATTAACTAGATTGGTCTCATATGCTCTTTAGGACTAGGTATGGTGCTAAGGACACTATCAAATCTGAACCAATTGCTACATACCATATTGAACCTTATACACCCATCCCTATAATGCTAATTGCACAATTTTTGATCAAGAGGAAGCACTCACTTGATATCAGATTGGAGGCATTCCTGACTTAATACTTGATGAATGGGCACATAAGTGGCATATATATGATCCATACAAGGAGAGAGAAGAATCTGAACTGGGTGTTTACCATCTTGCATGAAGAAAATTCACCCCTTCCTAGTGTCACCAAGCCAAATGATGAAGAAGAGAATGGAGTTTGGAAAATGTACTTTGATGGATCAAGGAGCAGATAAGGTGTGGAGGAGGAGATAGTGATTATGTCCCCTAAAGGTATGAATTATTATCTTCTTTCATATTTAAGTTTATTTTCTCTAACATAATACAATAGAGTATGAGTTACCCTTATCCATGGAATGCAATGGGAAAGAAAGAAGAACATAAAAATTGCAGACTTTTGGGGATAGTGAACTAATAGTGAACCAAGTAAAATGCTTCAAATACATCTAAGAATGATCTAATCAAAACATATAATTACAAAGTGTGGGATCTTTTGGATGATTTTGAAGCCTTCAATATCTAGGCCATCCCAATGAAAGGAGAATGAAGATGCTGACAGACTTGCTATAATTGGAGCAAGGTTTGATGTTGATGAGGATATTAAAAAGAGACAAAATTCAACCCATATGAAGGTGGTAGTGAAAAATGCTATACCAGAAAATTTTATAAGTTGAAAAGTGTTTGAAATGATCACCATATTGTAAATTTCCTTTAGGAAGAAGTTGAATTCTCTTAAAGAAATCAGGGAAAGTTGAAAAAGTAAGTATGGAGACCAAATTGTTCAACTTATAATAAACAAACTGCCTAAGGTCCTAGTGACGTTAGATTCCATTTTCAACCCCAATGACCAATTCAATAAAAGAAAGAAAACATAGTGGTCAAGGGTGATGATTCAGAACCCATCTCAACTGGAGAGGGAAAATTACTCAACATTGACAAGGTAAGCAATGAAAAAGAGAAGCATGATTTTGTGAGAACTCTTCCATGAGTTTTCTGATGTATTTTCCTTGGAACTATGAAGACCTTACGGGTTTTAACCCTAATTTAGCCCATCACACCATTGAGTTGGACCCTTACTAATATTTCTAGGTAGACAAAGATAGAGACTATGTCAATCCTCATATTAAACCTATAATGAAAAAGGGAGTTGGACTAATTGATAGAGGCAAACATCACCTTTCTTATTAAGCACTCATCATGGGTGGCTAATCTATTTCCAGTGTAGAAGAAGAATTGAGGATATTAGGCTGTGTGTGCACTTCAGAGATCCAAATAAGGACTTCCTTAAAATATCATAACCCACTTCCTTCAATGAAAAAAATTCTATATATTGTGGGTGGTTTTGGGATATTTTCTCTTCTAGATGGGTATTTAGGATATAACTAGATTCATAGTGAAAGAGGAGGATCAATTCAAGACTGCTTTCACTATAAAGTGGGGAACATATGCTTACAGGAAGATGCCATTTGGCTTGTCAAATGCTAGAGAAAATTTCCAAAGGGCCATGGATATGGAATTACAAGGGGTAATCAATAAGATTGTTCTTGTATACCTTTATGATATGACAACGTTCTCCAAGGATACAAAATATCACCTCCTTCATCTTAGGAAAGTATTTGAAAGATGTAGGGAGTTTTGAGTTTCTATTAACCATAAGAAATGGATTTTATTAGCCCATGCGAAGGAAAAATCGTAGGCCAAATTTTTTATAAATAAGGATTAAGCATTGATCCCAAAAGAGTTAGTGCCATTATGGAATTGCCACTACCTAGTCATAAAAAATATCTCCAAAGTTTCTTGGGGAGAACTAACTTTGTTAGAATATTTGTTCCCAAATTTTGCTAATCTTGTTAAGCCACTAACATTTATGTTAAAGAAGAACATAGATTTCAAGTCAATTGATAAAGGAAAATAAATCTTTGAAGCTATAAAGTAGGCCATTACATAGGCCCCATCCCTTATACATCTATATTTCTCAAAGGAATTTACTTTGTATGCCTTTGGAGGTACTGAAATAATATCATATGGATACTAGTGTAACTGAATCAAGAAGGATTAGAGAAACCTATTGAATTCTTAAGCAAGGTACTTGAGGATTATGAGGTAAGGTATTCATTCATTTAGAAACATGTCCTTGCTATAATAAGAAGTTTAAAGAAATTTAGACATCTAGTTTCAAATAAAAAAATTCAATCTACTAGTTTCACATGATGGTGTGAAATATTTTCTTCTGAACAAGGATTTAAATGAGAAGAGAGCTGGTTGGATTACCAAGGTCATGGAGTATGACATTGATATTAAGGTGACCAAGATGGTTAGAGGAAAGGGGATTTGTGAAAAACTAGTTTCAAATCAACATACAAATGAAGAAGCCATCCTTGTGCTTCAAGGAATCAAGAGAAACCAACCAATTCCTCATGCCAACTCCTTGCTAGACTTAGGATATAGTTAAATTCCTCCAAACAGGTCAATTCCCTCAAAGGTTGAAATAAGGCCAAGAGGATACATTTATTTAGGTTTCAATTGTATTCCATATGTTCTTTTTTATGGATATTTTGTTCAAGAAAGGATGCAAATGGTGTGATCCTAAGGTGCATCAAAACTGGTGAAATGGAAAGAGGTACTACATGATTTCCATGTTGGGGAAATAGGTGGTCATCTTTGCCCCAAGATTAACAACTCTCAAAATCATAAAGGTATGGGTATTAATGGCCTAACCTTTTCAATGACTACTATGCATGGATTAAAAAAATGTAATAAGTATGCCTTCTTCACAGATAAAGAAAAAATAACATATATTCCACTCCATCCCATCTCTAGTAAATAAACCATTTATGCAATGGGGTTTTATTTTCATCGTGGTGATCAATACAAACTCAAGCTTAGGTCACAAATGGATCCTCATAGCGACAGATTATTTCACCAAGTGGACAGAAGTAGTTGCACTCAAGGAAGCAAATGAAGCCAATTTTTTGGATTTTTATGAAGGTATTGTGGCAATATTTGGTGTTCCTTCCACAATTATATCAGATAATGTCTTTGGATTTTCTAGGAACAAAAATATTTTATTGGGTAGTGAAGAATGGACATGTTATTTGAGCACTTACTCAAATTATTACCCTCATGGTAATGGTCAGGATGAGTCCAACAAAAAAATCTTCTTGAGGATCATAAAGATGAATCTAGATGAGAACCAAAGAACATGACACACAACATTAAAATAATCCTTTTGGGTTTATAGAATTACACCCAAAAGGTCAACATGAAACTCTCCTTACAGGTTTGTTTATGGAAGAGAAGAAAGATCACCAGTATCTAGAGAATTGAAAACATTGGAACTAATCAAGAAGCTAGAGTTGTTTGAATTTGAAGCTATGGAGGTTAGATATTCAGAGATCATAGAGTTGGAAGAATTGAGAAACAAAGGAGTGCAAACAATGGAAAAGGACCAGGCTCAAATCAAGATGACTTTGATAGGAAGGAAAAAATAGAAGCTTCTATGAAGGAGACTTAGTCTGAAATGAGATGCAACCGAAGCCAAACCAGGTAGAATCTCTAAGCTTGAGGTAATATGGAGTGGTCTCTACATCATTTCAGGCTATAAGTCAAATAATGCTTTCCAGTTGTCCAAGTTGGAGGGAGATCAGTTGCAGATTCCAGTTAATGAATCTATATAAAGCATTGCTACTCAAGTAAAATTATCCCCTTGTACATAAGTAGATTAGTTTTGAAATCCTCCAAGTGCTTTCAACACATTGTCCTATTGGTAGAGTACTTTCAGTTTCCCTCAGTTCTTTGCACAATTTTATTGCTTTTGGATGGTCTCGTTGCACATGTTCATGAAAATTTTTAGTATAAGTATGTGGTGAAAAAAGGGTCCCAAGGTGTCAAGGATCAATTGCAGTGATTCAGAAATCTAAATGCAAAGTAACTAAGATAAAAATTAGGACAATTCTAGATTTTCCACTCATTGTTTCCAACTGATCAGCTACAAGTCATCTTTACATGCATTCATGGTTAGAGTTGCTACTATTTTTAGTTTTGTCATAGCTTGCAAAAGAATCAGGGAGAAAATAACAAGTTAAGACAATTTTCCACTCTCCTAAAACATAATTAAGAAAACTTTCATAATGAGATGGTCAATTCTAGCCTCAGATAAGGCAAAATAGGTTTAATGGAAAAATTAGATAGGTGGAGTAGTCTTAGAGTTTTATACAGAGCTCCACAGATTGTGATAAGTTCTATTCACATTTCATATGGCTCAGGAGTAAGGAATATTCAGATTCAGATCAATTTTATGAGTTTTGGGCTTGACTCCATGCCTAATTGACTGCATAAAGGCCACAAATCTAATCTAGCAGGAAGAATTACCCTGAGAGGTCACCAAATTGTTATCCAAAATCACTGTTGGGTTATTTTGGATCTAACATGATTTAAAATTAACTTAGCCATTTTCAGAAGATCCTGGATGGTTAAATGGACTTTAAATTCCATTATCCAAAAGCACTGGCCATCGACATTTGAAAGCCCAAGGGATAATAAGGTTTTATTCTTTGGCAGGTTATATGTTTAAAATCCGTGAAACAAAGGAACATCGGTCTAAAACTTAGGAGGGTTAAATTAGACTCGTGGGAAGCAAGGAAATTGAAAAAACAAATAAAATTCACAGCCAATCAAAAACCAATGTGTGGCAGGCAAAGGAAATTCCAAATAAATGTAATAAACTATGAAAATGTAAATGTAATAAATAAATGTAGTATATGATTATGGAAAATAACACAATAAACTATGAAAATGGAAATGCTAAACCCTAGAGTACTAAGAGAGTTGAATAAACTCAGCTGATTAGATGAGGTCGGTGGATTGTGTCGCAAAAATGATTGGAGAAATATAAATAAGGAAAGACTATGTAAAGACCCCGAAAAGGATGGAATCAAGCTATCTAGTTAGAATGGAGCATCTAGAGAGGGATTGGGGCACCTGCGGGCACTGTGGTTTGTAGAATGGGCACCTTGGTTTGTGTGAAAAATCCAGAATTGGGTTTCATAGGTCTGGTAGGTGGTTCGAAACCCTTGATGTATGTCACGTCAGACTCACTACCTCGTGCCAGGTGTCACTGATAATCCAAGATGAAGGGAAGACTTGCAAAATACCAAAGAGGAGTATCAAAACCCTACAAAAAGAAGAATGCAAAATGATTGGGTTAGACTGACCTTAGCTACCACAACAGTGGGTTTACTAATTGAGCGTTGAACTACATTTCAGTCTAAAATGTAGTTTTGGTGTGTGTGTGTGTGCATAATATGCCCTAGGTGCTCTTATGCTAGTCACACTTTGTGAAGTAGTGAGAAATAAATGAATGTAAAAAATGTAATAGAATATGTGCATAGAAACAATAGACTCCCCTCCTATGAAGTGTGATGTAGATGACTTATCCTTGTGCCTTGTGATGGAGCTAATGGATATAAATGATATCCAAATGGATGCAACTATGGGTGGATCATAATAGTGATTAGTGTTTTGTCCCTCATTATGGTTTTCTCTGTCATAACGTTATATTTATATGGTTCTCTTGATCAAATTTTGTAATTAACCCTAAAAATGGCCGAGCACTAAAAAGATAAGATACCTTAAATGGCTAGAAAGAGCCCAAAAAGTGGCAAGAAAGTTTTAAGAGGACCGGGGTGTCCTTGGCGGGACTAAGGTGCTCAATGGGTGCCCCATTACTATCCTAGGAAACCTTTTAAAAGATAAAATGAATGTGAAATTGACAAAAAATGACCAGGCATGTATATGGGTGCAAGAGGTCGGGAATGATGACATAAAGTAAAATAAGAAATGACCAAGAGATGAGGGTTAATTAGTAATTTCTTCAGTCAAAAACGTTCTAAATAGTAGTATGAGACCTAGACTAAATAATGTCTAAAGTGCATTATTTTCTGATCTACATTTGCCCCCACTTTATGTTGGTGATTGGAAATCTCGGTAACATAAATTAGATAGAGATGTGTACCTAATGTCCGATGTAGAGTGTAGTCTAAAACATGCACTGAAGGAATAGAAAAAGAATAAAATGACAAAAAGATGATCTAGCATGGAAACTAAAAGATGAAATTGTGCAAAAAATGTGATGAGAGTGAACCTAGGGTGCAGAACACGTGTGTGTACCTTTCTGCGTAGTGTGATGTACCTTCATGGTTATGTGATGTGTGCTGTAGTTGTGCTTGAAGCATGTTGACGTTGATCGTCATTTTTGTTGTCTTTATTTCCCCCATTTGACTGCTTATTTCTTATATGAATGGACCTGTAAGGAGAAAACAATTGAGTAGTCAAATATGTATGTATGTGTATGTAAAATCACAATGTAAAAGATGCATGCATGTGTATTGAAATGTTAAATATACATAACTGAAAAAGTGTAAATGGAATATGTGCACCTGATCCATATCCAGAAGAGAGCGTGTAGAAGGATATCCTGTACTATCGAGGTTTTTTGGGTGATCTCGATGCCACCCTAGGCCGAATAAGTGTAAGCGAGAGAGCTCCAATGTATTATCCTTCCTGTAAACCATTTTCCTGAATGTGTGTGAAGAGATATTTGTACTGTCCTGGAGTTTTCGGATGCAATCTGATGCCATTGAAGCCAGAAGAAGTATTGGGAGGTACATCCACTATATCCTCCAAGCCTGTTAACTACTCTCCCAAAATGCTAAGGAAAACATTGTATTTTAAAATCTAATGTGTATGGGGTTCTATAGACATGGTTTGAACCCAATCTTGTTGTATGTAACCCACAATGCCAAGGGTAGAATGGTGCACTGAAATGAATTGGTGTAAATGCGTAGTGTTGGTATGTAAAACCCCAAATGATGCCCCCTGTATTTTTGGATGCATGTAATATCACTGATATAAGAATGCGGTCCTAAAAGAAGACCAACCACATGAACTTTGTAACTCTACCCTGCATCGGGAAGGGAATGCACTAGGTAGAAACCAATGGTGTGCACACACACATAAGAAGGCTAGCCAAAGACAAATATCTAGTATGAACAAATAGTACATGTATGGAAGTACTATGTGTAATCTACATGCAAACAAGTGTATAAGCTATGCAAAAAAATTAGTAAACATGAAAGAAGAAAAATATAATCCTCAAAAAGTGGGTTGCAAACATGGGAAATCACTCATGATGTCAATAAGAAACAAAATTCCATAATGGGCACATATAAACAAACAAGTGTGCACACCAAACAAAGGGAAATGACTACATACAAGAACAAACAGTAGTAAATACAATGTAACAAACAAATATGGAATAAAATGATCCCTATCATAATTAATGTTGGACATGAAGTACTTGTTAGCATGTTAGAAAGATAACGAGTATGTCAAAACAGATGTATAACCTAGGAATATAAAGTGCTAAGTAAAAAATGAAACAATAACACTTGTGAGAGATGAATATGAATGCCCTCAGTGACTAATGTAGGAAGGGTACAAGGTGAGCATTCATGTTATGCGTGTAAAAGATACCTATATGTATGATCACAACTAGAAAAGACATGAATGTACATGTGTTAATGATATAGATAAATGACATACAAGTAATGTAAGTGAGCATGTGTAATAAAGTGATCACATGAACCCAGCAAAAGTAAGCAAGAGTAAAAGACAACCATAATATGTAATATGTTGCGGATGGATGGAATGGAATGAAAAATGGAGTGATAGGAGCCTTGCATGCCCCTTGAGAGAATAAAAATGTTTACAGTGCAGCTCATTTAGTTTTCCTATTTGGAAGTCAAGAATGAACCTATAAATGTGAGTGCATCATTTGGAAATGGTCTGATAGTGTGTGTTAGTGTCTAATATGCGGTGATGATTGTGTATGTGTAGTGTTGACTATATGTGACTTAGAAATAGATACATGATGTGCATGAACCATATAGCCTGACAGTGTATATCATGAAAAAATGGATGTATGAGTGATGATTTATCCCTAAACCATATATCACTGACAACATGAATAGTACAAAGTGATGATATTTCCTAAAGCGTATACCACTATAAGATTATAGAGCAAGAGACGATTTTGCCTATAGCGCGTGTCACTATCCAGAAATGTCGCATGATGAAAGGTGGGATGGTAAAAACGTAATGAATATAAGGTCCATTTTATTTGTAAACCCTTGAAAATCGAGTATGGACCGAGGAACTAAAGTGCGTCATAGGGTAGTGAGTGCAATGCGTAGAAGATGATGTAGTATGTAAAGATGAAATATGTGAGGTGTAGAATGCAATGCTAAATGTGTAAAATTTAATGTAGTGTGTGAGATGATATAATTATAGACTCGTAAATGATGAAGACAAGAGTAGTATGTAAAATATGTGTCGTATGGAGATGCACAATGTATATGAAGTGTATAATGTAAGAAAAAGGATGTGAGATGTAGTGTAGAGACACGATGCATAGAATACAATGAAATATGTGTAAATAACCTAATAGTATGAAGTGTATGAGATGTATAATGGATAATATGATGAATAATAGTATGTAACACTACATAATATAAGTATGGTATATCCATAATGACAACTAATATAATTTATGATGCATGATACATGATATGCGAATAGATGCGGTGTGTAAGATCTACTATGTAGTGTGTGGGGTTCATGTGTAGTAAGCTCGCAACAGTCAAGTGTGAACCGAAGTACAAGAGTGTGTCATTGGGTAATGATGACACTATAATGTATGTATGACTATGAAAGATGAGATGATGATAATATTAGGTATGCGTGAATGATAAGAGTTTGATGTAGTACTATGTAAGTATGCTAGAATGAGTGGGGTGGTGTTAAATGTGATCCCCCCCAAGTGTTTGTGTGCAAGAAGATCATGTAAAGTAATCGAGAAGATTTTCATCCTCTGGGTCATAAGTGAATGGATAAACATTAGTAACTTGGTAGGCTATGATGTTAGGTTGATTGAGTAACTAGCCATGAAGGCGTAAGTTATACATGCCCATAGCATACTCTTCATTGGTGAATGGAGGAAGAGGAAAAACATGTACATACCAACTAGCAAGATTCTGTGTATGACCTAAGAAAGAGCTATTGTAGATGAAGATGTGTCCAAAAGGCATGGGGAAAGATATATCTATATAATCAGGATCTAGAGTACCCCCAATATAATCAAGCCAATATTTCCCTAATGCAAGTGGAGAAGAGTGAGGAGTGTGCAATAGAAAGACCATGAGATGAAAGACATACAATCCATAAACAACAATAATACAAACAAATCCATAATAAGGATTAGGAGTTATGGTATAGGATAGAGATCCTCAAAATAAAAACCTAGGTGATCCAAGACCTCATGTGTACATATGGTGTCTTTGCATGTAGGATCAAATGGAACGTGTTCCCAATATGAGTCATTCATGAAGAGGGTACAAGTTAATGTGGGCATGCTAATGTAGGTGGTACATGTGAGGGTGTAAGAGATATAGTAACGTCCATAGATTGGAAAATCCCTTTATAAAGAATCATAGAAGTAGTAGTAGCAGGTAGCATTGAAGAAATTGCATCTATCACACAAATGGTACCATCAAGCGGTGGTAAGTGTGGTGGTTCGTTGATATGTTGGGGATCATCTGTAATATGTGTGCATGGAATAGGAAGACTAGTATTAGGAGCCCAATTGAAATATTGGAATGGATCACAATCATGAAAAATGGTGTACTCAATGCTCTCATGTAAGAATTTTACACAATTATGGACAATAGAGGCAACAACTTGTATGGCATGAATCCAAGGCCTATAAAGTAGTACGAGACTGGGAAATAAATGACAAAAAAGACAATGTGAAAATTCTTAGGACCAATAGTGATAGGAAATGTAATGTGACTGAAACAATGTAATGAAAGAACCATCATAAACATGTAGTGAAACACTAGAGGGACTAACATCATGATCGGAAAGACATAAAGCTTCAAGAAATGACATAAGACACAAGCTAAGTTCAGATCCATTATCAACCAAAGTGCGCTTAACAACTACATTATGAATACAACATATGATATGTAGAGGTGGGTCATTATCAAACATGTAAACATCAACTGGAAGGTTAGACTTGAATACTATGTGTGAAGAGAAAGCATTTGCAAAGGCTTGATAAACCAAGTCTAGATGCATGTCAACACAAATGCAAGTAATAGCAAGAAAATGTTAGAATCTATGTAGTAAATCAATATTTGCAAGAAAATAATTGTTGATTGAGATACTCATGATGACCAAACCCTAGGATGAAAAACAATGAATGAAGAACCTAGAAGTGTGAATAATCGAGTCGGGTTCTCCAAAATGCTTAACTAAAAATGGGAAATATGGGGTAGTTAATATAATATATAATGACATGTAAATGTAGTAAATGATTATGAAAAATTACACAAACAACTATCAAAATGGAAATGATAAAACCTAGAGTACTAAGAGAGTTAGAATGAACTTAGCTAATTAGAGGAGGTCACTGGAATGTGTTGCAGAAATGATTGAAGAAACACAAAAAAAGAACAATTATGTAAAGGCCCTGAAAATGATGGACTCGAGATATATAGCTATATTAGAGCACCTGGAGAGGGACTGGGGCACTTGCGGGCACTCTGGTATGCAAAATGGGCACCCTGGTTTGTGTGAAAGATTCAGAACTAGGTTTCACAGGTCTGACAGGTGCTCCGAAAACCTAACTGTGTGTTGCGTCATACTCACTTCTCCATGCTAGGTGTCGCTGATAATCCAAGATGAAGGGAAGACCTATAAAATACCAAAGAGGAGTATCAAAACCCTAAAAAAATAAGAATGCAAATGAATGGGTCAGATTGACCTCAGCTTCCACAACAATGGGCTTACTAACTGAGTGTTGTACTACATTTTGGACCCAAATGTAACTATGGTGTGTGTGTGTGTGTGTGTGTGCGCGTGTGCGTGCGTGTATAATTTTCCCTAGGTGCTCTTGTGTTATTCACACTTTGTGAAGTAGCGAGCAATAACTAGATGTAGAAAATGTAATAGAATCCCATCCTATGAAGTGTGATGCAAATGACCTAGCCTTGTGCCTTGTGATGGAGCTAATGGATGCAAATGATATCCAAATGGATGTAACTCTAGGTGGATGATAGTAATGACTAGTGCTTGGTCCCTCATTATGGTCTCATAAATTTATATTTATAGGATTCTCTTGATCGAATTTTGCAATTAACCCTAAAATGGCCGACCACAAAAAGATGAGAAGCTAAATTGGTTAAAAATTTCCCAAAAGGTGGCAGGAAAGTGGGAAAAGGATTGGGGCACCCTAGGCGGCACCAGGATGCCCATGGGTACCCCAGTACTGGCCTAGGCACCCCAATCGAGACTAAACTAATGTGAAATGATAGAATTTAACTGGCCATGTGGGTGCAAGAGTTTGGGAATGACGAAATAAAATAAAACAAGATGGCCAAAAGATGACGGTTAATTAGTACTTTCTTCACTAAAAAACATTCTAAATAGTAGTATGAGACCGAGACTAAATAATGTCTAATGTGCATTATTTTGTGACTACACACGACATGAATTCAAAAAAGCCAAAAAGTTTCTAAGTCCCCCATAATTATAAATCACAATGCGAAGAGCCATATGGAGCCATTTCATTGACTCTCATTTCGTAGGTCTAACAAATGCAAAGGCTAAAGACAACTCTGACAGGTTCAGACAACCCAAAGGTGTGGAGCCTTCCTATTGGTTTGATTTTCACAAGTGTCAATCAAGTCTAAAAGAAGGATGAAAATGTAAAGTACATGGATATTTCTTATTGGATCACACTCCATGGATGTCAGAGGAAGAATTCAAAAGTATCTGACACTTGAGGCAATATGGAGTGATCTCATTGGCCAAAACTTCACAACTGTCAGGGTTCTTTGTGCTAAGGGGTAAATTACAAATCGACGTAACAACATTTTATAAGCTTGCAATTATAAGAAAGATTTCAAAGGTATGAAATGTGAAGAAGTATGAGAATCTCTCATTGGTCCATGTCTCATAGAATATTGAAAAATTCTAAGGACGGTCTATCAGTGCAAAGTGACGTGACAAACTCTTATTGGCTCATATTTCATTAAATCCGACTCAGTCACCAAGGAAAGAAAAGAAAAGGAGGAAAAACATGATCCCAAAACCCAATGAGATACTGATGCATGGAAAAATGTGAAATGAGTACACATTGGAAAAGGAAAATCCCTAAACCAATCAAGGACTACCACGTGTCGAATTCCTGTGCTTCCCGACATGCAAAACTTCAAATGGCCATATATTTTGCTACAGAGCTCTGAATCACGTAAAATTTATATCGATTGAAAGGTCTCATCGAGCCCTTCAGTTTAACATGATAAAAATCAGATTTTTGTGGCATTTAGGAGGTGAAATATGGAAAGCATCAACCATCCATTTAATGTGCAGTAGCATGTAGCTCAACCACTTGAATTGAAGAAATATGGGCTATTACCTTATGCTACAAGAAAAAGGACATTGGGGATGAGTTTGAAAGGGTGCCAATGACATTTTAATGCATACTTGATGGTAGTTGAGGCCTCAAAGCCGTGTTGCAAAATTAGGGACAATTTTCATTAATGGAAATATCAAATCAAATATGTTCTCCCTCTTCTCACTTCCCCTTTTTTTAAAATAATGTAATGGGAGACTATTTTGTAAGGGTTGGGACATCCTTGTAATATGTGTGCACTTTGTCTCAAGTTCTATATATGAGTATATGTGATTCATACCTTAGATTTGAGATTCTGCATGTGAATCTTTCCTTTATCCTTCACTGTAATGTACTATGCATCTTTCTAAAGCAATAAGATACTTGTTTTGTGACTATCAATCATTCTTGGCTTGTGGATGGTTGCAAATTCATGCCTTTCATTGCATCTGTGGGTGTTCTGTGCATCTTTTTTTATCTTAGTAGGATTTAAGTATGTTGTGTCTTTGAAATGGTACTTTAAATGAGCTTGGGATTGTGATATTTATGTTTTTCCTCTCCTTCTCATTTTCTCTTAATTTTCCTCATTTGAGAGTGTCTCTCCACCCTCTTCTTGGTGCTATCACCTCCCTTAGCTTATGATTTCCCATATTCTATAATTTTCTCTCTCCATGGTCCCTTTGGATTATTAGAATAAGAGTAGATAACTACATTTCCCTACTTAGGAGTAACTTAGCATTAGAAATAGGTAAAATAACCAACCTTCTCTAGAGTTTGATCTCATTTATGCAAGTCCCACACTTGTGAGTTCATCTCATGTTAGCCAAAAAAGTAGGGATATATATCATACAAATCATAGGTCTTGATTTTTTGACATAACAATGCCTTACTCCTTCTTGTCTTATAAAGATAATACACTAGTCACAAATCTTCATCTTATAGATGTGAAAGTAGATGAAAATTTATGTTATACATGTATTTGAGCTCATTTTTTACCGAGACAAAGATTTTCATGACTATGTGTTGAAGACTTAATAGGAGAGATGATAAAGAGATTCCTTGTCATCTCCTGATGTTCCTCATGCTCTTATAAGTGATGTGTACCTATTGAATGTATGAAGCTCTTGACCATATAATATACTTAGTTCACATAAGGTTCTCCTTCTTCAAGATGAATTTTTTTGAAGACTAGATCCTATTCTTAAGGTGTTCATATTTTCTCAAATGGAGGTGAAATCCAAAATGGTGAAGAAGAAAGGTTCAAGAGGATAAAGAAGACTTGCTAAATCCTTTAGTCATTTCCAAACATGTCAAACAAATTCGATAGTGAGTTGTTAGGTTTCTATACAAAGATACCTCGTTGGAAGAATAAAACAAGGGATAGAAAAAAACATTACAAATCAGTTCTCAGAGGTTTGAGTGAAGTTTTGGCAGCTATGAAAAAATTTCAGGGAGTTCAAAAGGCTTCATTCTTCATCATTTTACTCCAGAGAATTTTGAAATAATCTTGCAGATCTGATAACATAACTAAAAAAATTCAAATGCTAAATGAAAAATTTTAAGGTAGTTTTTAATGAAGCCCCTTCATTTCCTCATACGTAAGGGAAAGTGAGTGATTTGGAGAGTCTTTGAAATTGAAAGGTCAAAGGCCATGTTTAGGAGTCATTATTGTTGATATAAGCTCATTTTTGTGCATGTAAAATGTTGTTGATAAGGATGAGTTTTGAGTGATAGTTTTGAAAAAATCAGAAGAGTGTAAATGTGTTGACACCATGGAAAATTAAGAGAATAAAATAGAAGAAAGGTGAGCTGAAACATGGATCACAAAATGTTTATGTAAGCAACTAGGTGGTGAAGGTGATTCTATGACAAAATTCTGAGTTTTTGCTCAACAATTTGGAAGTGGGTGCTTCTTAGCAAGTAGGTGCTTTCCAAAACTATCAAGTGCTTTATTGTATTTTTATTAGAGTGGGTTCTTCAAGTTGAGTAGGTGCTCAACATATGGTGAACTAATTATAATTTTATAGGACAATTGTCCAAGCTAGCTATCTAGTTTCAGTGGGTTTTTGTCCCTTGATGGATTTCCCACATTAAATATTGTCTTCTCATGTGTTCATGTTTGTTTGTTCCTCTCTCTCTCATGGTTGAATGTTCATGTTTCATCATGGTTAAGATATTTTACGTTTAGATGATTGAATAATTGTAAATTACTTCAAAAGTTTTAATGAGCACTAATTCACCCCCCTCTCAGTACCTATAATTTCTAACAACTACTACCTTAGTCTATGCCACCTACAAAGCAGAACATGACATTCCTTTCCATATTGAATTCTAATCTATTATCATTTTCATTTATCTATATTTATCATTATTATCAAACTACTTAATTGTATCAAAACAAGCTAACATCCTCCAAGGAGTTTGATTTGGATTCTTGGAAATGGCCTTATTCGAAAAACTCATTATCCCATTCATCTAATATATTTTATTTAGATGCCTTTGATTATATATCTCTTCACTGGATGAAAAGAGAAGAACTTATCAATTGTTCACATCCCATCTTATCGACATTGTGATTGCTGGTGCAAGTATCACTAAACCTTGCCCTATATTGAGTTTTAGGTACTTTCTCACACTTAATAACATATACTTGAAATCTACTTGAAATTTTTTGGCACACTTGGTGGGACATTGTCCCCTTTCTTTTTCATTCAAAATTAAATTATATTCATTTTTAGGTTTTCTACTCTGTAATCATTAATTATTCAGTCAAATCACCAGTGATTTTGGTGATTTTCCCATGATTCCTTCAAATATTTGACGATATCTATTGACTGTTTTTATTACTTATCCAATTTTACGTTAGGAATATGTTTTCTTTCTCTCTTCTGTCTTCATCTAAACATTGCATGTTTATGTATTTGGAGCATTTTATTTTTGCATTGTAGCGAGGCTAAAAAAATAAAAAAAATAAAAATAAAAAGGAAGTGATTACAAGTACGTCTTCTTAACTTCTTTTTATTTCAAAGTAATTGCATTTTGTTTGATGTCCTCATCAAACCAACATTTCTTTTTAGATTTAAAATGAACCTTTCATATTTGGTTGATCACATAGTCTAATTAGGAGGTTAATGAATTACATTCACTTGAATTCCCTCACACACAACCAAATCATGATAAACATAACTTGCATAAAAAATATACTACCCAGGTGGACCTACTTGGATTTCATCACCAAGGGGATAAGCCGGCTCAATGTTTTTATCGAGTATAAATAATTTGGTGGGTGGTATATTGGCTAAGTACTTAACACCCTTATCAATATAGAACCATGAAGTGAAGGGGTAGGCCCCAATACCATGCCTCATACTAGCACAAGCATATATTGTGGCCTCACGTACCTTTAGGTATATTAAGAACTTTGACCTTTAACATCACTAGAAACCAACCATAGATTGCCATTTCCTAGGACCCTATAAACCATTTTTTCACATTTCACCTTTATTTTAATTAATAAAGATGATTAAAATTCTCTTGTGTGATTTGTTTGTTTGTAATAAAAAATATAGAATCATTTTTCATTTTAGGTGATTATTTGTTTTCATGGTTCTAAGAAGACAACAGTCCCGCCTACAAAATCCTGACAACATGACTAAACGATTTCAAAAATCCTTAGAAAATGTACAAACCTGCATGGATGATGCTACACGTCTTATCATACATCATCACACATCATTATCATCTCCAACACATGATAAATAATTTCAACATTCCCCTAGCATCCAATTTTCTACATCTGAAATTCCTGATCCACCTAGTCCTTTCTTTTTTGACAGCGGCAATCCAGTTTTCACAAAGATTCTGGATTCAAATCCTATAGCTTTAAGTGCATATCTCACTGCTCAGGGAGTTATCCTACAATATCCTACACTTGAACAACAACTCCCTGTCACTAACACCACATATGTTTTTTCTTGGCTTGTCGATCCCAATCATGAGCCAGTCATCTAAGAAGTCCATCCCTATCATACTGCAAGTACATAAGAAACATCAACACCCATATCAACAACACCTCTCATCAATTTCAACCTTAACGTCATTTCTTCACAAAAACCAATGTGTCAAAAGTCAACATATTCATCAGATCTCTCATTTGGATCCACCTCATCTCAACACAACATAAACACTGTTAGAAATTCTAGGCATTGAGAGGGGGCTGAATAACTACTTATTAAAAATTGATGCAATTTTCAATGATGAAATCAACCACATGCAACTGTGTTAACCATGAAAGACATGAGCATCCAAAAATGAAAGAGAAGGATAATTAAACACACATGAGCACATGATAAGACAAGATTTCATGAGGGAAACCCATCAAGGGACAAATACCCAATGGAACCAGAGAACTAACTTAGACAAATGTCCTATAAAGTTACAATGGTTTCACTGTGTGGTGAGCACCCATTCACCTTAAAGAACCCACTCAAAATATGAAGCACCCACTCTAGTATAAAATCAAGAACCCACTTGAGAAATTTGGAAAGCACCCACTTGCTAGGAAGCACCCACTCCTAACTTGTTGAGCAACAACTCAGACTTCATTCATACAATAAATGTTTGATCACCTTCTTCACCTGGTTGCTTACTATTAACCTGATGTGATCTCTGTTTTAGCTCATCATCTCATCTTAAATCCTATTTCTCAATATTGCATTCACTCTAGACCCTTTCAATAATAGAAACATCCTCTTCCTTTCAACAACTACTTCCATCTCAAAAATGAGCTTACATGAATAAATATAACTCTTAGACATGACCTTTGACCTTTCATTTACCATGACTCTTCAAATCACTCATTCTTTTGTCTTCTAGCTCTAAAAATTATCCAAAAGTATTCCAAATTTTTATTCATGTGGTACATGGTCCCAAAAAACTAAATAATTATCTTGTATGCTTATAAACTTTCCACATTAGCCAAGACATTCATTTAGGCTCATAGGTGTGCTTAAATCATCTTCTACAAACACAGTCCTGAGAAACCATCTAACTAGACCACTTCCACTCATCTTCATGACCCAATTAATATATAAAAATGAATCTTAGGATGTATAATTTCATTAAAATTTACCAGAAAGATCCAAATCAAGACTTAACACATCAAGAAACACCACTTTGCAAGACTTGACTGGCTGGTTTTAGCATCTCTGAATTTGGTCTTCAAGAATTGAGCTGATACATACCTCAAATATATTCATCATGAGGAAAGTAACCTATAAATGGAAATATCATGAATTATAATATCTCATCCAACTTCTCATAACTCCAATTCATGGCATAAGGCTTCCAAAAGCTTGGATCTCTGCAACTGGTCTGGCTGGTCTTGAAGACACAAAAACTAGTCTTCCATACAATGTGGTCAAAAACCTTCAAAGAAATTTTCAGAGATCTCCTTATCACCTATAAACTTAAATTTGGATGTATAAAACATGTTAAAGCATTCATACCCATAGGTAAAATGGAGAAAGTCTCACCTTCATACCCATTCAGACATGCTTCTCAAATAAGCCTAAAAGAGCAATTTTGGCTCAATCACCTTTAAGCAAGAAATGAATTTTCTAACTGAACCAAATTTCAAAATATGACACATGAAAATAGTGATCAAGTAAATCAATACTTCTTACATCCAATAATTCAACATGGTTCATCATTAAGCCTTCAAATCATCACTAGCTGGTCACACAAGCTTCTAGTTTGAAACGGTAAGCCAAATATGAATCATATCTCAAAATTTCTCCAAATTAGTAACCAAAGGATTCATGAAGTTGAATAAAAAATTCCTAAAAAATCATCCACATCAAATTTTAGTAAGGGTTCCTTTGCAATATTTGTCCTGTACACTGAAATCTTCACAAAACACCTGTTTTCAAGTGGGGGCCACCAAGCATCATGAACTAAAAATTACATGGAAATGTACCTGAGGAGTCTTATTCATGTTAAAATATATTTCCAAGAAAAATAATTGAGTTTAGACACCTACCCAACTCAATTTTCCAAAACTGGTCCAAACTGGGGTTTGGAGGGTTACAAACATGCTCACAAAAATGGATAGAACTTCTAAAATACTCAACCAATCACTGAAATAATTTTTGCACCATAATTTTATCCAAATTTAATCCATTTTTATCTCTTATGATTTATCAAAGGAGGCTCCAAAATTTTTCTTGACTGCTAAGAAGTTTGGTGCTCAATTTGCATACTTTGAAAAACCTAGTTTTGGAAATACTTTCATAACTTGCAAAATATCCATCCTCAGCTTCTGAAAATTTTTCTCACACCTTTAGGAAACATCCCTATAACACCTTCCAAGTGATATTTTCTCTAGTTCATCCTTCATATTTCCATCCCATCTCATCTAGGTGCCCTTTGGTCTCTGATTCTCAGCAGTTAAACTATGCTGACCTGTAGAAGTGCCTAAAACACTCAAAAACTACCTATGAGAAGTTTTACACACCATATATCATCATTCCATGCTCACACCATGTTTTTTTTTCATCATCACACCTTGGGTCAACATTTCACACCTTGTTTGCTTGTGGATTGGCTTAAGAAAGCTTCATACTGACTTGTTTCAGTCTCATGAACCTTGTTTATCTCTTGTAGATATTTCTACACCTCCTGTTACTACCTCATAGTGATCCAAAATTTCTTTCCCTGCTTTGGTTTGAGTGAATTCTCACATTTTCTTGATTTACACCATGTACTTGCACTAGACCAAGGCCTAGAAAGACTTGACTTGACTCATACACTTCATGACTAGACCATGTGGACATGTTATAGACTCATTGACACATGTCACTCACCTCATGGACCTTTTTTGACCTTCATACCACCTTTGAGAGACTCAAGCCACACATATGCACCTTTGGAGACCCCTAGATCACCTAGCCATACTCCTATATCACCTAACCAACATACCTAGATCACCTAGACCACTGTGACATCAATGGACTTGACATCAATGACAACACAAGTGACACATACTTTCAAAAAACTCCCCCTTTTTCATTGATGAAACCATCCTAGAAACATTGATGGCAACCATGAATGCACACATACTTAGATGACCTCATTTACATGTTTCTTGACACACTTCTCCCCCTTTGACATCTATGAAAAGGACATGGAGTTGACATGGAAACCAATGATTATCAATGAAAAACAAGGACAAAAATGCATGAAATTAGACACTCAACTTACTTGAGAAACAAGCTCCCCCTTGGAACTGAATTTATCTCTTTTCTTAGCTCCTACCAACAAGCATATGAGGTATCTATATCTGGTGTGAACAATTACATGCTCCCCTTTAGAATTTATACCTATTACTCTTACTTTGATCCTTAATTAACTTTAATCTTTGTAACTCTCAAGATAAATATTGCCAATGACTGCAAATTTTGCCTTCTTTCTCTAATTTCTCTACTCACTTGGGCTTTGTGCTTGAGAAGATGCTTCTTTATAGCCTATATTATGGCTCCCCCTAGACTTGACACCTTCATTTGGATGTAAATGACATGTTTAGCTGGTTATCATCATCAAATCCCTCATTATTAGCATTTTCAAACCGAAAACAACTTTCTTGACTCTCATACCATCTCAGAGCTCTTTTGAGTTAACTTCAACCTTCCAATAAGAGTCCTACAATACCTATATTTTTTCTACCTTAAATACACTTAAAGTAGGCCTACACTTTCCTTATACCTTGTAGGCATTAACATCTTTGCCACTGAGCTTCACTACAGACCCTCTTTCTGACTTTGATAGGTCCAGTCTTCAAGCTTTGTCATGCAAGGTTTAACTCACTCACCCCGCATATAATCTTTATGATCGTAAACTCTTAACACAATTATCTCAAGTATCAGTTTCATGGCATCATCATTTCCTTCAACATTACACAGACTTTGACAATTCATTCCCCCGTTCATATTGCTGCAAGTGACATTTACAATTTATTCTTACATGAACTTGAAAATTACTGCTGAGCATTAAAACTTAATGACCTTCTGCTGATCACTTTTTCATACTTTAGCTAACTTTTTTTTAATCACCCTCTTCTGAACTCAAATGTTCAAGGTTGATATTTTAATCTTACTCCTTCTCTCTATCTACAATGATTATTTCTATTGTTTTGAACCTTGATTCCCTTTCTTCCTTTCTATACATTCACACACTTTATACCTAACAATCAGACACTGCAATATCTCACTTTTCATACACACTTGCTCTCTTTTACACACTTCTCAGCTTAGTCTCTTGGCTATCATAAAATATCCATGTACCTTCAAATTCTTAGGACACCCTATATAGTTCTCTTACTCAAAGTGAAAGCATACCTTCATACTGTTTAGGCTTCAAGACTAGCTCAATGTATTTTCTTGATTACCCTTCCCAATACATCTCATTGGTTCACTTCTTTATACAAATTACTTACCACTGATGTCTCCAACACAACCGATTTCATTGTATTATCAACTATACCTCTTAGATTTTTGACTTCTACAGTCTTATCAGCATTAGAATCCACATCAAATATCATCTCTTAGGATTTTCAGGTTATTTCTGAAATTCAAGAAGGTATTTACATACATTCTTTAATATATGACAATAATTCATACACCTGAGATTTTCTGAACACTTTTCATCATTAAAACTTCTCCTGGTTTCAATTGATACCATACCAATTTTAATCTACTCAACATCAACATTTATGTTCATCTGTCTAATCATACTCATCTAAATTATTCACTTACAGTTTTACTACTTACACTTTCAGGAACCTTCCAATACTTGAATATTTCTTCATTTTCATAGAATTAGTCTAAGTATTGAGAAAGGTTTTCATATCACATTATTTTTCTCAACACCTCAAAGAATTTAATACACCCCTTTCACTTCTATTGTACTTCACAAACCATTTCACTCCTCTATGCCTTAACTTGTTTTAGTATCCCTGAAATTTCACTATCTTATAAGTACTCAATATTTTCACTTGTTAATCTCTAAACTTACCAGTATTTTGTGACTCTGCCAAAATCCATCAACAAACTTGCATTTTCCTATTCATTCATAGTTTGAAAACGAGTGTTTCCACCTACCTTTAAAATAAATGATTCCAAGACAACATATGTGACTCCAATTGTAACTTCTCTTCTTCAAGCTTGTTCAATGACCTTTAACCCTAAAGGGCTCTTCATGTTCCTATCAACTTACTGAAAATATCATACTTTTTTAGTATATAAGATCTTGCAAAGCTTCACTTGACTTCATAAAAGAATTTAACTCTTTCAAGGTTAATGTTGTACTTCTGAAATCCCAAAATTTTACAAGCTAAGTGTCTCATGCTTTTGATACTCTTCTTGATTCTACATAAACCTTGATGTATCAGAGTCTAGTAATCCTTTAGAATCACATTATCACAATATAACGATCCACCTTTAATGCTCAGATAAGCATACCCTACTATTAATTCATGTTTCTTTATTCTAATACTTTCAACTTAGACAGTCTTATCAATCACAACAAGTTTTCAAGTATTCTCCTTCACTGTCATGAAGAACTTCAAGTCATTAGATAAACTTTAGGGAATCTAAGGTCATCTTCGCCAGTATAATATCTTTTATGATACCAGATGTATCCAAAATTATAGAATTCAACACAATTCACAAAAAACATTTATCATAGTCCCATCACTGATCAAGTTTTACAAATGAGTTAAGGAATGACTGTCACAAATTTCAACCACATACCATACTTAATGAAATCATTTAAATCTTGAATAGTCCATTCAACTTATTTCTTCTTCACGTTTACTACATATAAAATATCATGGAACTTGATGGATATCAACAACCTTTTATAGACCTCTTCAAGTCTTCCAAACTCTAGTTTCAGGGAAGCTCATAATTATTTTGTAGCAACCCAATGAGCAAGAAAATTTGTGTTTCTTATTCTTTATCCATTTTCTACTCTAAAATGTCATACTCAATAATTGATGCTAGACTTCTTAGAACTCTTCAAACATGCTACAACACCTTTGTAACTAAGAGAGGAACTTTTTAAAACTCTTCAACTTGGACCCAATGAAACTGTTGCATGAATTTGACATAACTAAGATTTACAAAAACATGATTTCAAACTTTATTCTTGTTTAGCTTCACCAGTAAAATCATTTTTGGGATCTCTAAAATTTCACACGAAATCAAACTGTTTCAATAGCAGACAATGAGTAGACACGTGCTTGCCTCATACCATCTTAGAAGGAATACTTCAATTAATTGAGACATTATGAACCATTGCTACAGACCTTCAAGGGATCAGTACTTCTATTTTATAAGGAATTCCATTGACCGTCTAATGAAATCAAAAAGGTTCTTGTGCACATGTCTCTAGTGATGTCATTTTAGAACTGGTACATAAAGTTTTTTAGAGATTAGTTTTGTTTTGAGTTTTATAATTTCTGTGCAAATACATAGTTTCAGGGTTTTAGCACAATATACACCCAAGAGACATAATAAATTCTTGATTCCAATATGCTTCATGACTTGTGCCTCAATAGGAAACTTGAACTAGATACATTCTTATTGAACTAATGCCATCTTGTGACTTTAAGCTATCCATCATGACCTTTCAAATAGCTTCAACTTCTTATATTTTCTCTCAGACCTAAAGAATACAGCCACAGTTGGATGTTAGGATGTTGAAATCCACATGACAACTTGACTTAAAAAATCACATACTTTTACTTCTTAAAGTTTTGAAGACACTTGAGAACTTGCACATTTCAGTATTCAAAATCATCTAATGATCAACTACCCTCTTTTTCAAAGTATTTCACATGAAGTGGTACCCCGACACAATCATACAGTTTCTGAATGTCATATGTTCATGATATTGACCTGGTTATGAGAACTTTCCTTCCAAATATAATGATCCAATATTTACTTTTGAAGTAGACAATTAGAGGTCAACACATATGACTTTGTATTCAACAAGTAATTGTATTCAGTCATCTGACACCTTTCATTTTTCAAACCTGTATTAGGACATGAAGGTCTTTACACATTTGTAAACATACACTTCATGCAATTGAATTAGAGGTTTTAATTGAACTTTCTAGCTTGAAAATGATTTAACACCATAGGAATATGATAGAAACCTTTTACCCTAACAACTATTGAAGGAATTACCTAATATATTTTAGGCCTTAAAGTAATGATTTCCCATCCTGACTTAGGATGATTGCTTTCAAGTGAAAGGCAAGAGAATTGGACATTCAACTCATAACTTTCTTAAAACATGCCCAATTGCTAATTGAAATTTTGTACTTCTCAAGCTTGGAGTCCTATACAAAAATTCAGAGTTATATGATTTATCTGATAAGTTGTGATGGATTGATGAAGAAATTTTTTTTGAGCGTTAAGAATCTTTGACACCTTATTATGCATGATTCAAAAAGCTTGCATTGTTTTAGAGAAACCAGTACAACTTTTCACATACCTTCCAGAACTTGATGAAATTATTGACTATGAGAGAATAGAATTCACCCTATACATGGTTAAGGTATTTTGGTATTGAATGTAGATATACTTGATTCCATTCATTTAAATTCAGTCTACCCTATTAGTTCTGGTGATATTCTTTCTATGACACTGTTGAATTTTAATCCAAAGCTATTGATTAAGCCTTGATATCAAGACTTCAAATGCCCATCAACAATAATAGGAAATCCCATTCTTCACTTAACTGGCCAAATACATACTATAAAAGCTTAAACTTCAATGACTACATTTCCCATGATCTCTTTGGATGGTAAATTACAACTTGGAATTCTTCAAAACACCTATTGATGGCTTATTCTTTGGTGTGGCAAATTCATCTTCTAAGACTTCATTTTCTGATTAGAATCTTAGATAAGCACGTGTGATGTATCTCTTAGATTTGTTAGTAAGAAGTCATCAAGCAATAGAATGAATTACTTATTTCCTTTTGGACTTCATCACCTTTTGATGCTTTTCTTGAGCTTCTTCTCCTATAACCATTCTTTCTTGTCTTGTCCTCTTCATTATCTTCCCATGTTGGTTCTTTTTCCTTCTTGACCTTTTCAAGATTAGAGTTAGTGTTCTTGACTATGTATATGTATTTTGTCATTCTTCTTTTCAATTCCTCTTTTAATCATGATTGACTTGGCTTCATCCTTGGAACTCACCTTCACCTTGAATATATTTTTTCCTTGCTTATTAGGTGTATATAGCTTGATGTTGTATCAAGGAGACTTGTAACAATGTTTAACAAAATGTCCTTTCTCATGACAATTGAACAAAACAACATAGTTCTTGCTTCTAGGCCCTTCATGCCCCCAATTTTGATTGAATGGACTCATGGAGACAATATTGAGCAACATGGCCTATTCTCTTGACAATTGAAGCAAACTATGTTCTTCTCATACTCAGACCTGCAATATCTCTATGGATGGTCTTCATATACCTTTCTTCTACAATCTCTAGCTCTATGCCCAAACATGATTGCATGAAAAAAATAGTCAAAACTCCATGAAACTTACCTGCATTAATCTCCTTATCATTTGGTTTGACTCCTCCATGTTCTTCTTATTACTCTTTGTTTTCCTTCATAATCTCAAAACATCCTTGACAAGAAGCATGACTTGATTCATCTTTCAACTTCCTTTTGCTTTGCTTGATCTAGCTCCTCTCTTAGGGTATTCATTTCTGCATATAGTTTTTCACATTCTTTACTCTTAGCTTAGATGTTTGATTGACATAACTCATGACTAGGCTCATTCTTAGGTTCAGTCTGACATGCTTCATTTTTTAGTTCTATACTTAGCTTATCACTAGGATGTGTTTGTTTTATCATCATCTCATTGAGTTTTCTTGAAACTTTCTCTAATTTATCCTTCAAAGTCTTTGTTTTTTTCAAGTTTGAGACAAGAATATTATTTTTCCCTTCAAGGCCTTTGATACATTCTCAACATATGAGGACATCTCATTTAGTTCATGGACATGATTAGCATCTTGGAGTTTGATTTCCTTTTTCAATTCAATAATCAATGCTTGAGAAATTTCATATCTCTTCTCCAGTAGTGTATCAGCTTGGTCACCCATGCTTGTACCTCAAGGACCTTCTCTTAATTTTTTAAACTTGTACAAAGAGAACCTTCTCTTGATACCAATTGTTAGAAATTCTAGGCACTAAGAGGGGGGTGAATCAGTGCTTATTAAAATTTGATGTAATTTTCAACAATTCAATCAACCACTCTTAACTATGTTAACCATGAGAGACATGAGCATAAAACCATGAAAGAGAAAGAGAAGAAAACACACATGAACACATGAGGAGAAAATATTTAATGTGGGAAACCCATCAAGGGACAAAAACCCACTAGAACTAGAGAACTAACTTAGAAAATGTCTTATACAAGTTACAATGGTTTCACTATATGGTGAGCACCCACTCACCACACCCACTCCAAATATGAAGCACCCACTCTAGTATAACATAAAGAACTCACTTATAAAATCAAGAACCCTTTGCTAGGAAGCACCCACTCCCAAAATTTTGAGCAACAACTCAGACTTCATTCATACAATACATTTTTGATCACCTTCTTCACCTGGTTGCTTATATCAACCTGATGTGATCTTTGTTTCAATTCACCTATCTTATCCCCTTTCTCAATATTTACATTCAAATCTACACCCTTTCAATAAAAAATATAATCCTCTACCTATTTCAACAACAACAACTCAAAATGAGCTTACATCAATAGATATAATTCTTAGACATGACCTTTGACCTTTCATTTACCACGACTCTTCAAATCACTCATTCTTTGTCTTCTAGATCTCAAAATTGTTCCACAAGTATTCCAAATTTTTATTCATAGTGGTACATGGTCCCACCAATCCAAATAATTCTCTACTATTCTTATGAAACTTCCACATTAGCCAAGACATTCATTTAGGCTCATAGGTGTGCTTAAATCAGCTTCTATAAACAAAGTATTGAAGAAACCATCTAACTAGACCACTTCCACTCATCTTCATGACCAAAGTAATATATAAAAATTAATATTAGGATGTATAATTTCATTAAAATTCGACTAGAAAGATCCAACTCAAGGCTTAACACATCAAGAAACACCACTTTGCAAGACTTTCCTAGCTGGTTTCAACATCTCTGAATTTTGTCTTCAAGAATTGAGCTCGATACATACCTCGAATTTCTTCATCATGAGGAAAGTAACCTATAAATGGAAATATCATGAATTATAATATCTCATCCACTTCTCATACTTCTCCAATTCATGGCATAAGGCTTCCAAAAATCTTGGATCTCTGCAACTGGTCTGGCTGGTCTTGAAGACACAAAAACTAGTCTTCCATACAATGTGGTCAAACACCTCTTCAAAGAAATTTTCAGAGATCCATATCACCTCTAACACTTAAATTTGGATGTATAAAACATGTTAAACATTAATACCCATAGGTAAAATGGATAAAGTCTCACCTTCATACCCATTCAGACATGCTTCTCAAATAGGCCTAAAAGAGAAGTTTTGGCTCAATCACCTTTAAGCAAGAAATGACTTGTTTTGAAATGTAGGGCCAAAAAATTGAACCATGAAATTTAAATATTCATGGACCTCAATATGACACATCAAAATTTTTTCATAGTTATCAAGGTGAAATTAACAAACAAGACCCCATCAGATTCAATGAGGCAATTCAACATGGTTACCTTCAATTCGGCCTTCAGTTAGGCTTCTCAAAACAAGCTCCTTTTGAATCTGGTAAGCTCAAATATGCAATTCATGTAATCTCTGGCAAAAGAAAAATTTTCTCGCAAATGGAATAGTAACCCTTAAAGTGATATTCCCGATTTAAAGTTGGAATAAAAAATTACCAACATCATCCACAATCAATTTTAGCATCAACATTTCCTTTGCAAGTATTTTTCTGTACACTGAAATCTTCACAAAACATCTATTTTCTAGTGGGTCCCACCAAGAATCATGAAACTCAAAATATCATGGAAATGTACCCTGAGGAGTATTCTACATGATTAAAATAGGTTTCTAATCCAAAATAGTTGAGTTTAGGACACCTATCCAACTCAATTTTCCAAAACTGGTCCAAACTGGGGTTTGGAGGGTTACAAACATGCTCACAAAAATGGATAGAACTTCTAAAATACTCAACCAATCATTTGAAATAATTTTTGCACCATAATTTTATCCAAATTTAATCCATTTTTTTATCTTATTATTTATCCTGAAGGAGGCTCCACAATTTTTCTTGATTGCTAAGAAGTTTGGTGCTCAATTTGCATACCTTGAAAAACCCAGTTTTGGAAATACTTGCATAACTTGCAAAATATCCATCCTCAGCTTCTGAAAATTTTTATCACACCTCAAGGACACATCCCTCTAACACCTCCAAGTGATAGTTTTTCTTTGGTTCATCTTGCATCTTTCCATCCCATCTCATCTAAGTGCCCTTTGGTATCTCTGATTCTCAATAGTTGTACTATGTTGACCTGTAGAAGTGCCTAAAAATACTTCAATAACTACCTATGAAGCCTTGTACACACCATATATAATCATTCCATGCTCATACCATGTTTGGTTTACATCATCACACCTTGGGTCAACATTTCACACCTTGTTTGCTTGTGGATTGGCTTAAGAAAGCTTCATACTGACTTGTTTCAGTCTCATGAACCTGGTTTGTCTCTTGTATCTCTTTCTACACCTCCTATGATACCTCATAGTGATCCAAAATTTCTTTTCCTACTTTGGTTAGAGTGAATTCTCATGTTTTCTTGATTTACACCATGTACTTGCACTAGACCAAGGCCTAGAAAGACTTGACTTGACTCATACACTTCATGACTGGACCATGTGGACATGTTACAGAACTCATTGACACATCTCACTCACCTCATGGACCATGTTTAAACTTCATACCACCTTTGAGAGACTCAAGCCACACATATGCACCTTTGGAAACCCCTATATCACCTAGCCATACTCCAGCCATACTCCTATATCACCTAGCAAACATACCTTGATCACCTAGACCACTGTGACATCATTGACAACATAAGTGACACATAATTTCAACAAACACATCTTCTTTTACCTCCAATCCTGTTTCCTCTTCTATAATTCATACACCTCATGTAAGATCAGTAGCCATTCCAGTAAGTGTGTCTTAACCTATTCCTTCACAAAAATCTATGTCATCTGTTCATAATATCATCATGTCTATCCTAATCTCGACACCCATTATCAACACTAGTTCCATTTCTATCAACCATCCCTCTCTGTAACTTTCATCAATCCCCTTTGTCTCTCAACATATACCTCAACAATCTAAACCACTGATCTCTTCTCAATACACATTCTAGTCATCCAAACTCATTATCCACACTTCTATTCCCTTTCAACATATATCTCAATACTCACAACCTCTCATCCATAAAGCCACCCCTTTGCAACACATACCTCAACAATCTCAACCTCTTATAAACACATCTATACCTATCTAATATCATTACATCCAACTTTCACAACCCTTAGTTTCACAACCCACCTATAACATTACCATGAGTACTCCTATCCAACATAATATTCATATACCATATCAATAATATCATCAACTAAATCCATTCACATACAATCAACGCAGTCCTTCATCCAATATTCAACAAAAATAAAAAACCGGCTCTTTATAAGCATTAATGAACATAATATCTAGCCTTGAAGCAACCTCTATGGGTCTTAAAAACACACTTTCTTATGAACAAATTTGTAATGAACCCATCCATCCATCTATGCCATGTAAAGTGTATCCTCATCACTGGGAACTTCCTAAGTTCCTCAAATTATATAGTAAATAAGACCCTCATCAATACATCTGAGACTTCTGAAATACTTGTTACCTTATAGCACATGAGCAGGACCTTATGCTGAGAACATTCCCCATGTCCTTAGCCGGACCTGCCTTAGATTGGTACAACAACATCCCTTAGTAATCACTTTTCTCATTCGTAAAACTCGTTCAACATTTCTTAGAAATTTTTTCAATCAATATCACACATAAGATCACTATCACCGACCTATACACAATCAAACAAATTGAAGATGAATCTATTGCAGACATCATTACCCTCTAGAGGAGTATTATCAATCATCTATCCTTTTTACTCCAACACAAGGAATTAATTGAGTTTTTCTCTTGCTCCTATGCTAAACACACATCATTCAAATTACAAATCCAGTCCTTTTAGACATTTTAGAAAGCCTTCACTAGGGCTCACAAACTTGAGCTTCACACTCTTGAAGATGACAGGGTTGAGCTCAGATCAAAGAAGCCTAAACCCAATTTTTTGTCCAAACCATCCTATAGCCATGTCAAATACAAATCATCAACCAACAAAATATTCATAAAAACCACTCCTAAGGAACGTTCGACCTCTAAACACACTCATCATCAATGTAATTATACACCCATCGATGAATCATATGGAACACTATTTGATAAAATATTAGCCACGAATATGATCACTCTTCCTCCCATCCGCCCTATTGATACATTTGTCTCAAAATATTCTTGGTATTGAGACAATGATTATTGTAAATACCATAGGTTCAAAGGCCATGACATCAAAAGGTGTCACTCATTAGGAATGTTCTCCGGGAGCTTATCAACAAAGGTGAGTTGTAATTAGATAACTCAAATGCACCTCCTAATCAAAATTTAGATGTCTTTAAACAACCATTTTCGAATCATGCCCCATCCAACAGTCAAACAAAATATAATGTCATTAACCATAGCATCAAAAAAATTAAATATCAAACATCTACACCTTCAATATCTGATGCTCCTATAACTGAGTCAGCGTCCAAATTATCCACAAATGATCCTCTCACAATAATAACAAGTGAATCCCCCACTACACCCAGTATCTCCACATCAGAAGTACCTGTCAAATTATCTATAATTCCTAGTTGCATGATTCAACAAATCAGATATTCACCCACATCCATTTCATTATCTTCAAACCCATATACAAGCTCTTCACAAGTTTCACAAAAGAAACTTATCTTACAATATAAAATTTCTTAGGAAGACTAGGTCACTAAGCACTATGTGCGTAATACTAGAAAACATACTACACAACCACATATCATGCCATCTAAAAGGGTGACGATCATATCACATATTCATCTAGCTCCCTCAACATCAAATTCAAATTCCATGCCTTTCCTTTTATGACTGTACCCTTCATCAATGTTATCAATCACGATTACAAAATCAAAGATCATTCCTCAACAAACACCTAAATCTACCTCATAGAAAACCATCCCTTTAATGCTCCTATCATCAGAATAATCCAATCTTCTCTTGAAATCCACCTCAAAAGGACATTATGAATTTATCCTTGAAAGGCTCATCCAAAAATCTATCATAACCTTACCTCCTCTTAATCCTTCTTGCTCTCGATCTTGGAAGCCCTGCTAGCATAATTTTGAAACCTTTTGTGATTACCATCGCACACTAAGACACTCTACGGAGGACTATAAATCCCTTCACGTAGCTATCAAAAGCATTGTTAATAAAGGAATTCTACCTACAGACCTAAAACCATCAAAGACAACCCATCATACTACTATTTCTAAGCCATCATCCATATCCACATCCATAAAAATAGGAACTCTTCCAAAAATTCCCCTCTTCACCAAATAGATGCAATATGTATCACCACCAAAGCATGTACCCACGACACTAAAACTTCAGATCAAAAAAAATCTAAAGTCTCCATCTCTATCGCTCCTGAATCCTCTAATCCAACAACATCTGCTAAGGAAAAGGTATCCATCTTAGATGCCCCACCTACATAGTCCACTACTACTGTGTAAACACCACCATCAAATAGCTCTATTAAGCTCGAGTAAAAATGTCCCTCTAAGAGCTTATGCAAACTTAACCTCTACATTGAAAACCTATGATCGAAGCACTCTAATCCATATCAGTACCCTTATATGATCCACAACAATTCACAAATCTAGTCAGTACACTTATAAATTCTATTGCCATCTCTTTTGACAACTCAAAAATCCCGTCATTACAACTAGAAGACCAAGATCTCCCATTATTCATTACCTCCAAAATCGATGACAATATAGTTTAAAGATTTATGATCGATAATGACACTAGCATTAACATCATATCATCACATGCCTTTGATCAACTTCGACTACCCAACACTATTGTCACCCAGTCACCTGTTGTAATGTGAGATTTTAATGACACCATTGCTCCTACAGTAGGAACAATCATCTTACCAATTAAATTCAATGTCAAAACCCTCCATGAGCTCTTCTACCTCGTGGAAGGGGAATTTCAATATAACATACTGCTAGGTTGACCGTGGATATGCAATATGTGATGTATGCCATTGACACTCCTTTATTGTCTTAAAGATGAATATGAAGGTAAGACTTTTACAGTCCTTGCAGATCCAAACCCTTTCAAAAAATGTCATATGACATATCAACCAAATAACATGCTTATTCCCCAAAAAAATTTAGGCTCCTCTAATGAAGCCTTCACTAGTTCATCTATTGCCTCATCCAAGTTATCAGATGATACTTCCTTTACTGATGTTATGTAACACCTTTCATTGGGGAAATATCACCTCCTCACACTTAATACTCTTTCCACACTGACGAAATACATAAGACCTGATAAACAACCAATGTATGAACCTAATTTTAGGGATATTATATCTTTCGACCCAGCACATATCAAAATGAACCTTGTTTATGGAGGGGTCAATCGCCCTTCCCCATGTCCTACCTATCAGTGTCACGCTAAATTGTTCATATAAGACTTTAAATTCTTATAGAACCAATTATTTTCTCAAATGTACCTCCATCGTTCTACCTAAAAAGGCTTTGGATTCAAATGTTATGAACATGGTATCCATGATATAATCATCGACTATTCCTAGAAACCTCATGAAAAATATGGGCTAGGTTTTAAGAAACTAACTTCTGAATCATCCACAAGTACTGCATATAAATCCATCACAAAACTAGAATTGTTTTCCTCCTCTATGGAAGATGACCTTATTGACACATATGACACTGTATCAATCCTATCTAACATTTTTTAGTCAATACTATCACCTTAAGACCGCTGACCTATCAAAAT